>CM024241.1:24213261-25413261 GCA_013421045.1 Propylea japonica | reverse complement strand
CAGGGGTTGTGAAAGGGTCCTGTGAATTATCCTTTCAAAATTGTATAGTTTTATTTGAGATGGAGTGAATTTTTTCGTGAAAATGAATGAGCTTCGGTTGTTCGGTTGCAAATGATTTTTATTCTACAGTAAAGCAAATCAAGGAAATTACAGAAAAATCTACCGAATTTTTATGTTTTCAGCTCCTAAGCTCCTTCCAAAATATCTTGGAACGGTTCATTATTGGTTTAACCGAGAGATGCATAGATAGGGTGCGATATAGTGAAGTGTTCTGATAGTCCAGCTGCTTTTAAAGCACTGAACTTCTATGTCATAGAATCAAAGCTAATATAGGAGTGCCGAAGAAAACTCAATGGAGTAGGCAAAACAAGTTCTCTTTAGTCAGGGTTTCTGGCAATCAAAGGGCATCAAGAGATTGATACACTAGCCAGGAAGAAAGAACAAATACCACTTACTGGCCCAAGCAAATGAACCTTTTAGAAAGATTTTTTGGAGAAGAATTAAATTGAATAGAAAGCACTCTGGAGGAATCTTCTAGAAATGGATCATTCCAAAAGGTTCTTTTGGAACTTTAAAACTTCAAGGTCCAAAAATGGATGACAGCAACAATTTACGCCTTCTCGCAGCATATATAAAGGCTTCCACTGGATGAGCCATCAACTAGTTCATCAGGGAAAGTTGGAATGAAGAACTTTTCAACAAAAATACTGGGTCTCTCACATAACCAACGTTAAAAAACTCATTTTTATCAACGGCTACTCATCATTCATACAAAAAAACCGACAAAAAGATCAATAAAGTAAATGAATATTAGATCGCATATATCAATCCTCCAGAAGGCTCTACTCTTGGTTAAAATTCAAGGCTTCAGTCACTCAGGACCGTGAATATAAGATAATGAATAGGTCGCACCAGAACCAAAATGAATGAAAATGAATCCAAAGTGCGCTGCGACTAAGAAACGAAATTGCCGATTTCGCTTTGGCTCAGAAAATATGCACGTGGCCTCAGAGAAGCCGATACATCCATTAGGAGTGACTGTTTGGTGCACCTTGTGGAGCTAAGGCATCATTCGATCATATTTCCCTAGAAAAATCTTGCAGCAATTGAAAAAACCCTCTACCTTCCATCCCTACCTGTGATCTACTTATTCTCAGCTGTCGTTAAAAACTGCAGCCCCGCATATAGACTCCCATAGAATAAGCTATTAACTAGTTCATCAGTGAGGGCTGGAATGACGTACTTCATATCCATCAAAGTTTTCCATAACAAAACAAAAAACCCGACAAAAAGATCAATAAATCAAATGAAAATTAGACCGCAAAAATCAATCTTCCAGAAGGCCCTACTCCTGGTTAAAATTCAAGGCTTCATTCACTCAGGACCGCAGATAAAAGATAATGGGGGGGGTGACACCAGAACCAAAATGAGCGTCCCCGCCTCAGATAAATCCAAAGTGCGCTTCGAATGAGAAAGAAAATCGTCAATTTGGGGCACAGAAATATGCACGTGGCCTCAGAGAAGCCGATACATCCATTTAGGAGTAACTGTTTGGTGCAGCTTGTGGAGCGAAGGCATCATTGGATCACATTTCCTTTGAAAATTCTTGCAACAACTGGAAAAACCGTGTATCATTCTTTCCTACATGTGATTTTCTTGTTCTCAGCTGTCGTTAGTTACGACCTACACCAGTGCTATTAACTAGTTCATCAGTTAAGCCTTGTTCGCACTACGCTAGTAGCTTAGTGGAGTAGCTAAAAATTTAGTTACTAAACATGTGTGAACACCAAGAATTTAGTCGAGTAGGTAAGTGTGTAGTTTAGTCGAGTCGATCCATTTGGTTCTATTTTATCGGGCGAGTAGAGTACCCCACCACGCGATACTCTTCACTCGTTCACGGACTGGATAGGTCCGAACCGATCAGTTTAGTCGACATGTCCCATAGATAACCTAAAATCATTGGTAAAATACTTGTTCTATGCCAAAAATGTCTTCCCGTTGGAGCGAAGAAATCACACTTAAATTCGTAACAAAATTCCTCGAATATGAATGTTCGTTTCGCTTCGAAGAAATCGCGCGTAAAGATTTGTGCGTGGCGAGTTGTTCATTCGACAAAGCGCTCCTCACTTTTGAACTCTACTCGACCAAAGTGCGAACGATTGGATGGACAGTAGCTACTAAATTTCTCAATACTCGACTAAGCTACTAGCGTAGTGCGAACAAGACTTCAGAGCTCAAAAGGACGTACTTTCTATCCATCAACGTTCTCCATAACAAAACGAAAAACCCGACAAAAAGATCAATAAATCAAATGAAAATTAGACCGCATAAATCAATCCTCCAGAAGGCCCTACTCCTGGTTAAAATTCAACGCTTCAGTCACTCAGAACCGTGGATAAAAGATAATGAATAGGTGGCACCAGAACCAAAATGAGCTTCGTCGCCTCAGATAAATCCAAAGTCAAACGCCGCGGATAAGAACCAATGAATATTCACAAGACGGAAAATCGGAAACGTCAAGGGGTTAAGGGGGCTTCCGGTGCAGGTCGAAGCCTCCTGTGCCCCTGGGGAGCTAAAGAGACTGCCGTCTGCTGAGGGGGACGCTGATTGAGCCACAGCGTTCATTATGAATGCAATCCGAAAAACAATTTTCACGGTTCGATATGTCGAACATCGACGCTGATACTTTCGTTTTAATGGTATGCGAGAATCGGCTGGATGAAGTGTCTTTGAAAGAAGGGGAGATGGTCTGAGTTTTGTTTCAGTTTCGTCAAGAGGTTAATGGAACTCTGTCTGCGGAAATAACTCGAAGAAATGGAAATTAGTGAAGGGGTTTTATTCGTTGTTTTGATATACAAGCTGGTTTTGCTAAAGGTAGACAAAGTTGGAAAGTAGCTGCAAATTTGAAGAAAAGCTTTTCTTCTTCAAATGACCTCAAGAAAAAGTTTCACAATGATGACAACAAAAAGTTTGGAGGGAAAACTGATTGAGTCTAGGTGTTAATTATGAATGCAATCTGAAACACAATTTTCACGTTTCGATATGTCGAACATCGACGCTGAAGAAATGGAAATTAGTGAAGGGTTTGTATTCGTTATTTTGATATACAAGCTGGTGTTGCTAAAGGTAGTCAATGTTGAAGAATAGTTGCAAATTTGAAGAAAAACTCTTTTTCTTCAAATGACCTCGAAAAGAAGTTTTCCAATGATGACTACAAAAATTTGGAGGGAAATCTGATTGAGCCTAGATGTTCATTGTGAATGCAATCCGAAAAACAATTTTCACGGTTCGATATGTCGAACATCGACGCTGATACTTTCGTTTTAATAGTATGCGAGACTCGGCTGGATGAAGTGTCTTTGGAAGAAGGGGAGAAAGGTCTGAGTTTTGTTTCAGTTTCGTCAAGAGGTTAATGGAACTCTGCCTGCGGAAATAACGCGAAGAAATGGAAATTAGTGAAGGGGTTGTATCGTTACTTTGATATACAAGCTGGTTTTGCTAAAGGTAGTCAATGATAAAGAGTAGTAGCAAATTTGAAGAAAAACTCCTTTTCTTCAAATAATGACCTTTTTTACAACGATGACTACAAAAATTTGGAGGGAAAGCTGATTGGGCCTAGGTGTTCATTATGAATGCAATCCGAAAAACAATTTTCACTGTTCTATATGTCGAACATCGACGCTGATACTTTCGTTTTAATGGTATGCGAGACTCAGCTGGATGAAGTGTCTTTGGAAGAAGGGGAGAATGGTCTGAGTTTTGTTTCAGTTTCGTCAAGAGGTTACTGGAACTCTGTCTGCGGAAATAACGAGAAGAAATGAAAACTAGTGAAAGGGTTGTATTCTTTATTTCGATATACAAGCTGGTTTTGCTAAAGGTATTCAATGAAGAAAAACTTTTTTTCTTCAAATGACCTCAAGAAGCAGTTTTCCAATGATGATTACAAAAAGTTTGGAGGGAAAACTGATTGAGAATAGGTGTTCATTATGAATGCAATCCGAAAAACAATTTTTACTGTTCGATATGTCGAACATCGACGCTGATACTTTCGTTTTAATGGTATGCGAGACTCGGCTGGATGAAGTGTCTTTGGAAGAAGGGTAGAATGGTCTGAGTTTTGTTTCAGTTTCGTCAAGAGGTTACTGGAACTCTGTCTGCGGAAATAACGAGAAGAAATGAAAACTAGTGAAGGGGTTGTATTCTTTATTTCGATATACAAGCTGGTTTTGCTAAAGGTATTCAATGAAGAAAAACTCTTTTTCTTCAAATGACCTCAAGAAGCAGTTTTCCAATGATGATTACAAAAAGTTTGGAATGAAAACTGATTGAGAATAGGTGTTCATTATGAATGCAATCCGAAAAACAATTTTCACGGTTCGATATGTCGAACATCGACGCTGATACTTTCGTTTTAATAGTATGCAAGACTCGGCTGGATGAAGTGTCTTTGGAAGAAGGGGAGAATGGTCTGAGTTTTGTTTCAGTTTCGTCAAGAGGTTAATGGAACTCTGTCTGCGGAAATAACTCGAAGAAATGGAAATTAGTAAAGGGGTTTTATTCGTTATTTTGATATACAAGCTGGTTTTGGTAAAGATGGAGTCAATGATAAAGAATAGTTGCAAATTTGAAGAACAACTCTTTTTCCTCAAATGATCTCAAGAAGAAGTTTTCCAATGATGATCACAAAAAGTTTGGAGGGAAAGCTGATTGAGTATAGGTGTTCATTATGAATGCAATCCTAAGAACAATTTTCACGGTTCGATATGTCGAACATCGACGCTGATACTTTCGTTTTAATAGTATACGAGACTTGGTTGGATGAAGTGTCTTTGGAAGAAGGGAAGAAAGGTCTGAGTTTTGTTTCAGTTTCGTCAAGAGGTTAATGGAACTCTGTATGCGGAAATAACGCGAAAAAATGGAAATTAGTGAAGCGGGTGTATTCCTTATTTAGATATACAATCTGGTTTGGCTAAAGGCGGTCAATGTTGAAGAGAAGTTGCAAATTTGAAGAAAAACTCTTTTTCTCCAAATGACCTCAAGAAGGAGGTTTCCAATGATGACTAGAAAAATTCGGAGGGTAAGTTGATTGAGCCCCAGCTTTCATTATGAATGCAATAGGAAAAACAATTTTCACGGTTCGATATGTCGAACATTGACGCTGATACTTTTGTTTTAATAGTATGCGAGACTTGGCTGGATGAAGTGTCTTTGGAAGAAGGGGAGAAAGGTCTGAGGTTTGTTTCAGTTTCGTCAAGAGGTTAATGGAACTCTGTCTGCGGAAATAACGCGAAGAAATGGAAATTATTGAAGGGGTTTATTTGGGATTTTTATATACAAGCTGGTTTTGCTAAAGGAAGGTTATGTTGAGGAGTAGTGGCAAATTTGAAGAAAAACTCTTTTTCTTAAATGACCTCAACAAGAAGTTTTCCAATGATGACTACAAACAGTAAGAGGGAAAGCTGATTGAGCCTAAGTGTTCATTATGAATACAATCCGAATAACAATTTTTACGGTTCGATATGTTGAACATCGACGCTGATACTCTCGTTTTGATGGTATGCGAGACTTGGCTGGATGAAGTTTCTTTGGAAGAAGGGGAGAAAGGTCTGTGTTTTGTTTCAGTTTCGTCAAGAGGTTAATGGAACTCTGTCTGCGGAAATAACGCGAAAAAATGGAAATTAGTGAAGCGGGTGTATTCGTTATTTTGATATACAATCTGGTTTGGCTAAAGGTGGTCAATGTTGAAGAGAAGTTGCAAATTTGAAGAAAAACTCTTTTCCTCAAATGCTCTCAAGAAGAACTTTTCCAATGATGACTACAAAAATTTGGAGGGGAAGCTGATTGAGACAAGGTGTTCATTATGAATACAATAGGAAAAACAATTTTAACGGTTCGATATGTCGAACATTGACGCTGATACTTTCGTTTTAATAGTATGCGAGACTTGGCTGGATGAAGTGTCTTTGGAAGAAGGGGAGAAAGGTCTGAGTTTTGTTTCAGTTTCGTCAAGAGGTTAATGGAACTCTGTCTGCGGAAATAACGCGAAGAAATGGAAATTAGTAAAGAGGGTGTATTCGTTAGTTTGATATACAATCTGGTTTTATTATAGATGGTGCCAAAGAGCAGTTTTTTTCTTTTCAAATGACCTCTGGAAAAAGGCCACTTTGGCTGAGGAGACCTTGTTGCCTTTGCCTATTTCCTTGATCTTTTTCCTGTACTCCCATATTATTTTTGAGTTGATGACATAGGAGTTCAGTGCTTCAATGGGAGCTTGACAATCAGTATAGTTTCTTTCCTTGTTTCTGTCTCAAAGACTGTTTTCACAGATTTAAAGAGTGGCTTTTCGCCTAAATATCAACTTCAGTTTCAAAATCATAAAAAAATGATAAAAAACATCAATAATAACACACAAATAAAAAGTCTCTCTTCTTTCTGGAATATGGGGAACTAGAAACAGTTCATCAGTCGTCATTTTCGTCGCGAATCGACGCGTCAGAACCGAACAAAGCGCAACCGGAAATAGCGGACGATGTGGCACATGTGCCTTCGGGGCCGTCTCGACGACTCCGCCGTCGAATTTTGAAGGATTTTGTTTAGCGGAAAACTGATTGGAAGCCCAGATGAGGCACGGGGGATTATTATGTCTTCATCATCTGCCTCTGACAGGCACGTCTTACCGTCGATAAAGGCTTTCGCCGGGAGATTTGTCCCGATGAAGATCTGTCGTTCATTTCCAAGAGGGGAGATGGATTTTCCATGGTTGCGACGTTAATGAAAACTGTTTAGAAAGGGGTGGAAAACGCCGAGGCATCGAGGTTGTTATTTTTCCGGCCAGCGTTTGAAGTTGTTAGTAATTTTGACGGGGTGGTGCTGGTTGAATTGGAGATTTGAAAAAGTAGAAAAAGGAGGGTTGTCTGGCTGTCTTTATGAAGAGATTCCCTGACACTGGAATGTCAACAGAGTTTCTTCGGCTCAGTAGATATTTCTGACGGTGTCAATCTGCAATATATTTGTCTTATCGCCTCGGAATTCCGTCTATTGCATTTTTTATTTCTTTCTGTTCTCGAGCCACAAACGTAAAGTCCATACAAACGATCTGATGAAAAATGTGTTTCTAGTTATATTGTATTGGCAAAGAAAAACATATAAATAAATGACAACATTTATCTTTGGAATTTCGAATTGAAAAGAAGTTCACTTTTTTATAGTAGTCGGGTGTCGAAAGCGAAATTCATGCGTTATGAACATGAAATATTTTCTGTGGTAGAATGCTGTTCCGAAGTATATCTAAAGGATTTTCCAATAAGAGGTGTTATTTTGATATTCAAAGAAAAATTCCATTTTCATAATCATAATCGGATGTTTATCGCATCACAAAGAAGAAGCTATGCCGTTAATAGTGGAAAATAACATCAGACAAATGAGCACCACCTCCATGCTTACAGGACCATATCCTTTCAATGAAATTTTCCATAACCAAATCGCAAGTGGCTGCCCTATGTCGTCGATAGCCTCACGAAATCCATCTTTGAGATCTTGAATTGACGCTGGGCTATTGGCGTAGACCTTTTCTTTCACGTGTCTCCAAAGGAAGAAGTCGCAAGGTGTTAAATCACAAGATCTTGTTAGCCAATTGTGATCACCTCTTCGAGAGATAACACGGTCCTGATCATTTTCATGCATTTCAACGAGCCAATCAGCAAAGACACGACGTTGTTGATGATCGGCCGGCTTGAGTTCTTGTGTTAACTGAACTTTATAAGCCTTAAGACCCAAATCTTTATGCAAATCGGTGTAATGACATTTGTGGAATGCCTAATTCTAAAGAACGACGAGGAATGGACAAACCTGAGTTTTCTTCAACACTTTCGGCTACAGCAGCAATATTCTCGGCTGTTTTTGAGCGACGTGCACTGGTTTGATCTTTCACATAAATTTTTTCATTGCGGTCCGACAAGGTGCTTCACGACGACCCAAATTGTTCGTTGTTGTTTAACAAACCGTCTGCGTCTCTGCCGTATTTTTACCATCCAATTTCGGCCATAAAAAATCATTAATCATCTCTCGATAGCGCAATCCATTCACCGTAACTATTGCTTCCACACTTTCGGCTACAGCAGCAATATACTCGGCTGTTCTTGAGCGAAGTGCACGGGTTTTATTCTTCATATCACTTATACCAACAGCCCGAATTTTTCCGCCAATTTCTTTATTGCGGTCTGACAAGTTGCTTCACGACGACCCAAAAATGTTCGAGTTTTACGAACCGTCTGTGCCAAATTTTCACCATTTTATAGTAAATTTTAATCATTTCAATGCGTTCTCGAAGCGTGTGTCGTTCCATTTTTATTAATGGCGTGGTTTCTACTTGTCAAATGTCAAAAAATGACAGGTTCAAACGTGACATCTACCGAAATAGCGCGCTATTCAAAATAACACCTCTTATTGGAAAAACTCTTTATATCCGAAGTGTTATGATCACCAAGTCTAAAATATAGAACTTCATTAGATAAAATATCTCAAATAAAAACTACATCGCTCTTACTAACAATTTTGTCCTCCAACGACGAAACCAAGAGATCATGTTATCTCCCCTCGAGAAATGTCTCTTCATCTTTAACAAATTTCCCCGAAAATGTGATTAAAAGATCCAACTTACTTTCCTTTGCTCTCAATATGATTTAATGCATTCTATTTACCCTCGACATGATGAAACGACTCAACGTGCACACGGTGCTGCCCCGCAAACGACATAAGCCCATAACCTTTCAATCCCGCTAATGTAAAGTTCAGCATCGCATAAAACGGACCATACACGATCCGGTTGATGTTTTTCGCCGTCAGAATTTTCCCTGCACGTTTCTCGTCATATTTCTGATCCGGTTGCCTCGTTTAGAATCAGTTTCAACCGCCCCCGCCGCTTGGATTAGACGAAATAGTAATAAAAATCCGTAAAAAGATCATTGATCAAGCCGGCTTAGGAGGAAAAAAGACGGACGGTCTAGCGGTCAAAGGGCGGACCGGAAGTGAGAGTAGTAAAGGTAATTGGACATTGAGCCCTGCATCCCTAGGTTGGTTGCAGAGACAGACAGAGACGTATCGGAGAATCCTTCATGATACAACCATTATAGAGTGTTGAGGAAGTTACAATCCACTGTTACCTTATATTTTGCCCCCCCCAGAGCCTCAATGAACTCTAATACCCTACCCTTATTACACCATGCCTTTTTCATGTTTATATTCGAGCCTTCTTTCAGGGCTATTTGTTTGGTAAATTTCTCCCAAATGAGTTGAACTATTACACCATGCCTTTTCACGGGTTGTTTCAAGGGGTTTCAGGTAGTAATTCCAAAATTGAATTGCAAACAGTGAAGAAATTGATCATTTACCTCAATCTCTTGTTTTGTTGGAATATTTCCGAAATAATACCATGGTACGTGTATTGATGAGAAGAAATAATGATGCAAACAATAGGAGTTAAAATTGAATTTGAAAAAATCACTTATAACTATTATGGCAACTGTAACTGTTATTCTGAAAAATAAGAAGAAAACGGTTTTACAGGAGACAGAAGGTGAGGCCTTGGAAGAACTAAAAATTAGGCAATAAAAGCCATGAGTCTAAATTATACATATATAGGAAAAAATGGTATGTAGCTTCATTTATTTGTTTATTATAATATTCCCATTCATCAAATCTTTGAATAGAGATAAAAAGTAATAAACATACTTATTATTGTGCAATTGAAAGAAAAGATATATTAGGTTACGCCAAGATGTCAAATTAGACAGAAAAATGTTGTGTTATTGGATCCAACTCGACATTTCTACGAAAAGGCTCGAAATCCCCACGTTTCAGGAGTGAAAGATATAACCGGTTTTATTTATTTATCATCTAAAAAACTATCCTAACATAAACTTCACATGTTGCACCTATATATATATTCTTTTGAAATTGAGAGCTAACATAATACAATACATAAAACAAAAATAAAATCCCTAACTGAGGTTAGTGCAATAACGGGGTACCATACTATTTTTTCGTATGATACCAGAGCTCAGGGAAAAAACCTCAGTACAAAAAAACCCTGTCTCGCCGTTCCAATAAAAATAACACTTAAAAAAACTATTCGAAATATTGAAGGATTTCTTCTTTATTTATTCCAACCGATAAACTCTCTCCCAGATGCCTTTGGAATACTGAATGAATCTGAAACAGAAAAAAATCAAAGAAGCAGAAAAGGTAATAGAAAAATCAAACTATTGAAACTCTATTAAATCGATTTGAAATTTACCACCCAATTTAAAAACGACTCTGTTACTTCATGTATAGCCCTTATACAATCCTGAAATTTAAATATTGGACAATTATTTATCAGGTTTTCTATAGTCTCCTCTGCTTCTCCGCATTCGCAACTAGGACTCTCAACTGAATTCCACTTGAAAAGCATGCTATTACAACGGCCATGACCTGTTCTTATACGATTGAGAACAGTCCAAATTTTCCTTGGAAAATCAAATCCAGGAACTTTAATGGAGGGATCAGTTATTAAATCTTTGTTTTGAATATTACCTGAGTTCCACTCGCATTGCCAAATAGCTTTATCGCTTTCATTCGAGGTCAGAAAATAATTGGACCAAAATGGTTTACGTGATTTTAATCGTGGAACCTTATTATCTGGAATATAGGAAAGTATTTGATAGGAATTTGTAGAAGAATTAAATTTATTCCAAATTTTCAAAGTTAGGGCCCGCCTGCGGATATGTGGAGGAACTATGTTTGAAAGAACTGGTAACCATGGTGTTGGTGTTGATTTTATTGTTTCAGTTACTATTCTCATGGAAAAGTTTAATTGTGTATCTATCTTATGTACATGTGCACTGTTGAGCCAAACAGGGCAACAATATTCTGCAGTAGAGTACACTAAGGCTAGAGCTGCCGTACGAAGAGTTGTTGCGTCAGCACCCCATGAAGTACCGGCAAGTTTTTGAATAATATTATTTCTTGTTTTCAATTTCATACGTAAATCATCCAAATGGGCTTTGAAATTTAGATGATGAAACAATAATTCAATAAATTTTTGAATCATTCTACTTTTGATTCAATCTCTGAATACGCAAGTTCCTTCATCCCACCCTGTTGTATGTGACCTAAAATCGAATAATATTCTCTCCTTCACCTTGATCTTCGAACGTAAGAAATAAACGAAAGAACCAACCGAAAAAACCTCCTTTCTCTCGACAAAAACAGCAAAACTATTGTACTCCCCAACATCAGAAATCTTGAACCTTTCATACTAACAATACAACACGAAAATCCTTAGACCCCATTTCTCCCTATCTCTTCATTTTCGCCTCCAGTCTGCCCTGCATCTTTTTTGCAGCAGGAAACCGGACTTAATCCCGCTAGTTCTACTTGTAGTTTCTTTCGCATTAGGGCCGCGATGAAGGCGCATTATGGCTCCCGCCGCATTTATCTGAACATCTTCGATAATGCCCTATCTAACCGACCTCTTGCAGGCCTAAACTCTGGTCTTGGCCCCTCAGAAAAGGTTGGTAATTGCTCTACTATCGAAGCGTGAAAACGACCTTTGCTGTTGAGAAAAACTTGGAGATTTGTCGAGCTTGATTGGGGAAAAACACTTTCAAATACGCGGCAAATACATTGGAAAATGGGCGACTGGAGTCTTCAGTTTTTATTGGGAGAAAACCAAAAGTTGATTCAGTTTCGTCTAGGTTTTATTTCGATGTCTGAACTTTCGTCAACTTTCTTCTTGAAATATTCTCACTTTATGATTTAATGGATATTTCATTTTGACATGAGTTTGCCAGAAGTTTATTATCATTATTCTGAAATTGAAAGTGATATTCAGGCCAAGTACCGCTGCTTGAATCTATGGAGAGGGTTTTCCAGTATTTTATGTCTGTAGATAAATCCTTGAACATCTGAGGCCCTAAATAATCATCACTTGGAAAGCCAGACCTAGTTTGAATAATTCTCCTGATTGTAAGGCACCGTTTTAAAATATTGAAGGAATATCGATGAAAAGCATACAGGTACTTCAATTTGTGGTAATTACTCTTGGCAGGAAACTAATTATGGTCACATAGGAGATTAATTATCGAGTTTGACAACCTTAAGAAAGATATACCTTCACTCTATTACAATGGCATTCAAAACCTGAACTCTAACTTTTTTATCCACGACTATTGTACGTCTCTGTGCTCAGCCATAGTAATACCCATTAATCACAAGGGAATAATAAAAGATATAATCACTGCTGTCAGATGCTTCGTAGATTCAGCTTTGATATAATATAACATTCTTTAAATTGGTATTTCTTCAGTATTCTAAAGTAAGTACTTCAACTAACAAATAGGGAGTATACCTTGTGAATTGAGGGCCAAATCTACTTTTATTATATCAATTAAAGCATTTTTCATTACGAAATATACAAGGACCAGTTCTCCAAAAATTTCTCTTGTGTCAACTCGACTTTTTTCACGCTTGTCATAGAAGGGTCTTGTTGCGGTCGCAATAATATGTTGAAATATTCAAGAAATATATTCAGCAGTCGTGAATAAAGTATAGTATTCTACTCGCGCATGATGGCTGTTATTTACTTGGTGATTTGTACCACTCGCCTACGGCTCGTGGCCTGAACTTCACCTCGTGAATAATAGCTATCATTATACGCTCGTTGCATAAGATACTATTATTTATGAAAGAACTAAAACTATCAGCAAAGAATTCTCTTGCAGAAAGATAGGGGACTGAGAAAACTTCCTTGAAGCTGTTCATGAAGCGTGGACAGGTATCCTCTATCATCAGAGGAAAATGGTCAGTACCTAACACTTTGGAAACATTTTGAAAAGTACAAGTTTTTATTTTTCATATGTATAACGACAACATAAAAAATACTTTTATAACTATCAGTGTTGCCACAATACTTTAACATGATTACATGTTCCCTCGAACAATCAATACGATATCATTCGGATTTCCAATCTTTCTCCTGAGGTTTAAATTGAAATTTCCGTCCACCCCATATCTAATCCCCGAATTTTCCACGGTAGAATTTCCACTTTTCGCATAATTGGAGGGATGTAGGTGAAATCTCAAGTCGGCATTTAAATTCCATCGCAGTCCGTGAATATTTCACTTGGTTGATTCCGCAAAGCAGGCTGGGAAAGATGGCCTTAATGAATGCAGGAAAATCTATAAACGTCTTCAAAGCTGCCGGTTAAGGATGACGCCATCCGGAAGAAGGAGGAACCGTGGGGGAAAGGAAGGAGGAGGTTGGAGGAAGCGTGGAAATCGAGACGAATACCAATTTTTTTTTCAGGGGATGCATTAGGAGTTGTACGTTGCACACCCGCAGGATTCGAATGGGTAGAAATCTTCCGGAAATTCACGGTTGATTGAAGTGATCCTTTTCGATCTTTCGGGAAATTGTTGCGGAAAATTTTTCCTTTCTCTTACGCTTAACTTTGAAACTACATTTTTGTTGCAACCGTTTAATGGAATTGAAAATTACTCACTTAATTACCTTGAGATAATTATTCAATCAAGTAGGTTATCAATGACAGCGATTAGTGGTGGAGATATTTCAAAGTGCGATCGCGTTGATAGGTTGAGACCATTAACCACGTGATTCCTAATCGAGTTAAGTAATAGATTTTTCTGTCGACCGCTTCATGAAGAGATACATTTGACATATTTTAAATTCCTATGTTTCAGTAGAGTTGTACCATTACTCCTATTGATCCTAACTTCCTTATGTTCGGTTGCCCATGACAATTATGCATTGAAATTAAAAATAATCATGTATGTATTAACATGGATTATTGTTGATCAATTTCATATACGTTGAACTTAGCTTTCATTTTATGTTCTACGAAAATCAAAATTCTAAATGAAAATTTAGAGGATGACAGTTGAATTGTTCAACTCTTGTACTCGGTGGTGAATTGCCATTTCTGGCCTTTCTGTCAAGCGTGTAAAGAGATGTAAAGGGTGTTTTTCTAGAGGTATAGAACTTCAAATTGCAATAAAACAACGATGGATTATTCGATTTACATGAATTTTATTTATCCGAAAGATGATCTTGCGGCATTACATTTTGAATATGATTTCTGGCATATAAGCACCACGGCGTCCAATCTGGACGTCCAATTTTCGATGACTTTTTCCAACATTTGTGGCCGTATATCTTCCAAATGGTCAAGCGTTTGTGGCTTACCCGCATAGACACAACTTTAAGAAACCCCACAGAAAGTAGTCTAGCGTTGTTAAATCACAAGTAAGTAATCATGGCTCTATACCGATCACCATTGACTGTAACGGTCTGGCCATCATCGTTTTTGAAGAAGTACGGGCAAATGATTCAGCCAGCCCATAAAGCGCACCAAACAGTTTCTCTGGGTGTAACGGTGTTTCGACATACACTTGACGATTAGCTACACTCCAAATGCGGCAGTTTTGTTTGTTGACGTAGGCATTCAACCAGAAGTGTGCTTCATCGCAAAACAAAATTCGATTATGAAAATCGGAAACAACGGCAATCTCGTTTTGGGCTCATTCAACGAATCTACGCCTTGCTTGATGATCGTTTGGCTTCAATTCTTGCACGATTTGGATTCTGTAAGGACGCAAACCAAGATCCGTCTGCAAAATCTTCCATGAAGTGGATGGACACAGATCCAATTCCTGTGCTCGATGGCGGATGTACTCATTCGGGTCTTGCTCAATGCTACGCTCTACAGTAGCAATAGCTTCTTCTGTGCGGCGTCTCTGGGGATGCGAGTTATCAATAAGGGTAAACGCGATGCTAAAACGTTCCAGGGTCAATCGAAATAACTGCTCTGATGGACAATTTTGTCGATGATAAAATGGACGTAGTGTACGAAACGTATTCCGCACAGAACCAGTATTTTCGAAATAAAATTACATAATTTGCAAGCGTTGTTCAGGCGTGAGTCTATTCATGATGAATAGCCAAACCAAACTGAGAATAAATCACTTGACAGCTGTTAAATCGGTCGCCATCTTGAACAGTAATGCCAACTTAAAGTTCTATACCTCGAAAAAAATAACCGTTATATGGTGTTTATGGTTTATTATGTCTGAATGAATTCACATATGCCAAATTTTTCCATTTTCCAGGAAAGCAGCCGCACTTTTCACTGCTGAAATCGACATCATCGAAGATAAAGCTTATTGCTACTTCGTACACAACACCTATCGATCCTGGTCATATCCATCAAATCGGCTTATACCTAAATCCACAATTCGCCATACAATACCCAAAATTATTCCAATATTATATATCCAATCTGGCTCTGTAATAATTTCAGCGCTACACGATCCACTTTAATCTCTTTATCAGCAGTTTGGATTTCGCAAATGAAAAATCAGCCCTAGGTGAAGCCGTGCCACTGTAAATTAATTCAATTTAGCAGTAATTGACTACATTACAATATTTGATAAAGCAATGAAATCCCTATCATACACTAAAATCGGGTACTTCAATTAAAGCTATCAGCGTCATAAGCCGCAATATAGGCCGGTGTGGAATTATTTCGGTTATATGGGAGTTTATGAAAATGCTTCATCATCAAAAATCATCATACTGATAATCCCGATGGATTACGGAAACGGATCTTGTATGCAACTCTGGTGATATGCCATTAGTAATTGTCGTATGCGGCTTTGCCTTGTGGTAAAGTGATGTACCTACATGTTAATTCCTTGAATAAATCATCATGTTGCAAGCAGGGGGGTGAAACTGCTAGTGCTAGGTTGGAAACAAAATACTCTATGGTGGCCACTCAAGATTGAGGGAGATGGAAGATGATGTTTGTTGTCTCACTCTAAATGGAATGGATGTTTTGACGTTTGATTTTGACGCATCAATTTGACAATTCGGTTTTGTTAGAAATGGTGAAGTGGTAATTAGTGAATTTTTTCAACCTTTACGGATTGCTTTTGAATTATTAGGTAAATTTTACTGTATTGTGTCTATTCTATACTGACAAGAATTGCTAACTCACTATTTAATCCCATTCATCATATCCTTCTTCATCAAACATGTTTAATGAAACTTCAATATAATTTTTCCTTTGTACCTATTCCTATAATTCAGAGGGCTATTCTTCCGAGTTCCCAAAAATTTAACCAAATTATTCCATTAGCAGAAGGCATGAAATATCTCAACGTCCATATTCAAGAGTAGAAAGTTATACAACTACATAATCTCTAACCTTTCGTTCAACCCAGTTCCCTTCAGTAAATTTTGGTATCTGTATCATTTAAACATCTGAAAGTTCGGATTAGGTATACGAACGATCTTGCTCCTTTTTGTGCTCTTCGATGAGATATCTATAAGTTGTGGGTTGTTTTATGAAAGCCACAAGCGAAGAAAATAGGTATGTCTTGTATGATTTGGGTAAAAAGGGTAGAATATAGAACCTGGCATTGGATAACTGCAATAAATTATCTTCATATTCTTTTATTCTAGGTCATCCACTGCTCTTGGTCATCACTGGTTCTGGTTCATAGGATTTGCATTCCATAGTGTTGCTGGCGATTGATATTGATGCTATGTAAATCATAAATCTTGTTCATCAACAAATTTAGTGTAATTTGTTATATTACTGGTTATATTGTCCTGAATACTTATTAAAATATTCATTCCACCATCATGTTTAGAAATGTTGCCCATATTCATCACAAAGTAACCTTTTCGACTTAAGCAATGTCTGAAATGTTCGATAGGTCATGTTTTCATTTTCAAAAGTTTGCGATGAATTTAATCGTAGAGGAAGATGAAAAATATTCTTCATCTTTCTCTCCGATTAAATTCATCGAAGAAAGGGATGAAAATAAAAACGTGACCTATTAAGATTTTCGATTAATTTGAATTTTACCGCCATATTGAAAGAATTAGACAGATATTAGTTCCTAATGTGGCCGCATATGTCGCTACCAGTAGTTGGCCACTCAAAATGGCCGCCAATTTGTTTCCACAGAACAGTGAGGACTTCGCATTTCTTTTATTATATGTTCTGTGGTTGCAAGCTTAGTGTATACAGCGACACATGTATGATCGAGAGGTCTCAAGATCGATCCTGGATCAAGGAATAGTTTTTTTATCAAAACACTGGCAGCAACTGGTCATATAAGTTTCAAAAGTTGTTTGTATTTATTTCGGGATTCAAGTTGATATTAGGGCGCAATGACAATATATTGAAGAGGATTACCCAGTACCTACTATGGGTCTGGGGATAATATAACTACTTAAACAGGGTCTGAAAAATCACCACTCAGAGAACCAGACCTGGTTTCAAAGACCTTTCTGATTGTAGTAGTGCAACCGACAAGCACAAGAGATTGATATTCACATTATTTTGTGTTCAAATCTATGTTTGCTGTAACTTTCTGTCGGGTTTCGACTTCGTTTTTTTTTTCTTCAAATGCTTTTACTTCTGTTCTGCCAAATGATCGACTTTTCTTGGAAAAATATAAATAGTTCAACTTTGGAGTGCTGTAGCAGCCAAAAATAGAACTGTATGAATTCCTTTGCGATTCAGAATATGCATTTTTATTGACCTATCGCAAACAGTCAAGATTTTCTGAATCTTTTTCACAACAGAAAAAATATTAGTTTAACAGAAAAATTGTTTGCATATTCCTAATCTACGCTTTCAAATTAGTGAATAGTGATCGTATGATCACTATTAATGCCGAAATAGTTATTTTTGTATTAAGTGCGTAAATGAGTGTTTTTTTCATGGCACATGAGAGTGTCAATTTTGGCCGAGACCGCAGGTCGAGGCCAAAAATTCACTGGAATTTGCCATGAAAACACGAATTTTATACGCACGAAATACAAACAACATTTTTGTACAACTGTGAATGTGAATTTACATCGTCTGAAATACGTATAATCATTGAAGATAATGCTTTCAGTACAATATTTAAATGCATCCAGTGATCTTTCTGTGTCGTAACTATAGAAACAGTTTGTTGAAATTGTTTGAATCTTTGACAGTATTTGCTCGTAGTTGCTTCAATTTCGAATTATTTTAAAGAAGATGAATGTTGAACATGATAGTGGTAGTGATACCCCCGCAGATATGGCTGAAGAAGCAAATACAATTGTATCTTATATGTTACCAGCCAAATCAAAGCTATAAAATGAGAAAACATATAACCAATTTCGAGAATGGCGCAACAAGAACAACGTAAAAAAGGTTTCTGAAAATGTGCTCACATGCTATTTCGAGGAAAAATAAAAATTTCTAAACCTTCCAAGTTATGGAGCTCAATGTTAAAAAAAACATCGAATGTCAAGGAAAATATTGATATAAGGAATTTTTCAAAATTGGTCCCGCTTATAAGAACAAAAGCGTCGGATACCGAGGAAAGAAATCTAAAGTGTTATGGAGGGATAATATCAATAAATTCTCAGAGATGCTGATGACGAAACTAATTCACTTTATAAGGTACAGATACAATCATAATTTTGTGAAATTAGTTGTGATTAAAATATTCATTATTTTTAAGTTGTTCTAATTTTAGTTATCAGCAGTGAAAAAAAGACTTTTTTACGGTGTAAAAAGACTTTTTTTAACGGTGAAAAAAAGTAATATTTTACGCATCCATAGTGATGAAGAAAAGTCAAGTTTTTTGACAGTTGTACAAAAAATATTTTATTTGTTTCTCATTTGTAAACGTCAGTTTCCAAAAACACAATATTAATCAAGGAAGTTTATTTTTTCAAGTCACTAACTTGTAAAATTGACAGTTAACTTGTAAAACTTTTACAAGTTAGTAGTATTATTTACATTGAAAGTTGTCAAGTACTTGCTTCTAATTTAATTTTTTCTTCTAATCTCAGAGTTCCTGGAACAAATGTATTTCTCAATAAATGTTCTCAAACTATTCAAAAACGATATTCGTACCTTGTAATATTCGTATCTATTCGCTTTCCTTTTCACGTACTTGCTTTCATTTCATTTATCCTTCTAATTTCATCTTTCCTGGAACAGATATTTTTAGTAATAAATGTTATGAAAGTATTAAAAAACGATATGCATACCTTGTTTCATTTGGATCTGGCCTTTTTCGTCAGAAATCAGCAAATATTCTCGAAGGACTTCCCTCTCGTAAAGCCACTGACAGTTGTCATAATTTTCCGATGTCATAAATAATCATAAATAGCTTACGACATTTGCGACAAATTATTGAGATTTTTTTGGAATTTATCTTACCTTTTTACAAACGAGAAACAAATAAAATATAAAACAATACACGCAAGGTAACGGGTTTTACTGTCTCAAGGAGGTAACTGACTCGCCTGCGGCTCGTCAATTATATCCTCCATTCGCCAGTAAAAACCCTCTTACCTTGCTAGTAATGTTATATACTACTAGCTGCCCGGTACGTGCTTCGCTACGTATAAGGCATAGTAATAAACTTAGAAATATAACAAAAAAATAAAATTTCTTACTTAGTCTAATTTCGAATGTATGGAACTGCTCATCAAAACTCACTACAAAAACATAATGTAAATGTTTATATTATATTTATCAGAAATAAACACAAAGATACACTATTAAATGTTATTTCTCAACTATGACAAAGAGTAAAAACTATATTATATACATTCGAGGTAAAACATTCTAAAGACGATGTCCGATTCCCAATTGCCAATGCCTTCTAAATGATGAAGACTGCAAGGAGTAAAAACTAAAAAATAAAAAGAATTGGGTACTCTCACTATGGTAGGTGTTAGTCTAAAACAATTGGATAAACAATATTTTGTTTTTCCATTTTCAGCATGAATAAATAAACAATTGGGGGAGTACCGACTCTGGAACAGGCAACATAAAGTTGGCCATGTGTGAAAAACATGATTCCTTCAAATTCACACAACAAACGTGAAGTGTTCGCCCTAGGCCTTGTTTATGAGGTGCGTCAAGTTGGTGACACACCCCTCGAATTTTGGTATCAAATTGTTTTGAGAATTTTGTGCCCATTTGTGCCAATTTGTGCCGTATGTTATGAATTTTGTGCCCGTTCCGTTCCCGAGATATTTCAAGTTTTTCAAGTGTGTCACCAACTTGACGCTGTGACACACTTGTGGAAATATGAAAATTTTTTTCTTTCGATAAAATGTGCCCATTCTGTGCCTATTTGTGCCGTATATTATGAATTTTGTGCTCGTTCCGTTTTCGAGATATTACAAGTTATTCAAGTGTGTCACCAACTTGACGCTGTGACACACTTGTGGAAATTCGAATATTTTTTTCTTTCGATAAATTGTGACCATTTTGTGCCAATTTGTGCCGTATGTTACGAATTTTGTGCTCGTTCAGTTCTCGAGATATTTTGAGTTTTGTTTGTGGGGAGCGTCAAGTTGGTGACACACCCCTCGAATTTTGGTATCAAATTGTTTGGGTAATTTTGTGCCCATTTTGTTCTAATTTGTGCCGTATATTATGAATTTTGTGCCAGTTCCGTTTTAGAGTTATTTCGAGTTTTTCATGTGAGTCACCAAGTTCACAATGTGTTATTCCTGTGAGATGAATAGATGAAGCAGAATTCAAAGACGAGCGTTAATTCCATGTCATAATATTATGTGAACATTTTAAAGTATGAGTTGTTGAACTGGCAGACATTCGGTGAAAACAACCAAATTTTCGACGACCTTTTCACTTAGAATAATCAACTCAATATAATAATTGAGTTGATGAATTAATATATAAGTGCAGGCTTATCGAATATGTTGACACATCCTCAGTTATAATTATATATTAGTAATATTCTACTTCAATCCATAATGAGCTATATAACGATTCAATAAAACAGAAAATACTCATTTTTTGGTCTGATTTAACCGGACCCTTGATACGCGATCTTTTCGTTTCGTTTCATCGGCAAACTGCATATTCGGGTAAACAATACATATTTCGATAGGGTTAAGTGAAAAATAGGTTAAAGTGACTTGAAAAACTTATCTCAGGGCAATTACCAAACAATAAAATGCTAGAATCATTGCGTTGAAGCATTAATACCGAATGATTTTTTAAGTAAAGTTAAAATTGAAATTATCAGTATAATGGCCATAACAAGATGAAGATTTGTATTGGATTCAAAAATCAAAATTATCAGTAATGATTATTTCATGTAATAAGTATGCAGCTAACAAAGTAGAGTTTATAAGATTAATGTTTTCCTTGTGATAATAATTTATTTTTGATGTGCCTCATCATTTTATTCTGTCACAAGCCGCCACTACATATGCTGTACCAATTCCTTACTCGATTCTTGTTCATCGTGGTTGATTTGCTTGTCTTCTCTCTAATCCGTGCATTTTTCTGCTTCATGGTGCGAAAATCAAGGAGCGAATAATTCATAATTCAGGACGATAAAACTTACCTACTGCTGAAATGAAGGGAATGAAACAACATATTAACGAGAATCCTTAGATGAAAAAATTTAAACTTATATTGTTGTTTACGAAATAAACATACGGTGTACCGATATAGCATATCAATAAAATAAACAACTCATTCTTAACATAATCATTCTTCAAATAATCATTCTTCAATACCTCTTTGGTCACCTCGAAATTTTGTAAAATTTCAGGAAAGTTCTTTAATAATTTTGTTGACAGTTTCGGTAAGCGTTCATCCAAAATACCAATTATTGATGGTAAAGAATTTTCTAATTCTATGAAACGTTCAATCATATGGAAGGTCGAATTCCACCTTGTTGAGATACCTTTGATCAACTTCTATGGAATTTCCACATCAGAATGTGTTTGAAATTTCATCAATTTTGAATTGGACAGACTGTTACGACTGAAGTGGAAAAAGATTGTTTTTATTTTGTTGTTGATGGGTTGAACCAAATCCAGAGTGTCTTAATGTAAGTTTCAGGAAATGGGCAAAGCAACCGAAAAATTTACAACAACACTCGTCACTGATAGCCTTTTCTATATTAGCGGCATTATCCTCAAGTTGGTGACACTCATGAAAAAAAATGAAATATCTCAAAAAAGGAAAAATTTCCAAAACAATTTGATACCAGAATTCGACAGGTGTGCCACCAACTTGACGCTCCTCACAAATAAAACACTAAATATCTCGAAAACTGAACGGGCACAAAATTTGTAACATACGGCACAATTTATCCAAGAAAGAATATTTCCAGCTTTCCTCATATGAGTCTCATTGTGAGGTTGGTGACTCACAGGGAAAACTCGAAATATCTCGAAAATGGAACGGGCACAAAATTCATAGTATACTGCACAAATTGGCACAAAATGGGCGCAAAATTCCCAAAACAATTTGATACCAAAATTCGAGGGGTGTGTCACCAACTTGACGCCCCCACAAACAAAACTCTAAATATCTCGAGAACTGAACGAGCACAAAATTCGTAACATACGGCACAAATTGGCACAAAATGGGCACGATTTATCGAGAGAAGAAAATATTCGAATTTCCACAAGTGTGTCACAGCGTCAAGTTGGTGACACACTTAAAAAACTTGAAATATCTCGAAAACGGAACGGGCACCAAATTCATAATATACGGCACAAATTGGCACAGAATGGGCACAATTTATCGAAAGAAAAATTTTTTCATATTTCCACAAGTGTGTCACAGCGTCAAGTTGGTGACACACTTGAAAAACTTGAAATATCTCAAGAACGGAACGGGCACAAAATTCATAACATACGGCACAAATTGGCACAAAATGAGCACAAAATTCTCAAAACAATTTGATACCAAAATTCGAGGGGTGTGTCACCAACTTGACGCACCTTTGTTTATGGACATCGCAAATGATAAACGCACGGGATATTGTAACCGTTTGAATTCAAATGGCATATCCGTTGGAATCATAGGGATACGCGGTATCAAACACACTTCTCCTTTTGATTTACCAGTAATATGGTGAGCAGTCCGTTGGTACTGTCCATTTGTATTTTGCCATCATCAATTTCTAACAATTGCTTTGAAAACTCATAGGCAGTTGCATCATTATTTAGTTGAAAACGCATATCAATATTCAGTGTCAATTTTCGTACATATCTCCAAAGAACTGATGACTTCAAACAGGCATTTATTTCATCAACAGTAGTTGATCGAGGAATGACAGGCAATGTTTGACGAAAGTCTCCTGACAGCAATACAGAGCACCACCTAAAAGCTGTTGATTACCCTGTAAATCTTGCATTGTTCGATTAAATGCTTCTAGTAATTTATTTTTATTCGCATTGTGCACTCATCCCATAAAATAATTGACATTAATCGAAGAACTTTTGCTATAGCAGAATTTCTCGAAATATTGCAATTTGGAGTTTCAATCACCTGTACATTCAATAGCAATTTCAATGCAGAGTGTGCGGTCCGACCACCTTCTTATAATGTAGCAGCAATTCCCGAAGATGCAAGTGCCAATGCAGTTTTCTGTTTTGATCGAATAGTCGCTAAAATATATGATACAACGAAAGTTTTGCCTGTACCACCAGGTGCATCTAAGAAATGTAATCCACCTGCATTATTGGAAACGGCTTGAATGATTGTGTCATATACATGTTTTTCTTGAATATTCAGTTTGGTTATATTCGATTGTATAAATAAACGTTAATCATTAGAATTGAACTACTGCTCACGTTGCAATTCACGATCAAACAAATCATGTATCTCACGATTTGGTGGGGTCATACCCAATTGTTCTAATGCTTTATTTCCAATAGTAGAACACATATCTTATCAAAGCTTCGTTGTACATTTCCAAGGTTATCAACAAATCGGGATTTCTTGCATGATGACGAATACGATTTAAAATATCTTCTGCCATATAATGCTTATATTTGTTTTTATTCCATAATTTTTGGATTTGATCACAGAACATAAAATATATTTGATTTGATGGCGAATATGTTGATAATATAATTCTATGCCATCTGTACTCGAATTTTTATTGAATATAGACGTTCCTTTGAAAGAAGTGATGAAGAACGAACTCTGTATATTAGTGTTCTGTGAACTCTGAAATTACGGTCAAATAATAAATATTTCAGATTTCTTTGATTAGTTATTACAATATGTACCATTTTGATGATGATACACTGAAGTGTAATGTCGGTAATTTTAATATTTCAATTCGTTGAAAATTGAAATCTCTAATAGTTTTTACAGGTTCGCCATCTATGACAATTTAATCAAAGATTATATGGAGTATGAAAAAATAGGAAACTGCCTTGCATTCGTAGTACTCTCGAAAACGACTACAGATGGCACTGAAAATGAAAAACCTGTAATGTTGATTTTACACTTTTCCAAGATTTCCTTTGAATTTTCTATACGTAAAATTCTTCCCTAGACTTCCATGAATATTCAAGACCAAAATTAGCCAAATCGGTGAAGGCGTTGTTGAGTTATTAAATCACAACGAAAATTGGCACTTATATTTATATACTTATTAGATTTTCTACAAACGTCAAAAAATGACAAGGTTCGCGCATTGGCAAGAATATGCGAAGTGACCCTTTTTTCATTTCCTTCGTTACTATGACACCGTGCGCGAAGTAGTGTGCGAAATACTTACTTCGCACACTGCATGTAAACTATATGGGATTTTTATATTTTAACTTGGTAAATTTCTTGAAATCCACGTTTTCTTTAACATTGAGTGTTGCTTTCAACATAGAATATATTGCCCATAGTTATAATACCTAATTACTTGATTGGAAAAACAGTTCAAACAGTTCAATATTTTTTTTCATATTAGGCTAAGCGTTTGTAGAAAAAATTTTGTTTGCATCTCATGCGCGAAATACTTTGGTGATCTCGACTATTTTTTTAAACTCGGCTGCGCCTCGTTAAAAAAATCAGTTCTCGATCACCAAAGTAGCATTTCGCGCACTAGATACAAAAATAACTATTTTGTACAACTGTCAAAAAACTTGACTTTTCTTCATCACTATGGATGCGTAAATGATCACTTTTTTCACCGTTAAAAAAAGTCCTTGTATCACCGTTTAAAAAAGAGTTTACTCTATTTCACCGTTAAAAAAAGTAACGACACAGTAAGATCACTGGATGCATAGAAATATTGTATTTGAAGCATTATCTTCAATCATTATATTTCAGACGAAGTAAATTCACATTCGCAGTTGTATAAAAAATGTTGTTTGTATTTCGTGCGTATGAAATTCGTGTTTCATGGCACATTTGAGTGAATTTATGGCCTCGACCAGCGAATTGACACTCTCATGTGCCATTTTACGCACTTAATACAAAAATAACTATTTCGACTCCGATCGAGACGAAATTTTGAATTGAAAGGCGTAGATTGAGTATATGCGAAGAGTTTTTCTGTGAAGTATCATTTTTCCAGTTGTGTTCGATAAAAAATTTGGATCTTCGCGGAGAAATTCGGAAAATCTAAACAATTCACGATAGGTGCAAGAAAATTAGGTATTCTGATTCGCAAACGATCCATATAGGGGAGCATGCCTATGATGGCATCCTGCTTATGATGGCACACTTCAAAGAAGTCTGTCAACATCAACTGAACAAACTTATATTTACTGAGGTTGTACTCCAAATGGCATTTACGCTTGATATACGTAGTTACCCTTGAATACGTGGCAATTTGTGACTTTTATAAGAGTTCAATCATTTGGGTAAGTGTTGATGTATGATGGTTATTTCATTCTTTTTCGTTTTATTTGGATATTCAAAAAATCTGTGTTAAAAAGGATTATACTTTCCTTTAATCACTTTATAACGATGCTTTTAGTGTGAAAGTTTTAGGTTTTTTCGTCTTTTTAGTACCTTTTTCGCTTTGTTGAAAATTATATGTTACTTATGCTTATGATGGCATAGCCAGAGTGTTCCTATGATAGCATAGGGTGCCACCATAGGAAAAAGAATCAAGATCAAGAGACGATTCCTCCAAAGTCTGGTACTTCGCAAGAAATATTAGAGGTATCCGAAAATAATGAAAATGGTTTCAAGTGAAGTATCAAGATCATTGAAAATCATACAAGAACTCTCACCACTGCCAACTGCCGTTGCAGAATCAACAGTGAACAGAGGAAGAAAACGAGGAAAAGTTGGAATCCTCAATACAACCCCTGACATAAAAGAAAAGAAGTTGGAAGAAGAAGAGAAGACAAAGAAAGAGAGAGAGAGAGAAGCTAGCTAGAAAGGTAAAAAGACAGATTAAATTCGTAGAAGAAAATGAGGAAAATGAAGAAAGACATTATGACGATGATACAGATGCCGTTTGTCTTTATTGTTATAAGCTGTTGTCCATGTCTCCACCAAGGGAGAATTGGTTGCGTTGCCAGAAATGCGGCAGCTGGTGTTATGCCGAGTGTGCTAGTGCAAATCATATTCTTATGTGAATTGTGCGTATAAAAATTATATTTTTATATTTTGACGATGCCAAAGAATGTAAATTTAGTTTCTTTACACTTATATTTTCATTTTCATGAAATAGGACTGCTATTTTCTTCAATAAAACATTTCATTAAATAATATCATTTTATTTTAAGTTATATGCCATCAAAAGTAATACGTGATCTTATGATGGCACCCGTGGCCAAATTGTAAAAAGTGCCATAATCCAAATGTTTAACAATTTATTTTAACTACTTCCCCTACAACTGAAAAAAATCAGCATTTATTCAGTGTCACTTTTCTGACTGCTAAAGCACTCCTAAGTTGACCTATTTTTCCCGATTTTGCCACAAGAAGTGGATTATTTGACAAGATAATTCTTTTTTGGGAAAAATGAAAGCATTTACAACCTTGAATCAGAAAAAAAATCACCTGGGCTGATATAGCTGCAAAAATAATTTTTTGTGTGAACCTAGACGACTCTGTTGTACTTCAAAGATTAATTCTACTCACCTATGGACATTTATATACATACAATCTTTGAACTGATGGTACTGGAAGTAATTTCAAAAAGCTGGCTTTATAGCATCAAAGTGAATGCTTTGGTAATCACGTCCAGAACAAGCTTTTGCTTTCTTACCGATGCTGTTTTTTTCTGCGTCTTACAGCTCCCATGTGTCCATAACAAAATGACAGATTTTGCTGGAACCTAAGCTCTAAATGGCAAAATTTGATACGAACTATACACAAGCCCGTATAACCTGACCCTTGCCGTACCCCTGTTTGATAATATTTGAACAGGAGGGTGACAATCGGGCGGACCGTATAAATAATAATTCGATTTCCGACATAATTTTCGCAAATCCACTGTCGGCCGCTCGATGGACATCAAACGTCGCTCCAACGGTGCGTTCTAATTTTAAATGGGCCAAATGGCGGGTGAGTCTAATCACCCCGTGCCCTGTCATTTTGATTTGCGCGAAACGACAGCAAAAATTGCACCTTTACAGGTGATGACATATATCAGCTCGATAACTGCCAACTCATCAGCATTTTTTTCTGAAACCGTTAATGAGTTTTTTGAACTAAAAAAGTATCACGTGTAAAGAATGGCTTCGAATATTTTGGGAAGTTGTTATGGTGATTATACCTACAATTGCATTCAGATATACGCGTATGTTTATTATATACCGTTCTAAAATTCTCCAACTCAATGCCACGACAGAAGGAATTATAGAAAAACGAATACATTACTCAAAATTTGAAAGTAAATACCGTCAAATGGTATACAGATGTACCGGCGCTGGAGTACACTACAGGCGTTTTCGGATACTTACTCGGGTTATCTCGAACCCTAACCTTCGCGTTCGTTTACCTAAACCGAGCATCCAAACCGTGTTCGGAACGAAAGGTGATATTAACTCGATCACTGAGTCGGGTTGATCTATCGTAATCCTACACGAGAGCAGGGTCGTAGAGTAACCGCATGCGCAATGCAGTTCAATTTTGTATTTGAGAAAGGCAGGAATAAGTCTTCTACTCTTTTCTTAGTAATTTCATATATTCTATTACTAAAAATTAGGGAAAGAGAAGATAATTTGGCTCAATGTAGAATGTGGGGTTCCATGAGCCAAGAAAATAATGTGAAACAACTTCTTCATAACTTTGTATGCAGATCTTTCTGCCTTAAAGCTGAAGCCTACTTTACTTCTTCAGCAATGGTACTCAAAATAACATTGAACATGTTGGGGGCACGAAACTCAATGTAAAATTCACGTGACACCCTGTCCATCCTTTTATATGTCTGTGGTAAAGACTAAAATAACTGACACTCTTATTTAGTAGAGCGTAGCCAACTGATGTACGGAATCAGACCAACCTCTCTTTCTTTCCCGTAACTTCAAACGCGGAGTGAGAGAATTAAGGGCAATAAAATGATTATACGTGCCAGGGCATTGTGGTGTTGAAGGTTATGAACAAATCGATAAACTTGCAAAAAGGACCTTACTATGAGCTTGGAAAAAACCAATATAAGGCAGCTGGAGAAGCACTTGCTATAGCAAAAACCTCCTGAAGCTGGATGTGTGGTTTCATGAGCCAAGAAAATAATGCGAAACAACTTCTTCATAACTTTGTATGCAGATCTTTCTGCGTTAAAGCTAAAGCCTTCTTTACTTAATTAATATAGGTACTCAGAGATAACATTGAACATGCGAGGGCACACCAGAAATTATAAGAAAGATTTTACAGAAGCCAACAAATCCAAGCAAAACTAGTATAGAGACAATCAGTAAATGAACTGAAACTGAAATAAAGTAAGTCTCTATTTCTCTAACATAGGTACTCAAAAATAACAACAGAAGCCAATAAATCCAAGCGAAGCTAGAGACAATCAGTAAATGAACTGAAACTGAAAAAAATTCTCTACTTCTTCAACATAGTTACTCAAAAATAACATTAAGCATGAAATCACAAGAAATATTTTTCAGAATCCAATAAATGCAAAAAGCTAGAGACAATCCGAAAATAAACTGGGACTGAAATAATAATAAATGTCGTGCAACTGTAACATCGAAATACTAATGACAAGAACATTCATTCATAAAATATGTGATTTTTTTTTCAAATTATTTGATTAATAATTATTAAGGTAAAAAAAACCTCCAGAACAACGAGAGTTAATGATGATGCTCTCCTGAAACTCCTTCTGAATATCTCTCCATTCAAGACTTTCAGCATCTTGTCCCGTCTTTTTATACCCCCATCCACAGGTACGAACAATCTACTCCCACGTCCTATTAAGAGCAGTTCCTCCTTTTATTTCGTTCAATTTTCCCGCTAGCAAGTCTCCTGCCTCTTCGATGGTCCCGAGGGAAAAGATTGCGCAACTATGAGCCTCTGGCTGCTCGGCCTCAGATCCCTCCTTCACCTTTTATTCCGTTTCATTTCGTTAATAATTATTTCCGAGAGAAGGTAAGGGCCGAACGCTCTTTTAGGGGCCGGCGTTTTTCTCGTAATGCGCGAAAATCGGCTTTTCGCCGGGTATTTTGGGCTTGGAAGGATGAGAGAGGCAGGAAGAAGCCCACCGACGGATGTTCTAATTGATGGGGAGGAAATAGGAGAAATTAAGTGATATGGGGGTTTGTTGGGGGAGAACTGTTGCGATTTTGGGGTAGGACTGATCTGCAGGTACCAGTTCTGTTGATGATTTATGTAATTTATTGTTGTTTTTTGTCAATTTTTCAGTGTTCTTGTAGAATTATATATATTTTTCTATATGGACTTGAATATTTCGTTCGACTATAAATGTTAACAAATATTCAGTCTAGATCTATATTTAGAAAATATCTCTGAATTCCACAGGGAAATATATTATGAAACTCTGCCTAGCAACAGCCCCAGGTTCAATTAGTACTTGAAAGGGTCTGAAAGACCTAACGTAAGAGGTCAGGCAGTACATTGGCAAAAGCCTTTAACACATTCTCAAACTGAGAAGCATCTTTCAAATCAGTGCATTCAAAAGTAAAGGTATCACTAACTCAAAGCTGTGAGTTCTAGTGATCATTGCATTTGGTGTTAATTAAATAGCTTTTTCCGCCGACCTCGAAATAAAAGGTGCTTTTAATGTGTACGAAATTGAGCATTAATGACCCATTTTAATGCTCAATTTTTTTAGCCATTTTAAAGTACAATCCTCATGGCAACCGTACACAAATATTCAGAAGCACTACGAGAATGTCAAAACTCTACTGGAACATAGAAACATACATAGAAATTCCTTTACGTCAAATGTATGTCTTGTGCGAATTGAGAATGTATTTCAATCAAGAATTTACACACTATTCATGTTGAGATCGTCGGAAAAATCTTGTAATAAACTCGGTTATTAACCGAGCGACTAATGGTCTCGAACTATTAACGCGTTCGCTCCGCTCACGCATTAAAATATCTTGACCATTAGTCGCTGTCTTTAATAACCTAGTTTATTAAATAACTATTTCCGCCGACTTCGAAATAAAAGGTTATTTTAAAGTGTACGAAATTGATCATTAATGACCCATTTTAATGCTCAATTTTTTGGCTATTTTAATGTGCAATCCTCATGGCAACCGTTCACAAATTATTCAGAAGCACTTTGAGAAATCTTAAAACTCTACTGGAACATAGAAACATAGAGATTTCTTCATGTCAAATGTATTTCTTGTGCAAAACGAAATGTATTTCAATCAAGAATTTATACACAATTCATGTTGAGATCGTCGGAAAAATCTTGTGATCAACTCGGTTATTAATCGAGCGACTAATGGTCTCGAAATATTAACGCGTTCGCTCCGCTCACGCATTAAATATCTCTACCATTAGTCGCTGTCTTTAATAACCTAGTTGATTAAATAACTATTAAGTGGAAAGTGAATTATCTTCAACAAAGCTTCCTCCAACTTTTTTCACTTCGATCGCATTAAATTTTTGACCAAAGACTCTTATCAACAACCCCTTCCGAACAATTTTCCTGGAAAACTGCAATAAATAAATCCGCATTTAACAAGTCGATCCCGCATTTATCTCCCCAAATAAGACAATTTCCCAGGCAGCATCTCCACCCATACAGCCCGAGTTTAGCGTCCTTTGTATAGGAAAATTGCCAACAACGCAATTTTCCGACGTGCATGGCTTATTTCCTCTCTCGGACGGACTCGAGCAGGACTTTTTCCCCGCCGTGATCGGACCAGTCACGAAAATTTCATTTTGCAAACTTGTTCGACAAGAGAATTGGACGAAATTGAAGTGGAACGAGGAAAATACGGAGAGCACGAAAGACAGAAACAAGGATTACGCGTCGTAACCTGTCTTTGATGAAGTTGAAGCTTGTTTATTCTTCATTTGGTGCCGGCGTATGTCGCAAGATGTTCTTTCTTCCGGAAACATATGAGGGGGAAAATGTGGGGTGTTTGTCTTTGAGGTGAATTTCTGAAGAACTCGGATGGAAATTCATTTGAAAACTGTTTTTTAAGGGAGTTTTGATGGAGCGGAAACTGAATAGAGCCCATACGACGGATTACTAACTCGATCCATTGGGTCCCGTGACGGATCTACTCGGGTCACGGACCCGGCTTCTAAGTTTACGAACACATCATTTTTAGGATTTGAAGTGACTTTCATATCAATAACGTAACCAAATATTTTATGGATTGACTTTTTCAGTCCCAGTTTATTTTCGGATTGTCTCTAGCTTTGCTTGCATTTATTGGCTTTTGTAAAATATTTCTTATAATTTCTGGTGTGCTATTCCATGTTTTATGTTATTTTTTAGTACCTATGTTAAAGAAGGAGAGAATTTATTTTTTCAGTTTCAGTTTATATACTGATTGTCTCCAGATTTGCTTGGATTTATTAGCTTCTGTAAAATCTTTCTTATAAATTCTGGCGTGCCCTCGCATGTTCAATGTTATCTCTGAGTACCTATATCAATGAAGTAAAGAAGACTTCAGCTTTAACGCAGAAAGATCTGCATACAAAGTTATGAATAAGTTGTTTTACATTATTTTCTCGTCTCATGGAACCACATATTCTTCATATAATTTTTAGGAATAGAATATATGAAATTACTAAGAAGAGAGTAGAAGAATTATTCACGCCTTTTTCAAATACAAAATTGAAGTGCAGTGCGTTTGCGGTGATTTTACGACCCTGCTCTCTTGTAGAATTACGATAGATCAACCTGAGTCAGTGATCGAGTTAATAGCACCGTACTTTCCAAACACGGGTTGGACGTTCGGGTTGGGTAAATGAACGCTAAGGTTAGGGATCGAGTTAACTCGAGTAAGTATCCGAAAACGCCTTTATATTCAAATTTTCTAGGATCTATCAGTGCCATTCAATTGATTCGAAAAATTCAACTTTGCCAACGGTTAAAATCTTAAAAATTTCGAATATTGAGTTTCTCCTAAAAAGAAAGTATTAGACCGGGAATTCTACAGCCATAGACAAACTAAAAAATCAGATGAGCCACTCGTATATTCCGCGCCATCTGTAGAAGGAGGAGACTAATACAAGAAAAAATTATTTTCAATTTGATAGTTAGATGTCGTTGCATTCATGGAAATCCTATCGAGAAAATAGTAAGTATGTAAAATCATTATTATCAAAAAACCTTGTCAACTGACACAAGGAGTGGTTTGACACGTTCTTTTGAAATATAATAAATTTCGATATGCCTGCAAGAGTGAAGATGTGCTGTGTTATTGGATGTGAAATTCGAGATGCAAGAAGGTAATTATAAAATTTATATGTATATTCTGTTACCTATAAGAATTAAGATACTCGTAGTTTTCAAAAAAGTTTTTCATGTATTGAAAAGTTTAGTCGGTAAATACTCATATTTTGTATTATTGAATTCATTATTGTTAGTTTTTTTGAAAATGTTTTCAATGCAATTATTAGTTTATTGATTAGATATTTATGAAATAAATCTGTATTTTCAATTGGTGATACCTATTTCAGTTAATAAATTTTTATTCTATCCAGAATTATTGATTATTGATCCTCATTTCTCGATTCCAAAAGAAAATCAGATGAAAGTTCGTTGCAGGTATTATTTTCATGAAAATAAATTTCCTCACTCATCGATAACTTGCACGAATCCATTTCTGATTTCCTTTTGGAAATTGAATTTCAAAAAACTTTTTGCCTCTTGTATATGGGTGTACCTACCTATTCAAAAGGTGCACTACAGAATGAGGGCTACCGCGTATGAATTTTCCGCTAGAGGCGCTAGTGTTGCGTGAGGTCCACGAGAATTTGAAATGTCAAATATTCAAACGTAATTGTGAATCTGTATTCTGTTTATTTTCAATCTTTACGAGAATGTGAGGGGTTTTACATATATATTCAGATTAATAACAGCAAATATGAATCACGGATCAATGAATATCACTGCTTTAAAAGCAGTATTACAGAAGATAGTTGCCCAATTAAGCGGGCTAAAAAGGGAGCTAATTCAAAGGTGAGTTTGTTCAGAGTTTCAATACGCATTTCTTGCGGAAAATATGCTTATTTATTGAGTTAAGAGTTATGTTTTTTCTTTTTACAGATCCAAATACTGTGATAGGAATGATAATTCCAGTGGAAACGCATTATCATGATTTGAAATAAGTTTATTACAGAAGTAGATTATCATTTCAAGAGAAATTGCTTTTTATCCTACATACATGATACCTGTGATAGCTGAAAAGTGTTAAAACTTGGAGTAGAACAATAAAACCTCACACAATCCTTTCATTTATAATTATAAGTGAATATATAGAAAAAACAGTATGTGCGAAAAGGAAAACCTCAGAGATCAATGTATACTAACTAATCACTAATCATTCATTTAAAGTAGGGTAATTTATTTATTTACACAAGTTCTTGATATATATTTTTACAGTAAATGTTTTCCTCGAGTTAGTGAGTTGATTGATAACAAACATGAAATGTTTGTAGTTGTAAAATCCAGAGTAAAATTGTACCAATTAGATTTTCAATTCGAAGTAGGTATGTTTCTATTACTCTCAAGTTCCGACAAAAAAGCAGTATCAGTTGAGCTCTCTTGACTATACATATTGATTTTCCTCTACAGTTGAAACGATTCTTGCATTTTCAAATTTCTTTCTGCGTTCAAGAACTCTCTCTACTAGTATTTTATTCATATCTGTCCTCACCTTCCTGGTACCCAGAAAATTGGCTAGGTATTGGTTTCAGTTTTAATTTAGGAATAGCTGAAAATTTTCAACAGTAGATTACAAGTAATACAACTATGTATAACTAGATTTATTCAATTGTAAAAGTAAAGTGTCTGAAGCAACATAATGTAATAGATTATTAGGTACTCACGGTTTTCTGTATTAGGATCGTTAGGTCACGTATTATAACCAGGGTTGAAATGTTTTTCACGAAAATAAGAATGTTTTGAAGGGGTAACATCAGCTGCTTTAGGACAGTCCTATCGTTTCCTTTTTTACTGAACAATACGGAACTGCACAACCCTGCGGCATGTTCGATATTGTACAATATTCAAGGAATAGAATGTACACTTTTTTCACACGACTTATAACACCGAACACTTATAAATATGAATTTGTTTTAATAATAACTAGCAAACCCGGCGAACTCCGTTTCGCCACCAGATGGCTTCGTTTTCTGTAACATTTCGTTTGGTGATGAAAAAATGAAGAAAATTTTTTTTTATTTGAAAAGGAACAACAGTAATGAATTCATTTCGATTACAAAAATGAAGTGTTACTTAGTTAAACTTCTCTAAGTAAATGAAAGAGAATCCAAAGTAGATACTGAATCGAAGCGTTATACGTTTCCGCAAACTATCCGTTTTTTTGAAATGCTCTTTGGTAAACCATATTTTTGTTTTTTGGCCTGACGTAAACACAAACAAAGCGGATGGTTTTCCAACTCGTGAACACGTATAAAGTATAACTGCCATGTAAAAAACAATGATTTTCTAGTCAGGCCAGTAGATCTACCTTTTTAAGTAGATTTGTGAAACTTTCTAAGTAGGATAATTTAACCGGTAGATCAATTGAACCGATAGATCAGATGAACAGTAGGTCTTTCGAACCGTTTTGTATACCTCGATAGATCATCATTGGTTATTGATGTTCATAGATATTTGATATATTCCTTGGTATCTGTCTGACTACACTACACACCCTGTATATACTCAGAGCGTCTATTGAACATTTATGGGAAAAGTAATACTAATGTTCGTGTAGAAAATTACAATATTTGGCATTTTTATGAAGAGACCCTGTATAAATCAAACCACCATCGATAGTAAATCATTTGAATTTCAAAAACTTCTTCGTTTCTGTGGAAATGTCCCTGTGATAATGCAGAAATTCAAAATATTCGACATGTTTATAGGAGCACCCCGTATGAATCCGAAGCATAGTATCTATATTTAAAATTCCACCTCCTATAACGAATCACTCGAAATTCAAAGCTTTCTGTTATAACGTAGAAATGTGAAATAATTGATAGATTTATAGAAACACCCTGTATATATCTAAAACGAAATACTGTATAAAACATGCACATGAAATTTTGAATTATTTTCATCAGCTTTCTTTGAACCTGGAAAAAATACTTTTTATCCAGAATAAACAGAACATGCCACAATGGTATTCGAAACCGGTACACTACCAGGTGCCGATTCTCGAGAAGTGATATTCGTAAACGTATACGAACTTCATTGCGCGGTGTGCATTTTTGCAGGTAAAAGAGGGACTCGCGCAATGAAGTTCGTATACGTTTTCGATTATCACTTCTCGAGAATACAGCACCTGGTCCACACACCTAGACGTTAGTCGTTACACCACTTGCCTTGTTACACGTGAAGACTGTTTTCTCTCAGACTTCAACGGGTTTAACATGTAAACATATCAGGAATCGAACAATAATATTGAAATATCGATAATTATCATAATACATACAGTTTGATATCATTTCCTGGCGTATTTTTTCCTAAAATACGAATAATCCCCGAATTTTGTTCTCATTACGTTATTTTTCAGGGAATTCGGTTAGTAGAAACCTCAAATCACTGCGACCTGAAATGATGCTTTTGATCGCTGAAATGTTAGGAATTCGTTGAATGAACGTTGAAGTTGATGATTTCATATGGACTTACCTATTCAAATAACGTTTTCCACTCGAAACGAACAAATGTTCACATGAACGTACCTATGTCAAAAATATTTTCTTCTTCTGGTTATGTGAGAATTCCTGCAACGAATGTCTTCGTTAATTAACGTTATAGAACTACTCGAAAACGATATTCGTACCTTTTTTGATTCGGATCTGGCCTTTTTCTTCTGAAATGAGGAAATTGTTGGAAGCACTTCCCTCTCGAAAGGGGACTTGACAGTTGTCATTGAATTCGATGTCATAAATAATGACATTTTCAGAAATGTACCAATTTCCTACGTTCTTCTCGATATCTTGAAATTTTTCCTGAATTTTCTTTGCTACAAACCTAGCGGAGCCCGAGACCTTTCCAACGAATGCAAAACCGTTGAAATCGGTTCGTGCGTTCTGGAGTTAAAGCGTCAGGGAGGAAAACCCGACTTATTTTTATATAGTAGAATAAATCAATGACAGTACAAGGAACTTTGACAGGACCTCACGCAACAGAGGCGCCAACTAGCGAGGAAAAAAACGGCAGCCCTCATTCTTTTTGAGGCAACTTTACGATACAGATTCCTTTTTCAATTGAGCTTTTTTGACGAATTAGTAATGTTGTACAAAAACAGATGGCGTTGAAGCTTGTTCTACTAGAGTCTCATCTATTCTCCGTTTAGTTAGTCTATGTCTACAGCTGAATTTAGTAGCAAAGGGTTTAAGAATTACTTGGCGGAGCGTCGTAGTGCTTCCATCAATGACCATGTGAATCTTTCTCTACTCTTCACATTCATGGAAACCCAAGTATGCCGTCAATGGCATTGATCAAACCGACAACCTTCTCAGGATCGTTGGCCATTACCTCTTGTGTGTTCGTGACCGGTTTCCTCATATTAATTGTTCTTAGCCACAGAGCCTTAGATCTTATTTGCTGACTTTCGCATACGGTACAAATGATATTCGTACAGATAGTGCCTGTCAGCAGTCCCATCATCGGCCGAAGCTCAGCTCGTGACAGCTTAAGGAGCTTTCTGCTATAGCAAGTGCTTCTCCAGAGAGTCAACTATCATTGTTAGTCAGCTGCCTCAAATTGTTTTTTTTTCAAGCCCATAGTAAGGCACACTCTGCAAGTTTATCGATTTTTTTATTTCCCCAACACCACAATGCCCTGGCAAGCTTTATCATTTCTTTGCACTTAATGCCCTCAATCCGCGTTTAAAGAGGCGGGAAAGAAAAAGAGGTAGGTCTATAGAGATAGAATAGTATAGAGTTGCTATCGATGAAATGAAATTGGTATCAGATACGCCATATTACTGCTATACGTCGAATTTTGACAATCATTGAATTTTTTCTAAAAATAGTGATTTTTGTACCTTTTTCAAGTTAAATTGAGATTTCTTGAGCTTAATAAACAATAATAAAATAGTATCGTGTGCTGTATGGCTTTCTTCAAGCAGAGAAGAGACAGATAAGAAGAAAATTAGAGGAAAAACATATCACTGGTAGGGATGAGTACTGAACAGATCCGCATTCGAAATTTTTGCTAGTATGTCTTGGTAATCTGATTTCTTTCTATATGTGTATATTATCGCCTGAAGAAAAATTGTTTATTTGATATTCAATTGACCTTATTTGAACAGTATTGCTAAAGACCCAACACGTCGTATTTTCTGGGTGAAATTCGTAAACAGAAAAAACTGGCAACTTAATTCAACCCTGAACCGCCCAGTGGTTCCATTTTTCCTTACACAATTGTATGTCATAGCGTATCTTCTCTATTCTATCTCTATGGGTAGGTCTGATTCTGTGCATCAGTTTGACTACGCTTTCCTAAATAAGAGTGCCAGGTCTTTTGGTCTTTACTATATCTGCCGATTTACTTGGTTATGTAGAATGTTCTGAAGAACATTGGTTCAATTCAGAAAATCTCAATATGCGAAATTTCGAAACCAGAACCCACATAGAACAAAACTTTCAGCCTTTTCCAACTAATCACTCTAAAACCCGAACAGGCTCTCAACGAGTAATTAACCAAATCGCGCGATCTCCTATCTTTTTCGAACGTGATAACGTAATTTTTTTTACGTCCACGCACAACTCATCGAACTCTTCAATTGGCAGCACTGCCTCTAGTGTTTTTTTGCCGATGAATTCCGAAAGAGTGATTACTTCCCATCAGTTCATCGGAAAATTTTGGCCGCTTGTGCGATACGCTTTTCGCGTCTCGTCCATCAGGTAATTACCAGACCAACTTTTATGTACGTTAACTTTCATTAAATCAGCTATTGGGGCCATCGTTGCGGAAGGCAGATATTTGACGGCGCTATTGATGATTTTCGTGTGGAATGTGTTGAAAGTAAATATTTGAATTTCGGTGACCAGCAGATATCGACCAAAGTTTGGTGTCATTGTATTCATTGACGCTTCCTGAACATCATAAGTGAAACCAATAGGTAGCGGTCTGTCTTAGTTTAGAAAATATTGTCTCCCAAAATGTTTCATCTTCACGTCACTTTTTTAACTATAAAAACACAAATTTACTGCTCTAATTTAGTCTTTAAATCACCTTCAACATTCAAATAACTACTCGATTAGTTCCATTTCAGGTATATTCAATAATTAATTCAGAAACATCTAAATTCAAGAGGTACCACATGTCTACCAATTGTAAGGAAAGCCCGCCGTTCTTTATGGTAAGTTTGGCACCACTGCTCTTTCGGCGAGTTACATATCGAATGATGACGGGACTTAGGGGAAGGCATCGTATCATATTCGCGCGAAAGAATCTGCGGCAGTGCCAAATCTACCATTCCTTCCAATTTGTGGATATGTAGTACCTTTAGAATTTCGATGTTTTTGCATTAATTATTGAATATATTTGAAAAAAAAAAAACATTTTAGTTTGTTCAGCTTCCTAAGAAGCCAGACTTCGACCTTCTTGTTTTTGCCTACCTTGTTGAGTTTTCTTCGGCACAACCATATTAGCTTTGAGTCGAGGACTTAGCTTGACATCTGACATTATGACACTCCCAATGAGCGAATTCCTACGAATTCTCTCGGAATCGTGTAATCAGAAGGAAAAAATATTTGTATGAGATTCGAAAATAAGGTATGCTCAGTGTGTCTACAAGAAATATAAGAAAAGCCTGACGTGAAGCTCTAATTATTTTCTCTCAAAACGAAGCAAAAGGATCAAATGAACGCCAAACAATCCTTCAGTCAAATCGAAGAGTTGAAAATTAAACACCTACACCTTCATTCAAGTCCTAGAAAAAACGACGGGCAAAAACACCTGAGACGATATTTCCGAGGAAACCGTACCTCCCTCGAGTTTCCCAAGACCTTTCCCAGCATGAAAAACTAATGAAAAATTAAATTTCCGAACACTCCTTTGAGTGCCAGTTTCATTATTGAGTTAGCATTCACACGAAGCCGGAGCATACGCTAGGCAGAATCCGAATATTCACTCGCTGCTTTTTCCTCATTTTCAATTTCCAGCTGTAACTTTCCCGTCGTGTATCCAATTTATCATTCCAGTTTGCAGCAGGAAAGGCGGGCACCTATTTGGGATGGAAAAATCGCCGTTTAAATTGCTACGCTGTTAAGGGATTAGCAGATGTGTGTCAGTACCCTGGAGAGGTAGCAGACGTGGAATTTTCCGGAGAAGAAAATTCTTGATAGGCGTTATATTGAAATCGTCCGATGATGGAACAGAAACCTTGTACTACAGATGATATAGCAAGTGAAAATTTCAAAGGCCAATGTTAAATATATAATGAAAGTATTTCTTATCGTTACAACAAATTTCAATCAATTAATCATTTCAGTTTGCAGCAGGAAAGGCGGGCACCCATTTGAGATGGAAAAATTGTTAGGGATTCGTGGGAATTCCATAGTGAATCACTCAAAAGAAAACTTACCGTTGCAATCTACACCATCTCAGTTGTGATTAGAGTTTCCTCCAGATAGACGGCAGTGATCTCTTATTTTGCCAACTTCCATTCGGTTGCATTATATGGAATCCTCCTGTGGGGCATATCGGTTCATGCCACCTACATCCTGCTTCTTCAGAAGGAAGCAGTTAGAATAAAAGTTAGCTAAAACAGACAGAAAGCTATAGAGATGCGTTTCGTGAACTCAATATATTTACAATACCATTAGTGTTTATATTGAAGTGTGCCACTATGTCCACAACAACTTACCTTACCATGAACGAAAGTATGCACAGCAGGAAGTAGATTACTGGGGACATAAAATTTACAACAGACTGCCTGATAGCGCGAAACAAGCCAGTGGGAAAAAGTTCAAGAGATGCCTGAAGAAGATTTTACTAATAACACTTTAATCAAATCATGAAAATGTTATTGTTAAAATCCTTAAAACTGACGTAGCATGTAAATTATTGATGCTGAAATAAAATTATTATTATTATTAGAAGATGTGTGTCAATACTATGGAGAGGTAGCAGATATCGTGGAAATTTTATGGAGAAAAAACTTCTTGATGGGCGTGATATTGAGATCAGGAACCTGAACTACTGATGTTGTTGACAGAGGAAAATTCTACAGGTACGTTCTGATGCGCCACTCAAGAATGAAACCATCTTCAATGGCTACAACAAAAATGAATATGTTATTATTCTTGGCCCCAAATAGTTTTTGATAAGATTTTCAACTATAGTAGGACCAAGCGTAGTAAATGATATAATCTGCATTCGCTTTTTGCTACATGCAATCACGTACCTACTTAGAATTAAAGAGCATGTACGTTGAAATAACAGAAGACTATTCTTCCAATAGACTGACGCACAGAGCAATTTGATGATTTATTGGTAAGTCAGAATTTCTTTCTGAAGAAGTAAATTATAGGATTCCTCTAAGGTACTGTAGTTCATTGAAGCTCTGAAACTGAGAGAAGGCTTAATAGACCCCAAGGTCGCAGTGGAATGTGAGCCACTAACAATCAACAATCTATGCTTCATAATCTTCGATTGTGCTACCAACATAAAATTCCCCAATTCATCCAATGATATTTTTCCTAATCTCTCCAGAAATTCCGGAAATCTCCCCTCCCTCCTTCCAATATCCCGATTTTCTTTGATGTCAAATCCTGCCGAGAAATTCCTACGAAGAGATAACGAACCGGTGCCTCATTTGTGTAAACTCGTGCGTGAAATATTTCCAGGCCCCTTTTGTCTCCCTGCTCGTAGAGGACGGTTTGAAGGCCCAACTTTTACTTTTCGAACTCTGACAATCGAATAATGATGGCAATTACTATACAAGTTGTCTGCGGAAACAGTAACGACTTTATCAAGAAATAAATTAATGTAATGATTGTGAGCTATGACTAAATGCTGGGCTGGAGGGAAGGAATAGGGACGATTGTTCCCGTATCTCTAGTGATTTCCCCTTTTTTGTCGATTTTTTGCACAGTTAATGCAGGGTCGGGCTGCTTCAGATATTGAGAAATTTCAGTTTTCCAGTTTATCCTCGACATTGGAAAATCAGGTACATAAGGCTACGTAGTTAACCATCCCAGCAGCGAGGTCTTGTAGACTGTTAAGGGTTCATTTCACTGCGACCTAAAGGTCTATTGTGTCTCCCATTAAAGCTGTTTTCACAAATGCACTACTGCTCGCCCTAAAGATCCAGAGCTCCAATTGGAGTCTAGATCAGCGCTTCTGGGGGCCATAGAAGGTCTCCACGCCATGAAATGAATCTTTCAGGAAAAAGCGCCTGAATAACAGGTAAAAACCGATTTTAAGTATGACAAGTAGCCCCGTATTGCTGAAAACAAGTGTCCTGATTGTATCCATCAAAGTCTTGAAAGGTTGGTTCAAAAAAATTGTTCAACATGTCCACATAACGATCAGAATCCACTGTTACTGCTCGGCCGCGTTTGTCTTCGAAAAAGTACGGGCCAATAATCCTTGTGCATGTATTGCACACCAAACTGTGACCTTCAGACTATGCAATTGAGTTTCATGTTTTCTTTGGAATTTTCTGAAGCCAATACCGGCAATTTGTTGGTTTATATAGCCGTTGAGATGAAAATGGGCTTCATCAGAGAAAAAAATGTTGGTTTTCGTAATGAGCGCGCACAAAGAACGAACGCTCCTCACCTGTCCAGCGAACTATGGTGACTGAATTTCCATGAACTTCTCCTTCGTTTAATATCAACCCCACTTCTCTATTTCTATTTAAAACAATTTTAGAGCGTTTTTAAATCGGAATTTCTTAGTTGGCCACCCAGTATACTGGGAGGTATGTCCATTATTTGATCTGGAAGTTCATATTTATACATCTCAAATACGACATAAAAATCTGTTGTGAATATTAAACTTATTGGAGTGAAATGATCCAAAATCTTAAGTTTGTAATGGCTGCTATGGTGCATTCAAAACAACAATCAAATACAGTAGAACTTTCCCATAAAGAAATCGCTAAATCCGCAAAAAATTTCGTTATACAGAAATTTCGTTACACAGAAGTTTTTTTATAGTGTCAAGTACCGAAACAAGCAATCGCATTTTTCATTGTGAATTCTATACATACTCAAAAAAGGTGTGTAAGTGCATTTCTAATAGCTTATAGGCATTTTATGTAGGTACATATACAATACATAGCTATTCACGATTTTTTAGGCATATAATTCGTAATTTTTGTCTGAGTGGAACAATTAAAAAACATCTTATTCTCACAAAAAACTTCGCATTTTCTCAAAGATTTAAAAATATTTTCCGGAACCCTTTGAATGGACCGGAAAGCGAGACGACACGTTTTGAAGGCTTGAAGTGCCTCTTCACGATTTGGTTTTTCGGCCAGTTGCCCCTCCAATCAACGCTGTCGGTTCATCACTGCTGTAGTGATCACGAACACCGTTTAACATGTCCTTTTTAGTTGGAAGTAAATTTGTTACAATATTAGTATCGACATTAACAAAATCATTTAAAGTAACCTTCATTATCAACGTTTCCAGCTGAATCCAACGTTTTGGAAGGATCTATCCGCAACACGTATTGGTTTAGGTTATGGTCGGGATTATTACCTATATCCGGCATAGCTTAATTATGGAAAAAAACCCACGCCTATACCTTTTTACCAAAGACCATTCAACGAGTTATGTTCTTGTTCTTGGAATATTTCGTTATAGATAGAATATACTTCGTTCTAGAGGGTGTTTCAACATGGAATTTGGATTCAAGGTGTTACGTCTTGAACTAAATTCGTTTTACAGAGAAATTTGTTTTGCAGATGGTCGCTATAGAGAAGTTCCACTGTATTTATGAATATAAGCAAATTTAATTTCTTCAATGATAAACGCGAAAAACTTCCAATCTTAATCTAAATCGTTGCTTTTCTGAAACCTTTTCGTTTCATTCATTTGAATTTGACCAACTCGCTACACATTACCAAATTGCCCAAAGAAATAAATTTCAGAATTCATAAGAAATCCCCTTATTTCCTTCCTCGAAAGCCACTCATGAACAAATGACGCAAGGCTCCATCCCAACCCTAAATAGATGGCCACAATCATCCCCAAATCTAGACCCCATTTGAATATCCAATAAAGAAAGCATTCGAATGCAAAGGTGCCCAGACAGGAAATCGACTGACCATTGTTGTCTCAGAACGCGGAAGTGGACGTGAGTTGTCGGAAATTACCACCTATTTCAACTGGGACTGCTATTCCCTTGGAGGATTTACTATGAAAATAAGTCCTTCTTCCGTTTTGGAAGCGGAGATTTCGTAATCTGATAGACAGAATGGAATTGTGGATCACCCGTTAACTACTTTCGCTTCGCATTGTAAATTTAGGAGAAAAATTCTGAAAGTGCGTCTTTGGTAGAATAAAAAAGTCCTGGGTACTCCTTTACAAATATACAAATAAATCGCACCTTGCTCTGAGGTGTGGTTTTTTAAATTGAAACCGAAGCGAATTTAGTGATGATACAACGAATGAATACAGATGGAAGTCAAATCGAGATAGTAAGTGACATATGAGGCAATAAAAGCTCTTGATTCCAGCAGAATACATCAAACACAGGCTGGAACTGCCAAAAGACCCTGAATAAGCTCAGTGAAGGCAGATCTTCTGGTTCATACTGGCATAACATTTCTTCTTGTGCTTTCGGAATAATTCCTGGAAATTCCACTTGACAAAAGTAACCAAGAAATAACAGACAAATGGACTCTAAACAAACTTTTTGGCTGAGCCTCCCAGGCTACAAACAAACGAAAGCTTTCGTTCGAAAGACAGTACACCATAAGCTGACAGACTTCGTGCTAGGTCTGAGCATATTGAGAGTTGAAGAGAATTGAAAATTGGACAGGTCACTGCTGGCTAAAGATTCGTCACATAAAAAAAACCGTCATAGTGTTCGGCAGAATGTCACACATCAGAACTGAAGTCTTCTGAGAAGTCCTTCTCATAAGATTCTTGGCAGAATTATTTCAATCAACATTGGCAAGCAAGTGAACTTTGCTTTCCCAACAAAGTTATTCCTGATGTTCATTCGTGTATTATATCATAAGGCAGCTTTAACCATAGTGTACTATACTGCCGAATATTGTTGCCATGTTTGGCTCAACAGTGCCCATGTACATAAGATTGAAGCACAATTAAACTTTTTCATGAGAATAGTAACTGAAACAATAAAATCAACACCAACACCATGGTTACCAGTTCTTTCAAACATTGTTCTTTACATATCCGCAGATAAACCTTACTTTGAAAACTTGGAATAAATTTTATTCTTCTACAAATTTATATCAAATACTTTTCTATATTTCAGATAATAAGATTCCTCCATGATTCATGTAAACTATTTTGGTCCAATTATTTTCTGACCCTGTACCATGTATATTCAAAAGAAAGATTTAATAACTGATCCCTCCAATAAAGTTCCTGGATTTGATCTTTCAGGGACTACAGTTGAGAGTCCTAGTTGCGAATGCGGAGAAGCAGAGGAGACAATAAAACATCTGATAAATAATTTGTCCAATATTTAAATTTCAGGATGGCTTAAGGGCTATACTTGAGGTTACGGAGTCGTTTTGAATTGGGTTGTTAATTTTAATCGATTTAATAGAGTTTCAATCATTCATTTTTCTGTTCCGTTTTTCTGTTTCGATTTTTCGTTTCAGATTACAGAATTGTTTGGAATTAGATTGTTAATTTCAAATCGATTCAATAGCGTTTCCAACTTGAGAACTTTGAATGATCAATGAGGCAGAAATACTGACGAACGGGCTTTTGTTTACTGTGATCAGGAAATTTATTTCTTAAGCAAAATTTCCTCAGAATGTCGCAAAACGTCAATGCTTACTTGAATTGCTGTTCCATAAAGTGATACATGAACATTGCAAGATTATTTATGTGCTCCATAACTTCCACAAGCGTTGTCCCGGCGTTAAACTGAGGGCTGCGTTCTTCATAATCACGAAATCCTCAAATTCAGAGGCTCAGTTCCCGCTCCCTTTTTCTCCAATTCACAATTCCGCTCCCAACACTGAGACATATTTTCGCGGAAAATTACTCTTCGTTATTAGAGATTAACAATTCCCTGTAGTTTCATTCAATCCTGCATTTCCGCCATCCCGAAAAATCCCTCTACTTACCCTTTCCAAGCAGAACACTGCAAATTGCCAGAGCACTTCGCCAGGCCTCTTCCAGAATTATTTTCCCGATTCAATTTTCCGTATCTTCCCAGACACTCGCTGATACTCTGGATATGTTCTTTCTCATACGTCTTCTACGTATATGAAGTTATTGCAGATTTCATTGCTTTCTTTCGAAAACTGTTCGACATCTAGAAGACAATTATCTGTCGGGTATATCATGCCATGGACTAATCAATATTGAATGTTAATTACAAAATCTTAGACACTTTTTGCAACAGTATATTCGTTTTTGTTCGGAATTATACGTCGATTTGAGGAAAAACGAGCGCTATGTAATTTTACTCCACTATGTCTTTTCATTTATGTACTTTATAACTCCACAAGCGTTGTCCCGGCGTTAAACTGGGGGCTGCGTTCTTCATAATCACGAAATCCTCAATTCAGAGGCTCAGTTCCCGCTCCCTTTTTCTCCAATTCACAATTCCGCTCCGAACCCTGAGACTATTTTCTCGGAAAATTACTCTTCGTTATTAGAGATTAACAATTCCATGTAGTTTCATTCAATCCTGCATTTCCGCCATCCCGAAAAATCCTTCTACTTACCCTTTCCAGGCAGAACACTGCAAATTGCCAGAGCACTTCGCCAGGCCTCTTCCAGAATTATTTTCCCGATTCAATTTTCCGTATCTTTCCAGACACTCGCTGATACTCGGGATATATTCTTTCTCATACATCTTCTACATATAGGAATTAAAGCAGATTTCATTGCTTTCTTTCGAAAACTGTTCGACATCTAGAAGACAATTATCTGTCGGGTATATCATGCTGCCATGGACTAATCAATATTGAATGTTAATTACAAAATCTTAGACACTTTTTGCAACAGTATATTCGTTTTTGTACGGAATTACACGTCGATTTGAGGAAAAACGGGCACTATGTATTTTACCCCCTATGTGTTTTCATTTATGTACTTTATAACCTCCACAAGCGTTGTCCCGGCGTTAAACTGAGAGCTGCGTTCTTCATAATTACGAAATCCTTAACTTCAGAGGCTCAATTTCCGCTCCCTTTTTCTCCATTGACAATTCCACTCCGAACCCTGAGACATATTTTCGCGGAAAATTACTCTCGTTATTAGAGATTAACAATTCCCTGTAGTTTCATTCAATCCTGCGTTTCCGCCATTCCGAAAAATCCCTCTACTTACCCTTTCCAAGCAGAACACTGCAAATTGCCAGAGCACTTCCGCCAGGCCTCTTCCAGAATTATTTTCCCGATTCAATTTTCCGTATCTTCCCAGACACTCGCTGATACTCGGGATTATTCTTTCTCATAAATCTCCGACGTATAGCGCGTAGACTAAAACCATATCACGGGCTAGGGTCCCGGTCCATCCCTAGGGAACATTCTCCGATATTAACTCGTTTCACATAGGAAGTTATTGAATGAGAGACACGCTTATCCTGATGAGAAAGTCACATATTCTCCGCTTGTTCCTGTAGGAAGAGGGGAGCGGGGAAGCGGATAAGTCCCTACGACCAATCTCTCAGATGTTCCCTTTGAATATCTCTTTTCCCGTTTTTTCCAGGAACTGGATGAAACACTTCAAGGGGAATGAATTCTTTTTGGGAGTGTTGTTGGGATGTGGTGCTCTCTGGCGGGTTTTGATGAAAGTATTACAGAGGAAAAGGAAAATTTAATGATTAATGTTAAAATACAGTGGATCTTCCCTATAACGAAGGTCTGTATAACGAATTTCACTGTATAGCGAATTTCGTACAAGACATTGCACCTTGTATCCAAATTCCATGTTAAAAATAGCCTCTAAAACGAAGGTAATCTCTCTACAACTCAATATTCAAAGAACATCATTCTTTGAATGGATATTGGTAAGAAGGTATAAGGGAGGGTTTTTTCAGAATTTTTTCCGGACGTACGTAATAAATCCCGACTTTAAACTAAATCATTACGGCGGGCAGAGAGATCCTTCTGAAACAGTTTCAAATACACCCCTGGCTGTTTGGTATCAATCAAACCATTACGCTAGTGTGAAAGTTGTATCGAAAAGGAAGTGCTTAAGTTTGAATGATAAACTTGAATTCATCAATGAAGTCGACCGCGACATTGCCGACTATAGAAACAAACTTTCTGTATAACGAAATTTCTTTATAACGAATTTTTTTGCGGATTTAGCGCTTTAGTTAGAGAAATTACACTGTATATGTCTTCTTTTATGTGACGGTATTAAAATTATTGTTTACTATACAGGTAATGTAGCAACTGTACTGAAAGAAATAAATTTATATTGTGTCTAATGTATCTTTTAAGCCGAATCAAATGAATTAAAATCAAGATTTGATTCTGAATTCATAATGCATTCGACGAAGAAAACTTGTAATCAACTCATTCATTAATGAACTAGTTGACGAAGTAACTATTGAACATGCACTAAAATATTTTAGGAATGGTGTGGACAGAAAATATAATAAAAATGACAAAACAACACTGTAAAATATCGAATGTAAAATAATATTACTGAAACCAAAAACAAGACAAAAAATATAACATCTCAAAGAAATTAAATACGGGATAATTCGAATTGAACAGACCATTGTTACAAGAATGCTTGTTTGATGATCATTTCGAAGTGAATCAATAGGCGTTTTCGGAAACTTACTGAGGGTTACTAACTCGATCCATTGGGTCACGTGACGGATCTACTCGGATCACAGACCCGGGTTCTAAGTTTACGAACACATCAGGTTTAGTATTTGAAGTGACAGTCGTATCAATAACATTACCAAATATGTTATGGATTTATTTTTACAGTCCCAGTTTATTTTCGGATTGTCTCTAGCTTCATTTGCATTTATTGTGTACCTTTCCATGTTCAATGTTATTTTTGAGTACCTAAGTTAAAGAAGTAGATAATTTATTTTTTCAGTTCCAGTTTATTTACTGATTGTCTCTAGCTTTGCTTGGATCTATTGGTTTCTGTAAAATCTTTCTCATAATTGCTGGTGTGTCCTCGCATGTTCAATGTTATCTTTGAGTACCTATATTGAAGAAGTAGAGAAGGTTTTATCTGTAACGTACAGAGATTTGCATACACAGTTATGAAGAACTTGTTTCACATTATTTTCTTGGCTCATGGAACCACACATTTCACACTGAACCAATTTCTCTTCTCTTAACATAATTTTTAGGAATAGAATATTTGAAATTACTTAGAAAAGAGCACCTTTTTCAATATAAAATTGAACTGCAGTGCGCATGCGGTGAATTTACGACTCTGCTCTCGTGTAGGGTTACGATAGATCAACCTGGGTCAGTTCAGTGATCGAGTTAATAGCACCGTACTTTCCGAACACAAGTTGGATGTTCGGGTTAGGTAAACGAACGCGAAGGTTAGGGATCGAGTTAACCCGAGTAAGTATCCGAAAACGACTTGGGTATGTATATGTATATTATATGTATTTTATATGTATGTTATATGTATGACTTGGGTATGTATATGTATATATCCGAAAAAGCCTAACGAATTTCGTCAGAAATCTAGAAGTATGTGTTGACCTTGACCCCTTCAACAAAATCATGACCTTTCTACATTTTTCAAGCCGAATAAAATCGGAATCACATCCCTTCACCCTGAATTTTCCTCGGTCACATCTTTAATTTATTCCTCACCCAGCACCCTTCTTAGCTGTCAGAATATTTCATTCAAAGTTTGACGCGTTGAAAGTGTCGCCTCAAATAAATATTCCATAAATGTCAGGTAACCGATACCGATTCGAAGAAGTCTGCTTTAATCGAGGAGAAAGAAAGTACATGGAATTTTTATCAACCGGGTTTTTTGAGGGTGTTCTGATAAAGGCTTTTCGTGTCTTCGATGTTATTGAAAGATCTATGAGGGTTTTGCTGATTTTTTTTATTCTTTTCAAGGTCGTTTGAGAGGGATTGTTATATTTTTGCATTCTTGTTTTCAGGTTGAAGTGAGTTACCATAATCATCACTCAGATTTTTTCAACCTATAATGATAATATAAAAAAAATTGTTCTTTATTTTCATAAATAGTTATTCAGTAAATTGGTTAATTGATGACACCACTAAATGGTTCGAGAAGTTAATCGCAAAATTAATGAAGGAGTTGATTAAAAGATTTTTTTGTCAACCGCGGAATTGATGAAAAACATTTTATTTTGCAGTGAAAATACAATTGATGACAATTTCACATTGAAATAGAAAGAATTGATCAATTTCGTATTCGTTCTCTCTCAGCTCAGATTTTCCTTCTACCGAATAATGATTCAGTATACAGTGCGCGTCAAAATCATGGAAGAAATTCATTCTCTGAAGAAAATATTTGGCAACATATTCCGGAAACTAGTCAATTTTTTTTTCACTTTTACCAAACTTTTATGAATTTTTGAAGGATTTTTGTGCAACCCTGTGCCATCCCTATCAAACCTTTAAATTTATTGCATAGAGAAAGAGGGGTATGCGGTATTTTTTCGAAGGTCTTTGTATCTTCTAGACAGGCATTTTATTTTTTCAAGAAAAATTTTTTTTCGAAAAATTGTCAATTCAATGAGGAATGTGCACTTGGTTGTGGCTACTTGTGGCTACTTTGAGACGATGAAATTCATCACCAAATGAAACTCGACCATAACAGTTTTGTTCATACACAATTTTCGACCCCTCAAGTGAAAAATTCGAATGTAAGAAACACCGCGCTTATGTTATGATCTTAAGTAGGTATGTTATTAGTACGTTTCTACCGAAGTTGAAACTTTTCTATAGAATGTTTAAATTCAAATAAAGATTTCTGACAACGCAATTTTTTTCACACATTCTAATTTTCACGTGAGGGGGTTGAAAGGGGTTGAAAATTGTGAATAATGGGTCGATTAAATGCTTTACAAGCTGCCACTGAGCGAATTTGATAGCTGATAATAAATTCGCGCAGTGTAATCGTGTTCACAAGCCAACAATCTGAATGTAAAAAAGCTGCGACTAAAGTTGAAAGCTGGGCTACAGTTAAATCGCTGGCGTTTTGGCTTGTTGACATGTAAACGTTTTGGCTTGTTGACATGTAAACAAGCCGTGTGTAATCACAGTTGCTACTAAACAATCTGTGAGTTCAAATCTACTCGGAGGTTCCTGATTCTTAAATTTGAAAACGTATTTTACATTTACCTTAGATCCTTGACAACGATACAAACATAAACCTCACGTGGATCGCTAGATTGTTGGCTACTCAGCGAGTAGACAGTTTTGTGTGTAATCATGACAATCTCACAAACTAATTCACTCGCTTCTAAATTCGCTCAATAGAAGCTTGTACAGTATCTCAATGTAATCGACCCATAAACATAACTGTAATTGTCGAAAAAATACTGAAAACATTGAAGATCGATAGCACAGTAGTTATTACTCTAGAAACCAAATTTCAATAACTCAGTACCTAAGTACCTTTTATTCTTCGTGAATGTCTAGGATACCATGGACCGTAGGTCATCCTGTATACAGTGTGTCAGTTTTGGAGTAGTCCCCATTTTAAATTTACTTTTTTATTGTAGTTGACCCTTTCAAACAATATAGATTTCTTCGGAAATAAAGGTCCTACAGATATGAAACAATATTTTTTGAAAGATGATACTACCAGTTTTTATCGAAGTGAAACAATATCAAAACATTTAAATTAGAAATGTCATAAAAAATTCTTTCAAAAAATTTTACTAAAGAAATGTACTGTTTTTTAGTGAATCTGCAATAGTAAAAGAACTAGTACATTGAAGTTTTTCCAATGATCTAACACGCAAAGATATTAGCTACTAAACGATATCAACATAATTTCTGTAAGTTACGTAATTAGAAAGTAATTGCTGTTCGAACATGACCCTTATGAAAATTGATGAAATAAAATAAAATATAATGCCTACATGTGGTGACTACAAAAAATTTTTTGTCCTGCTCACTCACCACTACAACAGCAATATTTCCCAACCTGTTCACACGCCCGACTACCTGTAGCAACAAAAAAAAAGTTTGGGGCGCTAGCGTAGTGGTCATGTTCGAACAGCCATAACTCTAAAATTATGTAATTTACAGAAATGATGTAGGTGTTGTTTTGTAACTAATATCCTTGCGTATTAAATCATTGAGAAAAAATTATACTTCATTGTGCTAGTTCTTGAACTATTTCGGATTTACTAAGAAAATCAGTACATTTTTTCACAAAAATTTTTTAAAGTTTTAAAGAATTTTTTATGGCATTTTGAAGTTAAATGTTTTCAAATTGTTTTACTTTAATGAAAGGTTGTAATATCATCTTTCAAAAAACATTTTTTTCAATCTGTAGGACCTTTATGTCCGAAGAAATCGATATTATTGGAAGCTACTCCAAAACTAAGGGGGTAAACTTCGCAATGTGGGTGTTTTTGTCGATAATATTAGGTATATTTGATGCCCTCAAATTATCGCTAAGTCATGATCAAACACACTGTATAATTGTACCTATAAATTTCCGCAATGCGAGACCTTACAATAGCCCATTCGTCTCGCAAACTTTGTCGAAATTGACAAATTCCATTTTAACGGCCGCTTCATCGGTTTTCTTCGCAGTTGATATTTACGATATCGCCAACGTGTAAAAAAAGTGGCGTAACGGCGAATGGACGCCTCCGATGATAATTCAACGAATATTATTCATTATTATGATAATAACCAACACTTACAGTCCATATACGGTGATTTAGTAGTTGTTAAAGCCTTTTATTGTCGCATTGTTAAACCGCAGTAAACTCGAAAGTAGTAAATTTATACCCTGTTAGGTCTGAGGGGTTCTGACGCCGACAACACTTTGTGTGTGGTCAGCGATAACTCAGGGGGTGGGTGGTTTACTGACATAGGTCCACTTTAATTATTACTAACGAGTTAGACTGGATACTATGACTAATTCTTCGAGAATGAGCAGCATTTAGAATATTTAATTGAAATAATGATCTCGAAATCGTTTTCTCCTCTTTTGACAGAAGTTGTTTCGTTTCATTTTATTTTATTTGAAATTCAGGAAAAAGGTCTGTCTTCCCGTACAGATGAACTGATTGTATTATTAGATTTGTTATGTTTTGTTGATATATTCATATAAAACAGCTCCTTTCTGAAAACATTTTTTTTCTTCAATAAAATAAATGATATAAAAACAAAAATCGTGATATCCAATGAAAAGGGCAATTTCATAATTATTTTCTTCACTTACCGAAGATAGGATTCAATTTTGTTAACACACTGGAAATAACTCATTCCAAATACACGATTGTCGATGAAATTGGATAATAACGATGAACTAGCACCAAAAAACTATTCTCATATCACAGACTACGAACTGTCATTAGTTTGTGTGTGAAATTGTATAGGAATCATAGAGAAATTAAATTATACGAAAATCGAGAAAAACTTCACTCAAAATCACTTCGCGAGACATATTTATGCTAGCGCGTTCGCGACGAAAACTGTTGTGAACGGAAGCGTTGAAACTGGTATACCTAGCACGTGTTGACAGTTTTTGCGCAATATGATTGGAAATGTGACTCAGAAGTCAGACCATTGAAAATGATTATTATGCAATCCGATTTTTCCACCTTGCGAACAAGTTACACTTAAATGCTTCGATGAAAGACGAATTTGGACCTTTTTGTTTATTCCTCGAAATATTGTTATGTCAGTATCAATGATTATTATGCAATCCGATTTTTCCACCTTGCGAACAAGTTACACTTAAATGCTTCGATGAAAGACGAATTTGGACCTTTTTGTTTATTCCTCGAAATATTGTTATGTCAGTATCATTCGCATATCATTCGCCTATCTTGAAAGTGTATATGAGAAAACGAAACAAAAATATAAAATATACAGTGGAACTTCCCTTTAAAGAGAAGGCCAAATCCGCAAAAAAATTCGTTATAAAGAAATTTCGTCATACAGAAAATTTGTTTCTAAGTCGGCAATGTCGCGATAGACTTCTTTGATAAATTTAGGTTTATCATTCAAACTTAAGCACTTCCTTTCAGACATTTTCTCACAACTTTCACACTAGCGTGATGGTTAGTTTGAAACCAAACGGGGGTGTATTTAAAACTGTTTTAGAAGGATCTCTCTGCCCGCCGTAATGATTTAGTTTGAGTTCGGGATTTATTACGTACGTCTGGACAAATTTTGGAAAAAAAACCCACCCTTATAACTTCTTACCAATACCCATTCAAAGAGTGATGTTCTTGGAATATTTCGTTATAGAGAGAATTAACTTCGTTTGAGAGGGTGTTTTCAACATGGAATTTGGATTCAAGGTGCAATGTCTTGTACGAAATTCGTTATACAGAGAAATTCGTTACAGAGACGTTCTATACTTCGTTCTGCAACAATCTTCGTGAATAGAGACCGGATTATATGCAACATAAAAATGTTGTTATATGAATGCAAATATGCATGAATTATGCACGAAAATTTGCAGAATATGCAATGTTCAATAATGACTCATGGGAATTTAACAAAAAAAGAAAATTAATTTTCTTTTCAAAATCAACATATCAATAACTTTTAATAATATGGTATTAAAATTTAATTTAATGTTTTTGTAAACGTTTACAATTGAATATTGTTCCAAATGTTCAATAGTTAAATTTTAAATATTTCTGTATGTGGAAAAGGTTCGCTCCACATCCATGGACGTAACTGGGGAGAATTTGAACCTTGGTGCTCTGTTCTCCTTTATAGGTTCCTGTAAAACTTCTGCCGTCCCATCAATAAAACTCTCGATAAGAGACAAATCTTTGAAACCTGGATTTCCTTTCAATATCTTTTCAAACTTTTCTTGAGTTTATTTAGAAATGCCAATGACAACGTGAACTGTGAAGTTCATTTGGCGTATTTAATTTATTATTTGGATACTTTCGCAGCCCGCGGCTACTAATACTGCGTTCCGAAATGCTATTAAAGTGATTTTTAAATATGACGAAAGTCACAATCATTAGTATTATTACTCGATACCGATAGACCTCATATTTGTGGCAAGGGCGTAGCCAGGAATTAATTTGGGGGGGGGGTTTTTGACATTTTGGCAATTGACTTTGTAGGTGCCGGGAATTGTGAGGGTCGCTTTTGTAGCAACTTTGTTGTTTTAAGAATTCAATAACCTTTTCCTAATTTTAACTAGATTTTCGGAGATAAGTTGGTTTAAGTGCAAAATGAAAGATTATTTTTGCAACAAAAAACAACTCTGAAACATTTCGGGGGGGGGGTTTGAACCCCCAAACCCCCCCTCCTGGCTACGCCCTTGTTTTGTGGAATTTGGTCGGATTCAGCACTTTTATCGCATTTCGGAACGTAGAAAAGAAAATATGTACCGAAAGTGTGCATAATGACTGGATCTTAGCTAAAATATGCAAATACCGCTGAAGATGTCTCAATATTCAACAGCATATCCGGCTTATATTCATGAACAATCTTTCAAAATTAACGAACGTCTGTATAACGAATTGCTCTGTATAACGAATTTCGTACAAGACATTGCATTTTGATTCCAAACTCCATGTTGAGAACACCCTCTAAAAGTCTAAAACGAATTGGATTCCTCTATAACGAAATATTCAAAGAACATCACCATTTGAATGGGTATTGGTATGAAGGTATAAAGGTGGTTTTTTCCCGAAATTTTTCTGGACTTGGGTAATAGATCCCGACCTAAAACTAAATCATTACGGCGGGCAGATAGATCTTCTGAAACAGTTTTAAATAAACCCCTGGCTGTTTGGTTTCAATCGAACCATTACGCTAATGTGAAAGTTGTGCAAAAATGTCTAAAAGGAAGTGCTTAAGTTCGAATGATAACTTTAATTTATCAGTGAAGTCGACCGCGACATTGCCGACTACAGAAACAAATTTTCTGTATAACAAAATTTCTTTATAACACATTTTTTTGAGGATTAGCGCTTTCGTTATAAGGAAGGTCCACTGATTTGAGTAAACACAAACTTTTGTCGTCTAGACATTCTTTCATCTACGTATAATGTAACACGCTTTATCTCCACTGACCAAGCCAAGCCACGTATAACCTCATTGTCTAAACACAATTCCCTTGTAAATTCTCTCTAAATAGCAACTCATGCCTCTCTCAACATGCTCGCATGAGATATTTATCGAAAATGTTTGAAAAATTGTAGTCCTCCAAGCTGCCCTGGCGCAGTATAATAGATAATCTTTTAAATTCAACACAATGCCATTGTGCAGCTAGAATATGTGGGAAGCCCACCTACTGCTCACTCATACATAAAAAATTACTTACTAAAAAGGCATGGCAGTATATTGTTATGCCATACTATCGTTATTGGGTTGAGGTAGGGTTAATCTTCTTTATTGTTAGATCTTCCATCTGTAACATAATACGCGGTTATAACTTATGCAGAGCATGCAGCTACTAATGAAATTGAAGCCGTATTGTTGGAGTTATTCGAAATAGGTGATCGGCTTAGCAGGATTAAATAGTGAATATAAATTGACGTCAACAAAGCTCTACAGTGGACTGTGGGATGTCATATCGAGGTATCGTTCATTTGTTTTATTGCGTGATTATATTGAAAAGTATTTGCGTTACCCACTACCTAAAGAGTTTTCCAATAAGAGGTGTTATTTTGAATTGCCCGCTATTTCGGTAGATGTCATGTTTGCAGCTATCATTTTTTGACATTTGACAAGCAGAAACTACGGCATTAATAAGAAATGGAACAATACACTCTTCTAGAACGCATTGAATTCATTAAAATACACTATAAAAATGGTGAAAAGTTGGCAGAGACGGTTCGCAAAACTCGACCATGTTGGTTAGTGATGTGAAGAATAAAACCCGTGCACGTCGCTCAAGAACAGCCGAGAATAATACTGCTGTAGCCGAAAGTGTTGAAGGCAACCCGGGTTTGTCCATTCCTCATCGTTCTTTGGACTTAGGTATTCCACAAACGTCATTATACCGTATTTTCCATAAAGATTTGGGTCTGAAAGCTTATAAAGTTCATTTAACACAAGAACTCAAGCCGGCCGATTATCAACAACGTCGTGTCTTTGCTGATTGGGTCGTTGAAATGCATGAAAAGTTTCCGGACCGTGTTATCTCCCGAAGAGGTGATCACAATTGGCCACCGAGATATTGTGATGGAATTCGTGAGGCTATCGGCAGCCACTTTGCGATTAGTTATGGAAAATTACATTAAAAGGATATGGTCCTGTAAGCGTGGTCGTGGTGGTCATTTGCCTGATGTTACTTTCCACTATTAAAGGTTAGCTTCTTCTTTATAATGAAATAAACATTCGATGATTTATGTTGGAAAATGGCATATTTCTTCGAATATCAAAATAACACCTCTTATTGGAAAACCATTTATAAGGTGTATTATTGATTGTTGTATGAATAGTGTTCGAAACGTAACCTGACTGATACTTCACTTTGATGAATTCATCTGACATAACTAAAAAGCTGTGCAAAAGTGCCTTGAAAAGATGTCGTTTCTAGAGCACACCCCATCTTTAGAAATAATTCAGTGGTTCAGACTACATAGTAGAAAATTTGACAGTGTAAATTTTTACACCTAATGCCCGTTTGCACCGTTCGTCTAATCAAAGATTAAGCCTTTAAGTGACGTTTATTCCATTGATGAAACGTCACTTAAAGGCTTAATCTTTGATTAGACGAACGGTGCAAACAGGCATTAGAGTAGTACAACTGTTTGTCACCGAATGGTGTCAACTCTGACACCATTGATAGTGGTACATCTGAAAAACTCCATTTTAATGGTTCAACACCGACCCAAAGACATCTGGTGTTCAATATTGAATCCGCAAGTGGTTGAGACAACACCGTACTACACCGTAAGACAGCGTTTAAAACGAACGAAGCCACGAAGAAGGGGAGAAATCTTACTGACGATGTAAAAAAAACTATTCAAAAAAGTTAAAACATCCAGATTACGTAAAAATAACCAACGGGCGGTTATAAACCCTCCTTCTGAAGCTCATAACTCCTCTAATAAACCCGAAGGTAGAATCCGACTTTCTCAGTCTGAGAACGACAAAAGTTTTAATTTTACTTTTTGAATAAATTCGCACCCCAATCTATAGCCCGAGCTCACAAATTGCCTATTTCCCCTGCTGATAACGCCGATTCCAAGAAAAACATCTAACCTCGGGCAATAACGACATAATAACTTGGGAGCTAGTTGAAGTAGTCCCATTTTAGCGTAATTAAGATACAGGGGTAGATTGGATCTAGCCAAACTTGGTAATAGCTTTTTTCGGTGGAGATTCTCGCTTTTGCCGTCGGGTATTTATCTATAATGATATCTAAGGTAATTGGAGTTTTATAGATTCCATTTGATGTCTGTCGATATCGGTGTTTATGCTGTCTCCTTCAGTTTATCGGTTTGATAAGTTGATTATCTTAATCTTTTCAATCCAAATGATTTTTCTTTGATTCTGTGGGAAATCTCTTTATTATTTGTAGAACACAATAGAGCAATAATCATATATCGGATTCGCTAAGTTTCCGTGATTTTATTGTATTATAAAGTATTGGTGCCTACTCGGAATAAATGGCTTCAAAACTATAAATTTTCAAAGTGATTGAAGGTTTGAATTAAAAAATTGATGGCATTAATCAGGCGCGAATCTAGGGGGAGGGGAACTGGGGGAACGTCCACCCTGCCAAATGGCCTTCGACCACTTAAAATTTTGCTGACATACTAAGGGTAAAACAATTATACAGGACGCGCAAAAAATTATGGTGGTATTCTGCTTTTCATCTGTAAGTTACGATACTGTAGCGTACGATTGATCTGTAACTAACCGACTAACAGATTCGTAATAATGCAATTCTGGAATGGTTCCTGTAACTTTCTTATTTACAGTGTCACTTTGGAACTACTCATTGAAACACATAACCTTCAATCGTAAGATTTGACTATGGAACCTTTTGTATTATAAGTGAATGGTTTTGATTTGAATCTGAAAAAACATTCATCTGAATGTAGATTGCGCTTGTTTATTTCATCTAATAAATTGAAAACAGAGAAGAAAAAAATTTCTTGGTTAAAATTGCTTTAGAGCATTTATTAAGTTTATAGTAGGTACACAGGTTCTTCAATCTGAAGATGTTCACAAACTAGGCTTTCTTCAATTTGCCCATATTTTTGGCATCCTGCATTTCAAATGGATTCATTTAATCACGCAACCTTCTTCTTCCAATTCTCATAAAGTTCCAATTTCAAAGAAGAATGATTTTCAGGTCATGTATATTATTGAACAATGTTTTACCTGTTATGATTTTCTTCCGATAACAATCCAATAAACAGCCATATTATTTTGAATTTCTTATATTAAAACGTTGGTGTTCGTCCTAAAATAAACAAAGCATTCAACGTAACCTCACAATTTGTCATTCGATAATGCTTCCGATCACCCGTCGAGTACTCGTAAATATTTAACGATTTATGTAAGCCACAGATCCCTTAAAGAGGTCCAGAATTGCAATTTTCCTATAATCTCATAAAAAATTACAGATTGACTTACAGATGAAAGCAGAATACCACCATTAACTTGACTTAATATCTGAATTGGGTTTTATTGGGGGCTACTCAATTTAGTCAATTAAACATTGCGTAAAATACCAGTACCTTTTGGTTTTTTGAATATCTAAAAGTTCTAAATCAATTATCATTCCAATACTTTACTACAGGTGCCCAAATCTTGCTATATCATTGAAATATCCTTTGGATAGAAGCGTGCAAAATATTCTGATTTGTATGATGTTGTTCACAATAGAAATTGGATTGGACAACGGATGTATGTATCAAAATATTCTGTATCAAGAACAAAGATCTACTCAACGTACTTTTCGTGGAAAAGCAGACCGATAACGGTTTGAACATCTCTTGCCAGACAGAGCATTCGAGTAAATTTAAGACAGTCGAATGAATCGATAGCATTAATTCTGATTCCTCCGTATCCATTGTCCCAACAGAGAGCTCGCTCAGCTGAAATGAAATCACGGCCACACTTTCCGAAAGCGCCAAAACCCATATCCCGTTCAAATATTCCTGTCATTTAATTATGACTTCCAATGTTCGTCTTCGTCGTGGCCTAATGCCCCATCTAGTCCCTTCAGAATTCAATATACAAGGGGTATTCGCAGTGGCGGCCCGTGAGATTTCAATCAGAGGAGGCCTGAGCCGCGAGGGTAAGCAGAAAATAAAATAATTATACCACAACTGTGTCTACTTGGCTACTCAGCATAACAGATGCACATTTAAATGCAAGAAAAAATGAGAAAATTCATATAGCAATAAATAATAAAGAATTTGTTTCGAACATTCGCATTTATTGTAACTACCATCAAACCACAAACCTCTGCCTGAGAGGGTTAATTAATACAGTGGAACTTCCCTATAACGAACGTCTGTATAACGAATTACACTGTATAACAAATTTCTTACAAGACATTGTACCTTGAATCCGAAGTTCATGTTGAAAACACCCTCTAAAACGAAGTAAATTTCCTCTATAACGAAATATTCAAAGAACATCACTCTTTGTATGGGTATGAGTTAGAAGGGATAAGGGTGGGTTTTTTCCGAAATTTTTCCGGACGTACGTAATACATCCCGATCTTGAACTCAATCATTACGGCGGGCAGAGAGATCCTTCTGAAACAGTTTTAAATACACCCCTGACTGTTTGGTTACAATCTAACCATTACTCTATTGTGAATGTTGTGGGAAAATGTCTGAAAGCAAGTGCTTAAGTTTGAATGATAAACTCAAATTTATCAGTGAAGTCGACCGCCACGTTGCCGACTAAAGATACAACTTTCTCTCTGTAACGATTTTTTTTGCCGATTAAGCGCTTTCGTTATAGGGAAGTAGCACTGTATTTACGCTTATAAATAGGGACGAAACCAGAAAAGAAAAATCAAAACAACAGCTGGTTGGTTTTGACTAAGCTCGTTCGCCTAAAAGCGAAATAAGCCGCGGAGTCTGGCCTTCATCGTGTGATCTACAGCCTGCATTTTGAGTGGTAGCAGCAGTCATTTGAAGAATTTGAAGAAATTTGAAATGTTACATCTTTACGAATCTTGACTAGTGGAGGCGAGTCTCCTGCGTTCGGCGGCTGTAGTGTGTAGCGGAGAATGTATTAATGTTTTAGAACTCCGAGTATATAAACATAATTATTTATTTATTCATTTATTCACTATAGCATACACAAGGATGATTTTCACATACAAAAAGGTATTCACAAAATATCAAACAAACTACATACAAGAAAATACATTACAAATTCCCCATGGTCACAAAGAATAACAATCAATAATAAAAAAAATTACTAGTTACTGATGGGAAACAGAATGGATGTGCTAGTTATTGATGAAAATACAAACAATTAAAGTGGAAGTTAAAGATCTTCGAAATATTTTTCCAACATTTTTCACTTAAGAGTTCGAAACGTCAAATAATATGTCACAGACTTCACCAAACAATAAAGTTTCTTTTTGCATTCGATGTAAAAATGAGTTTGGGGCAGCAACATTATTTCTCCTATTGAGGAAAAACTGGTTGTGATTCTCAGTGATACAGTTAGCGCATAAAAAGAATTACTGTTAAGGAGGAATACCGACTCTAAAGAGCCCTTCAACAGCTATTGGAGCATCAAAACATCATTCAAAGCCCTGCGATACTCAAACTGACGACGACATTAAAATGCCTGAGCCTAATTGAATAATTCTCGGAATCACATTTTTGAGTCACGAGACTAGACGTCTAGCCGAGAAACCGTGAGAACTATGTTTATTACCTTGTGATTCAGATAGAATGATAGAACTACTATTATTGAATGAAATGCAGTAGATTTAGGTAAGGCCCGGCCTTCCCTGCCTCCTCTGAGCGGCCGCCACTGGGTATCCTTCGTTGAAGGGTTCTCTCGGCAGTTCGGCTACAAAATAAAATATCACCCCGGTTGTTTGCAGGGTCGAGAAAGGGTGAAACGGGAACGCGCACTTTGCGAGATGAGTCTGGATGTATCTTTCAATTATTCGTCATCCGAGCTGGGCGCGAATCGGGGATCCCCCGGGTAAACCACATGTCGCATTTTTTTCTAATGAGGTCGGGTCTGGAGTTTCGATTGTCGATTGCCGCGGGGGGTTCGGTTTGACGGGCTATTTCCATTGTTGCGATTTGTTAATGAGGTCGTCAAACAGCGAGGTGTCGAGGTTTTTTTTGATGGTGCTCTTTCTGCTGCTAGTTTATTCTTGCGTAGATTGTTTCGGTTTCTTTTTATCATATTTTTTCATTTATTATTTTTTTTTAATTTACTCACTTATTTTTCAGGTTTCAATTGTTTGTAGGATTTTGGACCATGACTGAAAAGCTTACTAGTTTTCTCAGACGATTATTATTATTATCACTAGATGCGAACTACAGATCAATAACCAATCATAGTTATTTTATCATACAGGTTATTAATGATAGCAAGTAATGGTCAAGATATTTTTAGGCGTGAGCGGAGGAAACTTCCGAATTATTAGGATGGGATTGCGAAATCCCATTTTGGGAACTATTCCAATATTAGTATAAAAGGAATTTTAGAAGAGCATGAGTTAGGTTACGTTAGGTCAGGTTAGCTAAAATAGGAACAGTGCCAAGTAATAAAAAGAGTGGGAATCTCTCAGAAATATTCATTTTCAAAAAAAAAAAATCTTGCTCGTATTTAGAGAAATAGCACTGTTTTCGAAACAATATTCGAACGAATCAATCTAAATTCAACTACAAGTTTGAAACATTGGCAACGTTGCACAATTCTAAACGGTTGACAGCCGAAAGGCAAATTATCATGGCTGCCGTAATGAATATAAACAATGGATAAATCATTGATTCGAAGAAATGAAGGCTTTATTCTGCAGGATACGCTTAGAAATTGATAAATAGAATATTTATAACAAGAACTGATTGAGAAAATAGAACTATGTATAAGCTCACCTACCTGACCGAAACTTTGGATTTTTTTTAAGAGAATTGCTTGGGACCCAAACTTGGTAAGTACAATTTTTTCTCATCTCCAGCACAAATCTTTTAGTTCTAAATAATTACCGAATATCTCACTAGCAATCCTTACATTCAAGAGCTGAATTTATTCTTGTAACTCTCACAATTGCCTTCCATTACTATAAAATACCTATTATCCATTGATTTCAACGGATCAAACTTTCCACAACATCTGTACTGTACCCCATACACCATTACGAACCATTAAAAAATATTAAAGTTATTATAAAATGCGTCTCAATCAGAACACTATTTCATCGTTTGATACACCAACAGATGTCATGCAGAAGGGTACAATGTCAATCGAAACGGGCAAAAAAACAACCCTCGTATCATTATACCGATGCAATTGTGCCCCAGATATTTCATATAGCGGATCGACACAATGTACACCTAATAACGTAACGAATTTTAGGTATGATGTATGCTGTGATCCGTATTGAAATGAAGCTTTTACATTTCTAATGTTCAAAACATGCAGAGGCGGACTAAAATGGCACATTGAAAATGGATGGATATACTATAAAGATAAAGATATTTTGAATAGCGCTCTATTTCGGTAGATGTTCGAAGCTGTCATTTTTCGACATTTGACAAGTAGAAACTACGCCATTAATAAAAATGGAACGATACATGCTTCAAGAACGTATTGAAATTATTAAAATTCACTATAAAATGGTGAAAATTTGGCAGGAACGGTTCGCAAAACTCGAACATTTTTGGTTCGTCGGGAAGCACCTTGTTGGACCGCAATAAAGAAATTGGTGGAAAAATTCGAGCTGTTGGACAAGTTAGTGATGTGAGGAATCAAACCCGTGCACGTCCCGCAAGAACACCCGAGAATATTGCGGCTGTAGTCGAAAATTTGAAGAAAACCCAGGTTGTCCATTCCGCGTCGTTCTTGGAATTAGGCATTCCACAAACATCATTACACCGTATTTTGCATAAAGATTTGGGTCTTAAGGCTTATAAAGTTCAGTTAACACAAGAACTCAAGCCGGCCGACCATCGACAACGTCGTGTCTTTGCTGATTGAGTCGTTGAAATTCATAAACGTGATCCGGGAATTCCATCGAAAAATCATCTTGAGTGATGAGGCCCATTTCCACCTCGGAGTCTTCGTCAACCAGCAAACTGTCGCATCTGAGGCTAAGAAAACCCAAGAGTTCTCGTTGAAAAGCCTCTCTATCCTTAAAGTGTGACTAATTGGTGCGGTTTATGGTCCGGCGGAGTCATTGAACCTTACTTTTTCGAAAATGAGACTGGGGCAACAGTTAGGGTGAATGGATTGAGCTATTAAGAGATGATTAATGATTTTGTATGCCCGAAATTGGATAATATTGATTTGTACAACGTTTACTTTCAACAAGACGGCGCTACGTGCCACACAAGCAAGAAAACCATTGATCTTTTGCAGGAAAAGTTTCCGGACCGTGTTATCTCTCGAAGAGGTGATCAAAATTGGCCACCGAGATCTTGTGATTTAATACCTTGCGACTTCTTCCTTTGGCGCCACGTGAAGAGAAGATCTACGCCAATAACCCAGCATCGATTCAAGACCTCAAATGGAATTCGTGAGGCTATTGAGGACATAGGGTAGCCACTTTGCGATTTGGTTATGGAAAATTTCATTAGAAGGATATGAATCTGTAAGCGTGGTCGTGGTGGTCATTTGCCTGATGTCATTGTCCACTATTAACGGCATAGCTTCTTCTTTATAATGAAATAAACATCCGATCATTTATATTGAAAAATGGCATTTTTTTGAATACCAAAATATACACACATTCACACATTCAAGAAAGCCTTTAAATAAAGTCATTTTTCGTACTCGTTTCAAGTATCATATTCAGGGCCGTTCCTAGGGTATATGCCGTCCCTATGTACAGTCTCTAAAACAATGGATAAACCTGTACCTATCGCTAGAATGTAGAAGCAGTTTTTATGAATCAATTGTACTGTCAGAGCTATTCGTTCCCTAACATCACAATAATTGAAGAGTATAAATTCGAAAGGGTCTAAGTGCCACTTTCACGAATTTATATATCATTCTAAATGGAGTCTGTTTGCCAAGGCCAATAGCGTACAAACGGTCTATGTGCGATCATGTCCTAGACATGTTTATGGAATATCTCAGTTTAATTTGTTTGGCACTCAGACCCTTTTGAATTTCCACTCTTCAATAGCAGTTCCCCTATGGGCCAGCCCGACCCTGACCGGTCCCGTTCCCTTCCCATTGTTGCTCCAGGCTGCATTCATCACCACATTTGTGCAGGCCCATAACGAGGACTCTACATTACACAGACCAGTGCCTGTTCCATTCACTGTCTCTAACTCAATAAGTCGGCCAAAAACTGGATAGACCAAATGGCGGTTTGATGACTCGGACAGGGATTTCTTTCCCGATCGACACGTGCGGGGACTGCAAACATTATCCCAAGGGAACATTCTTTATAATTACGTGGGACATTTGGAGCAATTGTTGCGTCGATCGGTTGATAGTGGAAAGTCGAGATAAGTACGTGAAAAATTGCAGTGAAAAAATGGAAAGACGTGGCGTGAAGCTGGGACCAAAGCACTCTGAGATAATCTTTGTTGATTATGCCAGGGGCACGCGCGATAAGTGTGACCTTCAATCAATTTTATCTTCGGATATTGGGGGATTACCATTTTTTAACGGTAGTTGCACAATGGTGTAGTGATATATCATCAAATTCAGGAGAGTGAAGTCAGGAAAATTTTAGGGGCATTTTTATATTGGAAAAATGGTAATTCAATATTTAAAACCCAAAGTATTCAAGGTCATATTCTTCTGATTTATGAATTTCACTTTCCAGTTCTACCTTGAAAATTTCATGTAAATGCGCGGAAAAATGTGACCTTCAATCAATTTTATCTTCGGATATTGGGGAATACCATTTATTAGTGGAATTTGCATAATGCTGTCGTGATATATAATCAAAATTTAGGGAAACTTTTGGAGGCATTTTCATATTCGAAAAATGGTCATCCAAAATTTAAATACCATTAACCTTATCAAGATCTCATTCTCCTAATTTATGAATTCCACTTTCCAAATCTTCCTAGCAAATTTCATGTAAATCTTTCTTCTCGCTGGCTTTCTAAAAGGCATGTCGCCTTATATATAAATATAACTAGCTGACCCGGCAAACACTCGAAAAAACGAAAATTTCAAGTTGAGTTTATGGTTTGAACGGGAAAGTCGAATTGACATATAATTAGAATGACCCTAAAACTCCTTATAATTGCCCTTCAATTTAGGTAAATTCAAAGCATGAATGAAATTGTTAAATCAAATCAAAATAATATTGTAAAGAGGATTGTTTTTTGGACCTAAATTTCTTCATGAGTAGCTTTCTTTATTTTTTTGAATATTCCGTAAATTATCAACAGTCCAAATTCATTTATTTAACCAAGCAGTGAAAGTTTATTGAGCACTCCATATCAAATCTTCAGGACCTGCAAAAAGATATATTAATTACTATTTAGTGATCAAGAAGTAAAAATTACTTTTTTTTATTTTCGAGTTTTCTATCGATTACATTTTAATGAAAGCAGGCAAAATTCAAATCAATATTTTACATTTTTCGCATAATAATAATTGTTAATTATTCTAACATTTCCCTTGCCAATATGAAAATAAATTATGAACATCAATGTAGTTATCTAAGGAAACCATTTAATCTCTCAGTCTCTCGGTAAACCATGAATAAGTATAATGCACAGACAAAATAATCAGATGTGTGCTACAATAGTTCAAATATCATTTACCTCAGATTCCAGATATATTTTTCTTCATTAGTAGCTTCTTAATTTTGAAAACATTCAGTAAATTATCAACAATCCAAATCCATTCATTTAATTCAATTGTTCAATTCATATAAACCTTTTCGGACCTGCAAAAAATATCAATAATTGTAACAATGAATAGGTGAGTCTTCAAACATCCACACTCTCTTGTTGAAATGTATGGTAGAATTGATTAGAGCAACCTTGTGTACAATGTCTACTCTATTATAGTATTCGTTTTGAAGAGTTTCGAGCTCCTGAGCTGTACCAGTGCTTATGCGCAGCAAACTCGAATAAGTTGAACCTACCTCCCATTATTTCCTATGCGAGGAGTTCAATGGTATTTATCTTCGTTGGTTCCTTGCTTCACCTTGAGAACTTCATCTGAACCTTGTATTTTACTTTTCTCTTGGGTTGAAAATGTAACTTTAAATTGGTCATTTTCTATTGATATATCTGAACCGCAAATATCCTCTTCCTGAATAACAATAGTAGAATTAATATAATAATACATATATGTATCACATATTTCATGTTATCATAGTACACACATTCTAATATATAACCTACCTCGTATGGTACCTTTAAGTAAAAATTGTTGTATAATATGCTAGTTCATACGTTATTTCTAATTGAAATTTTCGTTTCACTCGATGTAACTTCACTTTTTGTTCAAATGTCAAAAACACTATAAGTACTCTATGATACCCAAATACATCAAAGAAGAAAAAGAAAAGGAAAGCCTTTTATTTTTTTCCGAACAATTTTTTTTGAATATTTTGTTGAAAAAACCTTGCCCTAACAATAATGAACACAACAAAAAAAGAATTGTCGAATTTGGTGCAGTCGTTTAATAGATATGGTGTTTTAACAGTAACCATAGATCCTGTTTTTATTAATATTTAATTAAGATTAAACGATACCATAACAGTACATACTTATATTGGGCTCGATGGTTTCAGTGCTACGAATTTGTAGTCATTATGTTTATTCTTGTAGCGTTAGGGAAAACAACTCTATATCTATTTATCATTAGTGTAATGTGAAAGTTTATCACGATTTCAAAAATATATTGTGCCAGCCTGTGGTCTTCATTGGACAACTCGATAGTACAACACATTTGTTAGCAGTAACGCACAAAAATATTCATAAACTCTTATATTCCAAGATGACATTCTTTAGGCTGAAATAATATAACATCTCAGGAATGAGATGAAATCACAGTGGAAATTCCCTATAGCAAACGCCTGTATAAGGAATGTCTATGTATAATGATTTCGTTCAGACATTGCACCTTGAATCCAAATTACATGTTGAACACACCCTCTATAAAGAAGTAAATTCTCTCTATAACGAAATATTCCAAGAACAAGAACATCACTCTTTGAATGGGTATTGGTAATAGTCTTAGACTATATACTTAGTCTAAGGTAATAGTATATTATTCGATGAGCGGTAATGCAGGTCAAAACACACGCAGATGAATTTTGAACCAGGAGCCGTCAGGCGAGTGGTGTAATTCATCAAGTGTGTTTTGAGCATTACCGCGAATTGAATACTATACTTTATCCACGACTTTTTCAGAAAAATTCGAATGAATCGGCATTTAAAAAATTTTGAACAGTTGTCAAAAGCGTTGACAACATTTCGTCCAACCGTCAAATCTCTGTACTCAGTGGTCGGGAATCAAATCAGAGTCTCTAACTAATCAAATCAAGTACTTTCGCGCAACTTCAAAAATTTACGTTTTCCAAAAAAATAATCTGGAATGAATCGCTAGAACGTTATCTTGATGGCTGGAATAGTTTCCGGATTGATCCTACTTTTTATTCATTTTTTTGTAAGCAATTTCATTTTTCCTAGGTATTTTTATTAGCGGATGTTATGGGCGGGTGTTATTATAACACACTCGCTTTTCGGTTCATAGACATGTCTACGGTTGTGTTATAGCTACTATTACACATAGAAATTAGGTTAATAATTGACATATTACTCTATAGGAGTGGATAAAAAGGTATAAAGGTGGGGTTTTTTCCATAATAATGCCGAACGTAGGTAATAAATCTCGACATAACTGAACTTTTTCGTCGGGCGGATAGATCCTTCCGAAACGTTGGATTCAGCTGGAAATGTTGATAATGACGGTTACTTCGTTAATGATGATGTTAATATTGTAACAAATGAACATCCAACTGAAAAGGACAATAAGGACATGTTAAACAGTGTCAAATGCGGTGTTAGAGATCAATACGATAGCAGTGATGATACCGACAGTGTTTATTTGGAGGGGTAACCGGCCGAAAAACCAAATCGTGAAGAGGAACTTCAAGCTTTTAAAACGTGTCGTCTCACTTTTCGATCCATTGAAGGGGTTCCTGAAAATATTTTTGAGAAAATGCGTGTTTTCATGAGAATAAAATGGTTTTTAATTGTACCACTCAGAAAAAATTACGAATTATTTGCCTAAAAAATCGTGATTAGCTATTTATTTTTATACGTATAAAATGCCCATAAGCTATTAGAAATGCACTTACACACCTTTTTGAGTATGTATACAGGGTGTTCCTAAATTGAACGTACAAACGAAAGGCGAGATTCCTTAAGTGAGTTTAAGAAAAAAAGTCCCATAAACATGGGGTCGCTAACGTTTCGTTTTCGAGATACAGAGTGTTGAAGTTTAATTTTTTTCAAGTTTTTTTCTCATAGTATCTACACTTCACAAGATATTCAACTGAACTTTGGCATAGATATTACATTTGAGAGTTCTCACCACGTGACATGGCAATTTCGATAGAAGATCTATAGGGTGATATTTTTTCTGGAACAATGCCACCTGTTTCTTCTGCAGAACTTTTTTTGATGAGCAACTGTTAATTTGAAAAAATGTAAAAAGAAGCTTTGTTTTTATACTAAACTTTTCGGTCTCTTATAGTTTTGTCGTATCTACCAACGATTTCGAAAAAAAAATTTTGAACGATTCTCTCGAAATCCTCGTGAAACCAAATTTTGATGGGAAGGCCACTTGTAAGCTGTGGTAAATGAATTCAATGTCAGTTTTCATGGAAATTTTCCTGATCTGTAGCGATGATTCATAAAGATTCGATAAACTCGTATAATCAACACAATGTTTTTGATGACACTATAAAAAACTTCTGTATAACGAAATTTTTAGCAGATTTAGCAATTTCATTGAAGGAAAGTTCCACTGGATTTCCTGTAGAATTATTCAATGAAGCTCTAGAAATTCCCTAAAAATTCACATTCTATACACTCGAGAATGAAACAACCAATCCAGCCAAAATCCCTGACCGCAACCGATCCCACAAGAAAAAGAACAAAGACAAAACACATCTATCCAGCCAAAAAATACTGCCGCTTATATTTCCCTTCGGAAATGGAAAGAGAGACATATCCATCCAATCCTCAAACGATCTTATCAGCCATACTTTTCATTCAGAGGCAGTTTCCATCCAAACAACAGCTCCATTATTCCTTTTACTGGATCTGCAGGGATGAGGAGGACTCTCTCGCCTCGCTCTCCTGTATTGATTAAGGTAGCTGCAATGCACCAAATCGGCAATCAACTTCTTCGTTCGACCTGGGACCGAACGTGTTGGAGCGGCGTTTTGTTGCGCTGTCTACGGGAAATTACAAATTGACGCCCTGTGTGAGCCGAGATGAGGGCCCAATCAGACTTGTCACCTGCAACACTTGGCCTATAGCGCTGCTAAATCGTGAGTGGGTGTTTTTTTTTTTGGAGATGCGACATCGTCTGGTAGTGAAGATGTAGATGATGTAAGGATTTCTTGAAATTAAGGCTAGGTTTGAATTTACTGGGCGTTTCATAATAAAAGGTTTCCAATAAGAGGTGTTATTTTGAATAACCCGTTAGGTATTTTGGTGGTGTCACGTTTGAAGCTGTCATTTCTTGACATTTACAAGTAGAAACTACGCCGTTAATAAAACTTGTCGGACCGCGATAAGAAATTAGTGGAAAAGTTATTGTTGAAAAGCTCTCTATCCTTAAAGTGTGACTGTTTGGTGCGGTTTATTGTCAGCGCTGTCATTGGACATTACTTTTTCGAAAATAGGGCTGCAGCAACAGCTACGGTGAATGGATTGCGCTATCGAGAGATGATTAGTATTGATCTGAACAACGTTTACTTTCAACAAGACGGTGTTACGTGCCCACAAGCGAAAAAAATTCCAGACCGTGTTATCTCTAGAAGAGGTGATCACAATAAGCCACTGAGATCTTGTGATTTAACACCTGCAACTTCTTCCTTTGGGGCCACGTGAAAGAGAAGATATACGCCAATAGCCCGCGTCGATTCAAGACCTCAAAGATGGAATTCGTGAGGCTATCGAGGACATAGGGCAGCCACTTTGCGATTTGGTTATGGACTATTTCATTAAAAGATATGGTTCTGTAACCGTGGTCATGGTGGTCATTTGCCTGATAATATTTTCCACTATTAACGGCATAGCTTCTTCTTCTTCTTTATAATGAAAAATATCCGATCATTCATATTGAAAAATGGCATTTTTCTTCCAATATCAAAATAACACCTTTTATTGAATACTCTTCATATGCGTAGGGCTTCAGGATGTTTAAGCTCATCCAAAAATATCAGCAAAAGATTCTATTAATTTTTTTTCGAATATCTCTGAACCTTTAATCGTACAGTAAACAGCTTTCGTTAGCATTTTCCAATTATACATATATTTTTGCAGATTTTTTTCTGTAGTCTCAATTGGTGAAGGTTTTGAAGGGTATAAGTTGGTGTTTTTCCTCCAACTTCGACGCTAATTGAAAAGAAAGGTTTTTGAGACGCCAATGTTTTCTACACGAAAAGGGTAGTTCGGTCATACGATCCAAAGTCGACCCGTTTGAGGAAATCTACTCAATTCTTATTTGAATGAGTGCTATATCGTTTGACCCGAATGTCTGTAATTTTCGAATTTGGAGCCGAAAATGGTCCCAAACGATATGGTAAGACTCCCTGATGACGAATTCGTGATCAAATTCATTCTGTCTGTGGTCCGTCCGTCCGTTAGCACAATAACTTTCGAAGGAATTGTCCTTGAGACTTGATATTTTTTTAGGGTGATTTGGTTCCCAAATGGCACGGTAAAGTTCGTTAACCAGCCAATCGTACCATAAAATAATATGACCATTTAGAAATGTTGTTCCTTAATATCTCACACAAAACGAAACCCATCGAAATAAAGTGTTGCAGTCATATGTAAGATGATCATTATAAGCTTCATGCAAAATTTTGTGGCCATAGTGTAAACAAAACCATAGAAAATTCAATTGAAATATTGAAAAGAAGAAACTTCATATTTCTATAAAACAGTATCTGATTCAGATGAAATTTATTTTACTAATGAAGATTGATTCAATTGGAATATGGAAAAGAAGAATCCCCATATTTTCATAACAGTGTAACCGATTCGAATGAAATTTATTTTGTGAACCAAAGTTGATATATTGAATGTTCATGCAAAATTTCAAAAGGATCGCAACACAGAATCATAGAAATAAATTTTTTGTAATTTTTTATTTTTATATATTTAATTTTTTTAATAATTTCCAGAATATAATTCCGATTATGCTTCATAAATTTGGTATCAATCTCAAATCTCATATAAAATTATGAGGTAAAAGTCTTCTTGCTCCACCAGAGAAACGAGTGCTCAAAAGCTCCTGCTCAGGGCTTTTCTTGAATTTTATGGATTACTCTTGAAATTTCTTGATGCAACTCATAAGCTAAATAAACACTATAGATGAATTTTCGCTATGTAACAACAGCTTACCATAGTTACATATTTGACAGTCAATACACATATTTTCTGTCAACTCACATAACTATGTAACTATCACGTGATGATTTTACAGAACATACTTGTATTAACTGTCAACATAGACAAACTAATAAAATAGATGAGCCAGTCGTATATTCCGCGACATCTGTCGGAGGGAGGAGGACTAATACACGAAAAAATTATTTTTCAATTGATAGTTAGATGTCGTTTCATTCATGGAAATCCTATCGAGAAAATAGTAAGTATGTAAAATCATTATTATCAAAAAACCTTTGAATTGTCAACTGACACAAGGAGTGGTTTGACACGTTCTTTTGAAATATAATAAATTTCGATATGCCTGCAAGAGTGAAGACGTGCTGTGTTATTGGATGTGAAAATCGAGATGCAAGAATGTAATTATAAAATTACATGTATATTCTGTAACTATAAGAATTAAGATACTCGTAGTTTTCAAAAAAGTTTTTCATGTATTGAATAAGTTAGTCGGTAAATACTCATATTTTGTATTATGAATTCATTAGTTTTAGTTTTTGAGAATGTTTTCAATGCAATTATTTAGTTTATTGGTTAGATATTTATGAAATAAATCTGTATTTTCAATTGGTGATACCTATTTCAGTTAATAATTTTTTATTCTATCCAGAATTTGATTATTGATCCTCATTATCGATTCCAAAAGAAAATCAGATGAAAGTTCGTTGCAGGTATTATTTTCATGAAAATAAATTTCCTCACTCATCGATAACTTGCACGAATCCATTTCTGATTTCCTTTTGGAAATTGAATTTCAAAAAACTTTTTGCCTCTTGTATATGGGTGTACCTACCTATTCAAAAAGGTTGCACTACAGAATTCTTTTTGGGCAGCTTTACGATACAGATTCCTTTTTCAATTGAACTTTTTTCACGAATTAGTAATGTTGTACAAAAAAAGATGGCGTTGAAGCTTGTCTACTAGTGTCTCATCTATTCTCCGTTTAGTTAGTCTATGCTGTCAACTATGTAACTATGGTAAGCTGTGTTACATCGCCAAAATTTGCCTTATCAGCACTGTTTACCTATGACATATCACCTAACATCAATCTCACACAACGACATACGACAGGAACAATTCAATTCCTTCCAATCTCCAACATCTCAATTTCTTCATGAGTGGCAGTATTCCTTCCATCAAGCAGGAACAAACAAGAAATCAAGCCAATGCGTCAGTAGAAAAGAAAACGTCGACAATAACAGGCCATTCGAGCTGTCAACACATGTAAGGCATAGTTGATGTCTCGCGGCTAGAGACCCTGCCTCGAGTGGCCTAATTCTGTTTATGGAGGAGGAATAGAGGGACTGGGAGAGAAGTTCTGGAGAATTTAGATATTCGAAAATGATATGAGAACGGGACGTTGTGGACCGGCCGGAATCCAATATGGCCGGAGCTGTGGTAACTGATATGAAGGCGGTTAGTTTGTGGATGATTAATTAGAATGGCGTAACGGTCCTGGAAACGACGTTCCTATATGGCTCGGAGTCCGTCACAGAAGTCTGGAGACAGGGCGGTATCCTGAACTGTAATTTGGTTTACGATGGTGTGAACTCAGCATAGATGGATGAGTTCTTATTCTGCCAAATTTCAGGAAAAAAATCAGATTTAAAATTGGCCGAGTGCAAGGTGGCCTACAACCTGATATGGAAGTGCCTAAGAAAACTCAATGAATAACGCAAGAAAATCCAGTTCTGTTTAGTCTGGATGTCTGAGCACTCAGGAATCAAGAAAAATGAAAAGGCTAACACACTAGCCAAAAAAGGAATAGACAAGCTCCTTACTATACCAGAACCTTTCTGTGTTAAAGCAAAGTCACCCTAAGAAAAAGTTTTTGGTAAATGAAGAAAAAAAACGAGCACTCTGAAGGAATTTTCCAGGAATTAGTTATTCCAAAAGTTTCTTTCGTACTTTAAAACTTCAAAGTTTCAAAATGAATTTGGCTCTCAGCAAGAATAAGCTACGCCTGAAGGAGAAATAACTTGGACAGAGTTTTCAGGTCTAATACATTCCAGTTGAGCAAACTTATGGTACGACGCACTTCAGAAATCTCCAAAGGATACTCACCTCACAATGCACATAGTTTCAAAATATGAAGAGTACAGATTCAGGAATTAAAATGAAAAAATTCTGACCTTCCACTCACAGAATGCCTACGCATTGAGCAACGAAAAGAAACTCAGCAAATAATTATTGATTATGAAACGATTATCATCTGATGATAATTATGGTTCCTAAAAACAACCTGAAATGAATAATTTGAACAAATGGCTTCATATGATGCTAAACTGTAGGGTTTGCAAAATATTAAGAAGAAATCACAAAAGCATCTTACTGGACCAGAACTTTTTTGTGTTACTTGTTAATACATCTCAAAAAAGAGTTGCTGAAAAATGAAGAAAAAACAACTACTCTGAGGAGTTCTCAGGAATTAATAATTCCCAAAAGTCTCTTTGAAACTTTAGAGCTCCAAATTGTATTTGGATCTCAGTAAGAATAAGTTACAACTGAAAGAAAAAAGAACTTTGACAGAGCTTTCAGTTCTAGAGCATTCCAAAAATAACTTCAAATACCTGAATGCTGTGAGATCAACCACTCTTTAGGAGTTGAGCAAACCTATGGTACGACTTGCCTCAGAAATCCTCAAATGATACTCACTTCATAATGCACATACTCGTAGATTCAATTTACCTAGGTAAAGCTTCAGGGATTAAAATGAAAAAACACAAAAGGCCTACGCATTGAGCAACGAAAAGAAAACTGACACTATGAGTTCAGCAGCATCATTTTTGATTATGTAACGAAATTTATCTGACGCCATGGTTCCTTGAAACAAACTGGAGAATAATTCGAACTGGTGATTTTCTATGATGCAAAACTGTACTTTCCTTTACACCTTATATGTCCTTAGGTTTTTCCTCTTTCTACTTCAAATTAAAATTTTTACCATTATCCCATACCTCCATATGCTCATATATGATGAAAACCCTATATCACGAGCCACCCCTGAGCTCAGAATAATGTAATTTATATATTGCAGGCATAAAGTATGGACGAAGTATATTGGAAATATCCTTATCTTTCAGATAGGAGGGTTCTTTGAACCACCTGCTTGACCGGCTTTCATATTGAATATATTCAAAGGAAGGAATTGTAAGAAATATCACTGCAGTGGTTCAGGATTTGTGATAAGGAAGACAGACGGCAATGGCACTCCCACTAACTCATAGGAAATCTGAAGAGAAATCACTGAAGTTAACTCTATCGCTTTCGACATACTTGGTCGTATTGGAGCAAATATGAAGCGAGGATAATTCAATAACGAAGAACTGAAACAAAGTGATTATTATAAGTGACTTATCCTCAGATCTTTCAAACAAACACTATCCGAAACTGAAAAGAAGAAGAAAAAATCATTGAAGAAATATAAAGTGCAAGAAGTTCTTACATGATTTGAGGTCCACTTACCCTTGTCGCCCCAACTCTGATGCAATCTAATCTAATCTACGATAATGACTTTCAGGGCTGAAACAGAAACGTTGATACCATAATATATCATTACTGAGATCAAAATTTGACGATTATTTAACTTTTTAGTAGTGATTTCAAACTAGTTCAAGGAAAAGGCTGAAATACTGAAGGGTTCATTTGTCATTGGAACATAATTCTTTCTCTCATATTCGTTGGTTAGGGAACTCTAAAATTAATAGGTATTATAATGGCCGAGCGAACAGACGTATAATGGGTAGATTATAAAATAGTCAGGAATAAACAAGTTTTTTCAATTTCAACTCTGTATCTCGAAGGTAAAATAGTACCTTCATTTTGTTCATATCTTTGGACGACCTAAAAGATCCTGAAGTTTGTTGCACTTATCCACTTACACCCTGTTTGGAGCCACTTCAAATCATCATACTTACTTCAGCTTCTTTCATCTTCCTTCTGCTTCTTTGACAAATGCAAACTTCGATCCACCTCGAATATTCCTCTCGACCTTCAACCTTAAAAATACCCACCTAGAAACTACGTGACATAGTCCCACTTTTGAAAGGTCAATCGCTGCTCAGCTCCTATAAAACCACCACCTTCAAAGGCGCTTCCAGAAACAGATACGATCAACTCTTGTCGCTCTGTAGCCTGTATCGGAAACCGCACGAGGCTCCCAGATAGACATCGTTATCAGCGACGAAGTTTCTTGTGACAGCTCCTCCAATCCTCCAAATACCGATAGCTTAGTAAGCTTTTAACTTGCCGGTTTGGTCGGGCCTTCTCAGAATTTCGATCATCAGCACAAATTGGAGCTGCGTTATTAATTTCTCATCTCGGGCTTTTATTCATGACGTCGGTTGCCAAGAATTCGTTAAGGAGAGGTTATTTGATCTTTAATTCTGATCTTTATGTTGACGGTTTGTTATTTTTAATATTAGGAGGAAGTTGAACTTTTTGATTGATTTATTGGATTGTGGTCGATTGACACAGTGAATATCTTTTTACAGTAAATCCATGTTGCATTTTGTGGAATACTATCTTAGGAGGAGAGTATGAAGTGAAGGAAACCTCTTAGCCCCTCTTATCGCTAGGACATCTCTATCCATCTATCGGGAACGCGGCAGAGGTGGTATCTATCTCTCTTTACTAGTCCAATAAACCTGCGACACATTCCGGTCGCGTGCGAATATAAACGACAACTACCGAATGTTATATGGAGAAGGAGGTACTCACTTTGTCTTTGTTGAAATGTAGTATGGAGGTTCAGTTTCCTAGGAGACTTCACTCTTATGTCGCATGGCGTCGAAGTCGTGTCTACAAGGAGAGTGAGTCTAGTTTGCGCCAATACATAGCATTAACATAATATGTGGCTGGCGATATTTGCGGCCAATTCACGCAACTTACAGATATCGTAGTTTTACTTAACTATCTTGTGCAGCTGATATCTCACGAAACAGTAACCTGTGGGGTTCCCAGTAAGAAGTCTTCTTATTTTTTTGCAACTATGGAGCTTGTTTAGTCTTCGCTTTTGATGGTGCAATCTGTCTCTTTTTGCTGTTTTTTGACTGGGTGTATGAATCTACTAAGACTGTTTCTTTCTTTTTTCCAATCATAGATCTCGGTCCTATTCATTGAACCATTTGGTGGAATCATTATAAAAAGAGGACAGTCGTGAAATATTTAAGGATATGGTGATTTTCATGAATTGAAACGAATGAATTATAAGCTGGAAGTTCACTTCGTTAATAAAAGTGTGTTTCAGAGTATCCATAGACAGTTCTCTCGATCTTATTTCGTAATAATTTATGGTATGGCATCACCTTCAAATGCGCTTCCAGAAGCAGATACGATCAACTCAATGTGACCTCCATCGCAAGTTCCATTATTCTTTCATGAGACTTCGCTCTTTTGTCAGCTGGCATCAAAGCCGTGCCACCAAGTAGATTGAGTCTAGTGTGCACCAATACATAGCTTAGACATAATAATATATGTGCTCGATGTTTTCTGCGGTCGATGCACGTAACCTATAGATACCGAAGTTTTATCTACGGATCTTGTGCAGGTGATACCTAACGAAACATCAACTTGTGAGAAGCTCCGTAGGGATGCTTAATTTTTTCTCGCAACGAGCATAGTTGATAGATGATAGTTTAAAAAGGTTCACTATGAACTCACGGTCTGTTGTACCTTCACTCTTCACGGATCGCCTTCCAGTTCCAGAGATGAAATCCAATATCTGTGAAGTCTTCAACGAGGCTAGTTCCTAACTCTTACAAATTTCTCGCCCAAGGCATTCTCTCCTTAGGCTCGCAATTCCAAAGCATTCCGTGACTAGGTGAAAGCGGGTTTCTTCCTCCTCCCCACAGAATCTACACTCGTCAGTGTCCGACAATCCCATCCTCAGCAGGCGCTTCCTAAGGTGACAGTGTCCTGTAAGAAAGCCAGTGAGGAGATGTAATTGTTATTATTTACGAGGTGAAGTTTAGGCTACGAGCCGTAGTCGAGTGCCTAAATCAAAGAGCGAATAACAGCCATTGTACGCGAGTACATCATCTTGGTCTATCCAAGTCAATTCTCAGAGCCAGCTCGTTACTTATCAACATACTATGTCCATCGAAAAGAGAAATGCCTAGGAGAAGAGTTTGCTTCTTATTCGCAAATTAACTTTTTGATAGCGAATCCACAGAGATCCCAATCCAATAATTCAAAATATTACTACCCCTGCAATGCAGGTTCGTTCAACAGCATTAATAAAAATAATGAAAGTAGCAGCCGCCATTTCTTTGACATGATATCATCATGTAATGCAAAATGCAGATCTGGTTTTCAAAGTCAAACCATCGAACAGAGGAACACAGAGCGGTAGCATCTGGATAAGCCTACTTCAATAGTTTACGTTTACACTACCACAGCACGGTGCAGAGCTAATATTCGTAATGGAATAGACGGCATGGATATCAGTGGATATAGGTGCAGTTAGTTGCTTGATGAGATTGTGATTGGACGTTTATCTGATGTCGGCGATCTCTCTGTGTGTAGGTTCTGCTGTTAGAGGCATTGGCGTAGATGTACAGCGTATCAGCTTTGGCGAGGGATTTTTCTAGAAACCCATATCTCTAATTTTTCTCTTTCTGTAATTTGAGAATTGTGAATAAATCAATTTAGGACGGAAAAACTCAGTTGGCTGTGAAACCTTGGTTCGTCTTTTCTGCAACTGAAGCCAATAATGGACGTAGCAACTAATAAAGGAGCAGGGTTTATTGAAATTTGCAAACAACTCAGTATATATATATTGATATGGTTCAATTCTATAGTTATAAGAGTTTGAATAATGTAAGTAGGCAGGCTGGAAAAAATGAGATGATTGTTTCCATAGAAGAGAACTGTGAGTGAAAAAAAAAATAAAATGAAAGAAATGTCACGAAAGTGCTTTGCTTGAATCCACCTTGAAAAGAGTCATTATAATTGATTACAAAGAGACGAGGTATATTGTTTTGGGTCGTGTAATATTGCATCCAGTTAAAATTAAAAATAAATAATTTAAAATTACACGATACCATAACAAATTGGCGCCCAACGCGAGGTTGGAATTTCTAGCAATGGAAAATATATTGGAAAAGTTATTTAAAAAACTAGAGAGAATGGAAAGGAAAATGGAAGAAAAAGAAGAGAGAATGGAAAGGAAAGTCAAAGAAAATGAAGAAAGATTCGAGAAGAATGGAAAATAATTCAAGGGAGATGTTTGAAAAATTTACAGAAAGAAAAGAAAGCAGAATAGAGAAGAAATTTGAGGAGAATAAGTCAAACATTTATCAAATTCTGAATTCAAGGATAAATGAGAATGAAATGAAATCAGGGAAATTAACCGAAACAGAAGTGGAAAAAAATTAAATAAAAGAAATGTCACGAAAGTGCATAGCTTGAATCCACCTTGAAAAGAGTCATTATAATTGATTACAAGAGACGAGGTATATTGTTTTGGGTCGTGTAATATTGCATCCAATTAAAATTAAAAATAAATAATTTAAAATTACACGATACCATAACAAATTGGCGCCCAACGCGAGGTTGGAATTTCTAGCAATGGAAAATATATTGGAAAAGTTATTTAAAAAACTAGAGAGAATGGAAAGGAAAATGGAAAAAATGCAGAAAGAATGGAAAGGAAAGTCAAAGAAAATGAAGAAAGATTCGAAAGAATGGAAAATAATTCAAGAGATATGTTTGAAAAATTTACAGAAAGAAAAGAAAGCAGAATAGAGAAGAAATTTGAGGAGAATATGTCAAACATTTATCAAATTCTGAATTCAAGGATAAATGAGAATGAAATGAAATCAGGGAAATTAACCGAAACAGAAGTGGAAAAAAATTAAATAAAAGAAATGTCACGATAGTGCTTTGCTTTAATCCACCTTATATAATTAAAATTGATTACAAGAGACGAGGTATATTGTTTTGGGTAGTGTAATATTGCATCTAATTAAAATTAAAAATGAAAAATTTAAAATTACACGATACCATAACGATATATTCTTTTGAATTGAGAACTAACAAAATACAATACATGAAATCAAAGAGTCCCTACCTGAGGTTGGTGCAAAACGGGGTACCATACTATTTTGGCGTATGATACCAGAGCACAAGGAAAAACCTCAGTAGAAAAAACCCTGTCTCGCCGTATTTACAAAATTGAAACTTAAAACTATTCGAATGAGTACCTTCAATATTCTGATACAAAATACTTAATTCATGCTCTTGTGCCAGGAGGCGTTTTAACCAGGTCTGGCATTCCAAGTGATGATTTTTCGAATCTCCTGTTCATCTAAGACCGCTACAGGACCCTATTGAAGGGTAATCTTCTCCCATAGATTTAAACAGTGGTAATTCATCCTAAATATCGAATTAAATTTCGGAATAATGATTAAAAACGTGTGACCAACTTATGTCAAAATGACATAACTCAGTAATCACTTGTAAATAAGGAGACATTTTTCACGGCTGTCAGATACTTTATGGAATTAAATGTGATATTTTTTATATTGTTGAAACTGATATTTCTTCAGTGTTTTAGAATTCCTTTACTAACAAATATGGGTGGGAATACCTTTTCAATCGAGGGCCACATCTACTTCAATTATAATCATATTTTATTACAAAATATACAAAGACATGTTCATCGAAAAATTAGCCATATGTCAACTTTAATTTTTCCACACTAGTAATAAAAGGGGCATTATTATCAGTAGTCGTGGATAACGTATAGTATGCTACTCGCGTATAATGCATATTATTCACTCTGCAAATTAGGCCACTCGCCTACGGCTCGTAGCCTTACATCGTGAATAATAGCTATCATTTTACGCTTGTTACATAATATATCATTATTTGTGTTCTTTTTCTGAAGCAGTTCTTGCATCTTGAATCAATTAAATCAACTTCACAAATCATAAAATATACAATGGCAAGTTCTGCATAAAATTTGTCATATGTCAACTTGACTATTTCCGCACTTGTAATAGTAATGTCCTGTAATAGTAGCCAAATGTTGAAAACTCAAAGAAATATATTCAGTAGTCGTAGATAAAGTATAGTATGCTACTCGCGAATTATGGCTGTTATTCACTCGATGATTTAGGCCACTCGCCTACGGCTCGTAGCCTAAACTTCACCTCGTGAATAATAGCTATCATTTTACGCTTGTTGCATAATATATCATTATTTGTGTTCCTTTTCTGAAGCAGTTCTTGCATCTTGAAGCAAGCAAATTCGAATTCACCCAATTTTAAAATCTCCTTCGATATGGTATCGATCCAAAGATAGATTCCCTTGCTGCAGTAGCCCACCAGCAGCACCCGCAGGGATAGAAATATCTCCCAGATAGATGCCATTTTATTTCATTGAGTACATCAATTTAATCAACCTCACAAATCACGAGATATACAATGACTCTCCAAGAAATTTGTAATATGTCAACTTGACTTTTTCCGCACTTGTAATGGAATTGTCCTGTAATGGTAGCCAAATTTTAAAAACTTTAAGAAATATATTCAGTAGTCGTAGATGAAGTATAGTATGCTACTCGCGAATTATGGCTGTTATTCACTCGATGATTCAGGCCACTCGCCTACGGCTCGTGAATAATAGCTATCATTTTACGCTGTTGCACAATATACCATTATTTGTGTTCTTTTTCTGTTGCCTGCATCTTGAAGCAGGCAAATTCGAATTCACCCAATTTTGAAATCTCCTTCGAGATGGTATCGATCCAAAGACAGATTTCCTAGCTGCAGGAGCCCGCCAGCAGCATCTGCAGGGATAATAATATCTCCCAGATAGATGCCGTTGATTTGGCCGTGTAGCGATTTGCTCAGGCATTTCAGACACGTATTTCATTTTAACGCGATGTTAGTAGATTCGTCAATGGGAATAACAATCGTTGAAGGTTCCTTGTCAATTTGGGTGGTACAATTACATGTCGTCGCTATTTGGGCGCTTGTAGACGCTGTTAGTAGACAAGATCGTAATGGGGATAGCTTGTTCGGTGTATTCAGCCATATTAAGGGATATTATGGCGTCGTCTTCAGGCTGATTGAAGATGAAAACAAGGTTGACAAGTTTCTAAGAATGATATAATAGTTTAGTTATTTTAGTTTCTTTTAAAAAGGGTCACTGCGACCTCAAAATCTATTGTGCCTCCTTACAGAGCTGTTCTGACCACACGCTTTACAGCTTCGCTGCAAGTTCCAGAATCCTGATGAAATCCAATATCTGTGAAGGCTTCAACGGGGCTAGTTCCTCACTCTTACAAGTTTCTTGCCCAAGGCATTTCCTCCTTAGGCTCGCAATGCAAGAGCATTCCGTGACTAGGTGAATGAGGGTTTCTTCTTCTCGTCCCCACAGAACCTACACTCGTCAGTGTCCGACAATCCCATCCTCAACAGGTGCCTCCTGAGTCAACAGTGTCCTGTAAGAAAGCCAGTGAGGGGTGTAATTGTTTCTTCTTACTAAGATCCAGATATCTTTTGGATCTTGCTGTTTCAAAGTTCCGAAGAACTTAGTGGAATGATCCATCCCTGGGAGATTCCGCCAGAGTTTTTCCCTCCCGGCTTTCTCTCCTCCAGAAACTCCTTCTTATACATTTACCTATACCACAAAAGGGTTCTGGGCCAATGAGTGCGGCCTCTTTGGCAAGTGTATTGGCCTCTTCGTTTCCTTTGATTTCCGAATGGCCAGGAAACCAAATTAAAAAGACCTTATTTTTCTTTTCTACTTTATTGAGTTTATTCCGGCACTCATAGATAATCTTTGAGTCGATGATGTAGGAGCTCAGTGCTTTAATAGCAGCTTGACTATCTGAGCGTATGGCTATATCGCACTTTAAAGTTTGTACTTAGCCCGTATATCCAGTGCCAGCTGTGCTTTAACACAATAACTCTCGGAAGAAACGACTTCAAAACATGAATTTCAGAAATACACTCAGATAGAATAGGAAAATCGAATTCATAAATGAACAGAATGAAACCATAGTGATTCGCACCCAACCATATGAGATTCCAAGTGGTCTATTCAGCTCAAGAACACGAAATAAACGAAAAATTCCTCCGTTCTCCAATATGTCCTCTTTTTCAACCCCGGCGCCGTATTACGAATGGTAATACACCCCTTAAGCATCGTCCAGGCACATCCTCTATTTTCATAAGTGCATCACGATCCGAGTTATCGTCCTATTCTCGCTTCTAAGGACACAATCACACGGTTCAATAAGATCCGGTCGAACCCTATCGGGATACCGGCGTTAGAACGGTAGCTGGCCCATAAATAAGATAGGCGTCGGAATATATGTGATTGGGACCTTAGGAATGGGAATTGGTTATGACGTCGAACCGGCCCGTTTTCAGTTAGCTATCGCCAGATATTGACGACTCGAGACGATAATACGCACTCTGGAAGTCAGGGGTGGACTAGGAAGATTTTAGCCTCGGCAGACAGGGCTTTCGACTTAGTGTGGACAAAAAACGTAAGCAATATCGTTCAGGGTAGTTCAAGGAAAACGTAGAGCTCATTCTAGACATAAGAACAATACTTCAATTGTAGGTATGTTCATCCTTAATCAATCACCATTTTTGAGTTCCAAGAAAACTTGGCGTGCGTCATTTTATATAGGGTGAAACAAAATCTGTTTTTTTACTGCAACTTTAGAACCACCCCTGGTGCGTTCCAATTGTTCCACCGTGTCATTTCTTATCACATCATCAAGACACATCTTCTCTTGACAATTTAATTCTTTATTTATAACAATATCTCCATTTTTGTTGAAGATACAGGGTTTTCAGTGAAACATTAAATTTCGGTAAGGCTACTTCAACAAATTCAACCTAAAATTCTGACCTGATGAAAATAAACTGAAAACTAAGTCAAAAACATAATGTGTTTTCCGTCCAGACGCAAATAACAGGTACAATTCGTCTTGGCATGTCCGCATTAAGGTTTTGAATCAATTAGAGCATCACTGAGATCTAATTTTCCTTCCAAGAGCATCCAAACATGCCCAATTGGGTTCGAATCTGGGCTTAGAGCAGGCCAGTTGAATTCTTGAATATCAACCTCTGCTAAATACTCCCTGGCAATGGGTACGTTCAGTAGCACTCAACTGTTGACAGCAGTTGATTAAGTTGAGAAAGCGATAGCGTTCGACAAAACCGCTGACAGATCGATGTTTCTCAGCAGCTGTCGATTTCTGGCAGCGGTAAAAAGTTGCGCTTTGTAACTCATCTGAACGCTGAGACATGCGCATATACCTATTTTGTGATTTGTTTATGGTTAGGGTTTTCTGTTGAAGTTTAGTATTGCTGTGTTCTGTGAGTTGAAGTTTATTAAGGAGTATTTTGGTTATTCCAAATACACCTCAATTTATAATCTGCAAGTAAAATCACAACAAGTTTCTCAACTGGGTATCAAAAAATAAGGTTATATATCATGATATGTCAGATTTGTAAATCACTCAGATAAAGAATTTTGTCTGATCATTCGTGAAATATACTGTACTTATGTACTTATTCGGAAAATATGAATAGCTGTAAAGAAAAATGATGATATCTATTTATTACAAGAAATTTCAGCTAACAACCAAGCAAACATTTTCATTTCCAGAGGGGATAAAAATTCGTAGTATTCAATAAAATTTCTACTGGAATAAAGGACTTCATAAAAAGTTTCAGACATTATTGAACTGCATTCTTCTTTATCTACTTTACTAACTTCTTCGAAAACTCATTATGTAGAATAGAAAAGACATATCTTGATCATTCTGTAATTGCTTTTCATTCTAAATATAACAGCAGGTAGCTTTTATTCAGAAAATAATAATTAACGATTTTATTCAGAAAGTTTTACTTGGTATTACGAATCTTTCATTATATGTAAGTCATTTGCAATGATTTTATACCTGAAGAATCATACCTAATTACACGAAGTATCTGTCTTCAATTGAAATATTGTATCTTTGTATTTTACTTTGTGTGTTCAAAAACTCATAAGGTCGAACAAACTGATATTCTATTCACAATATATTTATTTTAAAGTTATTTCCAAGTGGAAAGTAATAAGGCAATTGTTATTGAAAGAATTGTATACTTGTGTATGCAAATTCTACCTGTAATTATTACTCACCTCTTTCGATAGTTTCTAGAAGATTTATACTTGACATGGAAAATTATATGGAAGGAATCAAAAACTCAATTTTCACGGTGGATTTGTCTTTGTGAAAGGCATAATCGGTTGATTGATTTCGGAGCTACTCTCACTCAAACTGTCTTGTTTTTCTAAATTTCACGAAATTACACACCTAGTCAATGTCAAATTAGATAGTGGTTTTCGTCACTTCTTCTTTTCATAGGATTCCCAAAAAAATTGAATTCTGTACAGCAAGGGCGGATTACGGGGGGGGGGTAATGGGGTAATTCCCCCCCCCCATGAATATCGGAAACCTTTGAAAAAGTTACGCATATTTTCATTTGTTTTTTTTTTACTACTATTACTTTACTACTATTTTTTTCTTTATTATATTATTCCTCCTAAATATTTTGATTACATTTTTTTCAAGTTTGAAACCTGATTTATCGATCTTGAATCATTACTACCCCCCCCCCCCAAGAAAAAAAGCTATATCCGCCCTTGCTGTACAGTATTGTTGTTCTGGGCCTAAATAATCATAACCTTCGGAAGGAAAGAGCTGATAATTGAATATTTTCAGGATAGGTTTGGGACGTGAATATCTATCTCAATTGAGTTTGTTAGCGGGTCAAATCAGTTGAGATCGTACAATTAAACGATTTGGAAAAAATAATTCATATTTTCGAAACTCATATTTTTCTTGGATTTCAATCTGGTTCTTACGGATTAGGGAGTAGAATACTTTCGTGGAAATCGTATAATTGGTAGTTAAAAATGTTTCTCCTTCTATATCGGAGATATCATGCAGAGTTTTTGGTTCCTTTTAATGACCGACCGAAATAAATATATAACTTAAGATTAGAAAAATTTCAAAATTTGAAATGGCCAAGGTAGGATTGTGATCCTTACTAGAGAATCGAATTCATAACGATTACAAAATAATTTATGTCCGTTATCCATAGACAGTTTTTTCGGGTGATAATCACCAAAATTTATGAATGTACAAATGAATTAATAGCATTATTTTTTATATTAACCTGCAGAAGATTATTTATTACTCTGACCTCATCACTGTGTATGATGAATTTCTAAACAAAGCATTGAAATTTTTCTGAGAAGAGGAAAAAAACGTCTAAACTCATTAGCCAATTTTGACTCATAATTATCTTGACTTAATTTATTGAAAATTACATCTGAGATAACCTTTCTACGTCAAATTACCGAAAGTTCTGAATACATGTTGTCGAAATAATAACTATATTTTTGACCAATTTAAACATTTTTTATGTACATTTTCAAGTTACGTAACTGTACTCTTCGAACCAAACGAATATTTTGGATAAATATCTAAATACTTGTCATTTCTCTACATACCGAAATTAATGAAGTGATCAACAGTACTTACCTGGACAATTTTATCTTCTCAGACTTCAGTTATTCGAATCAAAGATTCGATTTGAATTCTCGAACGCCACTCGTTTTTATTCTGCTTCAATATATTTACGGCACAAGTATAACAAGTACATTAATTGGATTCAATCTTTTCTTTAATATTATTTTGAAAATTTTGTTTATTTGCTTTTTTGTAAACTGTAACACTTAAAATCAATGCTGTTTTCATCTAAGGTTTAAATGGATCTAGAATTGAATAAAAAACTTCTAATATGAAAGGTATTTATTTCAAGTATAAATTCATTTGAATATTTACACGAAATATTATAATCAGGTCTTCATTGAAATACTCACAAAAATCAAGTTTTCAAAAAGTATAATACAATTAAATTAACATGTGAAAAGAAGAAAAGTTCGAATTTGAAGAAGATCCTAATATTATACAAATTTTCACACGAAATGTTGATATCAGCTTTATTGAAATCCTAACAAAAATTGGATTTTCAAAAATAAGAGTATAAGAATAATAACAAAACACAAAAGTGAATACAACAAAATTCACCCTTGAAACGAATGTTCGAATTGAAAGAATCCTACAAAATTTGAATATACATATGATAGGTATTTAGTACATACAAATCTATACAAGTATTTACACAAATTGTTTCAATCAGGTACATTGAAATTCTTAACAAATTTAAATTTTCAAAAATAATAATAATACAATTTATTTCACTCCCAAAAATGCATGTTCGTATTTAAAAAGAATACTACCAAATTGAAATATACATTTGTACAGGTTTCCCACATGTTTTGAGCTGATAATATTTAATGGTTTCAAATTTTTCAAATTCATTTTTCAATATATTACACATGATTTTTGAAAAAAAATTAGAATATCTGCTCTAAATAGTACTCGCAAAAATTACCACAAACAATGGGGACATTTATCAAAATAAAGTTATGTTTAAAAGGATTTGTACACTTTCAATAAGAAACATATCTAATTAGAACTAAAATATCAACAAAAGGATCACGTTCGCGAGACAAGAACTAATAAGAGATTTTAAATTTTAAAAAATCATTGAAATTGAAAAAGGACCGTTCCTTATGACAACCACTATATGTATTCACACTATATACAGCATTCCTCTTAATCATATCAACTTTTATCGGAAGTTAGCTTACCAACTTCTTCAGGCTGGTGCTGAGGTTCGCCAACTTCTTCAGGCTGCTGCTGAGGTTCACTAACTTCTTCAGGCTGTTGCTCCCCAGTCTCGATAACTGCGATTATCTGCTCCCAGTTAAAAGGAACTGCACAATTCACACAACATAAATTTCCAGTTCTTAACCACTGGTCCAAACATTCTGGATGGTACACATGCCCACAAACCGTAATGCCCTTGATTGATTTGAAAATAGCTCGAAGACACAGGTTGCAGTGAAAATATCCATTTTCAAGACCTTCAAGAAAACTATAATAATGCAATTAGTATGGTTATTTCAAAAGCAAATCGAATGATCATCCTTACCTATCGCTAAACTGTAGCACCTGTTGTTCTTCCGTTTCTTCTTCCATTTCTACTTCCATTTCTTGTTCCATTTCCTCTCTCTTGTATAAATATCCCATGTTGGAACTTTCTCGATGTCACCAAATATTCACGATGTACACACTTTGAAAATTTGAATTCAAATGAAACCCTTAAGAAATGGTCAACAGGTACCTTTCTTAACTTCTCGTTGTAATATCGGAATATTCTCATTAGCCTTATCAGATGCTGAGAGGGGGGTTTCTATTTATGTGAAAATACTCCTTCAATAAAAATGACCATTTCTCTAATGAATACACCAATAGAATCTAAGAAATGTAATAAAGAGGGGGTCAGGTAAAAAATGATGACTTATTTTTGAAAGAAGAAGCGGGGTAATTTCAATATTCCTTCTTTACTATTAAAATTGGACAGGTACCTTTTGACCGTTTGTAAAAGAGTTCATAATTTGAATTTCAAAGTGTGAACATTGTGTCATCAATAAAGTTCTAACATGGGGTACTTGTACAAGAAAGAGGAAATGGAAGAAGAATTTGATATAGAAATTGAGGAAAGGTAAGGATGATTATTTGAATTGCTCTTGAAATATCGATATTAATTCAAAAATTTTAGTGTTTTCGAAGGTTTGGAAATTGGACGTTACCCCTGCACCCTTTGTGAGCAACCTATTTTTCACTCAATCAAAATCATTATGGTGTGCGGACATGTGTTCCACCCAAATTGTTTAGAACATTGGTTGCAAACAGAAAATTCATGTGTTCCAAGATGTGGAGTTCCCCTTCACAACCAACAAATATTATCAATTGCAAAACCACAGCCTGTAGATGTTGAAGATAGTGAACAAATAGCTGGTCCCAGCTGATAGATTAAGAATTGGTTGTATATTTATAATCATGAAATTAGTATTCAGAAAATTTTTCTTGGTTCAATAGTTTTTATATTCTTATATTTCGAAAAAAAATAATATATTCAAAATGTCAATTTAAGCAGCTGTTTCGATACTTTTTATCCTGTTTTAATCTTTTTCGTGATCTATTATTTAATTTATATTTTTTCAGAAAAGTATCAAAATTTAACTTGTTTTGCAATGTGCCATTTTACTTGTATTTATTTATTTTACATATAATTTTGTTTCAGTTGAAACTGTCGTGTAATTTGTGTTTCCGATTTAATTTGACATCAGTACAGATATTCATTCCTTCAGTAAGCTACTGTTTACTGTGAACTGAAATTTTAAATTCTCAACTTAATTGTATTCGTTTTTCAAATTTTTAAACACAATCGCAATGTGAGTAACTAATAATACCATTGAAGATAGTTGTATATACCTACTCATAATAAATACTTGTAATTCATACCTATTTTTTATTTCAACCTTGATTAATATAAAATAATCAAAATTGTCGTTAAATATTACTAATTTTAAACAAGGAGTATTGCACTCGGCAGGGAGAAGAAATAATGAATATATATTTTGAATTCATTTTGATATTTTTTTCTTATTGTGAGCGTTATTATAAAAACTCTCAATAAGTGAGGTAAGTATTTCTACTACTGAACCGAATGAAAAAAAAACTTATTCCGTTCATTCCTAAGATAGGCCGTTTTTCAGACGAACATACTAGATCGAATTTGGTTCATATTTTCAAAACTACCAATTCAGATTTATTTAAAATGTCGTATTTCGAAGTAAATTTATGCACAAGTCATCATTTCGGCGGATTAAAACATGTCTAACTTCCAAACGGTCAGACTTAGTCTCGAGTCAAGTGAAGCCATTTGAAATACGAAATTGAATATTCACCTATGTTGCTTGTTCACAGTGAAAGAAAATGCATTTTTTCATTACAAAAATTTCGAAATTGGTCGCAGTGAAAAATAGTCCCGAATTCTGGTTGATATCTCATTGTTTTATTTTCGGTCTTATATTCCATTTTCGATTGATATATCGATTTAATGCGAAAATTTCTGTGAATACCGCACAATCTTTTTTAATTCTACATAAAAAACCGCGAATCACATTATGGAAGCTTGAAGGAGCCTAGCAGTCGACCGTAAACATAATATATTCCGAGATAGGTTGAAACTTTCAAAAGTTGTTTACATACGTTGTACAATATATTATTGTTTTTATTATTTCGATACTAACTACTGATAACAATCATATAATTCTCTTCGCTAAAAATTCCCTCAATATTGTAATTATTCGGATTAAACATTCAATACTTTCAATTCATAGTCCAGTGGTGGTTTGTGTGTTTTATTCAGAATTTTCATCACAAAACCCTTTTTTAGAATATGCTGGTCACTTATAAAACCTTAAAAGCAGATAAACGCATTTTTACTAGATTTCCAAATCCATGTTCAAAAAAATATTGTTGTTTCTGATAGATATTTGATGTATTGCATGTGTCTTAGAATTAATTCATATTCTCAACAAAAGGAGATACTTATTACCGCATCATATTTTATATTCAATACATGTCTACTTAAAATCTCTTGGAAATGCTCATTTCAAGAGAAAACTATTTGAATAATTATTCAACTGTAAAATTCTACCTGGTATACGGGACTTCGCAAAATATTTTCAAGTATTATTGAATTGAATTCTTTATCTGTTCAGAAAATTTCTATATGCTGAAACTCAACTCTACTCAACTGCTTTATTCCAACAGTTGAGTGCTGCTGAACGTACCCAATCTTAGCCAAATGCGGTTGATGCACAATAAACGGTGCATACGGAACAACAAGTCGCGCTAAAACTCCTCTTGTATGTTTTAACTCACTTTTCAGTTCATTTTCATAAGGTTCGGATTTAAGATTAAATCTGTGAAAGTACTTTCATAGCCATAGTGGAATTGTGGAGTTTAATATTTCTCTAAAAACCCTGTATCTTAAACAAAAATTGAGCAATTGTTATAAATGAAGATTTACATTGTCAAGAAAGGATGTGTCTTGATGATGAAATGAGAAACAACACGGTAAAACAACCGGAACACACCAGGGGTGGTTCTAAAGTTAGGGTAAAAAAAAGATTTTGTTTCGCCCTGTATAAAATGACGTAGTTTTCTTGAAATTCAAATGGTGATTGATTAAGGATGAACATACCTACAATTGATAAAAATTCAATCGAAGCTAAGATCATGAACAATGAAATCGGTAGCTAGAATCCAGTTATGAGTTCAAGAGATATAAGGTTTGCCACATAATATATGCCTGTTTTGATGTTTTTAGTTCCAGTGAGGACTGAATGAAGAAGGATATGGAACTTCTAACTCTACTATACATACACGTACATAAACGAACTACACAAGAAGTACTTGAAAATATTCTATGTTATAAAACCACATTGTTATGTCTATATTTGCGAACTGTATAAACTCCGAATTCCGACAAAGTCCCAGCAAAACCACAAATTACGGCCCAACGACATAAGCCTCACCATATCCGCTCAAATCCAACCCTGCCAGCCCATAACCTCTTCTACATTCCTGGACCTGACGTCCCAATATGCCCGAACTCATATCCAAGCCGGTCTTTTCCAATTTCCTGGACCCTTGGGTTCGTTACGACCGACTTTCATATTTTAGCACCTTCGGAATGCCCCACGCAGCTTCGGATGCATCTTCCTGCGTCTCCGCCCTTTTATATGTCCCGGAAATATTGAATTTATCAGCAGGAATCGAAACAACAATACGTCAGAAAAATGATTTTTTTTTCGCTGATGATATTCAAGTATCAAATATTTGACTCTCTGTATATGTCTGTATAACGAATTTCTCTATATAACGAATTTTGCACAAGGCATTGTACCTTGAGTCCAAATTCCATGTTAAAAACACCCTCTAAAACGAATGTAATTCTCTCTATAACGAAATATTCAACATTACCCTTTGAATTGGTATTGGTAAGAAGGTATAAGGGTGGGTTTTTTCCGAAATTTTTTCAGACGTAGGTAATAAATCCCGCCCTTAAACTGAATCATAACGGCGGGCGGAGAGATCCTTCTGAAACAGTTTTAAATACACCCCTGGCTGTTTGGTTTCAATCTAACGATTACGCTAGCAGGTATGAAAAGTTGTGCGAAATTTTCTAAAAGGAAGTGCTTAAGTTTGAATACATTAATCAGTGAAGTCGACCGCGACATTGCCGACTGTAGAAACAAATTTTCTGAATAACGAAATTTCTTTATAACGAATTTTTTTCGCGGGTCTAGCGCTTTCGTTATAGGGAAGTTCCACTGTATATACCTACATTAGGGGCCTACAAGTTGAATATTTTCATCAACCCTATTGCCGGTTCTCCTAAGTAAAAATGAGGGGTTATAGAAATCCGAGAAACTAGTCGAATGGTAATTGAATGATTCTGATGCAAAATGTATCCATTATTAGAAGTGTATTATCAGAACTGGGGTCGTTATGGCTAGATTACCCTTCCCAAAACTTCTAGATCTTCTGTTCTTTTACCTAAAATTAATGAAAACCCAAGAGGTCGTTAATAGCGTTGATAAAACCGACAATCTCCTTAGGATCTTTCGCCGTTACCTCTAGGGTGACCAGGAACAGTTTCCCTATATGGATTGTTCTTAGGCCATCAAGTTCTGGATAGTAGCATTAAATGTTTTCAGCTGTTTCTTGTTTCTGATCCACAAAACCTGTTGTCTGCTCGTGACAGCTTCAGGAGCTTTCTGGTAAACATAGGTGGAATCATCACGAAGTTTTTGCACTGAGTAAGTCTCTAGAGGGTTATTCCGTCATTTAACTCTATTGCTGGACCACTGACTCATTATTTTTGTCTTTTCCAAACCCGCAAAAAGGCCCAGGCCGGCAATTTTGCAAGCTCTTCGGCTTTTTAATTCCTTAATCAACAACATGTCCTGTCACCCATAGTTAAATCACTTTTTTATCTCTCACCAATTCTTTATAGTATTGCGGTATGTCAGGTCAGCAGAAATCCCTGGAAAGGTGAACGGTAGTAAGCATTCGCCAGAGTGGCAGTTTCAGACCTAAAGTACTCAACGCAATCATAGATGAACAAATAAAAACTGTGAAAGCACAGGTTATTTATTTATTTTTTCTCTTGAATTGAGACCTTAAAAAAATACATGAAACAAAAAAGTCTTTAGCTGAGGTTAGTTCAAAACGGGGTACCATACTAGTCTGCGTATGATGCCAGAGCTCAGGGAAAAACCTCAGTAGAAAAACCCTGTCTCGCCGTTTTCACAAAATACAGGGTCTTTATAAATGATTGTTACAACGCAGTTGGATTTGGATTGCAGAATACTAATCTCTAACCAATCAGAGCATAGCATGATCACAGAATTCTATGGTTTGCATAATCCAAAGGCAACTGCGCTGTTACAATCATTTATAGAGACCCTGTATAAAACTAAAACTATAAATACCTTTAATATTCAAATACAAAGTAAATAATTTTTGCTCTCGGGTCAGGAGGGTGTTTTAAAGAAGGTCTGGCCATCTGGCCTTCTAAGTGATGATTTTTCGAATCTTCTGTTGTTCTAAGACCGCCACAGGACCCTACTGAAGGGTATCATCTCCCATAGATTTAAACAGTGGTATTTCATTCTGAACATCGAATTCGATTTCCGAATAATGATAAATGATTATGGCAGGTTGAAGCTATCGTATGGAAAAACACGATTATGAACATATTATGTTATGTAGCAGGAAGCCGTCGTTATCACAGAATCAAAAAGGGTCAGCTCAGCATGTGCTGAACTTCCATTCCAGTCGAGTCCAGTTAAATATTACCCAATGCAGTCCAATCTAGCCTGTCTAGGCTATTCAAATTCATTCCATTCCAATAGAAACCGTTGTACAAGAATGTGTTAAGATTTTACAACAATTATTCGAAGAAGTATATGAAACGTTTTATCGATGGTAAAAACCTTTGGTTCGAATTCTTGTTCAGTTTGGAGTCCCACTCTGCAAAACTGAGCAATATCGAATTCAACCGCCATAATCGAAATAACAATACGTCAGGAAAGGAGCTCATTGTTCGCTGATGGGTTTTTATTAGACTCGAAACGTCGGCGAAGCTTCAATTATTCCGATTTCATCGAATTAAATATATATGGGGATTGAAAATTTGGTTATTCGGTTAATTAGGGAGGGAAAACTTCGCAAGACGTTCATTGTGAGAGTTGGGTAAGTTCGAATTGAGTTCGGGCTTTTGAGGAAGCTTTCGACAAATTTTCGACTGGCATGGATGAAAGGAGAAATGATCGGAATGAAATTAAATTAATTTGTCGATATAGCGTTTCGCGATCTATCGGATGGGGATTGAAATTTACGAAAGGGAAATTTTGTCAGTCTTCGCCAAAAGTTTCATGTACCTTGTTACTCAATTTAGGGGTTTAATGAAGCTGGTATATTTACCTCCGTTTTGTATAAAATTTCAAGTTAATGGCCGTTTTAGAATTTCAGTAGAAACGTACGAATAACATACCTACTCAAGATCATAACTGAAGTGCAGTGTTTCACATATTCTGATTATTTTAAGGAGGGGTTGAAAGTTCTGTATGAAAAAAAACTGTAATGGTCCACTTTCATTGGGTGACGAATTTCATCAGGTACCATCCTCTCAAAGTAATTGAGCTATGACAAAGTGCCCATACTTAAAACCTCTTTAAACCCCACATTCTGATTTTTCAAGTGAGAGGGGGTTGAAAGTTGTGCATAAACAAAACTGTTATGGTCGGCTTTCATTCGGTGACAAATTTCATCAGGTACCATTGTCTCAAAGTAAATGAGCTATGACAAAGTGCACATACTTCGAACCTCTTTGAACTTACTGATTCGAAAAATAAAATTTTCTTGAAAATTTCTCACGCCTATAAAGAAGATAGAAAGGCCTTGCGAAAAAAGTACCACATAACCCACTTTCCCTGTTTAATTTAATTTAAAAGGTTGATGGGGATGGCACAGGGTGAAACAAAAATCCTTCATAAATGCATAAAAATTGGTAAAAGTAAAACAAAAATTTCAGGAGAAAATTAATTTGTTCCATAATAATGATGCGCACCGTATAGTTTCTAAGGTATAAAATTACTGATTTATTTTCCTTTTCAGGGATATTTTGTTTGAGAGATCCTGAAGAAGTTTTGCACAAGACCTTATATCACCATTGCGCACCTTGAAATAACATTTCTAACGGATCGAACTCTTGTAAAAAACAAAAAAATGCAGTCATCATAACTCCATAACTATTAGTCTCTAGCTCCTTCCGATAGAAGGTTAAAATGGTAGAGCCGGAAAGAATTAGTTGGAAGATTATTGGAGCTGTTTCCATTATCTTGGATTGTTCTATCTAACGTTTGGAGAAGCATTCGCCAGCCGTCCTCAGAGTAATTCCAAACTCGAATGTAAAATTCAGCAAAATAATGCGACCAGCTTCTGACATTAGCTGTCAGAAAACAGAAGTTTTACAGACTCTGTGTTGGCGGTCACTGTCATGATCATAGACAAACTAAAAAATTAGATGAGCCACTGGTATATTCCGCTCCATCTGTCGGAGGAGGAGACTAATACGCGAAAAAATATTTTCAATTTGATAGTTAGATGTCGCATTCATGGAAATCCTATCGAGAAAATAGTAAGTATGTAAAATCATTATTATCAAAAACCTTTGAATTGTCAACTGACACAAGGAGTGGTTTGACACGTTCTTTTTGAAATATAATAAATTTCGATATGCCTGCAAGAGTGAAGATGAAAGTTCGTTGCAGGTATTATTTTCATGAAAATAAATTTCATCACTCATCGATAACTTGCATGAATCCATTTCTGATTTCCTTTGGAAATTGAAATTTCAAAAACTGTTTGCCTCTTGTATATGGGTGTACCTACCTATTCAAAAGGTGCACTACAGAATTCTTTTTGAGGCAACTTTACGATACAGATTCCTTTTTCAATTGAGTTTTTTTCACGAATTAGTAATGTTGTACAAAAACAGATGGCGTTGAAGGTTGTTCGACTAGTGTCTCATCTATTCTCCGTTTAGTTAGTCTATGGTCATGATTCCTCAACTTAGATGACATGTGTAGTAGGTAAATTAGGTTGGTACCTTCCTGATTCGAGTTCGTCCTCTTCAATTCAGAACGTATTATTGGTCTCTGAACATCCCTTATTCAATGGAGGCTGCACTAATCGGGTTAGCAGTTATAGTCATGAGGGCTGCTTCCTTCAATTTCCTCCTTTTCCATCTTTCTTCCTTTGATATTATGGAAGCCTCGTTCCATCTGATATTGTTGTCTTCGTTCATAGCATGTTGGACTTGTTTGGTTATTTCTGTTTCTCCCAGTTGAGCCAATCTCCGGTGTTCTTTGTTTCTAATCTTGAGGGATAGAACAATCCAAGATAATGGAAACAGTCCAAATAATATTTCAACCAATGATCCATTATCAAGAATTTTCCGTTCACAACTAGAAAGATTTGTTTTAGACCTCGAATTATTCATCATTTAGGCAAAACTGTCAACTAAGGAACAAGCGCGCAACAAGCAACAATGCCATGCAAAAAAATGCGCATTCCTCCCTTAACTCCACAACGCTTTCCCGCCAAAATCCTCCATCCCCAAACGCCGTCTCCGAACCCTCACGCTCATTATTCACCAGTGGCGCAGATATTGGGTCGCAAGTGACAATAAGCCGTAGACCTGGAAACACCGGCATTCGTAAATCTCCAATTATAGAGGCTTGTTACCATCCGGATTCTGCATTTTTGATTTTTAACAGGGATAATCCCCGCCCGCGGCACTGCTCTGACGCCGGCTTTACGTCGAACGGTAAATAAATTGCGACGCTACGAATTAGGCCGGGTCAGATTTGCCCTGGGGGAAGTTTTGACTGACGTACGAGCCCCCTAGGACTACAGCTCTTACCGCAGGACAACGCGGACGCAATATATTTTACGTTTATTTTTGATCTGTTACGCGCATGCGCCGTGCAATAGCGATATAATTAACGGGGGTTGTTGTGCGATAGTGTTTTGTTGTTTGATGATTGGAGGCTATAAAATTGCTGGTTTGCAGTATATAGGATGTACGTTATGCCACGAGAATACAGAATCTTTCGAAGTTTTTTTAACAGAAAATATCATGAAAAGCCCTGAGCAGGTGCTTTTGAGCGATCATTTTTTGGTGGAGCAATAAGACTATTAGGTACCTCATTAATTTCTATGGGAATTGAGATTGATATCAAATATATAAATGCAGAATCTCAGCACAATCAGGATTATATTCTGGAAATTATTCGAAAAATGAAATACATATGTAAAAAATAAATACTTTCAAAAATTAAATCATATGTTTCTGATGATGCGATGCCCTTGAAATTTTGCATGAACATTCATTATAGTAGTTTTCATTCTCAAAATGAATTTCATTCGAATCGGATATTCCGTTATGGAAATATAAAGATTTTTCTTTCAATATTCCAATTGAATTTTCTATGTTTCTGTGTGTACGATTTGGCTGGTTAACGTACTCAACCTAGCCATTTGGGACCCAAACTCATCCTGAAAATTTAAAGTCTCTAGGACAATCCCTTCGAAAGATATTGTGCTAACGGACGGCCGGACATATCCACGGACAGAATTGAATTTGACCACGAATTCGTCATCAGGGAGTCTAATCTAACCCTATCATTTGAGACCATGTTCGGCTCAAAATTAGGAAATTACAGACTTTTGGGCAGAACGATGTGGCACTTGTTTAAGTAGAACGAGCGCTCAAAAAAGGAAACTTGGAATTTTCCATTTCCAACTATTCCCATGAAAAATTATTCCATTGATATTTTGAAAGAGCGAATATGTATATTAAACAACAGAGGTACTGAATCGTTTCTGACTTTCAAGCAATTATATGAAATTTTGTTCAACCTTTTATTAAAGAATCGAAACATTTTCTAATTAAGTATGCAACACGAAAGAAAAACTTTAATCTAACCATTTGACAAGGTCAACAATTGAATAATTTATGAAAAATAGGAACAAAGAAAACTAATGGAATCATTTTACAAAGAATTAAAAAATTACTAATAGCATTGAGCACCAGCTTCATGTTGCAAATCATATATTGTTATTATTTATGAGAATATTTTATGGCTATGTAATGAACTTTCAAATCATTTCATTATCCTTTATGGAATATACATACATAATTATATTCAATAAACCTTGAAATATCATATATTTCAATATGACGATATTAATCGAATGTATTCGATATTGCGGTTTATAACAGAATTTTCTTTCTATAATGATGATTGTGCTTTCATCAGGCATAACTCAATTTAATTCGATATTTTACTTTAATTTCAAACATGTTGGAAGTAATTCAATCTAAAATAGAGTGCATTCAATCTCATCGAATTGAATAGAAAAGAAGGAAAAAATTTGATATAATAAATAAACTAGGTGGTTTTTGTCCCAAAAGATCGGTTCACAAATAAAATTTGTCCCCTTCTGGAGCTTGCCATGATTTTAACCAAATAACTTGAAGTTTCGAATTTTCAGCAGGAAGTGGTATGAAACGAATAACTTTGACTCACTGTAAAGAAATCCGAGTTCAGAAGAAATTCTGTTTGTCTAATCATTCTATATTTCGAAAGCCACCGATTTTAAAATTTTTTTAAGGATATTTCGATCAGGTCAGAATTTTATATTTTCACCCCATAACGATTTGTGAAAAATTCTGGCTCGTATTTCATTGAGTAGTCTTTATATTATTTTAGGACGCCAAGTGACATTACCCAAATCACTTGTGAAATGGTGAAAACTATTGGTTTTATTCTATTTCATTCATTAATTCAACGCAAGTGTTGAGAACTTAAACCTTCCGTAAACAAGGTTACTTCCGAAAGGTACTGCTTCAAAATTTAGAAGATAAATATTTGAATTTAGGTGACCAGCAGATATCGACCAGATTTTGGTGTCATTGTATTCTTTCAGTTTTCCTGAAACCAACAGGTGGCGGTCTATCTTAGTTTAGAAAATAGTTCTAAAAATGTTCCATCGTCACGTCACTTTTTTCACTTTAAAACACAAATTCACTGCTTCAATTTAGTCCGCAAATCACCCTCGAACATTCAAATAACTATCCGATTAGTTTTGTTACAGGTTTATTCAATAATTAATGCAGAAACATCGAAATTCTAGAGGCACCACATATCCACAAATTCTAAGGAAAGCTGGCCGTTTTTAATGGTAGATTTGGCACTGCCGCAGATTGATTCGCGCGGGTATATTACGATGCCTTCCCGTAAATCCCGTCATCATTTGATATGTCATTCGCCGAAGGACGAATTTCCATGTTTCTGCTTTAATTATTGAATATACCTGAAATAAACCTAATCAAATAGAAATTTGAAAGTTCGAAGGTGGTGATTATACATTAAATTGGAGCAGTGAATTTGTGGTTTCATAGTGAAAAAAGCGAAGTGAAGATGAAACATTTTTGGAGCTTTCGGGGTCCATATTTTCTAAACTAAGATAGACCTCCACCTGTTGGTTTCACTAATGTTGCTCAGAAGGACTCAATGAATACAATGCCATCAAAATCTGGTCGATATCTGTTGGTCACCGAAAGTGCGTAGAATGTGAACAACATTTATTTGCATTATGAGTTCTTTGTGATGAACAAGTGGGAAAAAGCTTCAAGTCTTTTCTAGAATTTTGTCTCCAAAAATATGATGACTTGGTATGTCAAAAAACCGGTAGGAACCTATAAACCATGAAATTGAAATCCTTCTCGATAAAAACGGATAGTTCCAACATTTTTTCTTCAGCTGAAAAATACCCAATTCCTGCAGACAAACGACAGGCCGCAAATCATCCCTCTTCTCTCCCCAATATTCCCGAAAAGCCCCATCAAGAAAGGGCCCGTTCCAGACAACGGAACACAATAAAACTGCGACCAACTTTTCCCATATAAAAACGGTCATAAATTCCTCAATTTTCCCATTCGTGAGTCGTCGACGGCTTGATATTATTGCATATTTTTGGGTATTAGAGACACCCTCATTTCCTTAAACTGGGTCAGGGGATGTTTCTCAGTGCGATACGGTGGAAAGGGGGCTTTAGGTATATGGATACGATCGGGCCTTTTTGCTCGTCTCATTACTCGGCAATTTTTCACGTGATGAGAAATGGGATGGGGCTTTTAGAGGGTGAGGGATGGGCTTTTTTTACGAAATAAATTTAGGTGGGGCAATTTTTATCAAAACTGTATAAAGTGACTAGAAATGGTGTTCCCTGAACTACAACTTTTAAACCCTATGAGACAAAAAAAAATAAATGGCACATTGCGGTATTGCAGTGATCTTTTTTCTAAAAAAACTCCTTTTGCCGTCAACTGCATTGCTGTATCGTCTTCTCTTTCAAGTTACTTGCCAAAATTGACATTCGGCAATTTTTTTCTTGTCCAGCAACGAGTGACAATTGACAGAATAAGAAACAAGTGACAATTCGATTTTCTTTGACAGTACATGAATATATTCGAATAAAGTTCACATTTTTTTTGGTACGATACTTTTTCGATTGATGCCATCATTTGCCATATCCCTTGTCTCTTGACAAACAATCATGTTTGATTATACGATTTTACTCAGAATTAATACAATGTAATTTTATTGTATAATAAAAATGAAACACTTTATTTCAGCTTAATATACAGGGTTTTCCTTTAAGTTGGCCTATTAGACGTTTTAGGAGATTTAGTGAATATTTCCTTCTGAACTTTTAGGTGGAGCCTTGAGGGTGAAGGAACTCTCCGCCTAAAATATTTTCAAGTCGACAGTGTTGCCACGTCTATCTCAAAAACGCACATCTACTTTCTTATTTCAAATGGAACTACCTATATTTTCATTTATGTATCGATTCAATACCAAATTCGCAGTATAACCCACTAAAAAAAAATTTCTCTGCTAATGCACTGTTGCAAAGTTATTCACAATTCCTGAAACTTTTGGCATTTGCATTGCCAGTTTGGAACGGAACCAACTCAGCAGTCTCATAGTAAAGACTCCATGCATTCATGTGGTATATTTAGTATTTGATACATCGTAAGGTTTTTCGAAGATATTGCTGCGAAAATGTGAAACTCAAAATTGAAATATTTCGAGATTTTCAAATGGCAACCCCATATTTATTTTGCAGCATTCGATTCGAAATGAAAAAAATGAATGGCAGTTTCCTTTTACACTAATTATTTATTTTGGATAGTTTTCGAATGAGATGAAAAATACTGAATTTTTGCAGTATTTATAGTTCATGAATCATGATCTATGGTTCTGTTTACGATGATATGGCTCTATGATTATGGCGTGAATTGTTTGAAGTAGATTTTTATGATTGAAATCATAAAAAGTATTCGATATCATGGATGTCATAGAAAAAAGTTTACCCATATTATTCAAACACGATTCGGGTTGTTTCACAAATCATGGGGAAGGCCAAAAAATTATTGAAAGGACCTGTAGGACCTTTAACAATCGTTATTCGCAATAGCACGAATCCAAAAATTGTTTAGGCTTAGGGGTTTGTTTATACTGGCCCGTAACTATGCCCTTAAATTATAAATGAAAAACTTCTAGGTAAGGGAATAAGTTAAAGTTCGAGTATAAACCATAGCATGAAATTTCTATGTTTCAATTAGGGTGGGTAGGGAAAAGTTAAAGTTACGGGCCAGTATAAACGACCCCTACTGTAATCCTGGCCCTATGTTCATGGACCTCAACATACGATTCATTCCGATAATTCACTTATAAATCAAACAGCATAGTCCATTGAACATGACTATAAAAACTGAAAAATTCAGTATTTTCATCTCATTAAAAAACTGTCAAAAATAAATAATTAGTGAACATAGGCCAGAAATACAGAAAGCCTAAAAAATTTCGGAATTTCTTTCAAGTCATTCTTGCTAAATGTGAATAACGATTGTTAAGGTCCTACAGGTCCTTTCAATAATTTTTTTGGCATTTCCCGTGAATTGTGAAAGAACCGAATCGTGTTTGAATAATATGGGCATAGATTATAGAGTATAGAAAGATAGGAAACGGCCCTACATTGGTAGTACTAACAAACGACTACATTTTTTAGTTCACATTTGACCCAGAGATGGCACTGAAGATCAATTTTATATAAAATCTGTAATTTGGATAGAAATCATATAAAGAAAACTGTAATAAGAATTGAATGAGAAATTCGTATTCCCTTCAGGATGTTTCATTTGTATATTTGAATCCATAATTTTCAATAAAATTCAGTATTTCATGTGTGTGATATTTTATTATGCATTATAGAAGATATTACAGAAATATTAGGGTATTATTGTAAGATTTATACATGGATTGAATATGATATACTTAGTGCGTCTGGTGGAATTCCAGTTCTGGCTCAGTTCAATTGCAGCTTCGTTGTTCCACCATCACTGTTTGAATTGACGGAAAACTTTCCTGAATAGTCACTTTAACATTTCATTTTCCGTGCAGCTTCACTATCAACCACTATTTCTGCCTTTACCGTGGAAGAAGCAACAGATGTTTGACGTTGATCAAGCCAAGATATAGCTTACCTGCATACATACATCCATAAAACACCAGTTTCACTATCTCGTTCGTAATCTGCATACTGAAGGGTACAAACTAATCTTTTTTCCACTTTTTTCGAGACGACACTAACGCAAAAGCCGTTCGAAGTGAAATAATATTTGTGCAAACGAACTGATTGGCACTTTTGTATATCATGACATTTCCCAGTATATTGATTTCGAAACTTATAAATCATAGAACCAGAATTTTAACCCTTCTATAGTGACATTAGTTCATTTTTGACCCAGAGATGGCGCTCATACACTGTAGTCGTGTCGTTTCCGATCTTTATACTATATAATCTTTGAATATGGGTAAACTTTTTTCTATGACATCCATGATCATCGACTACTTTTTTATGATTTGAACCATAGAATCTACTTCAACAATTCACGCCATAATCATAGAACCATTTCATCGTAAAAGAACCATAGATCATGAACGATTCATAATGAAAATTTCAGTATTTTTCATCTCATTCGAAAACTATCCAAATAAATAGTTAGTGTAAAAAGAGACTGCCATTCAATTTTATTTTCGAATGCGTCTGTAAAATAAATATGGGGTGCCATTTGAAAATCTCGAAATATTTCAAATTTGAGTTTCACATTTTCGGAGCAATATCTTCGAAAAACCTTACGATGTATCAAAATACTAAATATACCACATGAATGCATGAGTCTTTACTATGAGGACTGCTGAGTTTGGTTCCGTTCCAAAACTGGCAATGCAAATGCCAAAGTTTCAGGAATTGTGAATAACTTGGCAACAGTGCATAGCAGAGAAATTTTTTTAGTGGGTTATACTGCGAATTTGGTATTGAATCGATACATAAATGAAAATATAGGTAGTTCCATTTGAAATAAGAAAGTAGATGTGCGTTTGAGATAGACGTGGCAACACTGTCGACTTGAAAATATTTTAGGCGAAGAGCTCCTTCACCCTCAAGGCTCACCCTAAAATTCAGAACGAAATATTCACTAGTTCTCCTAAACGTCTAATAGGCCAACTTAAAAGGAAAACCCTGTATTTATTTATACATAACAGTAGTCAATTACATTTTGACTTCATTGTAGTCAAAACGTAATTGACGAACAAGATGTTGTGTACTCGTATTTTACTTAATCGAATAGACAGGATCTATGGGTTACCGTCAAATGCCGTATCTTTCAAACGGCTGCACCAAATTGGATAATTTTTTTGTTGTGTTCATAATTGCTAGGGCAAAGGTTTTTACAATAAAATATTTCCAAAAAAATTTTTCAGAAAAATAAAAGGCTTTCCTTTTTCTTACGACCAATCAAGCGGTCATAGAATACTTATTTATAGGTTATAATGATTTTGAACTTTGGACATAAAGTGAAGTTACCTCGAGTGAATCAAAAATTTAAATTTAATCAGAAATAATGTATGAACTAACATATTATACAACAATTTTTTACTTATGCCATATTTTTACAAATTTTAAACCTTTGATGTATGAATGTTATTTTAATTGCCTGATGCCCGTATGTTTATGATCACAAATCAGATCAACAGATGGCGCTGTAGTCTAGATTATTCATCTATTCTGCAACTAAACGGCTGGATCGAAATGATCGAATTGAATGAATTTCTGTGTATGCAGAAAGCTGTTGGATCCGCTAGCAATGAATATAAGCTGAAATAAAGTGCTTCATTTCTATCATACAAAAAAAATTATATCGTAATATTATGAGTAGAATTTATATGGAATATGACGAAAATAGTGTAAAAATAAGATGTAGAAATACATATAATTCTGTAAGTTCAATCATGAAATCTACATGAAAAATCATGAATTTTTAAATGGAAAGTTTAGGCTTCTGGTGTAATTTCACTATGTAGAAATGTGAAATTACAGCACTTTAAGTTGACATTCTATAGCCAATGTAAGGTGCTGTAATTTTTCGATGGAATTTCTAGCAGTGCACCCCACCAATAAATTCTTACACCTACAAAACCCATTTCTGGATAAGGTCAATCCAGGCAATATCCAAAATAAAAACGCTATCATCAATGGCCACCCATCTCGCCCAATTGAACACCAAAAACTGCTCTATCGAAAAACTAAGACACAAAGCTCCCCTGATTTATGCTAAAAGGTCTTCCGAGCCCCCACCGGCTCACGGAATAAATGAACTGGACAATAGCTTGTCGAGATTCCAATCATTTGACTTCTTCCTCAATAATCCGAACCATATTTCTACCTGGAAAATCAATTCCATTCGCGGCGATGCTTCGGGATGTGGACATATCTCCAAGTCCTTCCCATTCAAGGAGAGGATCTCTTTTATAGACGGATTAATATCTGTCGTATTCCAGAATGGGGGGCTCACCGGTGAGACTTATTGATTCGTCATGACTCTGGATGGAGGTTCCTTGAAAATCTGGAATGTTCACTTGCACATGGAGAAAGGAGGGGTTCTTGGAATTTTTTCTTGTTCGGGCTAAATGAAGCGGTGGATTTAAATTGGATTATGAAGATCGGGTATTGAGAGTTCATTAGGAAAGGAAATGTGAAATTGGGTGTTTGGAAGACCGGTTGGAATGCTGGAGAAGGTGAAATGGGAAATTTAGGTCAGGTAATTAAGAAGTTTTGGTGTTGTTCATGGTACTTCAACAGGCATAGGTCTTCACAAGTCTTTTTTCTACTACCAAAACTTCATGATTCATAGAACTACTTCATAAGAATATCGAGGAGATTTATAAGAATATCAATTTTTTTTATCTAATTTGAGTCTAGTTGTAGCTGGCGAAAAAGAGATACGCCAAAATTTGTCTGTTGAGACATTAAAAGGAGCCAGGATTTTCATTACCTCTGATAGTTGGATGGCACTCAGACAACTGTTGACCTCTCATTATCAATCAAGGATTATTTAAAGCTGTGAACAACTTTTCACAACACTTGAGAAGTAAAACAAGCTAGTTCACCCATACTTAATAGGGCGAAAGTGTATGATTGTAAAAAAAGAAGACTTTTCCTGGATCAACAGGTCAAAGACAAGCAAAAAGACCGATTGCACCTTGGCTCAACAAGCTTTATCGTTGTCAATATAGAAGTTAAGGCTGCATTCTGGGCCTCTCACAGGCATTGTTTCGTGAGATGTCCCCTACACAAGATCAGCAAGGAAAACTCCGAAATCTGTTGGTTATATGGATAGGCCACAGAAACCACCAAGCACTTATCATGCCAATGCAGTGTATTGGAGCAAACCCATCGAGATATAATAGAGAACAGAACACTATGACATACAATTGAGTAAGGAAAAATAGTACCACTGGGCGGAGGAACCATATGGCGGAAAGCTCAGGGTTGAATTAAGTTGCCAGTTTTTTCTGTTTACAAATTTCACCCAAAAAATACGATGTGTTGGTCTTTAGGAATCCTGATCAAATAAGGTCAATTGAATATCAAATAAACAATTTTTTTCAGGCGATATTATACACATATAGAAAGATATCAGAATACCAAGGCAGACTAGCAAAAATTTCAAATGCGGATCTGTGCAGTACTCATCCCTACCTGTGATATGTTTTTCCTCTAATTTTCTTCTTATCTGTCTCTTCTCTGCTTGAAGAAAGCCTACTGAGCACGGTACCATTTATTAAGCAGAAGAAATCAAAATTAAACTAGAAACAGGCGTAAGAATCACAATTCCTCCAGAAATTCAACGATTGTCAAATTTGACGTAGGTGGTAGTAATATGGCGCATCTCATATCACGTTCATTTCAATGATGGCAACTCGATACTATACTATCTCTATAGAGCAAACAACACTTACTTACTGGAGCGCAACCTTAACGCCAGCCGACATAAAAGCGAAGTCTGCTACGAAAATAATTAACATTGAGGGGTATTATATTTTGGGCAAAATCTTGCTGTAGTATATTAACAACAAAATGCCTCATTGGACGCAGTGCAAAATACTTGTGGGGTGTCAATCAACCACAATCTAATCAACACTCAATGGAATAATTAAAAAAAGTGTCAAATACTCTAAAACCTGGAAGAAAAACTCCTTCACCTTAGAAAGTTCAGATCCTCCTTCTCTGAAACCGATTGGCATCACTCCACGCCGAACGGATGCACAAATTCGACGTCTCTTATCTTCCGGTTTTCCGGAATATAATTCGCGTCATCCCCGGAGACGTCTACAGCGTCCGAATCGATAATTTCTATGGCCAGAGATCTGGCAGATATTCAAAACGGGAAGCCATAAAGGCAATTCTCGCTGAATAATAACATTTAGCCAGTTAGGAACTGAAATCCGAGTGGAATTGCTCAAAGGGAATACATTTATTAGGCTAGATGCGATACTTAATGTCCAGTGATAGTTTCTATCAGTTGCAGCAGTTTATGAACAATGTTGTTATGGGCAGTAATTGAGCTGAAGTTATCGGCAGTGCTGCAGGTTGACCATTCTGGGAATTGGGACGTCGTGATGTGGCGTCCGGTGCACCAGTAGTTGCCCGAAATGCACTTTGTTGTTACTTTCAGTTTGGAAGATTGTTCCATTATAGGTTGTGATGTATGGAGAGTTGAGGCTGTAGGGTATGGTTTTTTTCTTGTTATAGATGTATGGGAAATTGTTATGGCTTGGCCGAAGGGATTGGTTTATTTAACGATGATTTCTCGTCGGTAACTTAATTTCCGGGTTATCGTATTTGGGTAGTTAGAGTGCATTGATTTAGAACTGAATATGTATGAGCTATCAGCTTCGCTTCTCTGCCGCAGTAGCTTGTGTAATTCAGAAATCCATGTGATAAACGAATTAATTTTAAATTATGGTTTTGGTGATTTGGAATAACTTCAACTCCAAAATTTAGTTCTCCCAACACTTCTGGAACTTCTCAAATTCAGATTCTTTGCTATACAAGAATTATTGTTTTCCGAAGAAGACAAATGATTGGCATCTCGAGATGTTATTATTCAGTTTACTTATTCCATCAGTTTGCAGGAGGTTGCAAGATCTATTAACATGAATCAAGAGGGTTTGTATCTAAATTTTTCCATGTAGCACTACCAGCAATTTCTTATGTTCAATTAAACGAAATGGTCTTCAGAGGGTAGTCCCTGCTAGTAAAGTTTTCTTCAGGATATCACCCAGATTGGCCTTATTCTAAATGAGTTTTTGACAGTGTTGGCATTCATAGCACGAAGTTATGGTATTTTTCACAAATAAAACATATTTTTCATCTTTATCAGAGAATTATTTTTTTCCAACAGTAATATTTTATAACATAGTGCTTCCACAAGTTAACGATGTAGGATTTTGATGGTGATGCCTCAAAGGGAATACATTTATTAGGCTAGATGCGATACTTAATGTCCAGTGTAGTTTCTATCAGTTGCAGCAGTTATGAACAATGTTGTTATGGGCAGTAATTGAGCTGAAGTTATCGGCAGAACTGCAGGTTGACCATTCTGGAATTGGGACGTCGTGATGTGGCGTCCGGTGCACCAGTAGTTGCGAAATGCACTTTGTTGTTACTTTTAGTTTGGAAGATTGTTCCATTATAGGTTGTGATGTATGGAGAGTTGAGGCTGTAGGGTATGGTTTTTTTCTTGTTATAGATGTATGGGAAATTGTTATGGCTTGGCCGAAGGGATTGGTTAATTTAACTATGATTTCTCGTCGTTAACTTAATTTGCGGGTTATCGAGTTGGGTAGTTAGAGTGCATTGATTTAGAACTCAATATGTATGAGCTATCAGCTTCGCTTCTCTGCCACAGTAGCTTGTGTTATTCAGTAATTCATGTGATAAACGAATTTAAATTTAAATTATGATTATGGTAATTTGGAACGACTTCAAATCCAAAATTTAGGTCTCCCAAGACATCTGGAAATTCTCGAATCCAGATTCTTTACAATACAAGGATTATTCTTTTCCGGAGAGGACAAATGATTGGCATCTCAAGAAGTTATTATCCTGTTCACTTATTTCATAAGTTTGCAGGTGGTTGCAAGATCTTTTAACATGAAAGAAAAGGGTTTGATGAAGAACTAACAGCATTTTTTTATATTCAATCGAACGAGATGGTCTTCAGAGGGTAGTCCCTGCTAATAAAGTTTTCCTTAGGATATTGCTCCGATTTGCCTAATTCTAGATGAGATTTTGACAGTGTTGACATTCGTAGCTTGAAGTTGTCGTATTTTTCTCAAATTTAACATATTCTTTATCTTCATCAGATGAGTATTTTCATCTAACAGTGATATTCCATAACATTGTGCTTCCACAAGTTAATGATGTAGGATTTTGATGGTGATGCCTCAAAAGGAATACATTTATTAGGCTAGATGCGATACTTAATGTCCAGTGATAGTTTCTATCAGATGCTGCAGTTGATGAACAATATTGTTATGGGCAGTAAATTAGCTGAAGTTATCGGCAGTGCTACAGGTTGACCATTCTGGAAACTGGAAGGTTGTGATGTCCTGTGATGGTCAGAATGCACTATGTTGTTACTTTCATTTCGGAAGATTGTTCCATTATAGTTGTGATGTATGGAAAACCTTTTTTCTTTGTAAGCATATCTCCGAATAGCAAATTAATTTTTCTTTTTCAGCCTTCCAAATTATATAGACTGTCACAAATTCATGCTACTTGTCAATTTATTATCAATACTGCATCACTATAAGATAGTTCAGTAATTATTTTCACAATTCAATAGACGGATTTGTTGACAAAGAAGATGTATGATGCAAGGGTACATTAATGAAACTCAAGGATAAATCTAGTTTCTATTTAACAAGAATACAAGCGTGGCTTCACTAGCGGCCATTCTTCTAATAATAATTGACAGTGACATATGACGTGACCATAGATTTAATTGACATAACAATCATAGAGCACATTCATATATACATCTCCCCTTTCAAGATATAGTGTCAGTTGCAGGAACGTCCGTTAAAATTTAAAGGTCCATTAAACTCTTAATCCTCCATTATTACAAGGAACTAATGGAGGATTAAGGGTTTAATGGACCTTTAAATTTTAATGGACGTTCCTGCAACTGAGCATAAGTCTATCAGGTCTTTTAACAGTACGACCTGAACGGGTAACTCTTGAAGTACTATCACTATTACTAGGTAACCTAACACTAGTATCAAATGACACATCAGAACTCAGATTGTTATTTACTGATGAATGATTAGAATAACTTGCTGTTTTACAAGGCTCCCGATTGGGCAATTTTTCAATTAATACATCAGTGAAATCTTGATTAAGTTGCGCCATATAAGGGTTATTAGATAGCCTTATGTCATGACGATTTCGTCTAATACTATTTCCATACTTATCCTCAATAATGTGAGACCTAGGAGCCTCATGTTTATTTATTACAATTCCTGGTTCCCATGTCTTATGAAGATGATTATAAACAGTGACATCAGCATCTTTATCAATTGGAGGCAAATCTTTACCACAATTTTTATTAAAATTGAAAAGATTAATTCCCTCTTTCTCTTTATTTTTCACAAACATTTTTACACAATCAGGATGCAGCAACCTGTCAGAAATAGGCACCTTCGTTTCGTTTACACCTACGGCTAAACAATAATTGCGCTGGGGAGTAGTCCATATATTTGAGAGGAGCATTTCTATAACTCAACAGAGCGCTATCAATACCCTCTATACTATCTTTTCCTTCCGTTTTTTAAGAATATTTTTCGCAATCGATACAGCCTTTTCTGCTAAACCGTTTGAGCGGGCAAAATAGGTTTGATCTTAAATTTTTCACTACCATATGCTACCAAGGTTACATCTGTAGGTTTAATTCTAAATAACTTGCAAAATTTAACAGCATAATATGCAGGAAGAATACTCACTTCTGCTCCAGTGTCCAATTTAATTTCAATTTCTTTACCTTCAACAATAAGTTTCTTTTTCCATACTGTTTGTTCTCTTACGTTTGCACCCAATGCACCAATCGATTTCACAGAATCAACGTAGAACTCACTATTGTCAGTATCTGTCCCATCCTTGTCTGGTTCATCGTTTTGTCTCTGTAGCTCATCAACTTTCTTCCTTCTTGAACTTCCTTCGTCTCCTTTATTGTTGTGGTTCTTTGCTCGGCTTTTGCAAACAGCCGCAAAATGATTTCTTCCCTGACAACTGGCACACGTCTTTCCAAATGCTGGACACTTTTTCTTAAAATCGTGTTTGTAACCACAGTATTTGCACATATTTGGCTTCTTGTGCTTTACAGCATCTAAATGAACTTCTGCACCACCTTCTTGCAATACTTTCGAGTGTTGTTTGCTTACTTCCACAGTTCGGCAGAATTCAATTGCTCTCGTCAGTGTTAATTTTGATTCTCGTAGCAGTCTTTCCTGCGTGGTTTTATCATGAATTCCCATGACTATCCTGTCTCTTATCATTTCATTCTGGTCTTTGTATCCTGTGGTCTTGACTGCTTTTCTCAAGTCAGTGAGGAAGCTGTCGAACGCTTGACCTTCCTTTTGGTAAATGCTATTGAATTTATAGCGTTCAAAGATTTCATTAGTTTTCGGGGAACAGTAATCTGAAAATTTGAGCATTATCATGTTTAAGGATTTACTTTCAGCTTCACTGTAGGTGAAACTGTTGTGTAGCTCAAGTCCATCATCTCCAACCAAGTTTAAGAACACAGCAATTTTCTTCGGTTCCGGAGAGTCTTTTAATCCAGTTGCTTCAAGAAAAACATTAAATTTTGTTCAAACCTCTTCCAGTTTTCTGATATATTGCCGTCTAGAAGCAGCGGTTCTGGTGATCTAAAGAATGACTCCATTCTCGTCTAGTCGTCAATCAAGCAGACTATTTGTTTATTCACGTACTTTTTACAAAAATACACACCTGAACACCTGACACCATGTATGATGCAAGGGTACATTAATGAAACTCAAGGATTAAATCTAGTTTTCTATTTAACAAGAATACAAGCGTGGCTTCACTAGCGGCCATTCTTCTAATAATAATTGACATTGACATATGACGTGACCATAGATTTAATTGACATAACAATCATAGAGGCACATTCATATAATACAGAAGAAAAACGATTGAAATCTCTAGAAGTTATTATCCAGTTCACTTATTCCATGAGCTTGCAGGGGCTGCAAAATCTTTCAATATAAATCAAGAGGGTTTGTGTCTGAATTTTTCGATACAGTTCTAACAGTAAATTCCGATGTTCAATTAGGCGAGATGATCTTCATAGGGTAGTCATTGCTGATGTAGCTTTCTTTTGGATATTCCGAGATGAGGGTTTTCCAGTATTGGCATTTTTGGCATTTTTTCGAATTTCATTTACTCAATTTGATGACCATTTTGATCCTATTAGGATATGAAATATCTCACACCCGGTGCTTCTACTAGTTAACGATATAAGATTATGATTGTGTTGAGTCCGATATTCACCTCTGTATATGACTTCTACGAAAACACATAGTGAGAAACTGATGAGTGATATTCTCGGAGTAGAAGTATAGAGCAATGTAGCATTTTTTGGTAATAGCAAAACTTTATAGCCTTGCAGTTGTTAAGGTTTGAGGTTTTTTTCAAATCATAACAGTTACTTCACAAAACCCCAACAGCCAGTTCAGGAAGAAAGGGTGACCAATAGACCTCAGCTGTTCGATGAAGACATAGATCCGTAATTTCAACACCATCAACTAGTAGATTGAGGAGTGCAAATAGTTTATTTCACAAATGGCAGCATTATAAAACTTGAGGCTATTTTTGGAACGACTCTAATAACTGCTCTGTTTCTATCAGACAGTTGCAGTCCAAATTTTTATAACCTTCCAATACTTAGAGTATCGTAACTACCAAAACTATCCACAGGTGCCGAAAACAAATTTTCCTCGAAACTAACCAGGAAATTATCGCCGCTGTACCTCATAATCTCTCCACTTTCTCGGCCAAATTAGCGCATATAGCTGCTCCGCAAATTCAACAGCCGCATTCAGGAAAATTCCATATATTAATTCAATACATCAGCCGGAAATGGGGTCCTATTAGGAGTAACGGAACTTTGAAGTGTTCATCTTGCCTCTCGTCAACTTTCCCCAGTCTAGTAGCTCCGTAATTTATATATAGTTTCATATTTCTAGTTGAAAGTATTTTCCTCCTCGTTCGAAGTTCCAGGCTTTAAAACATACTCGACTGCGTCTTTCGTAATCAGTTGACGATGTCTGATGCAAATGAGTCTGGATGGAGTTCTAGAACTGGTAAGATGTTAATTGTGGGGAGTTTAAGCTGTTGGCGTTTGACAGTTTTTGATTTCGAAGTTTGCCGAGACGGAGGCTTGATTTTGGAGTGTGGGGCTGTTTTTATGTTTGAAATGTTCCACTGGAAAGTTTAGAATGCTTTGGATTCGATCAAACATTTGAAAATGTCTGCTTTTCAATCTTAATTGATCTTCAATTTGATAATCTGCTTATTATTTTTGTTCTTTCGCCATTTTAACAATAGATTTTGCTTCCGTCAAGACACAATTATCCGGACAAACCATACTTGAATCTGCAGATTTACCCCGAAATATCCTGTTCAACACATTCTGTTACTGAATGAAGAGCAGTTTCCTCCCATTCTCCATAAAACCTACACTGGTCAGTTTCTGTAAGGCTAATTCTCATCATAGGCTTCCTAAAGCTATTTCTAGAAAAAAAAATCCTGAAACAAATATTTTTAGTAATGAACGTTCTAGAACGATTTAAAAACGATGTTTAATTTGGATCTGTTCTAAATTCCTGGTGCATTTTCGTCTCGTAAACAGACTGGACAGTTGTCATACTTGTCGTCTGTCGATTAATTAACTTTCTATAGGCTTCAAAATTTCACCAAGTTCTCACGTTCGTTTCGATAACTTGTAGTCGGTTTTGGAAACCGAATTTTTCTGAGGCCGGTTCGGACGTTATTCGAGATTGTCTCGAGAGCAGAGGCGAACCGCGATGGGGCCTATCACCGGCACCCGGGACGCATTTTCGCAAAATCGACAAAATTGACCGTTTTCGCGATTTTTTTTCGACTGAAAGTGAAAACCTAAAAAGTTTTTTAGAAATGCCGAATTCTCCCAGATTATATTTCAATTGATATTCCTTAGGCTTCTTTGTCCTTTTAGAGAACTAGTGTTCTTCCTTCAATTTCTACCATATCCAGAAACTTTCCTGAAGCTAGTCTTGAGCAGTGTGGCATTTGTGCTTTCTTTCAGGCACATGTGTTAGCCTCTCCATTTGCTTTGAGAATATGCCATAATTAATGCAACAATATACCCTCTTCTCAACTGGTTGTGGATTCCTAAAATATAAAATCCATCCACAACTTAATGAAAACCTTGAAATAAAGGACGTGCTTCATGAACTTCGCAAGAGAATCTTTTTTTCAAAATTGGTATCCACGATTTGGAAGTGTTCTCCTGACGTTAAATGTATCACGTTGAATTTCCTATCCTTACTGAGAGAAATTTCAACGCAGTTTGACATTATGAACTGGGGAAGCATAGACAAACACCATCAAAACATCTCATGCAGCTAACAAACACCCTTTATGCAGGATAATGCAGTTTCAGAAACCTGAATTCTTTTACTCCCAAGTTCGTACCATAGTAGAATTTATTCAACAGAAATATTTATTCTCCGCCGGTTAGCATTCAAATGAAAATATTTATGATTACCCCACAACGAAATTTTCTCTACAATCCCCCCAGAGTTTCCTCTCGGTATTGAAATTTCCAGAAGAAGTTGAATTTTCTATTTTCCTTTCGCAACAGCGCTCCTCTCCAGGAACGTGAAGAGCACAGAAAAAATTAGCATTGCAAAGGGCCAGAATGAGCTAAGAATCGGTTGTGAATGCCTCCAATCCACTGTGGATTTCCTATTTGCCGTAGTCTCGAAATTTTCCTTCTCTGAGGATTCGGCCGGCCAATTTTCACTCTTTTCGGATATATATTGAACTTTTTTCTTGCTTGGGAAGTATTTGAATACGGGATTGGTTTATGGACCGGTATTATTGCAGGATTCATGGATGAATTGTTGTCGCATAGGGAATTTGTTTCGGTGAACGTCTATTCAGTCGATGACTCCTTTCATTTCTTTCTCGGAGTCTGATGAAACTTCTGCCAACCTTGAATAGCTTAATCGTTCAAGAATATTTCAGTTTCCACAATTTTCATGGATATATTTCATTATTGTTTGTATGTGTGCACTAGGAACTCTCCTATCACGGATATACATATATCTATCATCATTCGATTCAGTGTCTGTCAGACAAAAACTGTCAGTAGTTTGTTAATTTTGAATCGATTTAATAGTATTTCAATCATTTCATTTTTCTGTTCCTTTTTACTGCTTTGATTTTTTGTTTCAGATTCAGAATTCCGAAGGCATCCTGGAGAGGGTTATGGTCTGGACTAAATAAAGAAGAAATCCTTCAATATTCTGACAGTTTTCACGTGTTATTTTTTTGTTGAAATGGGGAGACAGGGTTTTTTCTACTGGGTTTTTTTCCTGAGCTCTGTTATCATACGAAAAAATAGTATGGTAACCCGTTTTGGCAACCAACCTCAGTTAAGGATTCTTATTTTTATTTTATCTATTGTATTATGTTAGCTCTTGATTTCGAAAGAATTTATATATATTACTACTGCTGCAAATTTTGTTGATATTTTGGACGATTTCACAGCATTATGAGTCTGTAGACAGATCCTTGAGCATCTGAGGTCCTGGAAAATCATCAGGACCTGCCTATAATTTTGAACATAAAGCGTCTTTCAAGGGCGTAGCCAGGAAGGTTTTGGGGGTTCAAACCCTCCCCGATATACAAATGATTCTACAGAAAGCAACACTTACAAAGCGAAATTTTCAAAACCCCCCCGAAATTAATTCCTGGCTACGCCCTTGTCGGTCATTATTGATATGGAAACTCATGTGCACTCATTTTTATCAAAATACAGTGGAAAACTTTCTAACGAAATGGCTGAATTCGCCAAAAAAATTGCGTTAAACAGAATTTCGTTATACAGAAGTTTTTTGTTATAGTACCAAGTATCGAAGAAATCAATTGCATTTTTTATTGTGAATTCATATACATAATCAAAAAGGTGTGTAAGTGCATTTCTAAAAGCTTATAGGCATTTTATGCAGGAAAGTATAAAATACATAGCTAGTCACTATTTTGAGGGAAAATAATTCGTGATTTTTTCTGAGTGGTACATGTTGTAAAGGCTTGAAGTACCTCTTCACGATTTGGTTTTTAGGCCGGTTGCTCCTCCAAATCAACGCTGTCGGTATCATCACTGCTATCGTAGTGATCTCCACCATCTCCACATCCTTTTCAGTTGTAAGTTCATTTGTTACAATTTAACATCGACATTAACGAAATCCAAGGTAACCATCATTATCAACATTTCCAGCTGAATCCAATGTTTCGAAAGGATCTATCCGCACGCCGTAATGGTAGAGCTTATGTTCGGGATTTATAACCTACGTCCGGAATAATTATGGAAAAAAACCCACCCTTATACCTTTTTACTAGTACCCATTCAAAGAGGAATGTTCTTGTTCTTAGAGTATTTCGTTTAGAGAGAATTTACTTCGTTTTTGAGGGTGTTTACAACATGGAATTTGGATGCAAGGTACAATGTCTTGAACGAAATTCGTTATACAGAGAAATTCGCTATACAGACATTTGCTATAGGAAGATTCCACTGTACGAACAGTTAGGTTTATTCTGCATTAAATGAAAAACATAAAATCCTGAGATTTTTCCACTAAACCAATTTTTCATCCTTCCAATGATGTTTTCTCCAAAAATCGCTCTCCAGCTATCGATTACCAGACCACCTTAAAAAAAACAAAATAGGTCATCTCGGCTTGATCGAAGTCCTGTCGTGTTGCAGCAGGACCCCTGTTCCCCCCTCTCCACGTTGGATCCCTCTCTCGGTAAGAAAGTGTGCTAGTGACAGATAAGGCGGTAGACGTCTTCGGGCGAGCCCATTAGGACCGACAATAGGCGTCGTTAGCGCCTTGCGGATCTCGAACAGGTGTCACACCCACAAAAGTACGCCCTAATGAAGGTCAGAGCAGGCCTGGACAAAAATTTATGTTTGGGTCCTTTTATTGGCCGGATTGGTATCGGTTCTGGTCGATTTTGAGGTATTTTTAGGGGGCATTAAGTGGGAAATGCGGATATTTAGCAGACTTTCAGCAAGTTCATGTGTATAAAGAATAAAAAGCCTTCAGAACCCACGAGATCATACTTCTAATATTATCTGAAATATCAAAAGTAATCACAAATTTTCATTGTGATGATCTTCGTCAAATTCTGTCTGTCTTTGTAAAAATGATAGCTTGTGAAAATATCCTGAGAAAAACTGTTACTTCACTTTCTCGAGTGTATTTCATTACTACCGTACCACCAATTTCAGCTGGTTGTTAAAAGGTCAAACAGGTCAAAAATAAGAATAGACACTGATTATTTCCTTCATAAAGAAGGTCCAACAAACTCTGTCGTTATCAAAAATGTGTGGTCAGGTTGTGGAACTTCTCGAAGATCCTTATACCGTAACTACTCACACGGTAGGTGAAACTCCGATATCTGTAGGTTATGTAGAACGGTCACAGAAATCTCCGACCACACATCATGCCAATGGAATGTGCTGGTGCAAAGTTGACCAAAGCAGAACCTTCAAATCTGTTGTGTTCTCCTGCATTTCATCGGAATATTTCCTCACTACGAGAATGTGTATCCTGCTCTGGCTGAGTCTCAGCAGGATTCTTGGTTAGCATTGCTTCAAGCTAGTTCACCCTCTTTCTGATTCTAGCTTCCTCTAGATTTTTTTTATATTCCTCTCTCAGTTTTCTTTGGTTCCTGGGTATCCACAGAGCAACACCAAGGGGACTTTTCTGTTCTTGCCAAGGCCATACAGATTCTTTGAATTGATGGAGCTGGGAGTCGATGCCTGCTCTGTTGTCTATGGCTTAACTCTCACGCCAAACGACATTTAATCGACATCTCAAAAAAAATATTAATAATAACAGTAATATTCCTTCTCGTACATAAGAGATGATTCACCGGAGTCAGAAAGGGTGTGAAGGTGCCAAAAGAGGTCACTACAGCTTAATAAGCCTCCAATAAGCAGCTTTCGCGTCCCACCTAATGAACCCTTTTCAGTCGCAACAAAACAAACATTGCGCTACCGTATTTTCTCGCTCAATTCGAGCCACAATCGATAACTGCCGACCCAGTAACTCGAAAATAAAGAAAAAACAACAGGCCGTTATCCATTTCGTCCTCAACTCAAAACTCAACTCACCGACGTCCAATCAGACGTGAAAAAATTCACGTCGCAGTCCCTTTGAACGTTGCATAAACCTCGGGGTCTCGAGCTGGTTGACGCTCTAGACTCGGAAGGTTCAGCCACTGGTCGTTTTCTTTTGATTCCTGCTTCTCATGAATTATTTCTTCAGGTATCCTTCCTATGCCTCAAGAAGGTTCTGTATCTTCGAAATTAGTTAAAGATACCTCCTTGGCAGGATTTTCAGCTTCCTCTTTTCCTCTGAGTTCTGAGTGTACCAGGACCCACACCAGGGATACCCTGTTACGCTTTCCTAGTTCATTCAGCTCATCTAGTCGCTTATACACAATCTTCGAACTTATGGTGCTGAAACTTTATGAGGGATGAGTCACATGATAGAAGCAGGGCGTTAGGGCACCTTAAAGGTCAATCCACTCATTTCAGTGACGTGACGACAACGTAGCTGTCCGTGCTGCGGTCCCCCTTCAGTGTAATCCGTAATGAATTTTTCACCATGCACACAGCAACGTACCGTGTCGTCCGTGTCAGTGTTTTTCCATCACTGCTGGGTCCACTCTAAGCGCGTTTTCAGTTTGGATCTGGTATCGACGTGACCTTTATTGTCTTGAGAAATGATTTGCCGCTCTGAAGATCTTACTTTTGCACGAGGAAAAAAAAAGATGACACATGGTACATCCCATATGACGTTTGTCAAAATTGAAATATTCTTATGGCGGCAGTGCACCGTGATCGCCGGTATCTCATTGCATCGGACATGTTTGAATACGGTGCCGTCTCTTCCCTTTGCTTCGAATAGGCACTTGTAATATCCGATATATTTTTTCACTTAATGTCACTATACGGTACGTTACGTCACTGAAATATGTGGATAGACCTTAAGAGGTCGCTAAAGTTCAACGCGACCCAAAATCAACACCATAATGTACCTCTTCCAGTCGCAACAGAACAAACATTGCGCCACCGTATTTTCTCGCTCAAATCTAGCCACAATCGATAACTGCCGACCCAGTAACTCGAAAATAAAGAAAAAACAACAAGCCGTTATCCATTCCGTCCTCGCACAACCAAAACTCAACTCACCGACGTCCAATCAGACGTGAAATAATTCACGTCGCAGTCCCTTTGAACGTTGCATCGACCTCGGGGTCTCGGGCTGGTTCATGCGGGGGCATAATAATTGGATTAGACTCGATTGTAGCCCCGTCACGGGCTTAAAGGGTCTATAAATTCCGACTTGCGCCAAACTCAAACATGCAGCCCGGAGTCCGGATTAATAACCGGCCTGCCTCGGACTAACCGAGCCGACGTGTCCGGCCAAAGGGTCTCCCGGAATCGGCCGTGATATATTAGGTATTAGGTACTTGCTAAATCACATTGTGGGATGGCCTCCTGGTGCAACGTGTACATTGCTGTTCATTTGATATAATCTGGATGCACCGCTTCTCAAGGCTGGATATGGATTTGTTCACCTTTCGTTGAGCCTACTGAGCAGATTAATGTGCTGGGACACTTTAACATCTTTTATGATGGGTGTTCAAAATTATGAAATGCATAATTGGGAAATTAATAAATGAGGGTAGTTGACATAGAAAGACATAAAACTTCGCATTTTTTATTAAAACAGAAGAATCAAGAGACATTGTTGTAATTGACTAACAAGAGCATTCTAATGAGTTGACAATTTTATGAAATAAATTCATGAGCAGTATTCTGTAACATATATAATAATAATAATAATAATAATAATCTTTATTCACAAAATACAAGTAAAAACATATGTGAATAATTTTGACCCATCAAAATATCATGGGGAGTCATCGAATCAATATAAAAGGCATTAAAACTGTCAATAAGTCGGTTATAAAACATTCAAGTATATCACACATTACATATATGGACCTACAACGTAAAATTAATAAATTAACATTGAAAATAGTAGTATATCACAAACATAATATGGACGCACTATTCAAAATGACTAGACCAGAATTCTTCCATTGTGTAGTAGCACTTTTCATGTAGGATTTTTTTCATCTCCTTCTTCAACTTTAGTTTACTCATTTTTTTGAAAGCCTCAGGTATTTTATTATAAATTTGAATGGCTTCATGGTTGATACTGAGTTGAGCCGCTGACAACCTGTGATATGGTGTTGAGAATTTCCCTGCATTTCTCGTTCTGTAGCTATGGTACATATAACATACAAAGATGTCAAATTAAAGAAAGCTGCCTAATAAATGCTATTCAATAATAGTGGAGTGTATAAAATTCAAAAGTGTTTATACTGGGCAACATTCAGGGCATAATAGAAAATAATTAATCTTTGAAAACATTTCTGAAGAGGAGTTGACGAACAGACTAAAAGTTAATTAGGGAACTACTGTTAAAAAAAAGAAGGGGATTCAGATTAACCTATGAAAAGTCTCTCGAGGACTAAATGAGCGCAGTCAATTCAGATTTACTCAAACCGAGCTGTTGAGAAATATATTTCAAACCCTATAAATTCAAATGATGATCCAATGTACAAATATTGGCAATATTAAACGAACACAAATGAAATATACCTCCTCCGATGACAATTTAAATTGACTTGATCAATTATGTGCGGCAAATATCAATAAGAACCAAAACAGAGTGAGTGATTGGGACCAGACAAAAGGCTTTAACGCAGACAATTATCACATGAACAATGTACGAAGTCGAACATTGTTCGTTGAACAAACATATACCAAAATATATGTCTAATCACATTAAGAGAGGTCTTACTAATACCTCTGAACCACGATACACTTACACCGGTATGCCGACGCGCATAGAGATGTGACGTCACTGCGGAGCATTTCCATTGCATTTGCGGGATGGAAGTGTTAGAACTCCAGAGAATGATTGGAATAATGCAACTAATCGCAAGTTTCATTGAAAATGCAATTAACTAACATTTAAAATGAAATTTCTCTCCGATGTCTTTGTGTTGATTCTAAAATATATCGATGAAATTGTATAAATATGGATGTAAGTGAAAAGTATTTATTTGTTAATACAGAATAATTATTGAAGGTTCATTAAAAACTTCGAATAAATGAAAATATTTTTATCATTTTTAGGAAAATTTCAATGAATTTCAATTATAATTCGTCAATTTGAAAAAGTTTTTTGTCCACTTTTTTCTTCATATTCTGAAAACTGATCTTCTTATTAAGATCCCTGTCTTAAGTTGGTACGGATTGTGCTCAAACAAAGAATAACATCGAATGGAATCTGAATACCATTTTTCAGTTTTGCAATCGTGTTATCTTCTAACACTTTGAAAATATTTTTCCTCAGATAATGAAGTACTGACGGAATACTTCCGACTTCGGAAAGCAAAAATATCATATTCCGGTTCCCTTTTAACTCTTCTGTAATTCTTACAGCCAAAAACTGACACATTAGACATGAATGCAGGTATTATAACAATAATAATATAACTCCACTTTTATCTCTGCTCCTCAATGACGTAGATGAGCGCGCCGGACGAGTTTAGACTCCGAATCTGGCATACCGTTGTGAGTATATCGTGCTCTGAACATATAATTGAGATACCGATGGTCGTTTCTAATCGATAATATGAATCGATCAAAGTACCCACGTTGAACGTGGAGAGGGTAAGGCGGAAATAACTAAAGAATACGAGAATACATATTCAAATTACCTTTCGTCTGATCATACACACAATACCGCAGAGCTCAACGATTACGTAATTTATTCATAAATATATGAGATTACTACAGTACTATTAAAACGATATTGAAAGCGGACAGATCGATCTGAAATGGGTTATGATCTGTCAAGTATTGGAAGTCAAGTGAATTTCTGTCTTGGAGTTCTATGATTTTGACATCGACAAATTCTGTACCAGGAGAGGGTCATTGGCGAAGCGCCAATTTTAAACAATTGGAATGAACTCATTCACTGCGTTTGTGATAGACACTGTAAAAACTATTTACAGTAAGAATCATTGGTTATTTTAGACTAGTAGGAATCATAGTGATTTACAAGCACACTGTAAAATAACACCCGAATTCACAAAACAGAATGTAATCCGTTTACCCACAAATGTTTGTATTTATGTGGCAATAGGTTATATAATATTACATCAAATTTCGTACATTCATTAACAGTAGCAGTAATTTAGTGGAATTTCACATAAGATCCTTGTGAATTTCCATTTAGATAACACAGATATTTTGTGAAATCACAACTATTGAGTTGGTGTTATTTCAGATCTTTACGCAAGGTTTTTGTAATCACTTGTGAATATACAGTTTGTATTTGTTAAATTCTCACTAGATGTTAATTGATATTACAACCATATTATATCAACTAGGTATGGGAATCCTTCAAATAAAATGATAACTCATAAAAAAATCCACCATTATGTCGTTTTCTTGATCTTGACTGAATGAAAATAATAAAACCAGTTCATACTTGATCTTGGCTGGAAAATATGAAATCAGTTCATCATCCAAGAGTCCAATTAATTCGTCACTTTTTTGTCAGCTTCTTTTGTGGCACTTCGCGCTCTTCCATCAAAAAGTTCTGGAAAAACCCTTTGGGTACCTTAGGTTGGAGTCGAACCATCACTTCAATGAATATTCCAAATAGTATTAGTCCTGGAATAAGAATGCCCTCTATGAATACTCGTTGAATATTCTTTGTCTGAAATAAAGATACCTTCATGATAACAGTAAATTATTTATTATTTTATCCTTCATTCGATCAGAATATAATCAAATCTGAGATTTCTCAATAAATTCAATTCTAAAATGAATCATAAACAGAAGTCGACATCATTCAATTCTACCTAAATTCACTTTCAACCCATAAAAACCGCGCAACCGAATTCCTTCCATAATCTCCTCCAAATAAAACACCCCCTTTCCCTTCCCCGATCCGCAAATCCCCATCGGACGACGTAAATCTCCTAATTCAATTAGTTTCGAATCAGATATACCGACCGACGTCCTCTCTCTGTTTCACCGACAATGAAGCGTCGCGACGCAGCAGATATGGAATCATGCACCGTGACGAATTTACGGCCGTGCTACGGTCGGAATGACGGCTCTTCATTCGTAGGGACACCTCGCGGATTTATGGATCGCACACCTCCGTTTGGTGATGGCCGTCGATACTGACCAGATACGGCCACTCTTCATTTCCGCCGGAAAAGCCGAGGTGATATCGACGGTCAAATGTATCGGAAAAATTAATTTTCTGGCGTTCGTTTAGTTATTGGTTTGGTGGGTTGAGATTGAAGGGTTAAACAAAAGTGGTAATATGCGAGAGAAATACTGACGTTTTCGGGAAATGTTTGCTTCACATGACAAATGTTATGAATATTTTCACCTCTTCGCGAGTTTGTGTCAAAATGTCATTAATCAGGTCAATGACAAAATGAAATATATAGAAATTGTGACGCTCGGCGCTCCGGAATATTGCTATACGTGAATCGAAACACATTTGCCTAGTTCATTCATTCATTTTTTTGATATACCCGACTCTGAGGTCAAGTACACAGGTCTCTGTAATTTCTTATTTCACTTTATCAATCATACTACGATTTCTATTTCTAAGACAATCATTCACAAATACCCAATTTCGCACTGGGATTCGAACTCGAACATACAGGGTTTTCCTTTTAAGTTGGCCTATTAGACGTTTTAGGAGAACTAGTGAATATTTCGTTCTGAAATTTTAGGTGCAGCCTTGAGGGTGAAGGAACTCTTCGCCTTAAATATTTTCAAGTCGACAGTGTTGCCACGTCTATCTCAAACGCATATCTACTTTCTTATTTCAAATGGAACTACCTATATTTTCATTTATGTATCGATTCAATAACAAAGTTGCAGTATAACCCACTAAAAAAAATTCTCTGCTATGCACTGTTGCCAAGTTATTCACAAATTCCTGTAACTTTGGACATTTCATTTCCAATGCCAGTTTGAAAATGTAATATCTCGATTAAATTTTATGCGAACGGGACCAAACTCAGCAGTCTCATAGTAAAGACTCCATGCATTCATGTGGTATATTCAGTATTTTGATACATCGTAAGGTTTTTCGAAGATATTGCTGCGAAAATGTGAAACTCAAAATTGAAATATTTCGAGATTTTCAAATGGCAACCCCATATTTATTTTACAGCATTCGATTCGAAATGAAAATTGAATGGCAGTATCTTTTTACACTAATAATTTATTTTGGATAGTTTTCGAATGAGATGAAAAATACTGAAATTTTTCAGTATTTATAGTTCATGATCTATGGTTCTGTTTACGATGAAATGGTTCTATGATTATAGACATAAAAAGTATTCGATGATCATGGATGTCATAGAAAAAAGTTTACCCATATTATTCAAACACGATTCGGGTTGTTTCATAATTCACGGGGAATGCCAAAAAATCATTGAAAGGACCTTTAACAATCCTTATTCACATTTAGCACGAATGATCGGAAAGAAATTCCAAAAATTGTTTAGGCTTTCTGTAATATAATATATAATAATTCACTTTATAATTACACAGCATTATGTCCATTGAACATGACTATAAATACTGAAAAATTTCAGTATTTTTCATCTCCTTTCAAAACTGTCCAAAATAAATAATTAGTGAACATAAGATCAGAATTACAGAAAGCCTACACAATTTTCGGAATTTCTTTCGAGTCCTTCTTGCTAAATGTGAATAACGATTGTTAAAGATCCGACAGGTCCTTTCAATATTTTTTTGGCATTTCCCGTGAATTGTGAAACAACCCGAATCGTGGTTGAATAATATGGGTAAACTTTTTTCTATGACATCCATGATCATCGAATACTTTTTATGATTTCAACCATAGAATCTTCCTCAACAATTCACGCCATAATCATAGAACCATTTCATCGTAAACAGGACAATAGATCAAAAACTATAAATACTAAAATTTTCAGTATTTTTCATCTCATTTGAAAACTATCTAAACTGAATAATAAGTGTAAAAGGAGACGGCCATTCATTTTTTTTATTTCGAATCGAATGCTTAAAATAAATATGGGGTTGCCATTTAAAATCTCGAAATATTTCAATTTTGAGTTTCACGTTTTCAGAGCAATATCTTCGAAAAACCTTACGATGTATCAAAATACTGAATATTGAGCAAAATACAACTCTATGCGACCCTAGCGGCGTTACGTAGAACTATCCCGAAACGAGTATTCCAAAACGCGGGACGGGATATGACACTCGATTGTTTGTGTGAGAATGCCTTAAGAATTGAGATTTGTATTGTGTGTTCATTATAATATTTGTCTAGTTACCTAGTTGGTTTTTAATCTGCTTTAAAGATGACTAAAGAAAATACAGTGAAGAACACTAATTGTTGCTGTGTTTATGGATCAAGCTCTAAATAGAGTTCTTTCATAGGTCACTATTTTATAGGATTGTGGTTATGAAAAAATAATATTTTATCAGTTGATCACCACTTTGCACTAGAGGAAGCATTTCAGACGTTTAGTGCAGTCAAAATCAAGAAAACAAAGAGATTAGCCAGTTTCAGGATTCATATTTGGACTTAAAGGAGGAAATATAGTACATTATTGGATGTATTTCCAATTCACTCGTTAATGAAATCAGATGAAGATTACTCGTTAATTGACAAAATTGTTGTGATAACTTAAGTTTTTATGAATATATGCCCTGAAATCATATCACTTGGCTAAAACTTATCTGGATGTTCTTTCAAGTTGCAGTATATCTTTTGTTTTTTATATGAGACAAGTGGAAGGTAACTGCTATATTCACTATTTTATAAAAAATAGCATACACATACTCACTTTAACTTTGTATTGTAAAATTAATTATCATTTCTTATAAGATAATTAAGTTTTTCTTTATACCAGGGAATAAAATTTGTTGGTTTGTATTGAATGATAAATGCTTCACTTACGACAAAATATTGATGAATTTTTCTGATTTGTATTCAATAAAAATAGTTTTTGATGTTGTGAATAATTGAAATTAAGTTGTTTATTTTCATGAACTCTTTCATTTCTGTAATAAAATCATCATGGAATTCAACGGCTTTCATTTCAATAACAAATATTGTCATTTTTTCTGTCTATATATTGAAGAATAAATATTATAAAATAAATATAATTTGATTCACTGCAGCAGGATTCCTTGTTTCTATTAAATAACTAATCATATCAGGATACATTTTATCTTTGAAATGAGCCAAGTTAGATGGTTAAATATCTTCGTTCTGCAGTTGACAAGGGTGAATGCCCAAAACTGATATTTTTCTACATATCGTCCTCGATGTATATGATATGAACTTAATAAATCATTTCATAGGTCCATTTTCACGATTATTCAGTCAAAAGACTAAATAAATCAACTGAAACACTTGAGAAACACCAGAATCTCTCTTGTTTTGCTTTAGTCGAATTTTGGCGAGCTGTGGTTACATGTAACTATCTAACTATCACGTCAAACTGTCAAATGATCACGTGATAGTTAGATAGTTACATGTAACCACAGCTCGCCAAAATTCGACTTTTGACGTGCACGAAACAATACTCGTTTCGGGAACAGCTGATCCGGCGATTGCAGCGCCGCGTCGGTAATTATTTATCCCAATACCACATGAATGCATGGAGTCTTTACTATGAGACTGCTGAGGTTGGTCCCGTTCGCATAACAAATAATCGAGATATTGCATTTCCAAACTGGCAATGCAAATGTCAAAAGTTTCAGGAATTTGTGAATAACTTGGCAACAGTGCATAGCAGAGAATTTTTTTTAGTGGGTTATACTGCAAATTTGGTATTGAATCGATACATAAATGAAAATATAGGTAGTTTCATTTGAAATAAGAAAGTAGATATGCGTTTGAGATAGACGTGGCAACACTGTCGACTTGAAAATATTTTAGGCGAAGAGTTCCTTCACCCTCAAGGCGGCGCCTAAAATTTCAAAACGAAATATTCACTAGTTCTCCTAAAACGTCTAATATGCCAACTTAAAAGGAAAACCCTGTATAGCTTCATAAACGCATCAGCTACTATAGCCACTAGAGGTGGTATTTTCTTAGTAATTTGGTGCTTTAAGTTAAACTGACGTAAAATCCAGAGTCCGTTGATCCACTAATTAAAAAGTGTATAAAGTTTTTTGTTGTTTCGCTAGCTTCCTCAATGAGCGTACGCATAAGGAGTACTGGAAGAGGCGAGACTTTATCAGTATAATGAAGAATTATCAACGTTTACTCTCCGTTACTGAATCAGCAATCTGAGATTATTCATCTATTAAATAGATGCAGCATAAACCAAAGTATGAGCTTCAATTATAGTGAAATGCTTGTTGTGAATACCAGAAAGAATCATTACAGTATTCGCAATCTTCTTAGGCTCTTACTAAAACTAGGCTACTTCTTGTATATTTGGTATTGTTCGTACTCGGCCAACATAATTCAGTTAAATTACACCTCCTGCAACAGTATCAAGATGGTGATTACGAATATTTAAGTAGAAACCGCAAATCTGAAGTCAACGGCACAATCTTCTTGCAGACCCAGGTCTTCTGGTTAGCCTGCCTGACTCCTGGCAGCTTGTCAATATTCTTTGGACTGTAGAAAGCCTTATATTTATTCTTCTTGATTTTAGGGGATGCTTCTAGAAGCAGCGCTTTTTCAATAAGTATCCCTATTCTAACACAATCTTCAATAGGTAAAACTATTTGATGAAGTTGTTTTTTCAGAGAGTGGAAACAAACTTTTCAATGAGCAATGATGCAAGCAACAGATGCATGTGTAAAATTATTCCTAAATGGTTTCTCTCTAATTTTCAGCCATATGTCTATAATTAACGCATTTTCAGTTTTCTGAAGAAAGACAATCAGGAATCAAGGGAATCAAGGAGACTATTGATTTCGGCTGGAAAGCCTCATCAACTCCGTTCATAGGACCAGAACCCTACACAGAAATTCACGAGAAAGAAGGAGGCAGACATAAGGGCCCCATGGCAGGGCCTTTCGGGCCTACAGCAACAACGGTTTTTCACGTATCACTACCATCTTAGGAAACACCTAAGGATCCTGGGTACTACCAAAAAAAAACGGTTATTGCACATTCTATTGAGAAGATATGGAAACTCCAGAACATCTCGTAACAGAAGATCTGGCGAGGAGGTGCCTGGATAAGTAAGATATATCATCCCTAACTTTAGAATTGAACGACTTTGGTGAATCTTGAATCTGAGGAAAGACATATGAAGATCCAAAGACTTCAATCAAATCCGTACATAAAACCCAAAAACCCCTGACAATTCCTGCCATACGCCATAAAATCCTATGACGCAAGCTCCTCCCTGTACATCGCAGCCACTCCATCCGGCGGTTGGGGTCACGAATTCGCCGTCCCCAGCCGCCTTCATCAGACATCAACGCTTACGCTCTGCCCGTCAATTAACGATGAAAAAGCCCCGGCGCGTAATATGTCCGATAGGGCGCAAAAACGTGTCATCAAAAAGTGAGAAAGGCGGTCGGCTCAGTCAGCAAGGCATAACGAATAGTCGGGAAACGATAGAAGGTCATTAGTGGACTCTGGTTGGATCGGTTACGTCAAAGCGGTGTCGTCTCGTAGGTTTTGGGATTTGGGGGAAGATTCGTCTTGGAGATATCTCCCCCTGAAGCCTTAATAGATGGCTTATATTAGATGATACGTCGACGATTAGTTTAAGCCAAGAAGAGTGTTTTAACGTTGGTAGGGTGGCAGGGAAGAAGTTGATCGTGGATGTTTTTGGCGCATTAGATTCAAAAATGAGAACACTTCCGCATGATATCAGAATAAGCATCTAGAGATTGTACACATAACTCGAGAATACGCGAAGAACAAAGAGTAGGTGATATCGAGAAATGAGCAGATGCTATCATGTGAAGAGAACGTCATAATAAGATACCTGTAATCGACAATGGTGGTATCCTGAGAACCAGGAGATCTTTGGGTTGACAGCCCTAGACATTGTGAGATTCATTCATATCAGCTCCGAATAAAATGAACTACTAGGCTAGGATTAACATGCTAAAAGTCTACATTAAGACAAAAAAGAAAATGTAGATTAGATTAGATGGAGATCGATTGGCAAAATGCTCTTTCTATCCTATGACATTGTTCGCAGAACTGGACCTCTTTTGTTTATCATACTTCAATAGAACTTAGCTCTTGCATCGGCTGGCAGAGTAAGTCTACATGTTGCATATGCATATTAGGTGCCTGATGATTTATATGGGTAACCCATATAACCTACAAATATCAGATCCTGAATAGTAGTATCTCACGATATTTTGTTTATTCTTTCGAATTGAGAGCTAACAAAATAAAATACATGAAACAAAAAAAGTCCCTAGCTAAGATTGGTGCAAAACGCGGTACCATACTATTCTGGCGTATGATACCAGAGTACAGGGAAAAACCTCAGTAGAAAAAACTCTGCCCCACCGTTTCTACAAAATTGAAACTTAAAACTTTTCGAATAAATACCTTCAATATTCAGATAAAAAATACTTAATTCATGGTCTTGGGCCAGGAGGGTGGTTTAAACCAGGTCTGGCGTTCCAAGTGATGATTTTTTCGAATCTTCTAAGACCGCTACAGGACTCTACTGAAGGGTAATCATCTCCCCTAGATTTAAATAGTGGTATTTCATCCTAAATATCGAATTCAATATCGGAATAATGATAAAAAACGTGTGACAAACTTATGTCCGAACCCTAGTAAAGTCACATTGTTTTGAGCTTTTCGACCCATAGAAGCTCACAAAGGCATCGTTGCCACCTTTGACTAGACAGAATACGGCCTTAGAGGTGTTCAGGCATAATCCCACGGATGGTAGCTTCGCACCACCGCCCGCCCGAGAGAGTGCGTGAACCAAATGTCCGATAGGGCATACCCTCAATCATCAAAATAATAAGATTTCTCATTTTGTTCACAATGGAAGGTCCCTAAGTTATTTTCAAAAAGCTCGCTATGCTGAAATCCCTGGGATATTGCAAAGAGCTCGCAATGCGTAGGTTGTTGGGAAGTTCTCATACTTGTCACAATGGGAGGTTCATCCGATTATCCTGTTGACCTCCACAATGTGAGCAGTTTGAGAATTTCCACAAGAGATATCCTTGAGAGCTCTCTGGAAATTTCCCGGAGCCGAAAATTTGGAGGAGAACTAGAGCTCCCAGCAAAAGTACTCTCAATCTCCCAAAAAGATATCACTGGGATATCTATGCGACGTATTTGTGTTGACTGGGAAGCATATGATAACAATTGGCTCAACAGAAACTGACGAGTGTATATTCAGCACTTCAAGATGGAACAAGTCAAACAAAGCCATTCTCGGCATCTCAATGGTTCTGCCCGTAGCCGATACAACAAAAGTCTCCATTTTGGAATGGAAACATAATACCAATAGTCCTATTTCATAAAGTCTGTCGATCAAGTTTCACGATCAAAATTATCAAACATATTTCGAACCTGTGTAAGCACGCCAATGGAATCCTCGTTCCCACCACCGCCGCCCCCGTTATCTGACTACCACCGTCCGTCCGTCCGCTGCACCAGGCTGCTCTTTGGTCCTCGCACAATGGCGCTAATGCCCGTTACACGCCCCCTCCGCATCCCTCGGACAATATGCAATAATTGCATCCAATTGCCGGCGTCCTCTCAATCACACAAATTACAACAGTCGGTTAAACGACCCGTAAAATGTCCTAACTGGTGCACTAAATACCTTCTAATAATAATATTTGATAAAATCGCCTCGCCATGCAGCTATCTAGTTAGATCACGTGCGCTCGCCGTAATGCCGTTCGAGTTATGACGGTCATTATGTTCTATTCTTTTCCGATTTATCGATCTGGGATGGCTAGGAGGTCAAATCGACGGTTTTAGATGGAGGACAAGAAGAAAAAAGGTGAACATTGATGAGTTTTATGTACCTTGATGGGATTGATGATGATCCATATTGTTGTTGGTGGAGCGAATCCTTTTGGAGCCTCGACACTCTTCGATCAATCAACCTTAACAGTTGAGTGATCTCAGTTTCACTCTGATTCACCGTAGAGGTTTTTTTCTTCTTCTTCTTTGTGAAGACCTTTTGGTCTGTTTGTTTCGAATAGTGGTAACTATTGTGGATTCTCCTGAGATATAGATGTCCAGCTATCCCTCCATCTTTTTGGTGGTCTTTCGATTGGCCTTTTTTCAGCTGGATTTCCATTTAGAACAACCCTTGCTATTCTTCTGGGGTCCACTTTTTTCGCATGATCCTGCTAGTATCTTCTGCGCTTTCGTCCCTATCTGACTACATCTTCCACCTTACAGGTCTGTCTTATTGTTGCGCTTCTTTCTCTCTTCCATAGTGTTTTTCCATAGTGTTTTTCCCGCCATCGATCTCAGAGTTTTCATCTCCGAAGTCCTCACCGTGCGTTATAAGTCTCTATTAAATTGGCATAATATTTCTCCCCATTATTAGAACTGGAGTCATTATTGCTAAGTTAGCTTTACAGAAAGTGCGACCATGTGGATATTATTCATGGCAACCGAAGGAGGTCGTCAATGGCGTTGATAAAACCTACAACCCCCTTAAGAACTTTGCCTGTGACCTATTGGTTATCCAGTTTTCCCATATTAATTCTTAGGCAGTTTGAACACTTGCATACAATATGTTCAGCTGTTCCTTCTCCTGATCCTGCCTGCAAATCTCATCTGCTGACCGATAGTGCCCCATCAGCTATCCCACCATCACCTCACTCTTAGCTTCTGACAGCTCCAGGAACTTTCCGGTATAATAAAATTCTAATAATAATATTTGATGAAATCGCCTAGCCATGCAGCTATCTAGTTAGATCACGTGCGCTCGCCTATTCGAGTTATGACAGTCATTATGTTCTATTCTCTTCCAAGTTATCAATCTGGGATGGCACTGAGGTCGTATCGACAGTTTTAGATGGAGGACAAGAAGAAAAAAGTTGAACACTGATGAGTTTTATGTACCTTGATGGCATTGATCATGCTCCATATTGTTGTTGGTGGAGCGACTCCTTTTGGAGCCTCTACAGTCTTCGACCTATCAACCTTAACAGTTGAGTGATTTACGGAGTTTCAGTTTCACTCTGATTCACCGTAGAGGTCTTCTTCTTCTTCTTTTTAAAGACCTTTTGGTCTGTTTGTTTCGAAGGATGGTCACTATTGTGGATTCTTCTGAGATATAGATGTCCAGCTATCCCTCCATATTTTTGGTGGTCTTCCGATTGGCTTTTGCCAGCTAGATTTCCATTCAGAACAACCCAGGCTATTCTCCCGGGGTCCATTCTTTTCACATGGTCCCGCAGTATATTTTGCACTTTCGTCCCCATCTGACTACATATTTCACCATACAGGTCTGTCTTATTGTTATGCTCCTTTCTCTCTTCCATAGTGTTTTTCCCGCTATCGATCTCAGAGTCTTCATCTCCGCAGTCGCTCTTCATTATTAGACCTGGAGTGATTATTGCTAGATTAGCCTTCCAAGAACTGCAACCATGTAGATCTTTTGTTCTCCACCCTACTTATTCGTGGAAACTCAAGAAGGTCGTCAATGACATTGATAAAACGTGGTTATCCACGATCGGTTTCCATATATTAATTCTTAGGCAGTTTGGACACTTGCAAACAATATGTTCAGCTGTTTCTTGTCCTGATCTACAGAGCCTGCAAATCTCATCTGTGGACCGATAGTGCCCCGTCAGCTGTCCCACCATCACCTGACTCTCATCTCGTGACAGCTCCAGGAACTTTCCGGTATAGATTGGTAAAATTACCACGAATTTTTTGGCCTGAGTCCGGGAGTGTTTCTCTAGAGGGTAATTCTGTTATTAAACTCCCATTGATGCACTTTTTGCAAGTTCATCAACTTTTTTCATTTTCTGGCACGTGCGGGAATCACTTTCACACAGATTGAGGTCGTTATTTTAAGAATCAGGTTCATAGGTCTAAATTTTTTTCTGGGAATCAGATTCTTATAGATTCAGTTAGTAATTTTGAGGATCAATTTCACATGGATCTGGTTAGTTATTTTGACAATAGGTTCCACATAGATCAAGTTAGTTATTCTGGGAATGAGCTTTACAAGGTCTCCGCTCTCTACTTTGGGAATCAGTTTCTCATAGTTCCAGTAAGTTACTTCGGGAATCAGCTCCACATGAATCCAGTTCGTAGTTTCGGGAATCACTCTTAAGCCGGGATTAGACGAAGCGCACCTACTCGCGCACCAGCCTCGCTTCCGCTCCCTCGCATAGTGTAAACATGCTCCTCGACATGAGGCCCCTCGTCCTCGGGTTGAGCCATTGCCGGTCGGTTTTCAGTCGCGCATCAAAGAAGCCTCGCTGTGTCGTTTGAACAAGCTTCTGGAGCTAGTCGAGTCTGGTCGAGTCTTGGACTCTATACGAGGCTAATTACTACCTCGCCTTCTCATCATGTCTCACCCTTTCAGGCGAATTCAGCGTGTCGTGTAAACACTGGCGCGAGGATGAGTTTTGGTGCGCGAGTAAGTGCCGAGGTTTGACTCGCGAGTGGGTGGGCTTCGTCTAAATCCGGCTTTATATGAATCCAATTCATTATTACTTCAGGAAACAATTTCACTTGCTCCAATTAATTATTTTGGGTTCGTCCAAACTGGGAATCAGCTTCACATATTTTTCACCCATACCAAATATAGAATACATACCTCTCACAAAACTAAACACGGTTGCCTTAAAGAAGCGCAAAAGAAGCACTTTCATATATTGGAAGGAAGCTATAGTTCAAATAACAACCAAAACAACTTGAGGACTCATCATATCCATAAACATAACGAAAGCTAGCAAAGTGTGATTCTTTCTCAACATCTAAATGACCGTTAAACAAGACGAGGTCAAAAATTCCCAGAATAGTTGTTCAACGTCCACCAGAATTTGAAACTTAATTCCGCTGTAATAAATCTGCCACATCTCTCCTGAAATATCGCGGAAGTTGTGATTCGTGAATTCGTGATGAACAACATTCATCTTTTTTATCGGGCAAAGAGAAATTACAGATATTGAAATACATACGGCTCGAAACACGCGAACGAGTCTATTAAAATCCCTGTAAAACGTACCTGAATCATGTCGAAAGCAGATTAACAAATATTTTAATTACAGTCCTACGGGGCCGGTTAATAAGTTGAGGACATGCAACCTAATGGGGCCCTGTTTTGCATTTAATGAAGGAAGGGGCATATTTGTGCGTGGGTTGGTTAACGTTACTTACAACTTCAGTTGTTACCTCGTAGAATCCCATACGGAAGAGTTATCGTTAAACAAACAAAAGGGAAAACGTCTGAAAAATTCTTCAGAAATGTGGAACTCTGTTTATTTTCCTAGGTTTGACATGTCTCGGCATTCGCCATTCTCAAAAACCAACAGGATCTAAAAAATTACAATAAAAATAAAAGAAAAAACCGTAAGTTGCCTGGAAAGCCAGATGTTAAATATTGCTTGTAGGAACGGAACTTACAAATTTGGTTCCACGGATCCATATAATAAAAGTCATCAAATCAAACCATTGAGAACCAACACAAACAAGCGTAAAGTTAGAAGTTCACGTTTTTTGAATTTCAGGTCGGAAGTCAAGATGCTCAACCAGATCTTATATCTTATACAAAAAACACAACATCCATATGGTTGTCTGTAAAAAATGGTCAATCATGAGAACAAGAACTAGAGAACATTTAGCATGCTTAAAGAACCCTAACAATAACCGTTCTATCTTTGGTTGCCACCTGAGAGACGAAGATCATAGATTCAACATCGATGATAACACGAAACTTTTACACCACTGTGAATTCGGTCCTAGACAAGAAATTTTGGAGGAGGTGGAGATATTTAAACATATGAAGGACAGGCGGTTTAACACGTTAAATGGTATGTTAACAAATAATTTTAAGGACACCTACAAACTTCTAACCTCTACTGATTGACTATTTTTTTACAGACAACCATATGGATGTTGTGTTTTTTGTATTGTGCTATAAGTTCACTTTGAATATTGTTTTTAATTTAATTTATTTATTAAGATCTGGTTGAGCATCTTGACTTCCGTCCTGAAATTCAAAAAGCGTGAACTTTTAACTTTTACGCTTGTTTGTGTTGGTTCTCAATGGTTTGATTTGATGACTTTTATTATATGGATCCGTGGAACCAAATTTGTAAGTTCCGTTCCTACAAGCAATATTTAACATCTGGCTTTCCAGGCAACTTACGGTTTTTTTATTTTTATTGTAATTTTTTAGATCCTGTTAGTTTTTGAGAATGGTGAATGCCGAAACATGTCAAACCTAGGAAAATAAACAGAGTTCCACATTTCTGAAGAAATTCTTTGACGTTTTCCCTTTTGTTTGTTTAACTTCAGTTGTTGTTTTGCACAAATATGCTGAAAGTCTAGTGATAAATCATGTAATCCGAAAAAAAATTTCATTCGGTAGGTTGTAATAGTATATAACATTACTAGCAAGGTAAGAGGGTTTCTACTGGTGAATGGAGGATATAATTGACGAGCCGCCGGCGAGTCAGTTACCTCCTTGAGCCAGTAAAACCCGTTACCTTGCGTGTATTGTTTTATATTTTATTTGTTTCTCATTTGTAAAAAGGTAAGATAAATTCCAAAAAAAATTTCAATAATGGCGTTAAATTTTTTGACATTTCTTAAAATTGTATTATTTATGATTATTTTTGTTTTATGTATTGTATTATGTTAGCTCTTGATTTCAAAAGAATATATATACCTATGACATCGGAAAATTATGACAACTGTCAGTGGCTTTACGAGAAGGAACTCTTTCGAGGATATTTGCTCATTTCTGACGAAAAATGCCAGATTCAATGAAACAAGGTATGAATATCGTTTTTTAATACTTTTATAACGTTTATAACTAAACAAATTTGTTCCAGGAACGATGAAATCAGAAAGATTAATGAAATTATAAGCAAGTACGTGACTGTCAGTGAGTTTACAGGTCAAAAAACCTGTAGGATATTTGCAATTTTGAGAAAGAAAACGAATAGATACGAATAAAACAACGTACGAATATCGTTTTTGAATAGTTTGACAACGTTTATTGAGAAATAAATTGGTTCCAGGAACTCTGAAATTAGAAGGCTGAATGGAATTAGAAGAAAGAACTTGGCAACTGTCAATGTGAATAATACTACAAACTTGTAAAAATTTTACAAGTTAACTGTCAGTTTTACAAGTTAGTGACTTGATAAGATAAACTTCCTTGATTGATATTGTGTTTTTGGAAACTGACGTTTACAAATGAGAAACAAATAAAATCTTTTCACGACTATGAAACTGATTCCCAGAAAAAAGATCTATGTGAAACTGATTTTCAAAAAGAAATAAACGACTAGGATCTGATCTATGTGAAACTGATTCTCGAAGTAACGAACTCCAAATCTGTGCAGCTTATTCCCAAAATAACGAACACTATCCATTTAAACTGATTCCCTAATCTAAGTGAAACGGATTCCCAGAAAAACTATTTGGATTTATGTAAAAGTGATTCTCAAAATAACGACCTGGATCTATGTAAAACAGATTCCCGAAATAACGAATTGAAATTATGCGAAACTGATTCCCAAACTAACTGGATCTTTGCGTGGCTTATTTTCAATACAACTAACCGAATTTAGGTGAAACTGATTCCCAAAGCAACGAACAAGGCCTATGTATAGCTAATTCATAAAATAAAGAACCAAATCACATCTATAGTCCGTTCACGAAAATTTGAGTCGTCGGTTGGCCATGGAAATTTGGCATATTCCACTGTGTATATTGAAATTTTAGGTTATGTTGTTTATTATCTTATCAGATTGATAAGCAATGTTGTCAATATTGCATAGAGTTCTCTGATAACTCATAAGCTCGTCAGACGAGGCCGGGTACATTCAGCAACGTTGACTTTATTTCACGTTATGACAGCAAATACTACCAACTTCAGATAAATAAACAAACGCCTACTATGCGCTCAAACTTTCGTGAACGGTCTGTACAAGCTCTTTATCGATACCCAGCAGTTTCAACCCTAAATTGCGACAGCGTTTCGAGCAATTGTTTCCAAACCTCGTCGATTCGATCGCTAAACTACACAGCACATAACCCCGGGGTTGTTACAACACATACTATGTGCACCCTGATTACTCATCAGTAACGCCCCTGTGATTAATGCTACCAATCACACACTTAATTAAAATACTTATGATTAGCTAGTTACCAGCCGTCGAGGGGATACACATTTGGCATCGTATAATTTAAGGTTAGATTTATTGTCGCCGTTGAAATTTCTACCAGCCAGGCAGTTCTGTTAATGAATTTCGTAATTGGATTTTCTGAATTGTCTCAGGAGTACCTTGTCATGCCTTTGGGGTTTATTTGGGTGCGAGTGGCATGCGTGGTGGTTGTAGTGGAGTCGTTTATTTTTGAGATATATGGCGTTAAATAAGGGTTGAATTGGAATTTTCAATTGAAGAGGGTTAACTCGCGTTCAACGATTCGTTTACGACTTAACTGGGTTGTTGGGGGTACGCCGACTTGTTTTTACGTGCCTAAGTAAGGGGGTTATTGTTTCTGTCTGTGTTTTCGGTATTCAGATATGAAGATAGTTGAACTTCTCACATTACTCGACCCCGGCGAAAATAAAAAATATCTGTATCAGAATTTTCGTCCAGGCTATCAACAATAGAACATTTTTTTCAGGAATTTGGACTCTAATGTTTTCTGTTAAACTTCTTTGAATCGTGACCAACGTTTCGGATTCAGTTTGATCCTTTATCAAGGCTAAAAAAGGTAACAAAGTACAATTAAATTGCAGAGTTCGCCCGGGCGAGCAAGAACAGGTACCCACCTCGAATTTATTTCAATCTAACAAAGATTTTGGAAAATCGATCATTTTTAACTTGATAGATCTTCCAAAATATTGTTAGATTGAGATGAAAAAAGGTTACAAAGTACAGTTAAATGCAGAGTTCGCCAGGGCGAGCAACACAGGTACCCACCTCGAATTTATTTAAATCTAAAAAAGATTTTGTTCAAAAATGATAGATCTTCCAAAATGTTTGTTAGATTGAGATGAATTCGAGGTGGGTAGGTACCTGTTCTTGCTCGCCTGGGTGAACTCTACAATTTAACTGTACATTGTTACCTTTTTTAGCCTTGATAAAGGATCAAACTGAATCCGAAACGTTGGTGAAGATTTGAAGAAATTTAACAGAAAACATTAATGTCCAAATTTCTGAAAAAGTTGTTTTATTATGAAAAATATCTTATGTATACTCTGGAGATAATTATGTTCATCCTCCAACTGCATCGACATTTCTAGATATTTATATAAATAACATTCTTTTCTATTCAAATATTGTTATTTAACACTATAGTCCGTTCACGAAAGGTTGAGCACATAGTAGGCGTTTCTTTATTTATCTGTAGTTGGCAGTATTTGCTGTCACAACGTGAAATAAAGTCAACGTTGGCGAATGTACCCGGCCTTGTCCGACGAGCTTGCGAGTTATCAGTTAACTCTATGCAATATTGACAACATTGCGTATCAATCTGTCAAGAAAATGAAGAACATAACCCAAAATTTTAATATACACAGTGGAATATGCCAAATTTCCATGGCCAACCGACGGCTCAACCTTTCGTGAACGGACTATATACACTCCTTGGTTTTTGCCATAAAATTTTTTTTTTCCGTTTGTTGATTGACACCAATGATTTTGATCATTTTTGAGTCGTTGACTACAGGGAAAAAATTTCAAAGTACCACTTTCTGAACTGAGATCAGTGCAGGAAAGTGGGTAAAAAGCACGGTCGCAAAAAAATCTTTTACGCCTTTTTTTGGAGTGGGGTGCCGTTTTTGAGAAAAAAATAAAACATGTGAACTTAACATTTTACTACAAATAAGCGTTTAGATGTGTTTAATTTCTTACATAAACACGGTGCTTCACACGAAAAAAGACAGAAAAGATTTTTCGTACTTCCGGCGTAAAGTGACAACTTCACTCCCTTGTGACAGGTACTAAAGTGTCACATTTAATCCCTCCGGGATTAAATATTGACGAAACTCCCGGAACGATTAAATCACAAACAAACGAATTTAAGGGATATTTTATTGAAAAATTTCCAAATTTACCTTAAGCATTAAATATTTATATCACGGAGCCTCCCGTAAGAACTGATCTATCTGCTCAGACGTGAGAATTCTTGACTTCTTCAGATACACCTTCTTCACTCATGATACCAATAATTATCAATAACAATGTTTCTTTACAATGACACTACAGTAGAACCCCTCTAATCCGTCACCTACGGGGGACGGGTATGGTCGGAACGCAAAAAAGGTCGGATTATCCAAAAATCCAATATTTATTACATTAAACATGTTATACAGACATGTTTTACAGTGAAATAAGTGATCTTTGATCTTAGAAAATGTTTGTAAACATTGTTTCAACTGTACAAATCAAGAAGTAGATATTTAATAAGTAATAAATAAAAGTAATGAAGAAGAATAAAGATACAGAGGATTATACAATGGTAAAAGTTAGGACGGCGCCTGGTCGGACTAACCGGAGTGACGGACCAGCCGCGGGGCGGATTAGAGGGGTTCTACTGTAGTAATGACAATGTTTCTAAATTATAATTGTCACAAGGCAATGTTACTATGGTAACTTATTTTAAAGACAGTTTATTAAATGAGTTGAAGAGAGAAAAAACTGATTGAAATAATTAATAAAATCATACCGGAAGTACGAAAAGTATCGTATATACCTTGCGACTGAAGTACATTTAATCCTTCAGTCCCGCGGTATATAATGTACTCTTTCGTCACAAATCAACGAAGATTCAAAAAATAATTGTCAGTTAAAATGTCTTTGTGGCGTAGCACACTTTCAGTCAGTTTTAAGTTAAACTTCAACACATCTCGGAAACAATGCACTTCTGGACCTACCTTTATGGAAACCTTTCTTCATAAGATGATCTGAGGAATCACCCCTTTCATTATTCCGGTGTTATTCAGATACCACACCTCATATAATAAACTGATATCTAATATCTCAGTAAAAGAAAGATTTTGTTCTTCACAATGTTCTGCGAAATCTGTAATTTTTATTTTTTGAAATCGATACCATAGTCCGTTCACGAAAGGTTGAGCCGTCGGTTGGCTATGGAAATTTGACATATTCCACTGTGTATATTGAAATTTTAGGTTATGTTGTTAACTTTCTTGTCAGATTGATACATAGAGTTCTCTGATAACTAGCGAGCTCATCGGACGAGGCACAAAGCAGCACATTCGGCAACGTTCACCGGTTTTGACAGTCGCATAGAAATTTTCGGATGCTCAAGGTTCACAGAGTCTATCAGTTGTCACAGCGAAGAAGAAGAAAAACACATCAAAACCAAAATAATATAAAGGAATCAATACGGTACTGACAATCTACGCAGTTAATACCAGAGGAGGGCGTCTGTAAATCCATTTCTATAATTCTTCGGCGATCTTCCGAAGTACTTACTGAGGCCAAGTAATTCCAACCACTGCTTTTGAACTACCCAAAATGACAACAACCACTAACTTCACAATTTTTAAGAATAAACAATCCGTTTAATGAATGAAGAATTACAATAATGAGGAAATTTAGAAAATGAACAATTTCAATAAGTTTACTAACTAATAATTTTCGAAAAAGATTTAGGAAATTTGGAAAAAAACTACATTTTATGGTAAAACTCCAAAGACTCAAAATTCTAACGTTACAATATTGATTCCACTGTGTATATTGAAATTTTGGGTTATGTCATTTATTTTCTTGTCAGATTGATACGCAATGTTGTCAATAATGCAAAGAGTTGTCTGACAACTCGCAATCTCGTCGGACGAGGCCGGGTACATTCGGCAACGTTGACTTTATTTTACGTTATGACAGCAAATACTGCCAACTTCAGATAGATAAACAAACGCCTACTATGCGCTTAAACTTTCGTGAACGGACTATACATGTTCTTCAATTTTGTTATACTGCATAAAACCGAATATGTAATTGAGTCCCAAAGCAGGGGCATACTCAGGATTACAGCTAGGGGGGGCAGCTCATACCTGTTTCGAGAAGATGGTCGGTCGGGTATATTGAAACAAAAAATTTGCCACGAAAATTGACGTTTATATTATATTCTAGGGGGGGGTTGTCAATTGCCTCCCCCCTGCTCCTACCTGGGTACGCCCATGTCCCAAAGCTTCTCTAATTCGAATGCAGATTGAACATATTCAAACCATCTTTTTGTTAGGGTCAAGAGGCTCCTCGTAAAGCATAAATCTTTTTCGAAATGAGGCCAGTACAACTCTGCCGTTCCAATATGAATGATGCCTACCTTTCACAGAGAGAACTGTAATAGCTTTGTCCGTCTATTCCGTAGCGAAGATAAAAATATGAGCCTTATGAATGCATAGCAATTTAATTAGTGCAATACTGAATTGCATATATCGTACGTCTACTGTACGTCAATTGAATCTTCCATATATGGATTCTTTTGAGAGCTATTCATCCATATGCACGTGAATATCAATTAAAATGATAATTACGGGTCGTACAGAAATGCAAAAACGCGTCTTTTGTTCTTCGAATGCTAAGCCTACGTATTCATTTCTTTTTCATATGAATTACTGATTTTTCAGAGCAACAGTTGTCGTTTTGCTTTATAGTCAATTATTTTCAAATTTTCAGCCTCAAATGATCTCGAACAATCAAATTGCACTAGTACGGGAAAGCGAGTTTTCCCCATTTCACTTGACTGAAATGAGTGCGGTAAAGAATGTATATATATTTCCAATGGGCTTTTTCAATCTTTATGAGGTCGTAGCAAAAATAATGTTTCCATGCCTAAAGTGTCTTTCGCGCCCTTGATTGCTTGCTCAAACTCCGCTTCGAGTAGTTCGGGGTGTCAATTCTCGGGATCACTCGCTCACGAACGTATACGTTCGTGAGTGAGTAAAATTGAAGGATTAGTTTGAAACAAGTTAATTCTGAGCATATCTTCAACTACTCGTTCAGACGAAAGTGTACCTGCATTCATTTTGAACAGATAAAATCATTACAATTTCCAAAAATCTACTCTCAAAATGTCACGAACGTAAACGTTCGTCGAACGAGTGATCCCGAGAATTGACACCCGGGTCAACGACAGTCGCGTTCGGGAAAGTATCACTTTCCGCACTTGTAAGGAAACTAACTATTTTGTCACAAGTTGAAAGAAGAATTCAAAAATAATTGTCAGTGAAATATCTCAGATACTCCTGTATAATATTAAGGGAAATGATGGACTATTTAACAATCAGAGAATCTATAAACATTTTGTGAATTCCAAATACACTGCGTCAAAAAATTAACGCACATTATGGAAATCTCTAATTTATTCTACAACTGAAGGTGTTCTCGATGATAATGATTTTTATTAGAATTATGCATGCATTTGTTATCCACTTTCAATGTTTTCCTTCAATACAGATTTTTTTTCCCAGCAGGAATAAAAAAGATGAGATTATCAGATTTTGAATGTATTGGTTTCATTCTGAAATCAGTTGTTCTCGATCAATTCTAGTGATCAATAGTTTTTCTTTCGTTTGATTTTCTATACTCGATCGCTATGCAACGCGAAACACACAATTTGACCCAAGAGGAATGTGCCCAAGCGGTAGTTTTGCGAGAAGAAGGGTGGACATACACAAGAATTGCAGAGGTTTGGAGTTTCCCATACAAGTGTGTCCAGAATATTGCAGCGATTCAGGGAGACAGGTATGAATGTCCGAAGACCAGGACAGGGTAGACCACGTGTAACAACTGCCATTCAAGAACGTTACTTGAGAGTTTCTTCGTTGAGATAACGGTTTGCAACCGCTCGCCTCCTTCAAAATCAGCTTGAGCAAACTCATGGATTGCAAATCAGCACTCAGACAATAACAAATCGCCTCAAAGAATATGATTTGAGGCGATTATGGTATGGGGTGGAATATCTTTGACTGCTCGCACAGACCCAGTGGTCGTTGATAATGGAGCTATGAATGCTGGTATATAAGGAACATTCTTGAAGAGCATGTGGTGCCATTTGCCCCATACATTGATGAAAGTTTCATTTTTATGGACGATAAAGCCAAACCCCATCGTGTAGTCCGGTCAATTTAGACAATTGAAATAGAGAAAATTCCGACAGAGCCAAATTTTTGTAGAGACCTTAGGTTTACCACAAGGAATAAAGTCTCAAAAGTCCCCATCAATCCGACGCGAGCTTCGCGACTTATTCGGGGTCAAAGGTCAAAATTTTAGGTTTTTTGGATTTTTCTCGAAAACGGTAAGTTTTATATCGAAAAAGTACCTTAGAGCAAAGTTGTAGATCTTAAAATTCTCTATAAAAATGGTTCCCATGATTTTTTCTCTAAGACCCACTATTTCCCAGATATTGCGCTTGTAAGAATCATGTTCTACATAGTATGCACACATATGCCACGTATATACATATCAGGTACTCACGCAAGCAAAAATGCCTAAATGAGTGTCACTAAGACTTTTGAGGATGAAATTGAAACATTTTTCGCATATGATTTAGCTCCTTACCCGTTGTCACTCTTCGATGCAGCTGGAATGCGTAAACAATGAAGTCGGCTCTTTACGATTGCTTTCAATCAGTCAATGCTGAGGTTGATTGTACAAACGCTGCTTACGTTATTGATGGGGGATATCTACTACATCACGTTGTGTGGGATCGAGAAGAAACCTTTAACGTAATTTTGGAAAAATATGTTCAGTATTTACGTAGACATTATGGTCAAACAGTTACGGTAGTATTTGATGGCTACAGTGACACAACAAAGAACATAAAAGCTGCAGAAAACGTCGTCGTGCTACAAAACATCCTCAGGTACCGACATAATGTTTGACGAATTTATGACAGTTCCAGTTAATCAACAACATTTTTTTGCAAACATTAATAATAAATTTCGTTTTATTTCTATGTTGAGTAACAATTAACAGCTGAAAATATTGCCGTGAAACAAGCTCCTAATGACGCCGATGTCCTCATAATTGAAACAGCAATAGAACAATTTAATGCAAGAAATACAGCTATTGTAGTGGGTGAAGATGTTGATTTATTAGTACTACTCACTGCAAGGACTCCATCTGATAAAATTATTTACTTTTTAAAAAACCTGGGAAGGCGCAGCAACGGACAGAAATATATTCTTCAAAAAGTTTATCAGCTTATCCGAAATGCCAAAACTTTATTTTATTTTTACATGCAATAACCGGATGCGATACTACGTCAGCAATGTTTAGAAGGGGCAAAAATTCAGTATTAAAATTATTTGAAAAAAATGATTTGATGGACTGCGCAAAAGTATTTACAGAATTAATTCTTTCTTCACCTCAAATACTAATTACTAAAGGAATTCGGTTTCTTCTTGCGGTTTATGGAGCTCCAAAAAAAATGATTGCATAGATACGTACAGATATTGACATTCGTAAAAATACACGAAACAAAAAGCAAGTACAGCTATCTTGTCTTCCTCCAACATCGGCATCTGCTACTCAACATTTGTTTCGAGTATACTATCAAGTTCAGACATGGCAAGGCAATGAACTGAACCCTGAAGACTGGGGTTGGAAATTGATAAATGATACTTTGGAACCGATTCGAACTTTACTGCCCCCTGCTCCAGAAAAACTTCTCAACACTATTTTTTGCAATTGCAAGAAAGGTTGTAATGCCAAATGTGGCTGTAAAAAAGTAGGATTGCAGTGTTCTCCAGCGTGTACCAATTGCCAAGGTGTCTCTTGCTCAAATGTTCAATTAATTACAAGAGAGGAAGATTCATGTGATTTTGATGAAGAGACAACTGATTCATCTTCATTTGAACAATTTCTAAGCGTACATCAACAGAAGGAAAGAAGAAGAAGAAGAACAAGAAGAAATTGAAGAAAACATGATTGGTGAAGTTGAATATGAAGAGTATGAGTCAGATTAAAGTAATAAAAAAAGTTAAACTCAGTAACCCATATCAATAATCTATGACTATTAAATAATTATTGTTCCTGAAAATAACGTCATAAAGGTTCGTGGAATAGGCCTACCGGGGATACCACGTTAAAAAAAATGCGCCGAGTACACTACCTCACAGGTGGTGTGGAAATGTGTGCATATTATGTAGAACTTGATTCTTACAAGCGCAATATCTGGGAAATAGTGGGTCTTAGAGAAAAAATCATGGGAACCATTTTTATAGAGAATTTTAAGATCTACAACTTTGCTCTGAGGTACTTTTCCGATATAAAAACTTACCGTTTTCGAGAAAAATCTAAAAAACCTAAAATTTTGACCTTTGACCCCGAATAAGTCGCGAAGCTCGCGTCGGATTGAGGGGACTTTTGAGACTTTATTCCTTGTGGTAAACCTAAGGTCTCTACAAAAATTTGGCTCTGTCGGAATTTTCTCTATTTGATCACTATTTTTATGTCTAAATTGACCGGACTAGTGCGCGCATCGTTCAGGAGTACCTTGAAGAGGTTGAAGTCTCTCGAATGGAATGGCCAGCAAGAAGTCAAGATCTCAATTCGACTGAGCAGGTTTGGGACAACCTCAATAGAAGGCTGAGATGTTCAGAAAATCATCCAGCTACTCTTAATGATTTAGGAATCCAACTCAGAGAAATCTGGGAAGGATTAGATCAGATCATTTCAAGATCACTCATTTTGAGTATGAACCCGTCGTGCCGAGCTTTAATTAACGCAAGGGGTGGAAATACAAGTATTAAATCACTTATCAGCATTCCAGTATTTTGAAAATTGTTTATTTCTCTTCTTTCACATAAGATTCGGTGAAATCATGAATTTTTCTTCCATTTAATGTGTCTTGTTTTGTTAAAAATCTTTCCGGAGAACATAAAAAATAAGTTATTAAGTCAATGTAGAGTTCACTTTCATTAAAATTGAGATTTTCAGAATGTTCGTTAATTTTTTGAGCAGTGTAGTACAATGTAAAAGAATTTATTTGTTTCTCATTTGTAAACGTCAGATTCCAAAAACACAATATTAATCAAGGAAGTTTATTTTTTCAAGTCACTAACTTGTAAAATTGACAGTTAACTTGTAAAACTTTCAAGTTAGTAGTATTATTTACATTGAAAGTTGTCAAGTACTTGCTTCTAATTTAATTTATTCTTCTAATCTCAGAGTTCCTGGAACAAATGTATTTCTCAATAAACGTCTCAAACTATTCAAAAACGATATTCGTACCTTGTTATATTCGTATCTATTCGCTTTCCTTTTTCACGTACTTGCTTCTAATTTCATTTATCCTTCTAATTTCATCGTTCCTGGAACAAATATTTTTAGTAATAAATGTTATAAAGTATTAAAAAACGATATGCATACCTTGTTTCATTTGGATCTGGCCTTTTTCGTCAGAAATCAGCAAATATTCTCGAAGGACTTCCCTCTCGTTAAAGCCACTGACAGTTGTCATAATTTTCCGATGTCATAAATAATCATAAATAGCTTACGACATTTGCGACAAATTATTGAGATTTTTTGGAATTTATCCCACCTTTTTACAAACGAGAAACAAATAAAATATAAAACAATACACGCAAGGTAACGTTTTACTGGCTCAAGGAGGTAACTGACTCGCCTGCGCTCGTCAATTTATCCTCCATTCGCCAGTAAAAACCCTCTTACCTTGCTAGTAATGTTATATACTATTTCTTTGAATATATAGTTAAGTTACTTTCTGAACTCCACCGAAACGCGGGTCAGGAATCTCAGTAAATTTTAAAATTTCTGTTTCAGTGTTTGAAGTTTGATTCCTAACGACAGCTAGCCATTTCTGTTAGCCTACATGATGATAAAACTGTCGCACTTTTTTCCACCAAGCGTCAACGAGAATCGGATCTAAACCTGTCAATTCCGATGGCACTTTGTGACTGCATTATTAAAGAATTCCACAGGAAAGCTTCGACATGTGTTAGACCAAACCGATGTGAGTCTGCACACCTGTTTCGGTTGTAGTTTAGCTCATTCCCGGAAGATTTTTAAGTGGCTCTCTCGCTGTGTGATACATTAGGCTTATCTATGAAATTTTTATTCGATGGGGTTCTCATTTTGGAATCGAGCTTCTGTCGATGAAAACGAGTTAACGAGCGAGTTTTGGTCGAATTTGATGGAGAATTCTGTAGGATACTTTTGGCTCTTCAATGACAATGTAACTCTTGCTAGTTTCAGAAATGCATTGGAACTTCCTCATAACGAAATCGCTCAATCAGCAAAATTTATAGGGTCAAGTATCGAAACAAGCAATTGCATTTTTTATTGTGAATTCATATACCTACTCAAAAAGGTGTAAGTGCATTTCTAATAGCTTATAGGAATTTTATGTATAGTCCATTCACGAAGGGTTGAGCTGTCGGTTGGCCATGGAAATTTGGCATATTCCACTGTGTTTTTTAAAAATTTTGGGTTATGTTATTTATTTTCTTGTCAGATTGATACGCAATGTTGTCAATAATGCATAGAGTTGTCTGACAACTCGCAAGCTCGTCGGACGAGGCCGGGTACATTCGGCAACGTTGACTTTATTTTACGTTATGACAGCAAATATTGCCAACTTCAGATAAATAAAGAAACGCCTACTATGTGCTCAACCTTTCGTCTACTATGTGCTCAACTATAGGAACGTATACAATACATAGCTATTCACGATTCTTTGGGCAAATTATTCGTAATTTTTGTCTGAGTGGTACAATTAAAAACATTTCATTCTCATAAAAAACTTCATTCAAAAATATTTTCCGGAACTCCCTCAATAGACCGGAAAGCGAGACGACACGTTTTGAAGGCTTGAAGTACCTCTTCACGATTTGGTATTTCAGCCGGTTGCCCCTCCAAATCAACGCTGTCGGTATCATCACTGCTATCGTAATAATCTCGAACACCACATTTGACACTGTTTAACCTGTTCTTTTCAGTTGGAAGTTCATTTGTTAAAATTTGACATCGACATTAACGAAATCCTTTAAAGTAACCGTCATTATCAACATTTCCAGCTGAATCCAACATTTCGGAAGGATTTATCCGCCCGGAGTAATGGTTTAGTTTATGGTCCGGATTCATTTCCTAGGTCCGGCATAATTCTGGAAAAAACCCACCCTTATACCTTTTAACCAATACCCATTCAAAGAGTAATGTTCTTGTTCTTGAAATATTTTGTTATAGAGAGAATTTACTTCGTTTTAGAGGGGGTTTTCAACTTGGAATTTGGATTCGAGGTGCAATTTCTTGGACGAAATTCGTTATACAGAAGTTCGCTATAGGGTTCCACGGTATTTGTTGATTCTGGTGGTCCTCAGTATTTGATTGGTGTACAAAGATTTTCATGTAAATATGGAAATTTTTGTCCATATCACGATAGACTTTTCTATGTTTGTGTTAACGCAACTTTCACAAATTTTTGCGTACTGCTTTGAATTGGTATTGAACATTATTTGACTACAAAATTTCAGGACGATCTATTCGACAAATTATCCAAAAAAATAAAAAATTCAGAAAAAAATTAATGTAATCGTTTTGCTTATGCGATCGTCTTGAAATTTAGCATGAACATTATAAGAATCTTCACCCTCCAAAAAATTTACACGAATCATATATTTTTTGTGAAAATATAAAGATTTTACATCTAAACATTCTTACTTGTATATTGAATTCCGTGAGTATAACTCAGAATCTCAAACGATCAGCGAGTGTAAATATTCAACCATTTTGCTTCTGTTTGCAATCTTATTTATTAATTATGGAAATTAACTTTGTTTTATACATAATCTGTCGTGAAGTCCAAACCTTGAACTAAAATCTACACATAAATAAAAATTATCTATTCATACAAGTCTCCTTTGCTATTGAGCCCCATAGTTGGTCCTCAATTTCAGGCATATCGTCGAATTTCTTCTTTTGATATTTTTGCATAGCTTTCCTCATTCGTGGAGTCATAGCACCCCTTGCCTCAGACAATTTTGACAGATTTGGCGTGTTAAAATTGGCAATATGCAGGGTCTGATCAAAAATAGGGTTAACCATGATGTCGTACATAAAGGTTGTATGATAAAGAATGTCAGGGTCGTACTTATTGATATACTGTTCCATCAAATGTGTGTTGTGCTTTCTTTTCGCCCTTATTCGGTAAATTTCTTTCGTACATCGCGCTATATATTCCAACTCGTAACAAGCTCCTAAAGTTTGTCCTAGTCGGGTTTCTCTTAAATCCATATAAAAAATATTTTCCTTCAGCATTTCATTTTCCATGTTATTTCGGAGAATTTGTTTCTGGGTGTCTAAAATAAATGCACCCCACTTTCTAGCCCTGCCTAGAATCAGAGATAACATTTCGTAATCGTTGGCTAAAAGCCTTATTCCACATCTTTCGAAATGCAACTGCAGCTCCTCCCATACTTCTGCAATCTTCAGAGCGTAGAAGTTCTCAGCCACCACAAGAGTGATCTGATCTTCCAAATTTAAGTCTTGGTTCCACGTCCTATAGATTTCATTTGCCATCCTCACTTCTTCCTGGTGCAGAAAACTGAGCATGTCCAAAATTGCGTAAATTTTCGGCCTGCAGCTTCCAATCATATCGCAAATAGCAGGACTTGATTCTAAGGTGTTTTTGGAAAGCACACGCTTTTATACTGTTCAATTCCCATAATGGGAAGTTCAATATCTTCAATGATTCCCTTCATTGTATGTTTAACTCCCAACATTTGATTTTCCTCCCTGAACAATTCCAATAAGAATGGCAGGATTTTTTGGTGTTTCCGTCCTCTCCAGGTTATAAAGAAGGGTACTGCTAGGCACTCTTCGCATACTTCAGTCAATAAACCAAGGGAGATGACCTTAACTGGCCACACACATGTCTCAGACAAATCCAGACAGAGATATATTCCTTCTTCCTCGATGAACTGCTTCAAGTTCTCCTCATCACATAACATTATGTTCCATAGGCACGATATTACCATGATCGGCAAGTGTGGTATAATGAAAGGATCGTCTTCCCAAGGAGATCGTATTCTCCTCAAAATATTCAAGGCGATATCCATGAGTCTTTTACAGGTCACATTTGTTTTGATTTTGTATATTTTTTGTAGAAGAGAAAAGGAATAGGCAGTAGCTAATTGGTCTTTGAAATCCAAAACATCTTTTGACATAATCTGTTCACAGTATGCCATCAATGTTAGCTGAGCTCTGACATCCAATAGCCTGTTCAAAATCATCCTCGATTTGATGTTATCCATTCTGCCCATTATTATAAGTGATCTCAATAAAGAGAGATAAACGTCTACATTATGTTCTCGTTCAAGCAATATTTCCATGAACTTTATAACGCCTTTTTCAGCAAGGAAAATTTCCACAGTGTACAATGCCGTTTGTGCAAAAACCGCCATAACAATAGCTATCAGCTTTCCCTGATGATCATTATGCCATTTCACAGCTTGTTTGTGAGTAACCAGCTTCATTTTCAAACCGAATACACTCGTGTCTAGAAGAAAATGAACTGCTCCGTAATATTCAGTTCGATCGAAATAATAGAGGAACATCAGCAATAGTCTGACGAAAATGAAATCTTCTATACATGGGGTGATTTGAATTCCTGACCATTCTGATTCAGGGATAGCTTCAGTTTCCACCACCAAATTCAAATTGATAATATCTCTGGCCAAGCCAGACTGCACAAACTCTGTGGTTGGAAAAATCTCGACAATTTTCAGTAAAATTGCTACTACATTGTTGCGATCCATTTTGCATCGTTTGTTTCTGTAGAAGTATTTGAGTGCTAGTCGTAAACTCCAGAATGCATATCTTGAAGGAGGTGGTAGAATACTTATTTCTTCCTCACTTGAGTCCTGCAAACTTTTCAGCAATAACCAAATCAAATTGGAGGATTCTTCGTAATGGCTCAATTGAATGGATGAGCTGCTAGGAGTTTTTTCTTTATATGTAGGTACCAAATGAATCAACAAAGAATCAACTGCTCCTTCTTCAAGCATCTTATAACATGCCAGATTAGATGCCTCTGCCAAAATCGTACTTATTTGCAACAGTTTTTCATACGTCACACCAGAAGCGAAGGATAAAAATCTGCCGATTATTTTTGGAAGCTGACTTTGAGCTGCTGCCTCATTGAGCATTTCCACAGATACAAAACAGCGGGTATATTTCATTTCTTTCGATAAAATGTTTTTAACTGATTCTAATAACATGAATCTATGTTTTTCTTTCTTTAGGTGAAACAACAGTCCACCCAAAACTGAGAAAAATTCCGTCAGGTCCTTAGTACAGGTCAAAGACTCAGAATATCGTAACACTAGTGGAGGAATTCCACAAAGTAACAAATATTTCTCATAATATTCATCGAATACATCATATTCATTCATTTTTTCGGGTACCAATTCCAGTATTCTGCACACAAATGGGAGATCATTCACAAAATGAGCCTGCGGTACCAAATCAAAATATTGATCGAAAAGTTCTAACTCACGGCCATTCATACATGACAATAATTTTGATTCCAACAGTTCTGTTAATTTCCTCAGAATGATGAATATTTGAGCGTATTTTCTTTGGTTTTCACAGTAAGGAAGGTCACTCTGTAGATCACTTTCATGATAACAATTCATTATTGATAGATTCAGACAGAATTCAATGAAATGAACGATGATTTAACCGTTGATGGAGAAATTCTGACATACTTCAAATTAAATTTGAAGTTAGAATCTGATCTATTTTTATGATTTATTGAATTGCATTCAGCTCATCTTTTCCAGAATTAATCCCTTTATTATGGAGAAAATTATGAGATCTGCAGAAGGTTGACTGGGTTCTTGGATGATTCATATAAAAAAATCTTCTTTCAATTTTCTAGGTTCGGTTTTTTTTTCAGATATCATAAAAGCTTAATCTCTTTTATTGTCATGATAGAGCTGTCATAACTCCTGAAGAAAAAGAACTAAATAGCAGACTATTTTCCAAATAGAAGTAGATCTCCAAAACATTAGTGAAACGAAAATTTCGAAGAAATTCGAATATATTTGTACCAAATGAATCAACAAAAAATCAATTGTTCCTTCTTCAAGCACCTTATAACATGCCAGATTAAATGCCTCTGTCAATATCGTACTTATTTGCAACAATTTCTCATACGTCACACCAGAATCGAAGGATGAAAGTACGCTGCTTATTTTTGGAAGCTGACCATAGACCTAATAAGAATGGACACCGCATGAGAGAGAGGTCACTTGGTCGAATGTGATGGAGCTATTGTGGGCAATGTCAAATCAATGTAGATGAAAACACCAAATAGATCATTCCAAATGAAATATATCAAAAAATATATGACTTTAATTCAGAAATTAGTATAACTTAAATTATATTCACCGCATCAACTTCTTGTGGGCAAAGCCTAAATATTTGTTTACATCTTCCATATGATTTTGACAAGTTGCCCACAAACTTTCTTCATCTCTTTTCTTTTCGATAAGATCGCATATGTCTTTCTCTCTCTAAATGTATCCAAGTGATCGATCTTCTGTTAAGTCACGTGATTCTGCATCCATAGTAATTATAGATCTATGAAGCTGACACGAAGTCAGAGCCTTCTAGAATTTTTTCAACAAACGTAGCATTTCTGTCGCAACGCACCATTTAACCCTTCTCTATGTAGTCAGTACGCGTAACGCCCCCCTCGTGTACCAGGACAGTGAACATCAATACGGTCTCTCTCCTAATCGACATTTAGGTGTGAAGTTCCCTAGGGCTCTACGGCGTTTGAATATCGATGGACGCACGTTTGATTCGTATATATATGTATAGATATAGTTAGTCCAACGTCCGGACGTTACGCTAGGTTGATTCAATTATTGGACGTCATTTTGCACGGGACGTAAACGAGGTGCCATGGTGGCCAATGTTTGTTTTTTGACTCGATGGTTCCGCACAAAAGGACGGTTACTGCCCTGTTGATTTATAAAAGGGGAGGTTGATTGGAGCTGCCTCGTTGGGTCTATGTTAGAGCGTTCGTTTTGTAGCGAAATATCTATGTTTATTGAATATGAGTGATTTTTACTAGGGGAGCATTTAATGTGAAAGTTGTTACTGTTGGAGTTAATTCAAATCACTCCATGTATAGAAGATTTCATTTTCGTCAGACTACTGCTGATGTTCTTCTATCATTTCGATGGAACTGAATATTACGGAGCAGTTCACTTTCTTCTAGACACGAGTGTATTCTGTAATAGCTGTGAAAGCTATTGTTGTGGCGGTTTTTGCACTAACCGCAATGTATCGTGAAAATTTTTCTTGCTGAAAAAGGAGTTATAAAGTTCATGGAAATATTGCTTGAACGTGAACATAATGTAGACGTATATCTCTCATTATTGAGATCACTGATCATAATGGGCAAAATGGATAACATCAAATCGAGGATGACTCTGAACAAGCTATTGGATGTCAGAGCTCAGCTAACATTGATGGCATACTGGTAACAAATTATATCAAAAGATGTTTCGGATTTCAAAGACCAATTAGCTACTGCATATTCCTTTTCTCTTCTATAGAAAATATTCAAAATCAAAACAAATTTGACCTGCAAAAGACTCATGGATATCGCCTTGAATATTCTGAAGAGAATACGATCTCCTTGGGAAAACGATCCTTTCATTATACCACACTTGCCGATCATGGTAATATCGTGCCTTTGGAACATAATGTTATGTGATGAGGAGAACTCGAAGCAGTTCATCGAGGAAGAAGGAATATATCTGTGCTTGGATTTCTCTGAGACATGTGTGTGGCCCGTTAAGGTCATCTCCCTTGGTTTATTGACTGAAGTATGTGAAGAAATCTTTCAGTTTTTTGCAGATATGTGGGAACCATTGGAGATATTTTAAATCTCCATCATAGTCATCCCAAAATAACTCAACTTCACGGTGATTCGAGCCACCCTCTTTCTCTAGTGGTTTTCATTATCTCTGTTGTAGTCCTACTCTTAATAGTTCTAACCCTGTATATGACTCCAGTTTGTAGCGCAAAGGTCATATTCATATTATTTTTTACTTCTTCGGTGCTTTCTTTACTGTTTTTTTCCTTTTTTCTTCTTCTGATGCCACTGATATAAACGCACAATCATCTCAATCGAAAATCTGTTCCCCCAACCTTAAAGGGTCGTAATTCGCTCATACTCACACCAACTCAAATATATACGCCAAAAATTCAAATATCAGCCATATATCCACCCAAATACCCCTGTATACACCGTCGGTTACGGCTCGTAAAGCATACATTGCGCGTCCGGACGCCACTTCGCATCACACCAGACAGTGCCATAAACAACACCGCTCTCTGAGGTCGCGATATCCGATTGAATCATCAATCCGGACGAATAAATCCGCCGTCAAATCTATAAACCTTCCGTATATGTTACCGGTGGACACGTACAAATATTTTATGAAAATGGCCGCTACAAACAAATAATCGAGCCATTATCCACGTGTACCGGATCGGGGGCAGTTTGTTCAGTCGAATAAATTTCCATTAATTCCCGGTGCCGTTACGGTACGGATACCATGTGAAAAATTGCACGAATTCCGGCGGATAGCTGGGGCAGTTTATACGTAGGATACACGGAGGAAACTATGGCGATGGACGGTATTGGAAAGGTGGATATTTTAATATGCATAAATCGCCGGACCCCCGGAATTCGGAAGACCATTTGCATGTTTTTGCGGATAACGATTACGGCCCGAATTCGGACCGTAAATATCGGTATAGATATCAGGAATTAATGAATTTTTATACCGTGGCGGGTGGGTGATGTGAAAGTGGATAAAAGGATGAAATGCGAGAGTGCTTTCGATTCAAAAATATTGAATCAGTATTTTGTCTGCCTGTTGAATTACAGGTATTCGTATTCCGATACTTGAGACATACTTTCGTTGTGGCAATGGACGAATTAGAAATGTGGATGAGTTAATGAGCACATACATGACAGGTTTTCATTCGAAAAATTTCAATTATTTGAATGCTCTTTCGTAGGAGAAATATAGGCAAATTTTTACATAACTATAGAAAGACAGTTGTAGGGAAATGAATAGTTTAAAAATAACACTAGGTCTGCATGAATTAAAATCGCAACTTTTCAGTACTGGATAGTAAGGGAAGTTTATATGAAGGATTCACCGAAGAAACTATGGCGATGGACGGTATTGGAAAGGTGGATATTTTAAAATGCATAAATCGCAGAACCCCCGGAGATCGAAAACCTTTTGCATTTTGTTGCAAATAACGATTACGGGCCGAATTTGGACCGTAAATATCGGTATAGATATCAGGAATTAATGAATTTTTATACCGTGGCGGGTGAGATGAAAGTGGATAAAAGGATGAAAGGCGAGAGAGGTTTCGATTCGAAAATATCGAATCAGTATTTTGTCCGCCTGTTGAATTACAGGTATTTGGAATCCAATGTTTGAGACATACTTTCATTGAAACAGTGGACAAATTAAAAAGATGGACGAGTTAATGAGCATACACATGTTACGTTCTCTTTCGGAAAAATTCAAATTTTGGGATGTTCTTTTGTATAAAAATCATAGGACATATTTGTCATCCTCCGAGAGACAGTTCACGGAGAATGGATATTTTAAAAACGGGACTCAGAGTTTCAAAGATTTGAAAGTGCTAGGTTTCAGGATAGTGGATAGTTGGAGGATCTTGCATGTAGAATTAATACACATAGGTAACCATGGCGATGGACGGTATTGGAAAGGTGGATATTTAAATTTGCATAAATCGCCGGACCCCGGAAGTCAGAAGACCATTTGCATGTTGTTGCGGAATTAATAAATTTTAATACTGTGGAGGGTGAGATGAAAGTGGATAAAAGGATGAAATGCGAGAGCGCTCTCGATTGGATAATGTCTAATCAATGTTTTGTCCGCCTGTTGAGTTATCAGGTATTTGTATACAAATGTTCGAGACATACTTTTGTTGCGGCAGTGGACAAATTAAAAAGGTGGATGACTTAATGAGCACACACATGTCAAGTTCAGAATCTGAAAAATTGAGTTATGTTCTTTCGTATGATAATTTGGACAACATTTTACATCCTGAAGATGGAAAGTTCAAGAATGATGGATATCTTATAAACTGGACTCGGAGTTTCGAAGATTCAAAATTGCGTGTTTTCAGAGGATTGGAAAGTTGGGGCAGTTTATAAGTAGAATACAGCGAGAAATCTATGATTGGCGATGGACGGTATTGGAAAAAAACATTCGCGTGTTTTTGTGGATAACGATTGCGGACCGAATTCAGATCGTAAATATCGGTATAGATATCAGGACCTTATGAATTTTTATACAGTAGCGGGTGATATGAAAGTGGATAAAAGGATGAAATGCGAAAGTGCTTCAAATTGGTAAATGTCAAATCAATATTTTGTCCGCCTGTTGAACGAAAGGTGTTTAGACAACTTGCTTTTTTAATCCGCACACACATATTAGGATCCTTTACGTAGGATTTTTGTTATTCGAATATTCTTTCGTATCAATATTACGCGCAACTTTCAATCCTAATGAAAGAAAGTAAATCTATTTCGCGAATAATTCAAAAACCCAATCGCCCCATAGAGTGTTAGTACAGCTCTGGCTTCTCCCATATCGCTCCATCGGCTATTTTAGTTAATCCCATAGAAAGAAATCCCTCAGAAAATCGAGAGAACCCACCAAAAGCCAGGCAAGGAAGCCATTAAAATTTGCGAATTCGGCTTTGAAGAGTACCCACTTCGTTTTTAGTTGTAATCTGTACAAGCCAGACGCTGGCGCTGGGGCTGGCGTGTGGAGGGTTGCCTGGGGGCAGTGTATTGTGGTCTGGGAGGCGGCGGAGAAGGGAGGGGTAGGAGGACGAGTTGGGGGTGAAATTGTGTGATGTTGCAATAATACATGGCCACTATTGTGGTGTAAATGCGCTAGGAGATTACGCTGTATGGGGATATTTTGATATCGTTACTCTTCTGGGAGAGATCGATTTATTAAATGGAAATCTGATGATCGCTGGATTGGGATATTGGATGGTGGGATGTTTTGGATTTACTGATCGGTTGAATTAATTGAGAAAAACGTGCTTTTTCTCGAGAATCAGTAGATGAAGTCGGTTGAAATGAAAAAAGCGAAATGATGAGTTCAAAAAAAGGTTGTTTGAACGAGATTCAGCAGATTCAGTTTAGAGGAAGATTTAATGTTTTTTCGAATTTTAGTATATTCCGTTTTCCATCTAAGTCAGAATTTTCTTCGAATTGGATTCAATTGTCCACCATATAATATAAAACAAGTTTTAGAAAAATTTAGTGTTGAAATAAAATTTTGATTCTTATGATTCATTAGTGCAACTCATCAATTCCTTATCTTAATATTATACTTATCCATTTTTTGAGCGCTCGATTTACTTAAACGGGTGGTAGATCCTTTTTCCCAAATGTTTGTAATTTTCTAATTTTGAGCCGAAAATGGCCTCAAACGAAAAAGTTCGACTACCTGATGACGAATTTGTGGTCAAATTCAATTCTGCCCCTAGGGCCGTCAGGGCGTTAGCACGATAACTTTCGAAGGGATTGTCCTAGAGACTTGAGATTTTCAGGGTGAGTTCGGTGCCAAACTGCTTCAGTTAGGTTCGTTAACCAGCCAATTTGTACATGGTGTTTTTGTTCTTCAATATTTCAGACAAAACGGAACCAATCGAAATGAAATTTTACGGCCGTATGCAGTATATTCATAATGAAACTCATGCGAAATTTTGTGGCCATAGTATAAACAGAACCATAGAAAATTCAATTGGAATATCGAAAAGAAGAACCTCTATATTTCCATAACAAGATGTCTGAGTGAAATTCATTTTAAGTGTGAAGATTGATATGCTGAATGTTTATGCAAAACTTCAAGAGAAATTTAATTTTTTTAATGTCAAGGTTTTATATATTTTGGTTTTTTAATAATTCACAGAATATTATTCCGATAGTGCTGAGATTTTGCATTTATTATATTTAATATCAATCTCGAGTCCTTTACAGAATTTCGAGGTAAAAGCTCTATTGCTCCACCAATAAATGAACACGAAATAGCACTTGCTCTGGACTTTCTTGAATTTTTTCTCTAAATAGAACCACACAAAATGAAACATATCGTCGCCTTAATATGCAAATCACAGAAGTCCAAAACCCAAAGTTTAGAGGAGAGGAAAAAAAACTGTGAGTCTGTGGATGTGCGTAAGTGATTTTCTTTAAATTCTTAGATAACGTCGTTCCGGGCTTCGTCAGCTTTTTTTTGGTGTTGTGTGAATTTCTGCACAGGTGCGCACGAAGCTCCTTGACATAACTCAAATTTTCAAATTCGCCCAAAAGTGGACTTATGTGATTTGCATATTAAGCCGACGATATTCTATTATAACCATCGAGAAATAATACAGAGGAGACGCTATGACATATAATTGAGTAAGGAAAAAAGTACCACTGGGCGAGGCTAAGTCGGGGACCAATATGACCGAAAGTTCAGGGTTGAATTAAGTTGCCAGTTTATTCTGTTTACAAATTTGACGCAAAAAATACGACGTATTGGGTCTTTAGAAATCCTGTTCAAATAAAGTCAATTGAATATCAAATACACAATTTTTCTTTAGGCGATAATATACACATATAAAAAGATATCAGAGAACCAAGACAGACTTGCAAATATTTCGAATGCGTATCTGTTCAGTACTCATCCCTACCTGTGATATGTTTTTCATCTAATTTTCTTCTTATCTGTCTTTTCTCTGTTTGAAGAAAGCCTTACAGCACACGAAACCATTTTAAGCAGAAAAAATCACAATTTAACTAAAAAATTCAACGATTGTCAAATTTGACGTTAAGGTGGTAGTAATATGGCGGATCTGATACTACGTTTATTACAATGATGGCAACTCTATAATATCCTATCTCTATGATTATAACCAAATGTTCAGTTCATAATCTGAATCCAATGTTTCCATTCGGCCGGCCATTAAATCAATTAACAGTGACAACAAATGACAACACCGATACAACACAACATTAGTTCCCTCAGTTCAGCTCCCTGCAGCCATGGGGAAGCCGGTGGGGTCCTAGAACCCATAAATATCTCTCGCAACTTTTGCAGTACACTATCTAACTTCATCACACAAGTTAACTGTTGCCAACCTCCCCGCCCAAAGATATACGGTTATTAGAACCGTTCTGGACTTTCGACAATTTCCAAACTAACTACATGGGAGTCTTTGCCAATCTCCTTTTCATTGGATATAATTGGAAGTAAAAAAAAGATTTTACGAGGAAAGTTGGAGAGTGGAACTTTGATTGTATCGGGGAGGTTACGTTTCGTGTATTTTCCATTCGGATTTGATGTTGTCAAGTTGGTAGTTCGGGGAGTTTTATCCCGTATTTGGACAACTGATTACGGCAGCTGGAAACGGGAAAGTTTTGCTGAATATTGGGATGGAGCAGGATTTTGGCCGATAAAATTGAGGAATTTATATTAGGAAGGAGGTTTGGTTTAAGTTTGAAGTGGAATGTTTGTTAATCTATTGAATTTAGTTCTCTTATTTTCGAAAATAATGATGAATCTGTTAAGATATATAGGAAGTTTCTCGAGAGAAATAAATCTTGCAAGCAGACTAATTTAGAAAGCATATACCGGTATGGAAATTCACATCGAAAATATCAAATTTCATGTTTTCAATTGAATTTCATTTTAGGAAAATGAAATGATGACATTTTTACGATTAAAATGACACATTGCTGTCGAAATACATTGTTAAGCGGCCTACAGACGATCAACTTAGTTGAAGACTATGTTGTCAACTAGGTTGTAAACCAAATGAAAGTGAAAATAGCGGTTGTCAACCAAGTTGAAAACATCATTTCAGCGGTGGTTTCCATCGAGTGAACTAGTCGGCTGATTAGGAGAAATTATCGAAACATGGAGAGATATCTTTCGTTATATGTTATTATAAACGATATATGCGACAATGTGGTGCAGCACAGTTCTTGAATGAAAGAATTTGGACCAAGGATTGGTGCCACAATCGGTCTCATTTTTCCCATTTCGGTTTAATGAAAGAACTTTTCGAATTTTGAGCCGAAATTGGTCTCCAATGATAGAGTTCTGCTCCCTGATGACGAATACGTGGTCAAATTCAATCCGGTCCGTTGTACCGTCCGGCCATAAACACGATAACTTTCTAAGGAATTGTCCTTGAGACTTGAGATTTTCAGGGCGAGTTTGGTTTCCAAATTCCACAATTAAGTTCGTTAATCAGTCAAAACATACAAGGTGTCCCTAAAATATGACCATTCCGAATTTTTGTTCCTTGATATTTCAGACAAAACGAAACCAATTGGAATAGAATTTCTCGACCACATGCAAAATGCTCACAGTAAGCCTCATGCGAAATATTGAAAGAAATAATCATTATATGTCATAACAAGATATCCAAGAACCGCATCATCTGAAGCATATAGTTCAATTTTCTTTCAATTATTGATTTTTACATATTTCATTTTTTAATAATTTCCATAATATAAGTCTGATCATCCTGAGATTTTGCATTCATTTACTAAGCATGAATCTCAAGTACAATACAAAATTTTGAGGTAATAGCATTATTGCTCCACCAATGAATGTTCGCTCAAAGCATATGCTTAAGGTTTTTTTATATATCTCGGATTTTACTCTCCATAATTCAGGAAGATCATTCACCCAATCAAAGAAATCTACCTAAACTTGAATGTTTGGAATTTTGCTCATATTTTTTAGTTAAATTACTACCTTTCCTCGAATATTTACGAGGAATTTTGAATACGCTATGAGATGTTCACTCTACAAGGTAGAATTCCAACTGGTGTTGTCAACCTAGTTGATGACTACCATACAGACGCTCCAACATAGTCGTCAACATCGGGCTCCGCCCACCAAATATCAAACCGATTTGATCTCGCATCAACTTAGTCTTCAACCTGGAATATCAACCACCAACCAGCCTACAGACGTTCAACTTGGTCGTCAACATGCCGTATTTACAACTTAGTCTTCAACTAGGTTGATCGTCTGTAGGCCCTTTTAATGAAGAAAGCGTAACAGAAGACAAGGAGGCACCAACTTGTTCATGTCTTTCCTGAAGGTGTCTGCCCGTATTTGATCAGATCAACTAAAAATATCATCCGACACTCATTTATACAGGGTATCTGTAAACAAATTCGTGGGATTTTGGGAGATTATTCCTCGGTGAAAATAAGCAGGAGTAGTTCTTATGAATTTTTTTCGAAATCGACCCCCCTTCCAAGATACAGCATTTGGAGGAAGGCGATGACGAATTGACAGTTTTCAATTTTTTTACTGCTTCTTGAGTAGATGTTACTCACACAAATGTTTTAGATCTCATAACATTATTATTAGGAGTTGAACATAACAACCCCCTATGATTTTCGTTCGAAAAATGTTTTCGTGGGATAGATTTTCGAAAAGCAAAATTCTCTTATAGTTTTCCATTCAATTCTGAAGAACAAAAGTCTCCTGCAAAATTTCGATACAGTCGATATTTTTCTCAGAAAAAACTGTTTGTTCGATTTCAGCGTATGTGTTCCATAGAATGAATATTCTAAGATATTGCATGTCTATGACAGGAGATAAAGATCTTCTATAAATCTCTCTGAATGTTTAATTGCTAATTTCCGGAAGAAAATTATATCCGCAATATTTTAATTTCACAAATAGAAGCATAATTGACAAAACCAATTATGAGCATAAACAGTATATAAGAATATTGATTTTATGGAACATACGATGAAATGGAATGAACAATGATCATAACTGCTTGTAAGTTTTTATTTTTTGCGAGAAAAGTATCGACTGTATCGAAATTTTGCAAGAGAGTTTTTTCTCCAAAATTGAATGGGAAACCATAAAATAATTCTATTATTCGGAAATCTATCCTCAAAAACAAATGAAAGAAAATCATAAGGGGGTTCTTATTTTCAACCCCTAAAAAAATTGTAATGCGATCAGAAAAAAGTGTGTATAATATCTACTCAATGAATCATATTATGTATAGTGTTATGACTCAATGTTCTTAGGACTAATAAAAAAAATTTAAAGCTGTCAACTCGTCATCGCCTACCAAAGACTGTATCTTGGAAGGAAGGTCGACTTCGAAAAAAATTTAAATGAACTACCGCTGCTTATTTTCATCGAGGAATCATCTCCCTAAGTCTCTCGCATTTGCTTACAGACACCATCTATAGAGAACTATGGTTACGTTCATTTTCATTTCATGTATCTGATCCAGCTGACAGTTTCAAGAAGAAACAATTGTTTTCATCGATATAGAAGCATCAAGACATAAAGGCTTATGTTTGTAGATTTACAGATCCATACCATGTTCAAGATTATCCGCCCCTACCTACAGAATCTACCCATCGCATCAGGTGTTTCCTAAGACGGAAGAATAACTTGCTTATTTTTCATCCAACAAGGAATGATTTTACGATCCCTCTTAAATTAGCTGAAGGGTTTTCCAATAAGAGGTGTTATTTTGAATAACCCGCTATTTCGGTAGATGTCAAGTTTGAAGCTGTCATTTTTTGACATTTGACGATATAACGAGTACAAGCTACGCCATTAATGAAAATGGAACGATACACGCTTCAAAAACGCATTGAAATTATCAAAATTCATAATAGAAATGGTGAAAATTTGGCAGAGACGGTTCGTAAAACTCGAACATTTTTATTGGGTCGTCGTGAAGCACCTTGTCGGGCCGCAATAAAGAAATTGGTGGAAAAATTCGAACAAGTAAGTGATGTGAAGAATAAAACCCGTGCACGTCGCTCAAGAACAGCCGAGAATATTGCTGCTATAGCCAAAAGTGCTGAAGAAAACCTAGATTTGTCCATTCCTCGTCATTCTTGGGAATAAGGCATTCCACGAACGTCATTACACCGTATTTTGTATAAAGATTTGGGTGTTAATGCGTATAAAGTTCAGTTAACACAAGAACTCAAGCCAGCCGATCGTCAACATTGATCTTTGGCAGGAACAGTTTCCAGACTGTGTTATCTCTCGAAGAGATGATCACAATTGGTCACCGAGATATTGTGATTTAACACCTTGCGACTTCTTCCTTTGGGGCACGTGAAAGAGAAGTTCTACGCCAATAGCCCAGCGTCGATTCAAGACCTCAATGATGGAATTCGTGAGGCTATCGAGGACATAGGGCAGCCACTTTGCGATTTGGTTATGGAAAATTTCATTAAAAGGATATGGTCCTGTAAGCATGGTCATGGTGGTCATTTGCCTGATGTTATTTTCCACTATTAACGGCATAGCTTCTTCTTTATAATGAAATAAACGTCCGATCATTTATATTGAGAAATGACATTTTTCATTGAATATCAAAATAACACGTCTTATTGGAAAACCCTTTATCAATTACACCTCCACCGAAGAAGGTGAAAGCAGCCCTCCGAAAAATGCTAACAATAATTTATTCAAGGACCCAGCATCCCAACCCGAAAACAATGAACCCTCTCCGACAAGCAGGTTGACACACGACAATCCGAAATAATAAATCTCCCCGAAATTTTTCCCAAAATGCCGCAACGACGATAAATCCGCTTGAACATCCAATCACGAAACATCGTCCCATTCTGGGTCCGCAGTACAGCAGAAGCAGAAGAAAAAAAGTAAAAAATGAGGAGAGAAACCCTCTTTACGACGTTTTCTATTTTCCCGGTCGGGATGGCGCATTGTAGACGAAAGATGCGAACTGGAAATAGCTCGGAAATTGATTTTTATTTAGAGGTGAGGAGTAATTGTAAAGAAGTTATCGAATGGCGCGGCCCGACGGTGCTGGGGAAATCGTGGAAATCTGGAAATTGTGCCGCAGTCATCCGCAGACACCGTCGGGGTCCTGCGGAATTGACTTATTGTGCTCGAGGCAGGATGGAACAGAAGATGGATGTGGTACTTCCTATCGAATCTGGAAGAGAGAATGTTTGCGTTTTGTCTGAGACTTACGATGAAGAAGAAAACTATCGCAGAACATATAAAAGTTTATATGTTTTCACTACCAGTCACTTGAACATAAATAATTAAAAAATGTCCAATTAAGAAGAAATGCTGCGAAAATCTTCGCACTAATTTGTCAGGAGCAAATTGGTTGAAAAGGATAATGTAACGTTTCGGTGTCTACAGGTTTGGAAATTCACATCTGAAACACACGATATACAATGCATCAGACAGAGAATTCTTTCGTCCAGTTGCACAGACGAATAGTCGAGAAAATCACGTGCTATAACACACTGAATTCCGTTGTCTTATTACAATATTCTAGTCTGTCTCTCTCTTATCGTTGGGGGTGAGCATATAATTCATTTAGTATGGTAGGCACCAGTAAATACTTGAATCGAGTATTACGGGCAGCCTGACAAATTAAATAATTCTATACGTGTACTGCGGGTTCCCTACCATACTGCGATAAGAGAGAGACAAGACTAGATTATTGCAATAAGTCAACGGAATTCATTAATTACAGCACGTTATTATCTAGACTATTCATCTGTGCAACTAGACGAAGAACTCTCTGTCTGATGCATTGTATATCGTGCGTGTTTCAGATGTGGATTTCCAAATCTGTATATCAGACACCTTCTTCAGACAAACTTGTAAAATCTTCGGAATTGTGTGTTTATTCATTTGCAGTCTAATTGACATTTTTTCTTAATTGAATTTTTTTATTATTTCTGTTTCAGATATAAGAAGTGAAAACCTATGAAGTTTTTTACAAATGCAGAATTCTTCTGATTATATTTCAATCGATATCACAGAAGTGTATAGAGTCTGACTATCCAACACGTTTTTTTTTATTTCGAGGAATCGAAAGATTGAGGAAGAGAACGTTATTTTTATGAAAATTTTTTGACAGTTCTAAAAACCAATCAAATCTTATGATTTTTTATCACATGGAACAATTAACCCAATCATGTCAACATTACATCGAAATTTTATCATCTGTCAAATTCGACAGACAACAATGTTCCGACTGATTTTTTATTGTTGTTTTAGCCAATGAGCATACAATTAGGCGATAATTTTGCATTAGTGCAAACTATCGATAATTCGCACTTGTGCAAATTATCAGGTCCTTTAAAATAAATGCAGACGTAGTTACGTAGTTTATGAACGTTATTATATAGAGTAACATGCAATGTGACAGCAAGTTACAGCGACACAATACGATTTGATGAAAATGTCACGTTTTGGCAATGTTAAAAGTATAAATGCGCTTATCAAGGAAAACATTCCCAGAAATACTTCCTATAGCTACAAATATATTTGGGGAATATTATGGAATTTGCTGCGAACGAGCATACGAATTGAATGAACACAGAAGCTTAGAAGAATTGGCGTTGATACTCAAAGATTGGGCGGTCAACATGAGAAAAAAAGACGGGACAGAATTCAAAGAAGCAACGGTGAAAACTATGTGGAATGTTTCGAGCAAACTCCTACAAGGAAAGTATTATAAGGACTACAACATTATGATTGACCGTTCCAAAGTATAATATTTAAACAGCCCGAGATGCCCGCGATGCAATCCGAAAAAAATTGCAAGCAAACCCATGTAAACGTAAATCCAGTTCAGTTTCGTTAAATTTGTCTGAAGTTAACAAAATAATAATGCTATGGGATGAAAATACTCCTGAAGGCCTTATGCGTAAATTTTACCATATTGCTGCAGTCGAATTAGCGTGGAGAGGAGGAGAGGCAGTTGCTTGCCTGGTGGATTTTTTTCAAGTCGAAGAAAATAACGATGGGCTCTCAACAAATCGCATTGGATACAATCCAGTATTTAGTAAAACGTGCCAAGGTGGTTCTAAAAGTTGCACAAGTAGTAAATGGTCGGTTTCCAATAGTAAGAGAGAGAAGCTGCCCTGTCTTTTTCATAAATTATATCAAAACGAGGTGAAAATATTACCTCGCCACGACTATTCTAAAACCAAATAGACATTGGAAAAATCAAAATGACAAATGGTACGATAATGTACCTGTTGGAAGAAATACCATAAATGGATGGACTAAATCTGCTGCCGAAGCAATTGGCTTGAACATAAAGGACAAAAGATCACAAATCATTCCAATAGATCAACTGCTGTTAGCCAATTGGCAAAAAGTGGGTGTGGAAGAACAGCAATTGCTGAAAATTACTGGTCATAGCAATCAAAATTCATTAAACCATACCTGAACCTCGATCAAGAACACCACAACAAGATCATAATATTATGCGTGGTATAGTTCTAATGTAGAGAACCGCAACGAATCTAATGTTACGTTAATTTTAGTAATTGCACTTTCACTAAGGTACTTTTAATAAATCAAAATAAATAAGTTTTGTTGTGCTGAGTTATAGGGGAGAGCGGGGCAAAGTGGGTTACCTAACACTTAAGTGTACGTACAAAAAATATATTCGTGATTAAACAGCAAATTTTAGTCAAAATTATGTTTAACTCATTACGAATGACTATACATATTTTTCTCTCACTTTTCACGAGAAATAAACGAAATATGAGGTTTAAATGTCAGATGGCATTTTGTCCCGCTTTGCCCCATATATGTATAGGGGTAAAGCGGGATACCTTATGGGGCATTGTGGGGTAGCTATAATAAGTTAATTAGGAATATAAACTTCGAACTTAATAGTCTTTACTAACACGAAAAAATAGAATACGAATCTTTGGCCTATATATTATCATTATAATCTTATAAACATACATATTTATATAAGACAAAAACAAATGAACAAATGAAAATAATGATAATATTTATTCATCAGCACACATCACACATATATTAGTGCTTTCGTCATCGAGATCATCTTCCCCGCACAAAAGAGGTGTGCCAAATTTTTATTATTTCAGTTTTGAATAATTTCCAAAATATCATTCCGATCGTTCTGAGATTTTGCATTTACATATTTAGTATCAATCTCAAGTCCAATACAAAATTTTGAGGTAATAGCTTCATTGCTCCACCAATGAACGAGCGCTCAAAAGTACATACTTAGGGCTTTCTTATTTTTTCTTCAGTGTAGTTCAGGGAACGTTGTCTAAGTTGCTTTTTTTGTTGTCCATTTCTCCCGACACAACATTTTGAAGCGCTTTTTTCATTGCTTCCATTGACCAGAAATGCTGTTCTGTAGTCCTTTTATACGTTTGAACCATATTTAGTGATAATAAGTTACTTTAGTTAATGAAGGAAATTAATATTTGAGGTATTTCAAAAAGGGGCGAAGTGGGGTACCGTTCAAACAATACCCCACTTTGCCCCTTTCAATGTATCCCACTATGCCCCAATGTGACTTCAAGTACTAAACATGAACTGAAAATATTTAACTTTTTCGCAATCTCTCTTGAATTTTCAATAATTGATTCTATATGGAATCTCTATAAAAAGAAATATAAAACACAATTATTCGAGCTCAGGATTTCGTAAAAACTGAAGTTCAATACTGAAGATTTTATTAACAAACTCACTCGTTGCAGTTTTTCAGTCATACTGACTAAATTACTTTAGAAGTGGCGTGTTTAGCATATGAAGACCACGTGCTGATCGATAACTATGAAATCGAGCTATTTGAAACTGTGCTAAAAATTCGTTTGGCTGTAATGAGGAAATTCCGCTTTGCCCCGCTAGCCCACTATGCCCCGCTCTCCCCTACAGTTTTTGTCAAAAAATTTTCTTCGAATATCCTCGGACATTGACAAATGCCTCTAATTTATGACAAATATCTCAAGCTCATTCCTTGGTAAACAGCCCTCAGCCTTCGGTTCGGGCTGTTACCAAGAATGAGCTTTCGATTGTCATAAAATTATCTCGTCTATTATCAAGGTCCTAGGGATATTACTACTGAAAATTTTATTCATCTGTCAAATTCGACAGACAACAATGTTCCGACTGATTTTTTATTGTTGTTTTAGCCAATGAGCATACAATTAGGCGATAATTTTGCATTAGTGCAAATTATCGATAATTCGCAAATTACCAGGTCCTTAAAAATAAATGCAGACGTAATTATGAACTTTATTACTCATTAGGGTAACATGAAAAACTGACAGCAACACGCGACACAATACGATTGATGGATTCACAAAAATTTTCTTATTAAATTTAACTCTTGCAATGAAAATGAATCGATAATTTTGACAAATCTGCTCTCATGCAAGTTAAAACTGTAAAAGGCACTCGAGCGCTCCGCGCACTCGTGCTCTTTTTCAACTTAAATTGCATTCGAGCATATTTCCAAAATTTCGATATTTTCATTGCACTAGTTAAATTACAACTGAAAACAATATGCTATCTTTATTTCCAAAATTTATATTCCACAAGAAACTTACCAGAATCAGTTCAATTATTGATAATTATTAAGCTCGGTCTAACGAATCGATTGACGTAATCGTTTATGAGTATCATCTCAGGGTGTACAGTAGTGGAACGCATCAGATTCAAAGTCTTTGAGCACAACACCATCGCTCAGAACGAAATGAAAAATTATCCCGAATCAGATCAGTCTATTTCATCTACATTCTGATGGGGAAAATATGAATCGAGGAGTGTTCCACAATGGTTCGCACGTACTCCTTGGTAGGGCGAGTAGTCGTCCACTAACAAAGTATAATAATAAACAATTAAGGTTGAACATATTATGTGGTTCATGATCACCCAATTATAAGAGACATGTAAACTAATACCCATTAGCAAACAAACCATAAAGTTATTTCGAATACCTCTACAGGAGCTGGCGCTGGGAATACGTGCCAAGCACCAAGTGTGCACTGTCGCTAGGCTCCTGTATGAGCGTCTTTCATCAGCTATTGAAAGATGTCTAGATATGAATCTAGAAAGAAACTATCACAAGTGCGATATAGCAATACACTCAGATAGCTATTAAAGCACTGAGCTCCTAAGTCATCGACTCAAAGATGATCTGGGAGTGCCGGAACAAACTCAATGAGGTAGGCAAGAAAAATAAGGTCTTTTTAATCTGGGTTCCCGGTCATTTTTGAACCAAAGGAAACGAAGAGGCCAATACACTTGCCAAAGAGGGAGCACGAATGTCACTCATTGGCCCAGAATCCTTCGGTGGTGTAGCTAAATGTACCTATAAGAAGGAGTTTCTGGAGAAGGAGAAAGCCGAGAAGGAAAAACTCTGGCGGAATCTCCTAGGAATGGATCATTCCGCTAAGTTCCATCGGAACTTTGAAACAGCAAGATGCGAAAGATATCTGGATCGTGATAAGAAACAATTACACCTCCTCACTGACTTTCTCACAGACACTGACTAGTGTAGGTTCTGTGGGGAGGAGGAAAATACCCCCATTCACTTAGTCACGTAATGCTTTGGCATTGCGATCCTAAGGAGATAATGATTTGGGCGAGAAACTTGTGAGAGTGAGGAACTAGTCTCGTTGAAGCCTTCACAGATATTGGATTTGATCAGATCTCTGGAACTGGTAGGTGAGCTGTGAAGAGTGTGCCAGAACAGCTCTGTAAGGGGCACAATTGACCTGATGATGTCGCAGGGAACTGTAACCTCTTTTTAAACTATAACTATGACTAAACCCATTCAAGCTGTTTCTTCTCACAAACTCAGGGATGGACGAAAAGCTCCACGCCCCAAACCAATAACGAATTTCAATTCCAACGAGAATCAAACCAATATTTAGCCTCTCGCCAAAAAATAAGCCGCATAACGATATTACCGAATTAACAGACAGGCAGAAATGCTCATTTCAAATTAATGAAGTCCAATATTGGGCCATTGTTATCAAATCGAATTATGTCGGACACGGGCTGATACAACATTCAAGCAGTTAGCGGGCCGCAAAACATCAATATGGTCACTCCTGATCGGTATTTAGGTGCGAGCCGGGAATTCCCCGGAGGGCATAGCTCGTTTATATGTATGCAGAGATGGATAGATGCTGTCCGAAATTGATTCAGCACGCGGGCTTTTTACCCCGTATTGGAATTTCCGATCGGTTTCTGGACTATACGATTCTAAATATGCGGTTTAGTGTGGGGAAGTTGATTTAGCGTTTGTTGATGTTGATGATGACTTTGTTTTCATTGCAGTTGAACGAACTAGCTGGATAAATGTTACTATTTTTTATGTGTGTTTGCAGAATGTGTTGGGAACCAAGAAAGTCGAATATCTCTAAAGAAATGCCCTTAAAGTTATAGTATAAAAAAATTAAATATCAATCATAAATTCATAAATTTTGCAGGTATATGTTTCCCTAATAGTTTTCAATGAATCATTAAAAATATCACAAACTTCATGACATTTGAACTATTGGTACTATCTATGGTTTTTCATCTGTGTACCTATATTTCTGAATATTCATTTCAATTTGAGTCCTCAGTTTATCATTTTGATAACGGAATCATTAGATATTTGGCGCGAGATTTTGCAGTAGTGTCAATAAATGTATATGTTTACTTGAGGATAGCGACTGCACATAACTGCTTATATTTTCCAATTTTGTTCTGTTACATATTCGTTAGAAGTTTTCTATTGGTTGGAAGGTTCCAAGGAATATTTAGTTGATGTAAGTAAACCTTCAATGATATATATAATAATAATTGGTTAAGCCAATGTCAATCACTGTTCGATGCAATATTATTAATAATAATAATAATAATAATAAACACAGAAATTATTCCTAAGAGCCTCAAGTCCAACCTCAAGGAGCTAGATTTGGATGAAAACCTTTTTAAAGTAATGCAAAAAGCAGTACTTCTTGGTACTGCTAGAACGGTAAGGAAGTTTGTAGGTCACGATGGACACCAGGAACAAACCATGGAGGGAAACATTGCAAAATCAACAACCACGACGTCAACCGAGAGATCCAGGACCAAGCAACGAAGGGCGAACAACCCAGGACCCAGAAGAAGAAGAACACCGAAGACCTCAGAGCTCAATCCCCCTGATACTTGCTATCGGGATGAGTGAAGTTCCCCTTAGTAGGGAGTGTGATAGCCGATCGCTAGGGGGTGTGAAAAATCACACCCTTTCTACGCTAATAGGCTCAAGTCGATAATAATATTAATATTGCCATCAATTTTACATGGTTCGTCAATACAACAATATCAAAATTGAAAAACTGAAAAATTCCTCCACTGAATAAAATTCTTTTGCAACCAGGAATCCGATTGATAATCTTCCTGAAAGCTGGTTCAGGTAAATTTCTCAAATCATCAGGAATCCAGTTGAACATTTTAGCACTCCAGTAATAAGTTGTAGAAGTCTGCGTGTTTTTCCTTCTATGCAAAGGAGTTCTCAGATCATCTCTATGTCGCGTGTTGAACATGTGATAAGTCCCATTTTTCGGAAGTTGGTGTTATTACGATGCATGTATAGTAGACACTCTCTGATAAAAAGAGATGGAAAGGTGAGTATCCCAAATTTTTTAAAAACAGCTCTACATGAATCTCTGCTGCCCATTTCATGCATGATACGCATCGCTTCTTTCTCTCTCTCACAGCATCTGACGCATTTCCCCACAGTAAAATACCATACAGTAGGACACTCTGAAATTAGCAAAGTATGCTGTTCTGCACATCCCGTAAGTTCCACATTTCCTCAGCTCACGCAAAAATATAGAGATTTAGCTAGTTTCTCACAAATATAGTCTAGGATGTGTGCAGTCCAATTCAATCTATTGTCCAGAACCACACCCAAGAATTTTGGCACTGGCTTGGCTCTATTTACTCCCATATTCCAACTTCACAGTTTTATCTGGATTTTTTTTTGACCGAATTAGCAGCAAACCATGTTTTCACCTCTTCTATAGCTAGTTCTGTTCTGTGGGAAAGTCATCTTTTTTTTCGATTTCACAATTATGGATGCATCGTCACAGTACAAGCACAAACAGTCACAATTTTGATTATGATGTCGATGATAAAAAGTATCGGCCCAAGAATGGATCCCTGGGGTACACAAAATTGACACAGATATTTACATATGGTTTGAACTAAACGTACAGGGTCTCTATAAATGATTGTAATAGCGCAGTTGGCGTTGGACTATTATAAATATTTATATTCTGATGTAAACTTTAATTTAAACGAACGATACTATGAGTTTGGGCTGGTAATTCCGAAAGAAATTGAATAATGTGACTGGAATTATGAATTTGTAGAGAATTTGTGAGAAAAGATAAGATAAGAATTTTCCAAAGCAACCTACGATGTTACAATCATTTATAAAGACACCGTATTAATAATTGAAAGGTTTACTTACATAAATTAAATATTTCTTGGAACCTTCCAACAATAGAAAACATCCAACGAATATGAAACTTAAAAAAATCGGAAAATATACGCAATTGTATGCAGTCGCTAACCTCTAACATATACATTTATTGACACTACTCACGCCAAATATCTAATGATGCCGTTTTCAGGATGATAACCCGAGGAAATTGAACTCGACCCATGTAGAAATAAAACAATCTCAAAAAGGTAGAGAAAGATGAAAAAACCTTAGAGAGCACCAATAGTTTATTACATCGGTATATACAGGTTTGGAAATTCATATCTGAAACATACGATGTACAATGCATCAGACAGATAATTCTTCTCTCCAGTTGCACAGATGAATAGTCGAGACAAGCACGTGCTGTAAACACTGAATTCGGTTGTCTTATTGGAATATTCTAGTCTTGTCTCACTCTTATCGTTGATAGCAGCGTAGTTCATTCATTATGGTAGGCAACAGTAAATACTTGAATCGAGTATTTTGGGGCAGCCTGACAAATTGAATTATTCTATACGTATTGCAGGTTCCCTACCATACTGCGATAAGAGAGAGACAAGACTAGGTTATTGCAATAGGACTATTCGTTTTGATCGGTTAGTTGCTCCTGAGTAACTCAAAAGCTCGAAATACGGCTTGCCATCGGTTCCGCACAAGCACTGGAACAGCTCAGGAGCACAAAACTCTTCAAAAAGAATACTATAAATAAGTCAAAGGAATTCTTTCAGTTACAGCACGTGATTATCTCGACTATTCATCTGTGCAACTAGACGGAAGAATTCTCTATCTGATGCATTCTATATCGTTTGTTTCAGATGTGAATTTCCAAATCTGTATGTGCACAGTGTCAATCACTATCAGGGCGTCAACAACTGAACCTCTCACCCTACTAGCATCTTATCACAAACTTATAAAGACAATTTGATTCTTGATTAAATATGTTGGCACACCCCCTAACGATAACATCCTCATCAGAATTGTGAAACAATCAAGCTTCCAATAATTACCAACGCGAAAAATCACCTGCCAAACTTCAGTCAATCGACGCGTCAACCGTCAAATTGGCGTCGTTTAAAATCGCGCATCACGTCAACCGGAAACGCTACTGCAAAACTAATTGTCGCGGAAATCGGCGTGCCGGAAAATAATTTCGAAACTTATTGATTTATTGTTATTTCAGAATGCTCCGACGACCGTATTCAAACAAATTCGCAGCCGCCGACCTTTGTGTAACAAGTGCGCTTGACGCACCTGATTTGTTCTGTCGGTTGACACAATTATTCAGTTTGTCGATGTTAAATGTTGCCCCGTACGGTGATTCATCATCGACGCCCGATGTTGCGGATTAATTTGAAAATTCATTCTTCATCGTCGCTGATTGATTGGGCAGATTCGCGAGCGCGACGGCGTGCGGCCGAAGCAGTTACTTTTTAGTATCTGCAGCGGAAAATGGACAGCCGTTTGAACGACAAAATTATGAAAGCTCGCAGATATCGATTTAAAGTATTTTTTCCTGATTCAGCTACCTCGAAAACCTATAAGAACGTACCATCAACAATAAAGTCTGCAGTACTTTGCATAAATCAAGTAGATAGATTTTTGCGTTCGAGAGCGTCTGCGTAATGCAAATCCTACGAATCTATTTATTTCTACGTCAATCAATCTCACTACCACTTTCCAAGTGTATTTCAGAAAGCGTCAATTGTATTTCAGAATAGTCAATTGTATTTCAGAAAGCGTCAATTGTATTTCAGATTATATCATATGTACATATTTCAGAACCCGTCATTTGTAATTCTGTGATGTTTTCTGAAACACAATTGACGATTTCTGATATACAATTGACTAATCTGAAATACAAGTGACGCTTTCTGAAATACAATTGACTAATCTGAAATACAATTGACGCTTTCTGAAATACAATTGACTATTCTGAAATACAATTGACGCTTTCTGAAATACCATTGACGCTTTCTGAAATACACTTGGAAATGGCGTAGACCAAGTTCAATAATTTCATAATAACCCTTTCTGAATCTCCCATAGAATTTTTTCAAAAAGCTGAAATATAGCGTTTTAGGGGGGTCAACCACTTGGCTAATATTCGTTCAGGATTTTAGATGATCATCAAGAACATCAATCCTCAAGAAAAAGTCTACACCTGAATACATACATTTCTGCACGTGAAATTGCAGCTTTGAAACTATTAGATATTTGGTGCTGCAACAATTTCTCATAACAGTACAGAGAAGTAGGAACTTCTGATTTGGCAACCTTCTGACCACTAGAAAAAAGAAAGTTGATACTCCTTCTGAATGAAGCAAACACTTCTTCACTGGATCATAGCTATCATCTCAGTGGAGATTATAACTAAGAGGTTCGATGATTACGACAGATAACAGGAGCACCCTCACAGGAGGGCACGGGTCCGGTGAAGGGTGTGTTTGCTCCTCTTTTTGCATAGGCATCAGCTCTCTCATTTCCCTCAATGTTCTGGTGGGCAGGTACCCAAGCTAAAACTAGCTTGTTTTACTCCGCCAGTGTTTTGAGGGACTGTTTGCAGCTGCAAATGGTCCTTGATCTACAATCAACGGCCATAAGCTGCCTCAGTGCAATCTGACTATCAGAGGCAATGCAAATTCTGGCTCCCTTGTACTGTCTGGACAGACAGACTTGGGCGCATCTTTCTATGGCCAGAATTTCAGTTTGGAGCGTTGTTATTGGCTTTCCCAAAGGCACCGATTCCCTGTATTTGGGACCGTATATGCCTATGCCTGCTCCTCGTTCCCTTAGGGACCCATCTGTGTACCAGATGAGATGGTTTTTACGAAGTCGAGACAAACCTCCAACACTTTCTTGGCGATCAGCTATGATCACTTCGTAGTTGGCGTCAAGGTCATACTCGATTGGCATGGAATCCCTCGGTAGTAAGGGAGTTAACCACCGAGTGATTTTAAAAATATTTCCGTGTCCCTTGCCAGGCACTATTTGATCCATTCTTAGGGCACTCATGAGACCTTCTTTCTTAACATAAATGTGCAGCGGGGCGAGATCCAGTATTACCTCTACTGCAGCTGTAGGAGTTGTATACGCAGCTCCTGTAATGCCTAGACAAGCCGTCTTCGAAGCTTATTCAGCCTCTGCTGGCTTATCTTTTCTTCAGTTTTAGTCCACCAAACTAAAGAGGCATATGTATAACAGGTCTTACCACCGTCGTATAGATCCAGTGGATCATGCGAGGCTTCAGACCCCAAGTTTTGCCAAATAACTTACGGCATATCCAAAACGCCGTTGTAGATTTGGCAATCACTTTATTAAGGTGAGAGTTCCAATTGAGTTTCTTATCCAAGGTGACCCCCAGATATTTGACCTCATCGGAAAACTCTAGTTTTATTCCCTTCAACACCGGTGCTACAAGTGTTAGCTTCCTACGACGTGTGAATGGAACAATAACCGTCTTGGTGGATTGACGTTAAAGCCCTCCTCCTGACACCACCGATTGATGATATCAATGACGTTTTGGGTCAGCTCTGAAGTAGTACCTTCGAACTTTTCCCTAACTATAACAGCCAGTCATCTGCATAGCCAAAGCAGCTGTTACCTTGCTCGGCTAATCTTCTGAGTAGTTCGTCAACCACGAGACACCACAAAAGAGGTGACAGAACTCCACCCTGTGATTTATCTGTCATAGTAACTAGCCAGTGCAATACCTTTTTTGATGAATTGTTCAGGACATAACTGAAAACAATATCATGAATGAGACTGGAATACTGGGTGAGTATCAATGATTAGCGCCATCTTTCACCAACCTCCAACCGAATTCTTCAGCTTATTTCTACCGGTCTCCCTAACTCAAATCACCGGTAACTCGATAGGCGATCCAGCGGTTTCGAAGAGTTCCGCGACCCTCCCCAACCAGGACTCTCCCAGCTCTCGGCGGCGCTACCGACGCTGCTCTAATCCCGTCCGTAGCGTCCGTTCAATTAACGGACCCTTCTTTGATTACAAGTCACGTGAGCAGTCACCTCCGATGACGTCACTTAGTGGACATCAAACTACATTGTCACGACGTGCACCCAATTATCCTCGTTAGATGGTGGAGCAAGTTGGCGAGGGGTTGAGAGACGGTGGGTGGGGGTGGGAGGATGTCTTGGAGGAAGAAAATGGGACAGCGGTGACAGGAAGCTGGGTTCATTGAAATTTTAAAGATTGTGACCACACACGACAGTCATAGTCGTGAACTATCAGAATGGTTATCGAAATCTTTTTCACTTCTATGTTACCCATTTGAAAGAGAACCATACTTTATAATTGTTTTGTCTGCAAAGAACCTTCATTTGCCTGGTTTTCTAATGAAGAATGAAAAACCGAAGGATTAACGTCAGATAGTTGATTCCAGAAACATCATCAGTCCATTCATATGAGGCTGAATAATTATCTTTCAGAAAACGAGGCTAGTTCCTCACTCTGACAAGTTTCTCGCCCAAGGCATTCTCTCCTATAGTCTGTTCAAATATAAGAAGGAGCAATAACAACAAGTTTGGCGCAGCGGTAGGAGGGCCTCCGGATAGTTACTTCAAGTCGAATCGAGGACTGTTCACACAATCGTTCAGTTTTAACTGAATATTATAATACGAATGCAATTCATAAAACATATCTAAGTGAAATATACAGGGTGTTCCTAAATTGAACGTACAAACAAAAAGGGGAGATTCCTTGAGTGGGTTTAAGAAAAAAAGTCCCATAAACATGGGGTCGCAAACGTTTCGTTTTCGAGATACAGAGTGTTGAAGTTTCAAATTTTTTTTCTCGAAATCGTTGGTAGATACGACAAAACTACAAGAGACCGAAAAGTTTAGTATAAGAACAAAGCTTATTTTTACATTTTTTCAAATTAACAGTTGCTCACCAAAAAAAATTCTGCAGAAGAACAGGTGGCAGTGTTCCAGAAAAAATATCACCCTGTAGATCTTCTATCGAAATTGCCATGTCAAATTTCGGAGGGGGGGTCCGTCTAAGGCCGTAGCTAAAAAAAAATTCGGGGGGAGAGGGGTCTTCGTATCTGGCATTTCTGAAAAAATTTCGGGGGGGGGGGTCCGGACCCCATCGGACCTCCCCCTGGCTACGGCCTTGGTGAGAACTCTCAAATGTAATATCTATGCCAAATTTCAGTTGAATATCTTGTGAAGTGTAGATACTATGAGAAAAAAACTTGAAAAAAATTCAAACTTCAACTCTCTGTATCTCGAAAACGAAAACGTTTGCGACCCCATGTTTATGGAACTTTTTTTTCTTAAACTCACTTAAGGAAACTCCCCTTTTCGTTTGTACGTTCAATTTAGGAACACCTTGTTTGTTTAAACAGAATAAGTTTATGGAACAGTCTTCAATTATACATGTGTTCAAATCAAAATCAATAAACAGGATCAATTAATCGATTATTCAATAATTTCTACATATCCAGTACCATCCACAGTCCGTTCCGGGTACGATTCTGGCAGTCTCTAAGGGCGGTTCAAAGGACCGTTTTTATGACCGTTTGACCAATACGAGCTTTATTGTGCGCAAACCAGACGATTCTGTTTGTTTACAAAGCTCCTTCTTATATTTGAACAGACTATAGGCTCGCAATGCCAAAGAATTCCGTGACCAGGCGAATGAGGGTTTTTTCTCCTCCGCACAGAAACTACACTCGTCAGTGTCCGATAATCCCATCCTCAACAGGTGCTTCCTGAGACGACAGTGTCCTGTAAGAAAGCCAGTGAGGAGGTGTAATTGTTTCTTACTAAGATCCAGATATCTTTTGGATCCTGCTGTTTCAAAGTTCCAAAGGAACTTAGTGGAATGATCCATATCTGGGAGATTCCGCCAGAGTTTTTCCCTCTCGGCTTTCTTCTTCTCCAGAAGCTCCTTCTCATAGGTACATTCACCTATATTCTGGCCCAATGAGTGACATTCGTGCGCCATTTTCGGCAAGTGTATTGGCCTTTTCATTTCCTTTGATTTCCGAATGGCCAGGAACGCAGATTAAGAAGACCTTATTTTTCTTGACTACCCCAATGAGTTTGTTCCAAAGTGTATATAGGCCTTCATATACTGGCACACAAAAGCACAACAATGACAAAGCCGTTTCAGAAAACCCAAAAGATCGAAAACTCAACTAGTGTTCTTCTCCGCATTTCTCGAAACTCCCTCTTCGATCTGCAACTACCAAACCCCCGATTCGCGAAGGAACCACCACACGCACCCCCTCTCAACCCTAATTTATGACATCCAGGCTGCGGTCTGTCCTCTCGCACTAACGTCATCGAGTGTAACTCGCTTGGCGGTTTTCGAAACGCCATCTCGGAGCGCATAACTCCGCACAGTCTGTCGGATATTGCCGGGTGCGTAAGTCCCGCCCGCCGAATTTCCTCTTAATGAATTGCTTTATTAAATTAATGACACTTTTGCACGACCCGCAACTCGGCCGCATAGATTACCCGCCTAGAAGCGGCGCGTGCGTAATTGTATTATCATGTACGGAATTCGTTTCTGTGTCCGACTGTCATTTCATTAGTCATATAAGGATTTATTGCTGTCGGAAGAGGTCGAGCTGTTGTCTTGGAAGCCGCAGAGGAAGGGGCTGGCCAGACGATCGGAAGAGGAGAGTAAGGGTGTATCGTGAAGGGTAGATTGATGGACATGGACGTCTGCCTGCTTGGATTGTTACAGTTTTGTTGGAAGATGATTCTGGATATTCAAAATTAAATATACAGGATCTTGCTTTTTCACTACTTGCATTATAATTCCCACTTCTTGTTTCCGTTTCCATCTTTCTTGCTGAAATATTAAAATCTCACCTACAAACTTTCCCAAAAAATGTCACAAAACCACAACCCGTACGCTGAGAGGATTAATACTTCGTTAATAAAAAGGAAGGGAATCAAAACAACAGCCGATCTCCACCCACAATCGCCGGGATTGATTTCGGCTAAGGTCGTTCGCCTAGGAGCGAAAATAATGCCGCGGATCCGGGCCTCCGACACGTGATCTGCAGCTGGAATTTTGAGTGGTTCCCGCACCGTTCATTTGAAGAAGTTTGAAATGTTACATTCTAACGAATCTCGTCTCGTGGAGGCGAGCCTCCTTCGCTAAGCGGTTTGCCTGCTATCCGTTACGCTGTAATTTGAATAAAATGCAATAAAATTAGGGGAGGCCCGACCTCCTCTGCCTCTTCTGAGCCGCCTCTACTTTACAAGAGCAAAGGCTACACACTACTAAACTGATTCTCCTAATACTTACAAGCCTGATACTTTCTAGGAGCCTTGATGAACAGGAGGACACATTAGGTTAGAGGTGGAGCGCCAGTAGACTTTGCAGCACCTTGACCTTAAGATCTACTGTACCCCACTCTGTTAACCATTTCGGCAGCAGAGTCTTAATGAACCCTGCTACTTATGTGGGTTCTATGTCCATTGTTTGTTCCGGTTTTATTAAAAAACAATCAAGGCATAGCAACCTTTACTTATGGCAGCTGAGTAATTGCAAAACTGGTGTTCAGCATTCTGTGGCTTTTTTGTAGAAGCGACAGTTACCATCAGGAACCCTGAATCCCGTGAGAATATCTCCAATCAATTAAAATTTTCAATTCTATCTTACTGACTAATAAGATTGTTTTGAAAGAACTCAATATCATTCTGAACCCAAAGTTACATTTCAAAGGGGCCATAAGTGTAAGAATCAAATAACATGAAAGAGAAGAGATGTCGATCCTGATCTAAAAGGACAGTTAGTCTAAGTTTTGCAACAAGACAAACTGTTGCTTGGAATCGACTTTAGGTTTAGACCCTAGAACTTGTGAAAATCAGCAATACTAAGCCAATACACAGATTTGTTTAATATTTAATAGTGCAATCTCTTCTTAACCACAGAACGCAGGTGCTCCTAGGCTCTACCAGATTTTCGAATGGGCAATATCGCAGAGAGTTTTTGGCACTTACTTCGAAGTGAGTGACGAAAAATCTCTCTGTATCTTAGTTGGGTGGGTCATGACCATAATGTGAAGGATAGTCTCTAAACGAGTATAAATCATTGTGATGAGCCATAAGTTGAAGACGAGACTATACCTGACAACTTGCTAGACTAGAAGTCACCTCGCGAACCAAATCAAAGTTTCAGTTCTAGTGAATGAGAGAGAGCACCTTCTATAGTTTTCAAAAAAAAACTCTACATTCTGAAACTCTGCTCGTGGAAAAGCCCAGAAACATCTGAAGCAGTCTTCACTTACTTCGTCTGATCTCTTGACTGTTTTCCAACAAGATCTCGGGATCTTCCGAATCAAGCTGAAGCTTCAGACTCCTGAGAATCGGTCATACAAGACAGCATTCTGGTCCTTCGGAGTGGATGAAATAACCACTGTTACCCTTTGGCTACTTCGCCCGACTCTTTCAACTTGGTTTTGGAAGAAAAACGTTAATCCTTCAAAAAAAGGTGTGGTAGAATTCCTCAACGCCTTATCAACGCTACTTGCCAAGATTTTCAACAAGATTATAATTTCAGACGAAATTAAACATGGAAGACTACAACCATTTAGTAATCGAAGAATGTTCATACTATATCATCATGAGTTTCTTTATATGGGCTTCAATTCACTTGTTTTTGCGAAGCAGTTCAACATAGGGATGCTCTCTATAAAATGAACCACAACAGTAGCTACTCTGTAAACTTCTATAGGACAAAGTCGCATCGAGAAACAATACCTTTAATATCCCACTTCGAGCACCCAACTTCTTGATTGGAAATGAACGAACTACCAACAAATCGAGAATTCCACACAATAAGATGACCAGAACAATGAACCCTATTTTCTTCTACACATAAAGCAAAGTCCTATCACGTGATCTAGACCGATGTTAATTCGTATCGTTCTGTGGCCGGATATCGAGACCTTCGAAAATAACCGAACGGAGAAGTGAAACCAATGTATACTGCGGAAAAGCGTGGAAGAGGATGTAATTTCAACTCAAATAAAGTTCAACTTGTATTCAGCGAAATGAGTATCTGAAGAATAAGGCAAAAAAAGCTCTGGGGATCGGGTATTGGTTGCGGCGTTGAAGATGTGGCGAAAAAATCTGCAATTCAAGGATTTCTGCGAGGAAATAGTTGGTCATTTTATTTCCAATTCATCTGAAACATTTGAGTTCCTGAAAAATCATTGCTAGAAAACCTGGTTTTTCAAGCGTTCATTTTCAACAGCTTCTCCATTCGAATGTCCAGGTTCTAGCTAGAAAAAATATTATCTATTGAAATTAACTTGTTTGTAGTTCGAGTGATATATAGAATTTATTTCACCCATGAACTCAGGAATCAAAGGAAATAAAGAGGCTAACATACTAGTCAGAAAGGTTGCACAAACGCTATACTTACTGGTTCAGAACCCTTCTGTGGTATAGGCAAATGCACCAGTAAGAAAGAGTTTTTGAAGAAGGAAGAAAGAGGAGGAATTTTAGTAAGTTCAGTTTAAAAAAGGTGTTACAGTTCACTGCGACTTCAAGGTCAGTTCTGGCAACACCCTTCACAGCTTGCCTTCCAGTTCCAGAGATCTAATGAAATCTAATATCTGTGAAGACTCCTTAGACTCTCAAGGCCAAAGCATTCCGTGACTAAGTGAATGGGGATTTCTTCCTCCTCCCCACAAAACCTACACTCGTCAGTGTCCGATAATCCTATCCTCAACAGATGCTTCCTGAGGCGACATTATCTTGTAAGAAAGCCAGTGAAGAGCCAGTGATTAACAAGATCCAGATTTCTTTTGGATCTTGCTGTTTAAAAGTTCCACAGGAACTTAGTGGAATGATCCATCCCTGGGAGATTCTGCCAGAGTACTTCTTATAGGTACATTTACCTATACCACAGAAGGGTTCTAGGCCAATGAGTGACATTTTGCACCCTTTTTGGCACAAAAGAAGAAAACTCCTGATCACTTAGTTACAGAATGACTCGCCTTTATTCTCATTTGAGAATTCAGAAAATCTTACATTTGAGCCTTGGAAAAAATTTTGAAGAATGAGTTAGAACAAAAGTATTCATATACATGCTAGAAAAATGAATTTTCTGTAGGTATTTCTCAAAACTATTTCCGAGTTATATATACCACACTCCCAGAATCTTTGAATGGTGACCTCTCTAGGTTCCTGGACATCTTACGTATGTGCAGTGATTCATCTCTAGTTGACTCAGATTACCACAGAGGCTACTTCTTCTCTTGAATAGGTTATAAAACAACCAGGAATTCTGCATAAGCATTGTTGAGGGTGTTTCAAGTCGCAACCTTTACATAATCTCTAGAGTATTCTTTTGGATGGGTCAAACTGAATACCCTGAAAGTGTACCATATTGGTAAGAATAAAAAGATAAAAGAAATGATCGTAAGTGAATATTACTCGCAGTTTTCATGTCGAAACTTCACAAGCTTCTGAATCTGGAACACTGCAAAAATAGAAGGATGATTACTTAATGATATCAACCTGTAGCCTAAAAACCTTTTCCTACATGCACCAGCTACATACCAAACGCAGTCTGACTCGACTTAGTCTTCGACATCCTTGTATTTCCATGAATGTATGGATTAAATTAGATAAGATTAGAAGAGGGGAGACAGATCAAAACCGACCTTGCGAGCACCTTGACCATAGGATCTATTGTGCATTCCTGCGCTGATTCCCAGTCTGGCAGCAAAGTCTCAATGAACTGCACCAACTTTCTGGGAGCCACACCCGTTACTTGTTCAGGCTTAAAGAACCATGAGCCAAGATATCGTAACCGTTTCTGGTGAACAGCTTCACACTCACATAGCAGGTGTCTGGCTGTCTCGGTGGCTTCCTGGCAGAAGCAACATGTACTATCGGGCGCCTTTCCCATGTTTTTTAAGTGATACCTCACGGGACAGCGCCCAGTGAGAGCGCCCGTCAGTTTCCTCAGTTGCAATTTGCTGAGTGAGAGGAATTTCTTGGTCCAGCTCGTCGAGTGAGAGAGAAGTGACCAAGCTTACCATGAATGGGTAGGGTAGAGAACAGAAGATCTCGATTGAAATATATTCTGGGAGGATTCTGCATTTCTTAGAAACTTTATAGGTTTTCACTCCCAGTCTCTGAAACATAAATAATTAAAAAATGTTCGATTAAGGTGAAGTGCTCCTGCGAAAATCTTTGCACTTATTTGTCAGTTTTACTGTTAGGCAACAATTTTTTTCAAGACCAATTTGCTCCTGACAAATAAGTGCAAAGATTTTCGCAGGAGCACTTCACCTTAATCAAACATTTTTTAATTATTTATGTTTCAGAGACTGAGAGTGAAAACCTATAAAGTTTCTAAGAAAAAACAGAAGATCTACATAGTAGCAGTTTCCGGAAAAATAACCTATTCATAACGACCCCAGTTCCAATAATAATATTAATCAGTAAAGATTGTCCAGCAGTATATTGATCTTTGGAGAAACTCTATAACTCTCTGAATTTGGAACATTGTAAAAACATAAGGATGGTTAACTTGATGGGAGGCAATACCTAGTATCCACGTACAACCGAAAAACTCTCCCAACCGTATTCCCCGAAGAAACCCGGCAACGTCGCGCGATCTCGGCTCACTAGACTGTCAACCTGATACGCCATGGCTTACCGGGATGGCACAGGGAATTCAATAACAATTCCCATTCAGCTCGACTCGATACGGTGTGCACTGGTAATAAATAATTAAAGGGGGTTCCTGGGGGCATCTCTCACCTGCCCCGGCCCCCCTGTCCCCTGGCTGCCCCCCTAACAAATGGGGCAGCGCAAGCCGATTATAAAGGCCGTCCGGATAGATAAATGGCAGATAGGTAAGGTCGATCCGGTAAATTACTTCTGCCGCGGACGTAGAATTAAAAGTGAGTTAGTCTTCGACATCGGCCGATTGCTTTTCTTATTGCCTGTTTCCCTCCTTTATGGCGAAACTTGGAATTGAACGAGGAAAACGGTGAGGGATTTCGCTCTGAATGGACCGTTCGCTTGGAAAAGTTTTTCTTTTTTGAGGGGTAAACGTTGATTCGTGTGAGGTCTGACGAGGGATTTATAGGTGGTTTTCGGAGACATCCACGTCATTAATGTCAGTGTTAATGACTGCATTTGACACTCATTATCGTTCACTTTTGGGTCGATTTCATTGAGATACTTCACAAGCTGCTACTGAGCGAACTTAGTAGCTCATTGAATTCGCTCAGTGTAATCGTGCCAACAATCTGATTGTTAAAAAGCTGCGACTAAAGTTGAAAGCTGGGCTACTTCACACGCTGACTCGCTGGCGTTTTGGCTTGTTTGCATGTAAACAAGCAGTTTGTAAAGACAGTTGCTGCTAAACAATCTGTGAGTTCTCATCTACTTGTTGGTTCCTGGTTCTTAAATTTGAAAACGTATTTGATATTTATCTCAGATCCTTGACAACGATACAAACAAAAACCTCTCGAGGATCGCTAGATTGTTGGCTACTCAGCGAGTAGACAGTTTTGTGTGCAATCATCACAATCTCACCAGCTAATTCACTCGCTTCTAAATTCGCTCAGTAGCAGCTTGTAAAGTATCTCAATATAATCGAACCATTTGTCAGATGCTCATTCTAGAGTGGCCTAAATCCTACTGACCTCATAGTAAGGAGTAAACATAGAGATGCCCCTACGCGTGAAAAGTACTATATTGTAATCAATTCCTTAGTCTGGATAATCTGCTCGGCGTGCACTTCTTGCGCTCAACTGGTCTTTTATTATGCTCTCTCCTTCAAGTGAGAGCAAGAAGTGCACACTGAGCACTCATTGCAGAGTATTCAGACTTAGCAAATCAAGCTGTGAGATAGAAAGCACATTACTGCCTGAGAAAAATAAACAATAGATTTGATTTTTATTTTTACAATTTCTGAATATAATATTATATTTTTGTAATTTTGCCTTAGCTATATTTACCGGATACCCATAGGTTCGTATTGCCTGTTCTGTTTCCCCTTTATGGCGAAACTTGGAATTGAACGAGGAAAACGGTGAGGGATTTCGCTCTGAATGGACCGTTCGCCTGGAAAAGTTTTTCTTTTTCAGGGGTAAACGTTGATTCGTGTGAGGTTGGACGAGGGATCTATAGGTGGTTTTCGGGGACATCCACGTCATTAATGTCACTATTAATGACTTCGTTTGACAGATTCACACATTATCGTTCACTTTTGAGACAATTACATTGAGATACTTTACAAGCTGCTACTGAGCTAATTTGGTAGCTGATTGTAAATTCGCTCAGTGTAATCGTGTTCACAAGCCAACAATCTGATTGTTAATAAGCTGCGACTAAAGTTGAAAGCTGGGCTACTTTACACGCTAAATCGCTGGCGTTTTGGATTGTTTGCATGTAAACAAGCCGTGTGTAATGACAGTTGCTGCTAAACAATATGTGAGTTCCCATCTACTTGGTGGTTCGTGGTTCTTAAATTTGAAAACGTATTTGACATTTATCCTAGATCCTTGACAACGATAAACACCAAAAAAACCTCACTCAGAGCGCTAGATTGTTGGCTACTCAGCGAGTAGACAGTTTTGTGTGTTATCCTCACAATCTCACCAGCTAATTCACTCGCTTCTAAATTCGCTTAATAGCAGCTTGTAAAGTATCTCAATGTTATCGAAACATTTGTCCATGCTCATTCTAGAGTGCCCTAATCCTACTGACCTCATAGTAAGAAGTAAACATAGAGATCCCCTACGCGTGAATAGTACTAGGTATATGTAATCAATCAAGCTCTAGAGTGAGATGGAAAGCACATTACTGCCTGGGGGAAGTAAACAATAGATTTGATTTTTATTTCTACACATTTCTGAATATAATACAATATTTTTGTAATTTTGCCTTAGCTATAGAATACCCCTAAGTTCTTATTGTCTGTTCTGTTTCGCTCCTTTATGGCGAAACTTGGAATTGAACGAGGAAAACGGTGAGGGATTTCGCTCTGAATGGACCGTTCGCCTGGAAAAGTTTTTCTTTTTTGAGGGGTAAACGTTGATTCGTGTGAGGTTGGACGAGGGATCTATAGGTGGTTTTCGGGGACATCCACGTCATTAATGTCACTATTAATGACTTCGTTTGACGGATTCACACATTATCGTTCACTTTGTCAGATGCTTGTTCTAGGGTAGCCTAAATCCTTCTGACCTCAGAGTAAGAAGTAACATAGAGATGCCCCTACGCTTGAATAGTAAGGGTTCTTCAATAAGAGGTGTTTTTTTGAATAGCCCGCCATTTCAGTAGATGTCACGTTTGAAGCTGGTCATTTTTTGACATTGACAAGTAGTAACTACGCCATTAATGAAAATGGAAAGATACACGCTTCAAGAACGCATAGAAATTATTAAAATTCACTACTAAAATGGTGAAAATGTGGCAGAGGCGGTTAGTTAAACTCGAACATTTTGGGTCGTCGTGAAGCAACTTTGTCGGCCGCAATAAAGAAATCGGCGGAAAAATTCGAGCTGTTGGGACAAGTTAGTGATGTAAAAAATAAAACCCGTGCATGTCGCTCAAGAACAGGATGATTAATGATTTTTTATGGCCGAAATTGGATAGTATTGATCTGGGCAACGGTTACTTTTAAGAAGACAGCGCTACGTGCCACACAATCAACGAAACCATTGATTTTTCGCGGAAAAAGTTTCCGGACCGTGTTATCTCTCGAAGGGGTGATTGGCCACCGAGATCTTGTGATTTAACACCTTGCGACTCCTTCCTTTGGAGCCACGTGAGAAAGTAGGTCTACTTCAATAGCCCAGCGTCGATTCAAGACTCCAAAGATGGAATTCGTGTGGCTATCGAGGACATAGGGCAGCCACTATGCGATTTGATTATGGAAAATTTCATTGAAAGGATATGGTCCTGTAAGCGTGGTCGTTGTGGTCATTTGCCTGATGTTATTTCCCACTATTAACGGCATAGCTTTTTCTTTATAAGGGAATAAACAATCCGATCATTTATATTGAAAAATGGCATTTTTCTTTGAATATCAAAATAAAACCTCTTATTGGAAAACCCTTTATAAAGGACGTTACTGTGGCCGATATATCAAAAGTTGCAAAATGGCGAATGCGCAGGTCATCACCTAATATGCTTCGATTTTTTGTATTTTGAAACAGATTAAGTATTTCCTCCAAGTATTTCTCGACCTAAATAAACAATATATTATAGCCATGTAGTAATAAACTTGATATCGAATTGTTTTTATCACCACAAGAGGAAAGAATGAGAAAAATAGTTCGAGATTTTCAAATTCGAATCGAATAAGAGCATGAAGTGTCCCATTTACTGTTTCATAAAGCTTGGTCGGCCAATCAAATCGTTGATTTTGAATTAAGTCGATGGTTTACGTGGAAAATGAACTGAAAATTGCACAGGAATGATGACATTTCATTAATCGCCGTGACTGGAGTTTTGTGAAACCCGGCTTCAGTGTTTTCAAGTGCAATTGAATATTTCTCACTTCCTTTTGATGATAAATTCTCATCTTGATACCAAATGAGCGCTATAGCTGACACGTAATTCGTTAGAGTTTGCGGCAATATGAAAAAAATTACGAATCCACTCAGAAAACACCCATTTGTCCGAGAGGACGTATCGAACAAGACTCTCATCAAGCACCTATCTACCAAATCAGGCAGTGTCACTGTGTGCGGAGCAAGGGAAGATGAACGAGATCGTCAGGGCTGTGCGTAACAAAGGAACGAGACCTACGCAGAGATAGCAATCATCCATTTTAGGATCACACAATGCTCGAATTAAGCAGACAGCAACAGATGCCATCTGGAGGAAGACGAAGATAAATGCGCCTTTCCCAGATTGACGTGTAAATAGGAAAATAACCTATTTAGGCTTTTATCGAAGCTGTTTCCCGCCGCACTATGCAGTAGTTAAACGAAAAACGTTCTCGTTCTTTTGTGTATGGAAATAACCACTATGATTTGCTGGCCCTCGAACTTTGTTATTTGCTAATGTTGTGAGGATCCAACTTATTTTTCTGACAAAAATTTCAAAATTGAATTGAAATGAAATGGTAAACTTTTGTTTTTTCAGCTTTTCAGCTCCTTCTTTTCTGTTGGAAAGTACCAACTATCAGAGTTCGAAATAAAAATACAGAATTTAGAAAATACAGTGAAACTTCCCTATATTGAACGTCTGTATAACGAATTTCTTTCAAGACATTGCACCTTGAATCCAAATTCCATGTTGAAAACTCCCTCTAAAATGAAGTAAATTCTCTCTACAATGAAATATTCCAAGAACATCCCTCTTTGAATGGTTATTGGTAAAAAAAATATAAGGGTGGGTGTTTTCCATAATTATGCTGGACGTAGGTGATAAATCCCGATCATAAACTAAACCTTTACGGCGGGCGAATAGATCCTTCCGAAACGTTGGATTCAGCTGGAAATGTTAATAATGACGGTTACTTTAAATGATTTCGTTAATGTCGATATTAAATCGTAACAAATGAACTTCCAACTGAAAAGGATATGTTAAACAGTATCAAATGCGGTGTTCGAGATCACTGCGATAGCAGTGATGATACCGACAGCGTTGATTTGGAGGGGCAACCGGCCGAAAAACCAAATCGTGAAGAGGTATTTCAAGCCTTTAAAACGTGTCGTCTCGCTTGTCGGTCCATTGAAGGGGTTCCGGAAAATATTTTTGAATCTTTGAGAAAATGCGTTTTTTCATGAGAGTAAAATGTTTTTCAATTGTACCACTCAGACAAAAATTACGAATCATTTGCCCAAAAAATCGTGAATAGCTATATGTGTTGTATACGTACCTACATAAAATGCCTATATATAGCTATTAGAAATGTACTTACACACCTTTTCGATTATGTATATAAATTCACAATAAAAAAATAAATCCTTTTTTTCGATACTGGACACTATGAAAAAGACTTCTTTCTGTATAACGAAATTTTTTTGGGGATTTACCGATTTCGTTATAAGGAAGTTCCACTGTATGTCAACATTTAGATGATTTTTTTTCCTGGGTAATAAAAGGTCGATTAGTGTTAAAAGCCAGTAGCTTGTTTGGTTGCATACTTTCGAAATTACATTTTTCATGGTAAATATGTAATTTAAAAAAAAAATTAAATATTGATGACAATTTTTATGTAACTTATAGAATTCAATAATTCAACAATTTCCACTAGGACAAAATATATAATACACTTACATTCTTGAGTTTTATCAATTTTTTTCTCGAATATTTCAATAAATTGTTCTAGATAAACTTATCAAATATAACTGCGCATTCGCCATTTTGCAACGAATGAATTCCGACTGCTGAGTCAAGTTTTGGCATTGGCCCCACCTTTTACAGACACACCATATAATTAAATTTTTTATATATATCGCTGTAAAATATGCATAATAACCGTCCAAAATCTAACGAAAATCCATCAGGTATTGTCGATCAACACACGGTAAACCCCGAAGTCATATTCGATATGAATAGTTGGCTATATCTGACACCTTACACGTCATTAAATGGTCATCAATCATTTTACGTAGAAGGGGGTTTTGCATATATAGCATGCTAGATTTATTAGTTTTTATCATAACGAAAGTGAAAATATTCCGTGATCGTTTTTAATGGCTTGTTGAAAGGTTCATTTGAATAAGAATGCTGTTGTAGATTGACTTTGTTTGGATCGTTGATATAATACGTTCTTGATTATTATTGCAGTGAGGTAGTTGTACAGTTTGATATTGTTTTGATCCTAAATGTAAGCAGTTTTGATGGATATAAATTGTTTAGCTGTTTTCGATATTTGTTTCATGTTGATATTTATAGTACCTACGCAGTTATTTTTCTGAATCATTGGCATTCTAGAGCTTCGTGTACCTACGTTACGCTATATAGTTGTTATTGTTCAATTTTTAGAGAATGGTTTTGACAAATGGTAAATAAAAACAATCACAAATATTATGGGAAACTGGGAAAGGTAGATCGTCCCAGTTATTCAGTACCTAATTTGCAATTTCAGTAAGTGACAGTATATTCTAAAAAATTTATGAAAAGACCTGAGCACGAGCTTCACCTTACCTCAAAATTTTGTGTAAGACTGGAGATTCTTCCTGCGTATACGAAGGCAAAATGTCAGCACGATCGAAATTATATTCTCGAAATTATTGTAGGAATGAAATATGTAAAAAATCGAAAATTGAAAACTATTGAATCTTATGGTTCGGATGATGCGAACCTCTTGAAAGTTTGGATGAACGTTCAGTATATCAATCTTCATTTATCGAATAGATTTCACTTGAATCGGATATCTCTTCGTAGAAATATAAATATTCTTCTTTTCAACATTTCAATTGAATTTTCTATGGTTATGTTACACTATGGGCACAAAAATTGCATGACGCTTATTATAACATTTTGCAGGTGGCTGCAAATTTTCATTCTCATCGGTTCCGGTTCATCCGGTTTTGTCTGAGATATTCAGGAACGAAAATTTCAAGTGGCTATATTTTTAGAAAACCCAGTACGATTTGGCTGGTTAACGAACTTAACCGAAACATGTGGATCCAAACTCACCCTAAAATTCTCAAGTCTCTAGAACAACCTCTTCGAAAGTTCTCTTGCTAACAAACGGCCGGCCCCACTGACAGAATTGAATTTGACCACAAATTCATCATCAGGGAGTGGAACCCTATTGTACGAGACCATTTTCTGCTCAAAATTTGGAAACTAAAGACATTTAGGCAAAACGACAGAGTTTTCAGGTTTTCACTCCAGAAACGAATAATTAAAAAAAAATAATTAAGATGAAGTGCTCCTGCGGAAACCTTTGCAATTATTTGTCAAGAGCAAATTGGTTTTGAAAAAAATGTTGTCTAACAGTAAGACTAAAAAAGGATATAAATGGAAAGGATAATGTAACGTTTCGGTGTCAATTAGACTGCAAAGGAAAAAACACACAATTCCGAAGATTTTACAAGTTCGTCTGAAGAAAGTGTCTGATATAGACAACAAAACGTTACATCATTCTTTTCATTTATCTACTTTTTTAGGTTTACTGTCAGGTAACAATTTGTTCGAGACCAATTTGCTCCTGACAAATAAGTGCAAAGATTTTCGCAGGAGCACTTCATCTTAATTAGGAATATTTTAATAATTTTTGTTTCAGAGACTGGGAGTGAAAACCTAAAAAGTTTTTAGAAATGCAGAACCCTCCCACATTATATTTCGATCGATATCTAAAACGACATAGCACTCGTTCAAGTAGAGAGAGCGCTCCAAAAATGGTAATTCATTAACTCACTAGCTTCGTTTTCTCAAAACCAACACACTGCCAGTGCTCAAGAGTTTCTCACCAATCAAAAAGAATAGCCCTATAGACTCCCCCTGTCACTCAGAATTCTCACTTTCACCCCCCAATTCGCCATTTACGACACCTCGATTTCAGCCATCGCCAGTATTCAAATCATCCCCCTTCGCGCCCGAATTACATTACATATTCAGGGGGCGAAAAAACAATAATCGTTTCCAAATGGAGGAAAATTAAATTCTGGACGGAGGTGCGCGGAGAACGAGACGAAGGTAGGTCTGATGGTGGAAAAGCGGCCGTATATTAGCATCGGATGAAGGTTTCGGAGGGTGGCAATTCATTTTCTTGCCACCTCGCCAGGCAAATATCTATGGCGGGGCGAAAGAAGCAATTCTAGACGGTTTGGGCCGGAGCCAAGGGGTGGACTTGGGGTAATTGGCCCGGAGTAGGTGCTGATCGAGGAAGTGGAGCCAGAAGGCCACTTAACTGGCTTGATTTATCGCCTTTGGATTATAAACAGTATGTGTTAGGAGTCGAAGTATTGAATCGAACTGGTTCTAAAGTGGTTTTAAGTCGAGATTGGTCCTGAAAGAAACTATATGTCGTGAGCTGTTGGATGGAGAAGAATTTTTGGGTGGAGACGAGTTGCCAGATAGTTAAAGTTATTGATATTGTTTAAAAAGAGGTAACAGTTCACTGCGACCTCAAGGTCTATTGTGTTTCCTTACAGAGCTGTTCTGACCACACCTTTTACAGGTCACCTTTCAATTCCAGAGATCTGAGTAAATCCAATATCTGTGAATACTTCAACAAGGCTAGTTCTTCATTCTTACAAGTTTTTCGCCCAAGGCATTCCCTCCTTAGGCTCGCAATCCCAGAGCATTCCGTGACTAGGTGAATAGGGGTTTCTTCCTCCTCCCCACAGAACCTACACTCGTCAGTATCCGACAATCCCATCCTCAACAGGTGCTTCCTGAGGCGACAGCGTCCTGTAAGAAAGCCAGTGAGGAGGTGTACTTGTTTCTTACCAAGATCCAGATATCTTTTGGATCTTGCTGTTTCAGACTTCCGAAGTATCTTAGTGCAATGATCCACCTCTGGAAGATTCCGCCAGAGTGTTACCTTCTCGGCTTGCTCCTTCTACAGGAACTTCTTCCTATAGATACATTTACTTATACCTACCAGTTAGTGGCTTTTGTGCTCTCTTTTCAGCTAGTGTGTTAGCCTCTTCATTCCTGAGTGAATAGGAAACCTGACTTAGGAGACCTTCTTGTTATACAGTATTCGCAAGACGCTCTCTGGTCACCTAATCGACCTAATATTTACTGGTATGCCAAGGACACAGAACTCGAGGCCAGCTTAAAGCCATGGAGTTAAAATAATAGTTCTGAAAAGTGTGATCTTGACCACCAAAAAATTATTTTTCTGTTATTTTTTCTGCTTCGATTTTTTTGGCAGATTCAGAATTTCGAAGGCATTTTGGAGAGGGGTTATTGGTAGGACTCAAAAAAAGAAATCCTTCAATATTTGAATAGTTTTTAATTGTTAATTTTGTTGGAAATGCGAGATCGGGTTTTTTCTACTGGGGTTTTCCCTGAGCTCTGGTATCATACGAAAAAATAGTATGGTTTCCCGTTTCGCACTAACCTCAGTTAGGGATTTTTGTTTTTGTTTCATGTTTTGTATTATGTTAGCTCTTACTTTCAGAAGAATATATGTATATTACCAAAATACAAGAAAACAGCACCGAGTCACAATTTTGTTCGACAAAACCTGAATTCCGATCCTGCCTCGATCGGGTTGAGGCATATTAAAGAGTGGTTATTACCTCGCGAAGGCGCGAGAGGTCAATTTATATGCCCCGCGAGATCTTATCCGCCTAACATAAAAGAATAATCGCTTTTGAAATGTAATGCCTCCACGAAACGTCGAAAATAAAACGAACGCCAGCTAGATTGGCTTCCCCTTCGGAACAAATGGAACACATAACTGTCTGAACGTTGGAAAACAAAGGAGGAACTGGAGAAGGTGAGAATACTGGGAGGATCGATGGAAGGTGGCGAAAAGTGTGGAGGTGGTATTAATGGATGAAATTTTCCTGGATCGTTTGAATGTTGATTTTAACGATTGGTCGTTATTTTTTTGTTTTGAAGTGATGACTTTTCATTGGATGAACTGTTTCGATGTCGTTAAAAGTTTGCTCTTTCATCTTTGCTCAGAAGTAGACATTTTCTTCATGGGGAACCAATGTTAACCTTGAGAAAGAGAGGGGGAAATTATTGGGGTGAATGGTATCTTTATGCTCAACACCACTACATAAGCCGAAGACGAGATATTCTAGATTAGATTTAATCAGGATATGGGTGGTAAAGCTCGATAGACCACGCAGCACCTTTGTCTTAAGATCTATTGAACAATCCTGCGCAGTTTATCATTTCGACAGCAAGATAAATAGCCAAAAACTTGGCTGAATTGCTATTTTCATTTAATGCCTAATCGATACTCCAAATATAAATCAAAAAGGCAGTGGCGGGCAGATTTACCATTGAAGCTAAATTCTTTTTCGAACACTCCTGCCAACAAACTAACAGATTTCCATTTGTTTGTCACGCCAACGTAGAATCTCGTCGAGTCTTCTATGAACCTTTCACTTCGGCAATCTATGGTTTAAATTGGGGCCGATGTAAAAATTTACATTTGCATGGAAATATTGAAAACCATCGATCAACGTGACCAACAATTCGAGAAACTCACCTCAAAGTTCGAAAAAAGAATAATAATAAATCTTCGAGAATATCAATGATCAAAAAATAAAAGCTACGAAACTCCTGCCTGAGTATCACACCGAATCCATTAATGAAACATTAAACATTAAAATTTGTATTTAAATTCAGCAAGAAACAATAAACCTTTTGTATAAAACTCCGCGCGTTTGCTTCTCCAACTCCTATCGCATCCCAGCGCTTTACTAATTGGGAATCCTATCTTAATCGTTCGGAACGGTCCTTATTCTTCCCGGATCTCCAGTCCATAAACAAGAGAAATATTTCCTCTTCCCACTTTTCTTTATCGAAAACTTCTTCCCCAATTAAAACTTTTATATACTCCAACAATCTCCTCCTCCTACCCCATCTCTCTAACAAGCATACTTCTACCTCCCACCAGCTAGCAGCTCCCAGTGTTCTCGATTCCCAATTCCGGACATTAAAAAAAAGCCAGATCCTCAAAGAGATTCATAACCGTTAGCCGAAATCGGCATTTATTCCTCGCCTGCCATTATATATTCAAATTTCCTGTCGAATATAAAAGTACCATCTACAATTCAGATTAAACAAACACAATTTCTTGAAGCGGGGAGAAAGGAAGATTATTCAGTCGTATCGGAGTCGGTTTCAACTTCTCAAACATCGGGAGGATTGGGGAAAAGAAGGAGGAGAGCAGGGCGCCCTTATTTGACTGGCAAAAACCCCTTCAGGTTCGATTTTTCTTCTTGAAGCGATCCGAAAAGGTGACAGCCAATCAACTCTTTCATCGGCGCGAGTTAATGTAGCAAAGCGACTGGCGGATCAACATGGATCGCTTATCTCATCGATTCCGAGATGATTTTTCAGAGGGAGGGGGATGTTACCACCCAAAAAGTACGAAATTTTCCACGAATGCCCTAAGTGGAAATCTGTTTCGTTGAATTTGTATACAATCAAGTTGAAAATAGACTGTATTAACCTTTCGATCTGCCACATAGAACGGAAAGAATGTATACTGCAATGCACAAGGAAGTCCGCTATAGGCGATTCTGTCAATTTGGCAACCTCGTTCTGTTACTGTTCAGTTATTTGCTGCGTCGTGTTCACCTTTTCGTTTCGATTTGACGTTCATAAACTGAATTATTTTACTGATTTGGTGACAGTTTATTGTTGTTTGGCGGTATTCCGGTAATTATAGCTGAGGCAAAATTATAAAAATATTATACTATATGCAGAAATTGTAGAAATAAAAATCAAACCTTTTGTTTACTTCACCCTAGTTAGGCAATAAGATGCTTTCCATCTCACTTCAGAGCTTGGTTGATTACAATATAAAGGGTTTACCAGTAAGAGGTGTTATTTTAATATTCAAAGAAAAATGCCATTTTTCAATATAAATGATCGGATGTTTAGTTCATTATACAGAAGAAGCTATACGTTAATGGTGGAAAATAACATCAGGCAAATGACCACCATGACCACGCTTACAGGACCATATCCTTTCAAAGAAATTTTTCATAACCAGATCGCAAAGTGGCTGCCCTATGTCCTCGATAGCCTCACGAATTCCATCTTTGAGGTCTTGAATCGACGCTGGGCTATTGTCGTATACCTACTCTTTCACGTGGCCCCAAATAAAAAAGTCGCAAAGTGTTGAATCACAAGATCTCGGTGGCAGATTGTGATCACCTCTTCGAGAGATAACACGATCAGGAAACTTTTTCCACTAAAGATCAATGGTTTCGTTGCTTGTGTGAAACGTTCTGTGTTAACTGAACTTTCTGAGCCTTAATACCCAAATCTGTATGCAAAATACGGTATAATGACGTTTGTGGAATGTCCAATTCCAAAAAACGACGCGGAATGGACAAACCTGGGTTTTCTTCAACACTTTCGGCTACAGCAGCAATATTCTCGGCTGTTCTCGAGCGACGTGCACGAGTTTTATTCTTCACATCACTAACTTGTCTCAACAGGAATTTTTCCACCAATTTCCTTATTGCGGTCCAACAAGATGCTTCACGACGACCCAAATATGTTCGAGTTTTACGAACAGTCTCTGCCAAATTTTTACCATTTTTAAAGTGAATTTTAATAATTTCAATGCATTCTTGAAGCGTGTATCGTTTCACTTTTATTAAGAGCCTAGTTTACACTCGTCAAATCTCAAAAAATGACAACTTCATACGTGACATCTACCGAAATAGCAGGCAATTCAAAATTACACCGCTTATTGGAAAACCGCTTATATCTGAATAGAATAAAACGTGAAACAACAAACTCATTTATCGGCACACCTCATCAAGTTTCAAGAATGTGAGGAAGCCTCCATTTTCCTACAATTCATTGAAAAATTCATCTATTTTCAACCGAAATTTTGTTTGAAGAAGCCAGTTTGCAGCGAAATATCCTAATATTATGTTTTTCTTGGGTCAATTTGATCGCAATAATGTTAAAAGTAGGTGAAACATAATTTGTTTCAACTTAGAAATTCCTTGAGTAAATTCTTTATTTTAAGTATTCTAAAATAAAATTCAAGCATTCGGGGTGTCAACAGGCTCCTTCGCTATTTTGCAACTTGTGGTGGATTCGTCTCAGTAATGATTTATATGTTAAAAAGAGATTAATCCAACTCATTAAACAATCAACGAACATCTCAACCATCAGTCCCTTTCGAGTTCGTCACATTCTAACAACTGAATCCACTCTAGATTGTCATAATCATTAGGAACGGAACTTAATTCTCATTCAAATTTCACAAGATCCGACGTTGTTGTGACTGGCAAACCGCCAATATTTATGCGGGACCCATTACCAGCATACTTCGTCAACAATTCGAGAATTGTTCCATCCTTTACAGCAATAAGACACGTCAAAATACGCTTATCGTCAGATATTACGAGTGTCCATTAGGAATGCTTAGCCAGATCACACACGAGCGAGAATTGTGGCTCTGGGCTTCGATTAAATGGGGTAGACTCGAATATATTATTTTTTGTTTCCGTTTATTAGCTGGAAGGTCCTCGGCGTTTGGAATGTGGAATGTTCTGGGCCCTTGAAAACTCATATCTAGAACTGTCAGATAGTGGCCGATCGTCACAATGACTATCTATATGCACTGCGACCAAGAAGGTTTTGTGTTATTAGGAAAAATTAATGACATTATGCTCATAACTTTTGTTTTTGTTTGTACGTTAGGATGTTTTATTTTTGCATGAAAACGGCGCCCCATACGAACAATGAGGCAAGACAAATTTTTTGACATGAATTGAACGAAGTAATAAAACGATTTAAGCCTGAGCAGGAGCTTTTAAGCGCTCGTTCTTTGGTGGAGCAATAGGACTACTACCTCAAATTTCATATGGGATTTGTGATTGGCCAAATATATGAATGCAGAATCTAGTTACAATCGAAATTATATTCTGAAAATTATTTAGAAGATGAAATATGTGAAAAATATAGGTAATTTGAAAAAATTGAATTCTATGGTTCTGATGACGCGATCCTCCTAAAATTTTCCATGAACATTCATTAGTTTTAATTTCAAAATAAATTTCGCTCGAATCAGATATTCTGTTTTTCAAATATAAAGCTCGTCTTCAATTTTTCAATTGAAATTTTCTATGGTTTTGTTGAAACTATGGCCACAAAATTTTGCATGAAGATTCAGTATATCAATCTTCAATCACAGAAGAAATTTCACTCCAATCAGATATCCTATTATGGAAATATAAAGGTCTTCTTTTCAATATTCCAATTTAATTTTCTATCATTCTGTTGATAGTATCTATAGCCTCGAAATTTGAATGGAAATTCAGAATATCGATCTCCATTCACAAAAAAAAAATTCAATGAAATCAGATATCTTTTTATGGAAATATGAAGTTATTTTTCAACATTCCAATTGAATTTTCTATAGTTCTGTTAACACTATGGCTACAAAATTTCTCATGAGGCTCATGAGCATCTTGCATTTGGCCGTGCCATTTCATATCGATTGGTTACGTTTTTTCTGAGATATTGAGAAACAAAAATTTTGATTGGCCATATTTTATGGAACTCCTTATACGATTTAGCTGGTTAACGAACTTAACCGAGTCATTTGGGGCCTGAACTCATCCTGAAGATTTCAAGTCCCTAGGACAATTCCTCCGAAAGTTATTGTGGCCCGACGGCCCCACGGACAGAATGGAATTTGATCACGAATTCGTCATCAGGGAGTCTAACCCTTTCATTTGAGACCATTTTCGACTCAAAATTCGAAAATTACAGACATTTTGGCAAAACGATATAGCACTCGTTCAAGTAGAACGAGCGCTCAAAAATGATTACTGATTGAAATATCTTAGTGGATTAGATATGTACCAGTTTTTTTACCCAAAAATTGAGATCATTCTACTTACACTTATGTGAGCTAATGATAGCATCAAATGTTTAATAACTACCTCTTGAAACCCACCAAATTGACAAGGTCCAGAGTAATAAATAAATTTTTTACAGTTTTGGAAAAAGTTTTTCCGAAAAAAGAGAATTCCGATGAATAATATTTGGCTTTTTTGTTTTGGTGAAACCCAAACTTGTCTAGAAATTAAAGTTCAGCTGAAATTTAGGTTACCAATATCAAAAAATTATGTTGTAGACAAGAAACTTTCCATAAAAAGATTCTTTCAACTTCTTCGGATCCATCTTCGCAAGTTCCTAAATAGTTTGTTTAAACTATAATGCAACAAAACGATTTTGAATTCTGAGCTCGAAGAAGCATCGTTTCGTTCATATCAAAAATCAATTGGCAGGTTTGAAATAAATTTATTCCAATTCAAAGTTCTCAGATGAAATCATCGATGTTTCAGCCGAATTACCTTTTACAGATCACAGAAATGTAACATCTGAACGCTAACCGACGCCTCCGCCATTTTGCAACCAATAACTGCCTCGATAACGATTCTTCCAGATTCGAATCATAGACATAAAAGTCGCAATTTTCAGTGAAACCTAATGATGAACAAATTTCAAACTCTACCAGATGCTCCTACCTATCGCCAAACTTTCACCGAGCATATTTCAATTTCACTTCCTTCACTCCCTTCCCCTATCGTCGCGACGCTACAAGTTCCTAGAAACCTCCCCCAAACTCGCATTTTAATTACCAGAGTGCACCAAATTAATGAAAGTAACCGTCAGAGAGAACCAAGAAACAAATCATAAAACGTCCTCGGTACGGCACTTGAGGAAACTCCGGCAAAGTTTTCCCGGACTGTTTACCTATGCCTTCAATTTTCCCGGGTCCGCTAAAGGGTTTCCCCTTTTTCCGATAATTACTCAGGTTAGCCGGCACGATTCGAAACAATAATAAAATAAGTGCAGCGTGAAAATTCCCTACGTGTAATTATAATTTTTATTCGCCGACATCTCGTGCCCTTTTTGAGTTGTAAACTGTAAACTGCAACCCGCTGTCAAGAGATTCGAAAGTTGTGGTGCTTGCAAGGTTTGTTAACGGCCGTTTTAATCAACATGGCTGGGTAGGAGTGTGTGTCTTTTGTTTTACTGGTTTGTTGTGTTTTCTAGCGTTTTTTCGATTGCGGAAACTATCGAGGTTTTTGATTATTCGGGGAAAGTTCAAAGCGTGGTTGTTTCGAGGAAAATTAGTATTTGTAAAGTTTTCGACGTTTCGTGTTCGTATGTTGCTCGTGTTTTAACTTCTATTGTAATCACAAAGTTTATGCTGATTTTAGGAATATGCAACAAACCAGTTTTCCGAATTCTGTCGTCTACAATGGTTTTCCCAGATCTTTTTCATTGAAGTTGCGTCAGGCTGCCCGTAATACTCGATGTAAGGCTCCTGAGAATGAACCGGTAGTCAAGGGTTCGAATCCCTATGGTAGGTTATTTGAGAATCAAAAGTTTTTTTTCAGGTTCACAGTAAGCTGATAATATCTGAAACTGACGTGTGTAGGTTTTGTGGGAAGCAGGAAGAAACCCCCATTCACCTAGTCACGGAATGCCTTGGCATTGCGAGCCTAAGGAAAGAATGTCTAGGACGAGAAACTTGTAAGAGTGAGGAACTAGCCTCGTTGAAGCCTTCACAGTTATTAGATTTCATTAGATCTCTGGAACTGGAAGGCGAGCTGTGAAGGGTTTCGCCAGAACAGCTCTGTAAGGGGGCACAATAGACCTTAAGGTCGCAGTGCACTGTAACCCCTCTTCAAACTAAACTAAGCAGATATATGTCATGCACAAAAATATTTTACTGCATCGTTGAACGATTGAATTTGAACTGTCGAGAAGTTATCTAACATCTAATAATCTTGTGAATTGGTGTAATGGATATATTAATGTAAAAAACCATTTTCGAATGAATGTTATCAGTTTCTTTTCACCGCTTGACATATAAATTCTGATTTTCGAAAGATTTCATAAAAATTTTCCAAAACGCTCTGTACTGTATACAGGGTGTTTCTGAATTGATGCAAAAGATTTAAGGGGATGATTCCTCAGAATATTTTATGAAAGGAAGTTTCATAAATGTAGTTCCGGAAATGCATTGTTTCCAAGATACAGGGTGTTGAAGTTTTACTTGAAAACTGACTGAAAAAGTGGTACGCCACTGAGATTTTTTAAACTAACAATTATTTTTGAATTATTCATTCAATGTGTGATGAAAAAAATCTCTTCTGCTTCTTTTCGTGTTGGCTGCCGTTTTTATTCAAGAAAATTAATAATCTTAACGTGTATTTGTCGTTACTTCAACACATCATGTAGTAGAGATACCACGTCAAGATGTTTTATTTTTTTACATATAAACGGAGCCCCACACGAAAAAAAACGCTTTAGAGTTTTCGTCGCAAATGAAGGAATAATTCAAGAATAATTGTAAATTCAAAAAATCTGAGTGGCGTACCACTTTTTCTGTCAGTTTCTAAGTAAAACTTCAACACCCTGTATCTTGGAAACAATGCATTTCCGGAATCGCATTTATGGGAACTTTCTTTCATAAAATATTCCGAGAAATCATCCCCCTGAATTTTGCATCAATTCAGAAACACCCTGTATATCCAAACGGTGCTTATAAAATATTCTGAATTTCAGCCTTTAACATAAGTTACATGATAATAATTGGAAAATTTCATATGAATGTTTTATATTAGTACGTTTTAGATATATATAGGGTGCTTCTAAAAATCTATCAATTATTTCACATTTCTGCGTTATAACAGAAAGCTTTCAATGACATTGAAGGGGCTTTTGGATTTCGAGTGATTGTTATAGGGGCTGGGATTTTAAATAAGGTGCTTCTATAAACATGTTGAATATTCTGAATTTCTTTGTTGAAATCGGAAGAGTAGTTCGAGTAAGATGTAATCCTTTTTTCCCCTTTTAACGATATAATTTGAATTTGATTTCACAATTTCATTCAGTGCACCTAAATTTTGAATCTGGCATTTAGCTTTATAGTGATCCCAAGGACATCCTGCATGTATAATTTGAAAACCAATAGTTGCCTGGTTTAGGAAACGTAATTCTGAAAACTTTTGGGTTTAGCCTGTTCATATTTTAATTCCACTTTCCTGTTCAAGCCTTAAACACACCTGGAAATTTCTAATTTTCAAGCGGCTCAATTGATCTACTGATCATCTGATTTTCCTGAAAAATATTGATCTACTTAAAAAGGTAGATCAGTGAAATCACTAGTTTTATAACTATGCAACACGAATAAAACGGAAAAACCTGAACATTCATATAGGGAAACAGAATTTTTTCAATACATCTGATCATCGCTATCAATCATCCAATCGAAAAAGCATAAAATAAAAATTTCCTTCGTGTTCGTCAACCCCTTTTTCAAACTTCAGAACGAAAATCTTTTCAGTCGAGTCTCAAGATCGATTCGAGAAAACTGCCAGCCCCTATTTACTCGGACCGGGTAAGTTTTCCCGCCCCGGTGGCTTTCCATTTGTGTTTCGCTACCTTGATTGTAGCTTATTGTTAGGTTGTTAGTTTATTGCTTTCGTTACTTCGTTTTCCCGTTCCCTGGATTACAATGGCGCTTAACTAACTGGCACTAATCTGGTTTATTTAAGGAAATTCGGCAGCGCCAAGAAAAGCGTCTTACACGAGCTGGATTTCTAGTTTTCCCTTCGAATAATGCCGCAGTTTGAATGGAAGAGTGGTGGGGATATAATTTCGAGGTGGTTGAAGATGTCGAGCTATAGTTATGAAAGTTGAAATGCGGTTAGCAGGTTGTAAGGGGATAACTGGATTTTCCAGTCTGCGATTGCTTCCTGAAGGAAACTCTGTTATGGATTGTATTCAACGTAAATACAGGGTCATTATATTATTTTGCAATGAGTTTGTCAAAAGTTTCTCAACAATTTTCGAAATACCGCTGTTAAAATCTGAGGTTCTAAAAGACCACTACTTACTTGGAATACCAGACTTAGTTTGTATTTCTAAAAAACTCTTTAGGTTTCCACTCTTAGCCAATGAAACAGAAATAATTAAAGAATGTTCAATTAATATGAAATGCTCCTGAGAAAATATTTGCACTAATTGTCAGGAGCAAATTTTTTTTAAAAAATTGTTGCCTGAAAGTAAAACTAAAAATGGAAATAAATGAAAAAGTCACGTTAACGTTCCGGTGTCGATATCAGACACCTTCTTCAGACAAACTTGTAAAATCTTCGGAATTAAGTGTTTTTTATTTGCAGTAATTTTCACACATAGAGATGTTGATTCAATCAATTTTGAAATTCCTGATGTCATTTCTTTCTTCGATAAATCAATCCAAATACGATCTATTCCAACAGAACATTTGGTCAAATTATCTACTTCATCTAACAAAATACATGTGAATTCCTTAATTTCCTTTTTTTAATTATCAGGTTCCGTCATTATGATCTTTGTGTTGTTCCAGTTCATCATATGATCTCCGCTATTTGAACATATAGTCGGTTCACGAAAGTATGAGCGCATAGTAGGCGTTTGTTTATTTATCTGAAGTGGCCGTATTAAATGTCATAACGTAAAATAAAGTCAACGTTGCCGAATGTACCCGGCTTCGTCCGGCGAGCTTGCGAGTTATCAGAAAACTCTATGCGATATTGACAACATTGCGTATCAATCTAACAAAAAAATAAACATCATAACCTAAAATTTTAATATACACAGTGGAATATGCCAAAATATCATGGCCAACCGACAACTCAACCTTTCGTGAACGGACTATACATGATCACCGATTTGTGATCTTGTAATGTCTCTATTTTTGATGTTGTTCTTATGTTCCCGTTTTCTTATCTCTAAAGGTCTTGATGTCTCTCCTGTAAAGATTTTCCACATATACAGGGAATATTGTAAACACAATTTTTTGACTTTTGTGTCTCATTCACTGGTTTCGTTCTGGTTAGAATGGATCTCAAATCATTTTGTGTTTTGAAAACAGTTCTTGTGTTGAATTTGGAACCAATTCTTCTTTTTTTCCGAAAGGCCAGGAATATAAGTAATGACGTTCAACAAATTTGTTGTTTCAGAGACTGGGAGTGGAAACCTAAAAAGTTTTTTAAAAATGCAGAATCCTCCCAGATTACATTTCAACCGATATCAGGGTCATTATGGCACATTATTCCGTAATTGAATCTATTATTTAAGGCGGAATACCAATGTTTAAATCTATGAAAGATAATTACCCAGTTTTATCGATATGTTGACAGTTCCTTGAACATCATTTGGATAGCCAAATTCGGTAGCACAAAATTTTTTTCCAGTTTGAAAGAAACTTTGTTATGGATTATATTCAACGTAAATACAGGGTCATTACATCATTTTGCAATGAGTTTATCAAAAGTATCTCTTTAATTTCTCGAAATACCGTTGTTGGAATCTAATGGAGATAATTATTCAGTATTATAGGTCTGCTGACAGTTCCTTGGACATCTGAGGTCCTAAAAGATCACTACTTACTTGGAATACCAGACTAAGTTTGATAATCCCTTCTAGTTTTAGAATAGCCTTTCCGAATATCGAAGGAATTCATCTCTGTTACAAAATAACAGATCAATTCTTTATGAGTCCCACTGTTCTGAAAATCTAGTGTCGCCACTGTATGTCTACCAGAAAATTTGTAAATGATTTAACGTTATTTTTCTGTTCAATGGTACTTCTTCCCTAAAGTTATCCTATTTTCTGGTACAAAAACACGATTTTTAGGCAATATACATCCATTATTTTTAATACCTCATCGACCATTTCAACACCGAATAAATCCCATTCAAAACGACTTCTCTTAACCCGGTAATAAAATTTTAACAGATCCCGTATAATTCCGACAATGAAAACGACGGTTTTGCAACAGCGGAAAATCGGAAAAATCCAGTGGAAATTTGATGTTACGACGTCGTTTTCGAGTTATGAAAATTAAAAACCGTTTCCAGTTCTCACGTCCCCTATAAACCGGGATAGTTTTCGTGATGCGATTCCATCGGGTCTAAGGCTACCTATTCAAGGGGTCGAAAGCGTAATAAGCAGCGCATCTGAAACAATAAGGAAGTGATTACAAGCCATCGAAGTGGTACGTGATCATCCCTGTTGTTTTCGGCTCAGGAAAAAAGGCAATTAGGTTTGTATCTACTCAGAATTCCGTTTCGAAAATGGGGGTATAAGACGACTTCATTTGTGCAGGAGGGTTTTATTGGTTCCAAGTATTTGGAACATTTCCTGAGTGATTTTTCACTTTCGTGCATAACAATAATCATACATTGTCATAATTATTCTGTTGTTTCACAGAAATGATAATTTCACTGCGGTGTCTGTAAGAGTTTTTGAGCTTGAGCGCTCGTTCTAGTTAAACGAGTGCTATATACCGTTTTGCACAAATGTCTGTAATTTTGTCGAATATTGAGCCGAAAATGGTCTCAAACTATAGGGTGAGCCTGTTCAATTCTGTCCGTGGGGCCGTCCGGCCGTTAACACAATAATTTTTAAGGGATTGTCCTAGTGACTTGAAATTTTCAGGATGAGTTCGGTTCCCAAATCACTCGGTTAAGTTCGTTAACCAGCCAAATCGTACAGGGTCTTTCACGAAATATGGCCATTCAAAATTTCTGTTTCTCAATATCTCAAAAAATACGAAACCAATCGGAATGAAATGTTACGGACAAATGCAAGATGCTAATAACAAGCCTCGTGCAAAATTTTGTGGCCATAGTGTGAACAGAACTATAGAAAATTCAATTGAAATATTGAAAAAAACTTCATATTTCCTTAAAAAGATATCCGAATCGAGTGATTTTTTTTTCGTGAATGGACATCGATACTGCACGTTCATCCAAAATTTCTGGGGATATTTTTAACAGAGCCATATAAAATTCAATTGGAATATTGAAAAGATAAATCTTTATATTTCCATGACAGGATATCCAATTCGAGTGAAATTTTTCTGTGATTAAAGATTGATATACTGAATCTGTATGCAAAATTTTGTGGCCATAGTGTCAACAGAACCATAGAAGATTCAATTGGAATTGCAATTCAAACTTTTGTCACTATCTCCGTTTTGTTTGTGCTATGAACTTTGATTCAAGTCAATGATCTCTCCGCAATATGTTCTCTTATAACTTCAGCATAATATTACAATCTGCCAATCTCGAGGCAACATCCAAATATACGAAAATAGGAAGCAGACCCACCCCAAAACTGATTGCCGTCCTCCCGCCAAGGCCAACGTGACCTACCACTCGAAGAGTGCCCTCTCGAGTGTTAAGCCGACCAGCTAACGTAATTACCGAGTTTGAAGCGAAACCAACAGGCCAGACAAAATGCAATAACGACGACGCGGATAAAACGGCAAATTTCATTAAACGCCTTGCATATTGGCGTCCAAATGAAAATTTAATTTTCGGCGCGCGTAAAAAGCGCGGGCGCTCTCTGAACGAGTGTTTCGGGGTTGCGGACATCAAAGTCTTTCGTTACGTGAAGTTTCACCTGTGCAATCCCGGCCATTTTAATTGCCCGTCCCGGCTAATAGGGGGCTGTAGGGAGCACGCCTAGGAATTTCAGGGGTAGAAATGGACGGCGCACGTGGCGGGACTGTAAATCCTCGAGCATTTGTTTGACGATTGGGGTTTGGTGCGGAGGAGTCTGTGGTGAATGATTTTTACCTTCTTCGTCTTGAATCCGAACTTTAAGTTGTTATTTTGGGTGGAATGCCACTGCTTAAATCTATGAAAGATGATTACATAGTTTTATGGATCTGTAGAGTTCCTCGCAATCACTGGGTTCTGAAGAATCATCACTTGGTGTATCTTTGGAGGGTATCCTCTAAAGACGTTTCTACTTTCTTCAATGGTTCGTAACTCCGTTGAAGTAGCAGTGAGATTATGGAGAGTAGGGGCTGTAAAACCACTACAAAGCTAGGGCTCGGAATCATATTCGAATAATTCGAATATTCGAATGTTCGAATATTCGAATTTTTCCTCATCGCTTCAATTCGAATATTCGAATTATTCGATTTATTCGAATAATATTCCAATAATTCGAATATTCGTAAAAAGAATATTCGATTTATTCGAATAATTTGAATAAATTATCTAAAATTATTTGAATTAAGCTTATCATTGAGACAAAGCGAAATATTCGAGTAAAGCGAATAAATAAATTTAAATAATATTTTTATTCCATTAAGAGATCAATTTTCTGGCTATTCAAATGTTCAAATGTAAGGCATTTGAAAATTAATAACCTATTCCAACCATTGCAAAGTGAGTATTTATTCCGAATTAGCATTTCCACTATTGGTTTTCTGTCCTGTTGTCATAAGCATATCTTCAAATTTTTAGATTCTGGATTCATAGTAATGTTTCATCTGCAAATTCATTTGTTCAGGCAATATTATTTCCTTCTGAAGAATGCTGTATTCATAACCATCCTTCTCTGAATAAATCATTTGATAGAGTTATAAGTTTTTCTGTTTAGAATAAGAGGCCTCATTCAAGGTGAACAGCTTGTGAAAATGGCGAAAAAGCGGGAGTATTTATTTACAATAATTCCGACCCACGGTTTTCTAGAAGGTTAGGTAAACTTCGTTCATTTTCTATCACCCTACCCCGTATACTGGGCAATACTGGCATACAACAATATAACGTAACTAGATATTGTTATTTCTAAGGGTGGTTACTGGTTAGCCATAAACCATTTGTTTTCATTATATTCATTCAGAATTTTTTTTTCCTCATCAAAATAATTTCAGTAATTTCAGACGGTACAAGAAATTATTCATTTAATGATTAAACGCTTTCAAATCAAATTAGAAAAAAAATGCAATAGTTCCAAAGTGCCATGTTCCATCATTCGACTGATTTCAGGTAAATTACCTCTCTGTTTGCAATGGCACATTTTTTATTACCCCTTTGCCGACGTACGTTCCTGAGTTCGCGATAGTTCGTATTCAGTGAATGTGCAAACAAGCAGCAATAAATCGAATGCAGATTTCAGAACAGCCCCAGGATTCGTTTGAAAAAGAAATGCCGAAGAATGTAAATACCTTCCATTTTTACAAGTACCTATTACATAAACACTTGGGGCACAATAGACCTTGAGGTAGCAGAGCACTGTAAACCTGTTTTAAACTATCAAATTATCACGTACATCTAAAGCCGGTCCCAGACAATGCGTGCATTCGGCCAATGTGCCTTCGTAGTTCGCCTTCGGGTACCCTCCCAGACACTGCGCCAATCGCGAAATGTTCGAAATTCGACATTCTGTTGACAAACGTTCGCCAAACGACCTCAGTATAGAACAGTAGCGGAGAGCGGAGAGGCTAAACGAATAATAACTAAAAACACCGTGTAATCACGTCGCACGACTCTGACTGAAGACAGAATAGGCCGTATAGTACGCGTAGATAAACACATTGTCTGGGAGCTAACACGAATGTGCGCGAATGTACTTCGTCTTCCTTTGATTCGTGCAGCCCGTACCGACAAGGCTTCGGATAGAAGGCCAATGCCGAATGATACACGAAGTTGAGCTCCCACACACTACGCGAAGCACCGCCAATGCCGAATATTCGTCGAATGCACGCATTGTCTGGGACCGGCTTAACAGTTTGAAAAAAGATAAAACACACCCCCAAATATTGGGTGGTAGATGCTTTTACCTATAGTCCATTCACGAAAGGTTGAGCCGTCGGTTGGCCATGGAAATTTGGCATATTCCACTGTGTATATTAAAATTTTAGGTTATGTTCTTTATTTTCCTGTCAGATTGATACGCAATGTTGTCAATATTGCATAGAGTTGTCTGACAACTCGTAAGCTTGTCGGACGAGGCCGGTTACATTCGGCAACATTGACTTTATTTTACTCTATGACAGCAAATACTGCCAACTTCGGATAAATAAAGAAACGCCTACTATGTGCTCAACCTTTCGTGAACGGACTATATATAGTATTCCATTATTTATAGTATTCATTTAAAATCGAGAACTCATCCAAGTAACAAGTGTAATAAGGTCTATTTTTGTGAAATATATCTTCCTAAGTGTTTCTCTGAAAACGTCTTCAAAAAGCAAAATTCAGCATATTCTAATAATAATATTCTAATATATTTGAATATTTCTATTTATTCGAATAGTCGAATGAATTCGAATAAAATTCGAATATTCGAATAAAGCATAAAACGAATATTCGAATTGATTTATCCCGAAAATTCCAAGCCCTACTACAAACCAAGTAAAACTCGCGGTCGAGTAATGTGAATAAAAAATGTTAATGAGAAATAAATGGAACAGTTTATATATTAATTGTGACGACACTGACGACACCCAGCTTTTGTCATGGGCCGCTTGCCGGAGTTGCTGCAATTTGCAAAGTTTGCATATTATTATGCAACGGACTTACAAACCGTTGAAGAAAGTAGAAACGTCTTTAGAGGATACCCCCCGAAGATACATGGCGCTCGAAGATACATGGCCTTCGAGCCGAATCTTTTATCCTTGGAGGGTATCCTCTAAAGAGGTTTCTAGAGATAGAGAAAAATTAATTGCACATTGCGTTTATCTTTTTTCTAGAAACTTATTATTCCGTTAATCGCATTGCTCTATATTCTTCAGTGCTCAAATTATGAGCCAAAATAGACATTTAGGCAATTTCAACATTGGTCGTTATCTCATTTTACACACAGCTTTCTAAAACTAAATATTTCATTTAAAATTTTGCTTACTTTGTAATATGAAACTCTGAAGGCTTCTAGCACATGTTTTGCAGCCACTCGACCATTTTCCAATACGATATTCTGTGTTTTTCTAGGATTTTTGCTGTTTTTGGACGACTTTGACTTGAGATATCCTCAAGACTTGTGAGACCACGTTTAAATTCAGCTGTTCATCTATCTTCTGTACTTACTGAAGGTGAAGAATCTGTATACAACTCAAACATTCTTTCAGAAATTCATTTTACTTTAAACCATCCAAAATAAAGAGTTCAATCTCTGGAAGATACTTGATTATTCTCATGAGAAATGTAAAATTACAATAACTCATTGATACAGAATGTCATCTTAACAAAGAATGGATTCAAAGACCAAAATGAAACTTCAAACAAGTTCATATGCATGAGTAGATATCACAGCTCAATATAATTCTCGAACTACCATCAACTCCCAACAAATCACATCATCCCAACCTCCAAAATCCTCCCAAATCCCCCTCTGACCCTATCCAACCTCTTCTTCACGTCTGGCAAATGATTAATTCGTTGGAGTATGAAATGCGCATTAGCATGAAGTATATTACCGAAAAGGATCGACGCTAAAAACATGTAAAGTGCATCATCCCGATAGATCGGCCATTTCGGCATAAAAGCCCAAATATTTGAACGGCAAACAGTGCCGTTGCGCGTATGCGCCAGCCATCCAATTTATATTTAGATTGAAAGTTTGCGGCGCGAGAAGACTGACCGGCTACGCACGGCTGCCCTTCCCGGATGGCCTCAGCCCGTGTCGAATAACCGTCCGTCTGACAGAACCATTGGCCAGAAAGTGCTTCCTTGAACGGTTCGCTCGAAGAATTCGTTGCTGGAATAACAAGGATTTTCGACGGGACGACCTTTGACCCGTGGCTTTTTACACTTGCCGCACACTTGGATACTTGCTTTTCTCCTGTGAGGTAGTTTCGGCTTCGCTTGTCACTGAATATCGGCTAAAAGGATCGTCTAGGCCTTTGACCACTTCTGGCGTGACATTGTTGAAATTGAATGCTTGCTTCTCCGTTGACGGTTATGTCACTGTTGGAGAAGATTGTGGATGTTTCCTTACACTCTCCTCACGTCGGTTTTGTCATATTTCAACCTCATTCCAATATGAGGTAAAATTTTCCACTAATAATGAAGATTAAGACTTGAATGAATAATGCGCTGGGACCTTTATGTCTATTGTGCCTCCTTTCCATTCAGCTACGTTAGTCACCATTACATTACAAGATTCTCCAGAGATTCCCAATCATCTCCACACTCATCGATGTCTGCAAGTCTCAGTCTCTCAATGTTTCTCCCGAGAAGACAATTGCCCTTAAAAACTCCGCCTGAAATTACAGCCTCTTCTGATGTGCTCCACCAAGATCTTCAGCATTAAAATCAACTACAATGTTTTATAATGATCCAAACCAAAGCATCCTTACCGGATGGCTCCAGTCCGTGTAGAAAAACCATTCGTCTGACAGAACCATTGGCCAAAAAGTGCTCTAGGGTGTCCAGAACCAGTTTACCCATATAAATGATTCTTAGGCCAGCCTGATGTGGACATTTGCTTTCAACGTGCTCAAGTGTTTCTGCTTCTGATCCACAAAGCCTGCAAATCTTATCTACTTACTTTCCGATACGAAACAAATTATGTTTGTACAGAATTTGGCCCGTGAGCAGTCCTACCATCACCCGAAGCTCAGCTTGTGACAGTTTCATGAGTTTTATGGCATAAATAGACGAAATTATCACGCATTATTTGACTGAGTAAGTCCAGGGCTATTTTTCCAGAGAGTTGTTCGATTATTCAGCTTCCATTGCTGGACCGCCGCCTTAAATTGGTCTTTTCCAAGCCCACAGTAAGGCTCAGGTCCAGCAGGTGTTAACCTTGATGCGTATAGGTAAATTTACCTATAAGAAGAAGTTTCTGGAGTAGGAAAAGGCCGAGAAGGAAAAACTCTGGCAGAATCTCCCAGGGATGGATCGTTCCACTAAGTGGAATTTTGAAACAGCAAGATTCAAAAGATATCTGGATCTTGGTGTTCAGAAACAATTACACCACCTCACTGGCTTTCTAACACGACACTGTCGCCTCAGGAAGCACCTGTTGAGGATAGGATTATCGGACACTGACGAATGTAGGTTCTGTGGGGAGAAGGAAGAAACCCCTATTCACCTAGTCATGGAATGCTTTGGTATTGCAAGCCTAAGGAGAGAATGGCTTGGGCGGGAAACTTGTAAGAGTGAGGAACTAGCCTCGTTGAAGCCTTCAAAGATATTGGATTTCATCAGATCTCTGGAACTGGAAGGCAAGCTGTGAAGGGTGTGGTCAGAACAGCTCTGTAAGGGGACACAATAGACCTTGAGGTCGCAGTGAACTGTAACTCCTTTTAAACTATATAACTATAACTAACCTTGATGCACTTTTTGCAAGTCCAGAGCTGTTTCCTTTGGATGTTATTGAGCTGTCTTAATAATGATACGCTACAATAAGGCGAAACATTTGTCTGTGGGTGCTCTGGATGATTTACCTCCTTGAGTTTCTTTGAACATTCACTATAGTAGATTTAAGTCGATTCATTTTATTCTCTACTTTCATATTATCTTTTGCGTTATATGCATCAAACCTTCATTGCTTAATTATCAATATTTATCTCCCTTTGAAAATCAACCCTTATAATCAGGCGAAACCTGGCAACTCCTGAGATATATTGGATTATCCTACTCATCCTGATGGAAACAACCCGATATTAGAACCGAATGGCAGCTGACAGCGTAGTTATACAGAGTACACGCCGCTTGCCATGCAAATATAGATGCCATTTTCCGCTAGAGCCGTTATGTTTGGCGCGAAAGTAAACTCAGTGGCGGGTTTTCGACATAACGAAGCCATATAGTAATTGAGTTGCATAATTTCGGGCACTAATGAATGTTTGAACTGGTTAATCCGTGAATATTTCGTATATTAACATGTTAAAAATTGGGGCAAACTATACATCATTCATGAGCTCGGCTCGATATACGGTTAGGATAATATCACCTAGAGATGGCCGACTCTGAATTGATTTTCGGACGGACATCTAAATGTACTGCTTAATCTCTGTGAAAATACTGATTATTTTCCTCTCGTTAAAATGAAAATAAGCTAGGAAATTTCCTAGCTTATTTTCATTGTTTTTCATTGTTTACATCTGAATTCATCGATGCTCCATATGCACTTAGAGTCCAAATATCAGCTATAGTCCGTTCACAAAAGTTAGAGTGCAGGGTAGGCGTTTGTTTATTTATCTGAAGTTGGCAGTATTTGCTGTCATAACGATGAACAAAGTCAACGTTGCCGATTGTACCCGGCCCCGTCCGACGAGCTTGCGAGTTAGCAGAGAACTCTATGCAATATTGACAACATTGCGTAAAAATCTGACAAGAAAATGAACAACATAACCTAAAATTTTAATATACACAGTGAAATATGCCGAATTTCCATGGCCAACAGACGGCTTAAACTTTCCTGAACGAACTATATATATTTGGATCAATTCTTGAAGATTTCTACAACAGTTTTTGAGCGCTCGTTCTACTTAAACGAGTGCTATATCGTTTAGTATAAATGTCTGTAATTTTCGAATTTTCAGACGAAAATGGTCCCAAACGATAAGAGTAGACTCCCTGATGCCGAATCCGTGGTCAAATTCAATTCTGTCTGTGTGTGTCTGTCTGTCCGGCCGGCCGTAAGGACGATAACTTCCGAAGGGTTTTTCCTAGAGACTTTTCAAGGTGAGTTCGGTTCCCAAATGCCGCGGTTAAGTTCGTTAAAAAGCCAAATTGTACAGGGTGTTCCATGAAATATATCCATTCAAAATTTTTGTTTCTGACTATCTCAGATAAAAACAAAACCAATCGAAATGAAATGTTGCAGCCATATGCGAGATGCTCAAATAAGCCTCATTCAAAATTTCGTGGTCACAGTGTACCGGGTTTTTCACTATAATTTGACCCCCCCTTTAACTTTGTTACTGAAGGAGATACAAAAAAATGTTTCGTATAAAAGTTTCACGAAATCAACTGAAGTTTTTTTATATAAGTCTGAAATATATACAGGGTGATCAACATATTGACGGCAACTTAATTTTTTCAAATGGAACACCCTGTATATTTTTCCATATTTGTTTAGCTCTTTTTCCCCTGATTTCGAATATGTAAATTATGTTGGTCTATCTTTCTTATTATGAGCACCACATAGTTTCAAATTTCAATAACCATCTGGCATAGCGTTTTGGAAGTTCGTGAATATTTAAGTGGCCAATTTGATCTTTGAATTGGTAATGGCGCACCCGTTTTATGGCCACCAAATAGTACCGATATAACACCGTTGGACAAGTTTTTATAGCCGTTCCTGAAGAAAAAAATTTACTTCAGGAATAATGACAACCAATGAAAGCGGAGAATAATATTAATGATGGACGTTCCTGCAACTGAGCAAAAATCAACCAATATTAAATTCGTAATTCGGAACTAATTCCGTCAACGCACAAAGAATAATGATAATATCGTAATGATTAGAAACAAATTTTGAAGCTTTAATTTCTGACTCAAATCAGAGCCATAATAATGCTATCAAAAATAGTCTAAACAACTTGAGACAACTATTTGAACTATGTGTATTGAATGAAGGTGGTCATTTTGAGCAATTTCTTTAGTTGATGTTATTCTTACCATACTGACATAGTTTATCATTTTTCATTGGTGGAGTAATTGTTAAGTATTCATTCTAAAATAATACTTTAAAGTAGGTTGTTTGGATATAAAGATTTTCGTAGATAGTTCACAATTTTTTTTATTCGGTGTCATCATTTTGAAACTTTGAAACTCTGAAAATTGGAGAGACACATCCACATACGCATTTATATTCGAGATCAGGAGGAAATAACCTATCAAAAAAAGGATGTATATACAGGACAGGGTATTTCATTTGAAAAAATATAGTTGCATTCAATATTCTTCACCCTGTATCCATCCCATCGACGTTATTATAACTCCAAAAATGAGCATTTTCAGTAAACTCTGTCACTTGTAAAATGATTACAGATCTTGGCAGGTGGTTCTTAAGATTCGAAACTCTGTGGTTCTCAGAATAAAAGAGACAGACCAACATATGTTACATATTTGAAATCAGGGGAAAAAGTGCTAGCCAAGCGTAGAAAAATATACAGGGTGTTCCATTTGAAAAAATGAATTTGTCATCAATATGTTGGCCACCCTGTATATATTTCAGTTTCTGGACTCATATCAAAAAACCTCAGTTGATTTCGTGAAACTTTTATACGAAGCATTTTTTTGTATCTCCTTTAGTAACAAAGTTAAAGAGGGGGTCAAATTATAGTGAAAAACCCGGTACACATAACAGTAGAATGTTCAATTGGAATATTGAAAAGAGGAAACATCATATTTCCATCAAAAGATATTCGATTCAAGAGTAATTCATTTCGTGAATGAAGTTTGATATACTTAATGTTCACGCGAAATTTTGTGGCCATAGTGTTAACTGGACTATGGAAGATTCAATTGGAATGTTGAAAAGAAGAATCTTTAAATTTCCATAAAAAGATAACCGATTCGAGTACAATTTATTTTGTGAATGAAGACTGAAGACTGAATTTTCATGAATAATTTTGTGGCCATAGTGTTACTATTATTATTATTAATATCATCATCGTAAGAAAGACATATACTTAGGAATATTTAGTTATGTAGTACTTTTTGAGGAGAAAAATGTTCGAAACCCAGAAAACAGACAAAAACTAGACTTCATTTTCCTCCAGCACTCATAAAATTGATAAAATTTAGATAATGTAAATACAAACATCACCAAAAGGATACTGAACTCGAGAGGCCCAACAAAGGTCAATAAAACCCCAATATTTCCCCACCATAAACCGCTACGAGACAGACAACATCAACTTCCGCATCAAAATGCAAATTTGACAAATTATTGAAACATCAAAGTTCGATAAACCGGAAAGCATAATTCACTTCCCCTCGGTCGGAACATCCGCTCCTAGGGGATTATTCCAACGGTTTATATTCCTTTCTTGACCTTTTAAACCCAAGATAAACTTCATGTAAGAAATACTGCATCTCTGGCGCTCTGAAATGTAGCCAAATTACCCGGATTTGGCATCGGCTCTATCCGGATAAGTTTTCCGGAACTACAATATACACGTCACTGTTATTATGGAATCTGGGCATGGAAAGAACGGATTAAAAATGAGGGCTAAAACTGGGATTTCGATATAATTTAATAGTTCTATAAAGAGAGGATGATGGGGAATCAAATGTGGAAGATATTCGGTCTGTCTAGTCGTCGACTTGAAGCTTTTATACTCAGTGAATCAGAAACTAAAGAAACAGGTTTGTATGTAAAGGGTTTTCCAATAAGAGGTGTTATTTTGACATTCAAAGAAAAATGCCATTTTTCAATATGAATGATCGGATGTTCATTTCATGATAAAAAAGAAGTTACGCCGTTACGCTTTTAATGATATTTTCCATAACCAAATCGCAAAGTGGCTGCCCTATGTCCTCGATGGCCTCACGAAATCCATCTTTGTGGTATTGAATCTACGGTGGGCTATTAGCGTAAATCTTCTTTCATTTGGTACCAAAGGAAGAAGTCGCAAGGTGTTAAATCACACTCTTCGAGAGATAACATGGTCCGGAAACTTTTCCCTCAAAAGATGGAAGTTGTCTATAAAAAAATCATAAATCATTTTTCGATAGCGAAATCCATTCACCATAACTGTTGCTCCAGCCTCATTTTCGAAAAAGTAAGGTCCAATGACTCCGCTGGATCTTAAACCGCACCAAACAGTCACACGTTGAGGATAGAGAGGCTTCAACAATAAGTCTTGGGTTTTCCGAGCCCCAGATGCAACAATTTTGCTTGTTGACGAAGACACCAAGGTGAAAATGGGCCTCATCACTCAAGATGATTTTTCGATGGAAATCCGGATGATTTTCATGCATTTCAACGACCCAATTAGCAAAGACACGACGTTGTTGATGATCGGTCGGCTTGAGTTCTTGTGTTAACTGAACTTTATAAGTCTTTAGACCCAAATCTTCGTGCAAAATACGGTGTAATGACGTTTGTGTAGTGGCAAATTCCAAAGAACGACGAGGAATGGACAAACCTGTGATTTCTTATTTCATCATCAAGACACATCTTCTCTTGTCAATTTAATTCTTCATTCATAACAATAGCTCAATTTTTGCTGAAGATAGAGGGTTTTCAGAGAAACATTAAACTCCACAATTTGGCTATGGCTATGAAAGTACCTTCACAAATTCAACCGTAAATCCGAACGTTATCGAAATTAACTGAAAATTGAGTAAAACATAAAACAAGAGAAGTTTCATCGCGGCATATTGTTCGGTATGCGCCATTTATTGGAGATGATTTCGTGCTAATGCTTCATAATTCCCTACCTCATCAACCGCATGTGGCTAGGATTGCCAGGGAGTATTTAGCAGAGGTGATATTCAAGCATTTAACTGGCCTGCTCTAAGACCTATTTGACCCAATTTGGCATGTTTTGGTGCTCTTGGGAGGAAAATTCGATCTCGCGTACCAACTCCTGAAAATTTGCAGCAGCTCAGTGATGCTCTAATTGATTCAAAACCTTAATGAAGAATTGCACCTGTTATCTGCGTCTGGGCGTAAAACACGTTATGTTTTTGACTTTGTTTTAATTTTTTTTTCATTTGGTCAGAATTTCAGGTTGAATTTGTTGAAGTACTATTTGTATCTTTAACAAAAAATGAGCTATTATTATGAATGAAGAATCAAATTGTCAAGATGATGATGGAAAAAGAAATCACACGGTGGAACAACCGGAACACACAAGGGGTAGTTCTAAAGTTAGGGTAAAAACACAGTTTTCGTTTCACCCTGTATAAAATGACGTACGCGGAGTATTCTTCAAATTCAAAGCCGGTGATTGATTGAGGATTAACATACCTACAATTGAAGAAAATCATTAGAATCGGACATAAACTAACATATTTATGAATTAACAAACTTCATCGATTTTTGAGTGGATCGATTATTATCTTGCCGGTCAGTGTATCTATCTATCAGAAACTTTCAAAAAATTAACTTGTGGTGTGGTGTTCAGTCGTTCGAACCGAAATGATATGATGGAGTCAAAATCCAATTCTCCAGCAGACAGTCACAAACAGAATTCCAAACGATATAGGGAATAGGATGACCTAAATTTTGTTTATGTTCTTTCGGTAGAAATCAACCGAGTAACTTATAGCTCGATAGCTCTCTCGTGTGCCTCAGATAAGCCTCTCGGAAACAAAAGGAATAAATTGGCCGACTTCTCAAATGTGGCGAACAAAAATGAAAGGAAGATCCTTCTGAGATAAGGGAATAGAATGGACGAATAAAAGACAAGAAGGCGGCGTTCACACAGCTTCGAATGGTCTGTCGTGATTTCTACAGCTTAGGAAATAGATTGGAAAACTAAGACTGGGTCGAAAGGCTATTTTTTTCTACGATTTCATGACGAAATTTTGTTTTGCCAATATGTAGAGGGTGTTCCAGAATGAATAGATGTTCCATGATGTTTTTATTGTTTTCTATGTAGGTGCTAATGGGGTTGTTTGACTGGAAGGGTTTTTTTTTCAAAGTAGGTTTTTCAGTTGAATAATACTGATGCTTTCGTAGATAACCGAGGCTGATTTATTCGTGTTCAGATGAACCAGGTGTTTACTGGATGAATTTCTTTTATTGCCCTTTTGTGTATACCTTGGAAAATAAACTTTTTCATTAGAACCTTACACTGCCATTGTTGTGAGCCATTCGTTTCATTATGTATTTTCTTTGTTTACTGGATTAACTTTAATCTTTAAAATGTTTAATTACTATCTAGTATATTATGATATGCTAGATAGTAATTAAACATTTTGGCTTTGGAGAGCTGATCGAAAGTATAGTCTGTTCACGAAAGGTTGAGCAGTCGGTTGGCCATGGAAATTTGGCATATTCCACTGTGTATATTAAAATTTTAGGTTATGTTGTTTATTTTCTTGTCAGATTGATACGCAATGTTGTCAATATTGCATAGAATTCTCTGATAACTCTCAAACTCGTCGGACGAGACCGGGTACATTCGGCAACGTTGACTTCATTTCACGTTATGACAGAAAATACTGCCAAATTCAGATAAATAAACAAACGCCTACTATGCGCTCAAACTTTCGTGAATGGACTATATACAGTGTATGATGGTTTCGGTTTAGAAATGTGATTATTGATTGCTATATTTTTATTGTTTCTTCAAATGTCGTCAGATTGAGAGAGTTATGGATCTTTTATATTCTATTTCTGAAATGAAAACTGTTGAGTTTTCCATAAAATTAAAAAATGATATTTTCCAACAATCCCTATGAAACAGGCAATAATATCATCATCAATGCATACATATACCAGTGAGAAATGGATTGTTATGGAGGTGAATTTTATCATCTTGGAAGTTCATGAATATTTCTTTGTGGCTAGCAAGCTAAGTGGAATACTGGAACAATAACTCTGAACTTATTCTATCTATACAAAAAAACGTGCTGATTTCAACTACCTATATCAGAAAGCTCCTGGAGCTGTCACAAGATGAGCTTCTGGCGATGGTGGGACTTCTGACGGGTCAAAGTCAGCAGATGAGATTTGCAGGGTCTGTGAATCAGAAGCAGAAACAGACTAACACATGGTATTCAAGTGTCTAGAGCTGGCTAGCCTCAGTACAATAATTCATTTGGGCAAACGGCTCCTGGATACCGGAGAGGAAATGGCCAAGGCTCCTAAGAATGAGTAGGTGACAGAAACAGAAGGTCTAAATCATCGATTCCCAAAGTGGTCCAGGTGGACCCCCAGGGGTCTACGTTTGCGTGAAAAAAAAATGGGGGTCCACAAATCGTTAACGGGGGTCTAGTCAAGGATATCAAAGGTCAGAAGAAGTCAGCAAATGTTGAAATAAATGGGCATCCTACGGAAATTGCGGCAAAATTCAATCAACTTTTCTCAACACCAGTGATGAGCCCTAACCAGCAACTCATGGCGAATAGTAGCAACTCATGTTACATAATAAAAAAAATTGCAAATCAATCTTTTTGAGTCCGGTACTGGGGATAGAAATCAACGATATAATTCGAAAGTTAAAGAACAAATGGACCAGTGGGGTAGACGAGGTTCCAGTAACCATACTGAAATCATGCTCTCAAGAAATCAGCGAGCCTCTAGCATTCATCGTGAATAACTCACTCATTCACGGAATATTCCCAGATAGTTTGAAAGTAGCTTTAATTAAACCTATATTCAAAAAAGGAGACCCAACAAAAATAGAAAATTATAGACCAATAAGTATACTCACAAGTTTCTCCAAGGTATTCGAGACTGCGATGGTGAACAGGGTCAGAAATTTTTTTCTGTCTAATAGCATGTTCAGCAATTGTCAACATGGCTACATAAGCAACCGTTCAACGAACACTGCAACAAACAGCTTCATAAATGAAATAATCGATGGTTTTGAAAATAGGCAGTATATACTGGGTGTATTCTTGGACCTAACGAAGGCCTTTGAGTCGGTGCTCCATGAGATCCTTTGAAGAAACTGGAGATTCTGGGAATTAGAGGGAGCGCACTCGATTGGTTCGAATCATATTTGAAAGATCGAGCACAGAAGGTAGTAGTCGAATATGAAGGTGTAGAATACTTCTCGGAGCTGGTCTACTTACTCGAAGTGGGAATCGGTCAAGGGGCATTGTCGGCCCACTGTTATTCCTGGTTTTCGTGAATGATGCAGAGGAGGTTGTGAAAGACTTGAGATGTAGTTTGGTGAACTTCGCTGACGACTTCAATTTGCTGATTCGAGAGAAGAACCAGGAACTTCTAACACGAACACTCCAAATGTGTAGCGACCGCCTGATTGACTGGTTCAAAAGTAATTACCTCACCTTGAACGCAGCAAAAACTAGTGCAATTTTTTTGAAACCAATAAGAACTACAGAAATTCACCTAAAGAAATTCAGATTGCAAATGAAACTATAAAGATAGTTTCGTCAACTAGATTTTTAGGCTTAACCATAGACCAAAACATTCAGTGGAATCTGCATATTGAGGAACTGAGGGGAAGATTGAACTCGGTTCTTTATTCTTTGCGAGTATTGAAACCTTACTCTGACCAAGATACTTTAAAAACTGTGTATTTTTCGAATTTTCAAGCAACACTAAGATTTGGAATAATTTTCTGGGGAAATAGAGGGGAAGCCAAAGAACTATTCATAGTGCAAAAACGTACTCTTCGAACCATTTTGAATCTGAAACCCATAGAATCTTGTAGAAATCGCTTCCGAGAAAATAGAATCCTTACCTTGACAGGTCTCTACTTATACGAATTAATTGTATTTTTTTTCAAGAGCAAGAATTCGATTAGTCACCTTAAATCACGAAGCGAAAGGAATTTGAATTACAATTACCCAAAACATCGGTTGACTAAATTCGAGAAAGGATGCTTATATTCGGGTATATCAGCTTTTAATAAGTTGCCCCAAGTAATAAAAGCAATAAATACAGGAAGAATATTTAAAAATCAGGTCAAGCAATTGTTACTGAATCTGGAGCCATATTCTCTGTCAGAGTACTTTGGATGCAATCTTAATGAAAATGGATAGATATTCCCACCACTACTTAATATTAAATTATTGTCTTGTATGCTTCTTTTTCTTTGTATGACGTATTTCTTTTCACAATCTTGTATTGTAATTAATGAAATAAAGGGATTACTTACTACTTACTTACTTACTTACTTACTTATAAAAATGTATTAGGGTACAAGAGGACAGCCTCAATTTGATAAAAACAAAGAGTGAAATTTCAGATTTTCTTGGTAAACTGAAACTTATGAGGCAAAATATTGGCCGACATGAATTTTCCCAGTTTCCAAATTTATAGCAGGTAGAATGCCTCGACGAAAATATTCAGATGTATGTTGAACATTTGATTGCCCTGTATGATGATTTAAAATAAGATTTGAAGGCATTCTGTCGATGGATATACCACCATGGATAATAAATCCATATGATGAACCTGAAGTGGAAAATGTGGTACTGCAAGAAGAGCTACTCGAGCTTAGCAAGCTCAAAGTAGCATTCAAAAGAGGGTATCAATCATTTTGGCTGCAGGCACAAATACCTGAAAAATATCCAGGACTGTGGGGAATTGTGCAAAAATTTCTCATAGCGTTTCCTTCGTCATATCTTGTCGAACGCAGTTTTAGTGCCGTAACAAACTTGTTACGGCTCTTAGTAGAATCAAAATTTAACATCAAAACTAATAATGATTATTATTTTAAAAACAGTCGCAATATAATCAATGTTATAACAACATAATTAAAAGTGTAGTAATTTTTGTGTTTGAATAGATAGCTACAAAACAAGAAAATATTTATTTTTACTTTTTACCACTCCAAAGTGGGAGCTTATTGGTATCTTATACTGTGAGTCAATCTTAGAATACAAAAAGTAAAGTAGGAATCCAACTGTTGGATGAAGACGCTTTTTAGACTGGCCTCGAAACATAGCTTAAATGACAATACTCACAGCATAATCAAATCAATATAAATTCTCACCTTTTTTTCGAAAACTTTCAACTCATAGTTGATTGAAAAATAGCCACAACACAGATTTACATAGACATATACTTTTTTCGGGTTTGTAAGTGAGTTGGTAAATGTAATAGCAGCAGGGGGTCCACCAGATCCAGAAAATGTTTTAAGTGGTCTATGAGAAGAAAAAGTATGGGAACCTCTGGTCTAAATGGTCGAAGGTCCATAACCACTTCAGTACTAATGATAATAATAATAATATCCATAAATATTTCTGTGAATAGGGAGCGTGGTGATGAATTAAACATTTTTCACTAGTCTGTTATAATGTTGTTGAATTCGAGGAAATTCTGTTTAATGATGATATCCAAGTACAGTGGAACTTCCCTATAACGAACGTCTGAATAACGAATTTCTCTCTATAACGAATTTCGTACAAGACGTTGCACCTTGAATCCAAATTCCATGTTAAAAACACCATTTAAAAACGAAGCAAATTCTCTGTATAACGAAATCAAATCAAATTTATTGTTTACAAGTTACATAAATCGAACATTTTTAATTACAGGCAGTCTAAACAATAATAATCGAAATTCATAAATACAAATAACTAATAATACCACTCTGCAATATTGAAGGGATTCACTCAGCCTAAGATATACATCTTGTGTGCCGACCGAAATTCCCCAAACATCACCACCCAATAGCAAAAAAAGAAAACTGATCAGAGCGAAACGAGCATGGTGGGCAAGGAGGACAACCATACATAAACAGACATATTAGTCTCCAAAATCAAAACAAATCGTTGAAGTATTCCTGGTCTTGAAGTAAGAATTCCCTGGTTATTATCTTGAATCTCCTGAGTCAGACTGATTCTTCATATGAATTGGAAGTTCATTGAATAATTTAGGTCCATAATAAGTTAAAAATCTCTGACATATATCAGAACGCATCAAGGCACCGGTAAGTTGATTTGATCGGCATGTCTCGTGTTATAGAATCTATTCTCGATTTGGTTTTGACCTAATTATATAATTTATTACAACATTTACACATAAATTTCTAACTTTAAGTATATCACAGTTTTTATAAAGATCGGTCGAATGGTAGTTGAAGGGTTTTCTATACATAATTTTTAAGATCAAATTCTGACAGGTCATAACTATTCTGAATACATTAACACCCCTTTCCGCCTGCTCATAAACCTCAACCCAAGAACTACCAGAGAACAATAGAGCTGTGTCATCAGCATATGCTATAACACTACATTCTTCGAAGATTTTACCTATGTTATTTATGTAGATGAGGAAGAGAAGGGGCCCCAGAACTGTACCTTGAGGCACACCTGTTTTTATAATCTGCGTTTCACTAATTATATCATTAATTTGGACACATTGACTTCTGTTTGATAAATAGTTGATCAATAAATTCAGTGGCTCACCCCTAATTCTCACTTCCTCAAGTCTTTCGAAAAGTATTTCATGTGAGACTGTATCGAAATCCGTAGATAGATCCATAAATATAGCAAGACTCTTTTTCTTGTTTCTTAAATTGGAATGTATTTCCTTCACAAGGTCTAATATCGCATCCTCAGTATTTCTGTTATTTCTTAAACCAAACTGTTAGTTATAAAGTAAGTTATTGCTTTCCAAATATTCCGTGATTTTCTCTTTCAGACATTTTTCGAAAATTTTTGCAAAACAAGAGATAACTGATATTGGTCGATAGTTGTTCAACTCACATTTACTGCCTGATTTAAGTACAGGAGTGACAATTGATGCCTTCCACCCAGATGGAACCGTTGAGGTAGCAAAAGACAGATTTATTATATGTAGCAGTGGTTTTAAAATGCTCATATGGATGTTTTTAAACATTCTTGACGTAATTTTGTCTTTCCCATGGGCTGAATGATTCTTCAACGTGCCAATGTGCTTGATCAACTCATTTCGTGTAACCGGGCTTAAAAAGAACGAATTAAGAATTCCTTTTTTCCTATACTGAACGTTTGAAATATTCCAAGAACATCACTCTTTGAATGGGTATTGGTAAGAAGTTATAAGGGTGGGTTTTTACCGAAAATTTTCTGGACGTAAGTGATAAATCCCGACCTCAAACTAAATAATTACGGCGGGCAAGAATATTCTTCTGAAACAGTTTTAAATACACTCCTGGCTGTTTGGTCTCAATCTAACCATTACGCTAGTGTGAAAAGTTGTGCGAAAATATCGAAAAGGAAGTGCTTAAGTTTGTATGATAAACTCAAATTTATCAGTGACATTGCCGACTATAGAAACTAATTTTCTGTATAAAGAAACTTCTTTATAATGATTTTTTCTGTGGATTTAGCGCTTTCGTTACAGGGAAGTTCCGCTGTAAGTGTATTTTATGACCGGGTTTACTATGTTATAATATGAAAGTTCTCCAAGTTTTTAGGGTTCTACTGCTTTTCATCTTGAAAAATCATAATTTCTCATTTGATTGCAGTACAAATAGCGGAAAACCACCCCATAAAAATCGAACTGGAAAGACGAATCATTAAAAATGTTGAACTCCTCCAAACGATTCATTTAGCGCCGTTATCCCAATCGTTTTCGACTCGAAATTAAAGTTCGTAAGATCGTCAGCGGTCTAGACGGAAATGATAGCGTTGTTTTTATGAGATCGCAGACGTGAAACAGGAAAAAAACTGGGTGGAAAACCCGGTACGATGGGAAATCTACGATCGAAAGGGGAGATGTATGGGCTGAAAATTGATTGGCACGAAGTAATAAGTTTTAATTGCTCCCTTCATTACTTAGAGTAGTTCGTTACAGTTAGCCCCATGGTGGTTTTGATAGACTTATACGCTATTGGCACCGTGGTGGTACGTAGAACCGTAAGACGTCGACTCCTATCAGAAATATGGCCGATCCTAGGGTGTTGGCCTCCCTCGTGCAGAATTCTTATCTTATACTGCCCCAAAAACATTAAAAAAATATGAGTTTCTCCTCAGAAAAATATCACTTTTCAAATGTCCTTTGAATTGTTGGGAAAAAAATTAGGAAAAGCCCTGCTTTTGAGTGTTTGCTCATTGGTGGAGCAATAAATCTATTACCTCAAAATTTTGTATAGAAATCAATAATAAAAAAACAATAATTTCTTTGGTTCTATGATGCGTTTCTCTTAACATTGATACCGTGAAATCAGAACTTATGAAGACCCGATCATTTATGGAGGGTAATATTTCAAATTTAAATTCTCTGAAAACCATGCGTGCCATTCAAAAATAGGGTCCAGATCGTAACCAAGAAATTTTAAACACGTATTCTACATCTAAAATAAGCCCTAGTTTGTCATATAAACATATGTCGAGAAATGTTTTCTCTCCGAGATACATGGTGTTAAAATTATAGAAAAAAGTTTTTCATTAATAACTTTCACACCGCTTGAAATATTTTTATTAAATTCGAGACATAGCTTCTGGGCGTCAAGGAGAACTTTTTGCATAATATCATTTCTCTTCTATTCTATCAGTGGCGTCCGTACTGCAGCGATAATGAATATTTTCAAATAAAAAAAATGATACGCCACTGGTTTTTCCGTCAATAAAAATTACCATTTTAATCCTCATTTAATTTGGAGCGAATTCGGTCTCTTGACTTTTTTTCGAGGGACACCGTTTCCGTTTAAAAAAATAAAACATTTTCTCATGCATGAAGAAATCGCACACGTTTCTTTCACAAAAATAGTTTTAATTATTATGTACCGGGTTTTTCACTATAATTTGACCCCCCCTTTAACTTTGTTACTGAAGAGGAAATAGAAAAAAAAGTTTCGTATAAAAGTTTCACGAAATCAACTGAGGTTTTTGGTATGAGTTCAGAAACTAAAATATATACAGGGTGACCAAAATATTGTTGCCAACTTCATTTTTTCAAATGGAACACCCTGTATATTTTTCCATATTTATTTAGCTCTTTTTCCCCTGATTTCGAATATGTAACATATGTTGGTCTATCTTTCTTATTCTGATCACCACAGAGTTTCAAATTTCAATAACCATCTGGCATAGCGTTTTGGAAGTTCGTGAATATTTAAGTGGCCAATTTGATCTTTGGATTGGTAATGCCGCACGTATTTTATGGCCACCAAATAGTCCCGATTTAACACCGTTGGACACATTTTTATAGCCGTTCCTGAAGGAAAAAATTTACTTCAGCAATAATGACAATCAATGAAAGCGGAGAATGATATAAAATCAACCAATTTTAAACCCATAATTCGGAACTAATCCCGTCAACGCACGAAGAATAATGATAATATTGTAATGATTAGAAACAAATTTTGAAACTTTAATTTCTGACTTGAATCAGAGCCATAATAATGCTATCCAAAATAGTCTAAACAACTTGAGACAACTATATGAACTTTGTGTATTGAATGAAGGTGGTCATTTTGAGCAATTTCTTTAGTTGATGTTATTCTTACCATACTACCATAGTTTATCATTTTTCATTGGTTAAGTAATTGTTAAGTATTCATTCTAAAATAATACTTTTGAGTAGATTGTTTGGATATAAGGAATTTCGTAGTTATTTCACATATTTTCTTATTCGGTGTCATCATTTCAAACCTTTGAAACTCTGAAATTTGAAGAGACACATCCACATACACATTTATATCCGAGATCAGGAGGTAACAGCCTATCAAAAAAAGAAAGAATTTACAGGACAGGGTGTCCCATTTGAAAAAATATAGTTGCATTCAATATTGTTCACCCTTTACATCTTCCCATTGACGTTATTATAACTCCATAAATGAGCATTTTCAGTAAACGCACTCTGCCACTTGTAAAATGATAACAGATCTTAGCAGGTGGTTCTTACAATTTGAAGCTCTGTGGTTCTCAGAATAAAAGAGATAAACCAACATATGTTACATATTCGAAATCAAGGGAAAAAGAGCTAGCCAAACATGGAAAAATATACAGGGTGTTCCATTTGAAAAAATGAAGTTGCCATCAATATGTTGGCCACCCTGTATATATTTCAGTTTCTGGACTCATATCAAAAAACCTCAGTTGATTTCGTGAAACTTTTATACGAAACATTTTTTTGTATCTCCTTTAGTAACAAAGTTAAAGGGGGGTCAAATATAGTGAAAAACCGGTACCTATCCTATCAAATTTTGGCAATTTCTTCATGCATGAGAATGTGTTAAATTTTTTAAACGGAAACGGTGCCTGGTACAGCAAAAAGTCAAGAGACCGAATTAGCTAAAATTAAATAATGATTCAAATAGTAATTTTCATTGTCGAAAAAACCAGTGGCGTATGAAAATATTGAGTATCGCTGCAGTACGGACGCCACTGCTAGAATAGAAAAGAAATGATATTATGCAAAAAGTGCTCCTTGACGCTCAAAACCTGTCTCGAATTCATAAAAAAATTTCAAGCAGTGTGAAAGTTATAAATAAAAAACATTGTTTTCTATAATTTTAACACACAGTATCTCGGAGAGGATGCATTTCTCGACATATGTTTATATGACAAACTTGGGTTTATTTTTTATGTAGAACACGTGGTTAAAATTTCTTGGTTACGATCTGGACCACCCTGTATTTTTCAAGAGAATCAATTCCAGTTGTGGAAACTTCACAAAACATATCAGTTTAGTTCAAATAACATATATATCTAGCGACCCCCAGATAATAATCATAGGCATCATATCTATCCATCTTCATATTCCATCCTGTTTACTTATGCAAATGTCATCGAACTGACAAAGCCACATACAGCCCCCTATTTCCAAGATTATATGCAATATTCATAACGGAAGCATAAACATTCCATAATTCGCGAATTCACCCATTCATATGGGGGTAAATTGTTTTTGTTCCCCAAACTTTTATACAGAATTAGTGGCATTATATTCTCGTTATGTTATACTTCGTCTGGTGCAACCCTAGTTTCTTCTGGCTTCTCCCCTTTTCTATCTACTGGAAACAGGAAACTTGAATGTGTATTTTTTATTCAGATGTAATTTCATTATGCCGCACGACGGTCAACATGGCGCTGCGATGTCGGATATGGCGGGAAAAGCTTGGGATACATCTTATTTTTGGCGCTGCAGGTCCGTACCAATCAGTTTTTGTCTCAGAGTAAAAAGTGAACCTGGAGATACCTTCACGCAATTGTTGATGTAGCCAAGTAGAATCTGTTCATCAACGCGAACAACTTTCGGCGTTGCGCACTTGTGCCGTATCTTTAGTTCGTATTAGGATAACTGATCTACGGCTCCTATGCTATGGTACTGATGTAGACCATTCTGTCAGTTTGGCATCATCGTTCTCTTACTGTTTATTTAACTGAATAGGGATGTTGACTCATGTTACGTATATATATAAATTGAGATTTTCCTCATAGAAGGAAGTTTTTGCAATCCTAAAAAACCATTTCAGTGATCTTATTATTCTTGTTAAATTAAATAGAGCTGATTTAAATTATGTTATTTATTATCACGTGACTGCGAACGCCAATCAAAGGTAGTTGACGTCACTATCCATAATTGTCATTGCAAATTCGAATGTTCTGTGCTGATCAATAAAATACATTCATAGTATTTTGTTGATCTGAGGTTCTGTGATACGAACCATAGTAAATATATAGTGTATCTTATCTATGATTCGAACTTACGAAGTTGAAAGCTGAAAGAGAACAAAAAAGTTCGATTATTCGTTACAAGAACGATAATGTACAATTTTCTTTATAATGGAGAAATGATTCATCAAGGGTAATAGTAGTAACTTACGGAAGATTGATTCCCTGATGGTCGCAAGTTTCTTTGCTGAAAACAAGGATTTTTGTGCAGTGGAGCTTAGAAACGTGAAAATGTCTTTGTAAGTATCAAACTTTTATCTCATATTCATTATTACAAATAAAGAAACATCTCATAGAGCATTTATAGACCGACGTATTCATTTTGAAGGCTTAGATTGAAGTTTTTCATAAAGAATCGGGCAAAATCAGTTCGCTTGACAGAAGTCGTAGTTTTTTATCGGATATTGACGTAATCATCATAACGTGACAAAATTAAGAATTTCCGCGGGAATTTTGAGTTCTCTTTCCATTGACATAATTTTATTGGCAATTACAATATTTAAAAAATAATAATTTTTTTGTGTTTGTATAGGGTTAATCTTGAAATAAAATACATTCCAAAAAATAGTCAGCATCCCTATTGGGATAGCTCGTCCAGTCTATACAAATATGAATTAATATGTATTCTACTATTGAAGTAGGTTATGAACTTGATATATGTGATATAATTTTCCAATGCACCCCAATCAGCAGTTACTAGCAAATAGATGGAAATCTGGAAAGAAACTGAGTATCTTCCATAACCAATGCGTATTTCGCATCTAATCTAGTAGGGCAATAATATATGATGAAAACAACTCAAACCATAATACAATACCCAGAGTTTTTTAAGTCGTAATTCAACAACAAATATAAACAAATACATTGATTGTCATACAACTACAATAGAATGAGTTCGGATTCCACTTCAGCAAGTTCATCCAAAACGACGAGGCCCAAATTTCCAGAAGAACCACCATCCCTTCAACACAAATATGAATTTTCCGCATTTTCCGTACCACTGTCCGCCGATAGTTGGGCATCTCGTAGCCGCGAGAGCCGGGAAAGCGCACCTTTTGAATTTCCATCGAATACAACCGTATTTCCACGCCGGTACACGGCAATTTATTTCCGAGAAGAATTTGGTAGTCAAATACGGCGAAACATACAAAGAATGTTTCGTCGTACGTACACGTTTCCCGTCTTCGGCTGAGGAATAGAGGAGTGCTCTGTATTTTCTATTTTTTGGCAAGACGTGAATATGTTTTGGAAAGTTTGGGAAATCAACTAGCTAAGATGGAAAAAACAGGATACTGCTAGAGGAGTTTCAGATGAATTATAAGTTTATGCCCTTCATGGATTAATAATAATAATAATAATTATGAGGATAAAAATAGTCATGAACAAATACCAAACTCATCCTCCGGAGCTAGACATGTGGAACATCCCAAGAACCTGCAAGGAAGTGATGACATTTAGATCAAAGATCGGCATGTCCTGATACTTAGCTGCCGCAATTGTAAATGCGGTTTCTACTTAGCGTTATCGATTTTCTAATCTTATTTTATCTAATGCTAATTATATCAATATAACTGTTCTATTCCGAAAAACCTTCCCCACTACCCAGATATCATAGAGCAAAAATTGATGTACTTCACATGAATATTATCGTTCGCAGAATATAAATACTAAAACTACCACTATAGAAACCGATTCGAAATCGAAACCATACTTCCTGTAATTCCTGCACAAGTCGTAAGCCTCTGAAATTGCAAAAGGATCATCCATGCAAATATTATAAATGCGAAAGTAACTCTGTCTGTCTGTCTGTTACTCTTTCACGCCGAAACGGCTGAACGGATTTTGATGAAATTTGGTATGGTGATAGATGATAACCTAGAAATGGTCATAGGCTATAAATAATCAGGCCATCGTTCTTAGGGGTAGGCAGTAGGAAGATAACTAAATTGAGTTAGTGATTTTTAGACGTTTTTGTTGGGACTTCTGCTCTTTCACGTCTAAACGGCTGAACAGATTTTGATGAAATTTAGTAAGGTAATAGATGGTTACCTAAAAACGGATATAAGATCAAAATGATCACGTCATCGTACTTAGGGGGTAGGAAGTAAGCAGAAAACTGAATTGAGTTAGTGATTTTTTTATGGTTTTTGCTCTATCATGAATAAACGGCTGAACGGATTTTGATGAAATTTAGTAAGGTGAACGATAGTAACCTAGAAAAGGATATGGGCTATTAATATTCATGCTATCGTACTTAAGGCGTAAGCAGTAGGCAGAAAACTAATTAAGTTAGTGATTTTTAATCGTTTGTTTCAAAAGTTTACCTCATTCACGCCTTAACGTCTGAACGGATATTTATAAGACTTGCTTAAAATAAAGGTAGGATCCTAGGCACGGACACAGGCTACTTTTCACGGCAGGAATGTACCTCATTTCCGCGGAAATCTAGCGTGATCGTGTCAAGAAGCGCATGACGCCATAGCTACTGAAATGATTCTGATGTTTTTTTTTCTGTGTGTTACTAAGACTTCAAGTTAGTATTTGATCACTTTTCTAACTACGAGGGTCGGTAGGTGCCATAATGTAGGGAATTTATGATGAAATTTTGATGCAACTGTCTTTATTTAACAGTTTTACTTGGATCGAAACTTAGCGACATTCCATAACACTACTTAACTTATAGGGTAGGAAGGTACCAAAATTCAGACTACTTTTTACTTCGGGAAAATATCTCATTCCCACAGGAACCTATATACAGCTACCTATCTACAACATTAAAACTCTATCTAGAACCGCATTACGCCAAAACTACTCTCTGATTTGTATACGATTTTTTATTCAACTGACTGTTACATTACATACAGATAAAATCTAATTACCTACACCACAGAATTAATATAGTACTACATAACTAGCTACGCTTTAAACTTGAGGAGGTAATTAGATAGACATTTATACGAACTTTAAGCTCAGTAATCAATCGGTTAGAACTGATAGACAATATATTTTGCTACCAAATGATAACATCACATCCAATATAGTTTACAGAGAACTTTTAAACAATTAAAATTACCATTACCAAACTAACTTTTCCGGCTACTTGGTCCTCATGAAATTCGTTTATCGCAAATCCCTCGAATGTTTTTTTCGGACAGACTTACTTTCGAATTTTGTATAAGCATGCAAATACAAACTATACCTGAGTATAACCCTCCTTTTTGGCAATTAGAAATCAAAACATAAGACTCTGTACTAAAAAAGGATTATTAACATTATGCCCAACGGAGTGGACACGGGTCAGCTAGTTGAAATATAATTCCGAAATATCCGACTAGCTAGAAACGGTGGCAGAATTCCGTTTTCGGCTTATCTTCGCTATAATAGACCTTCGGCAAATATATATGGCCGAAGCTCCCTCCTAACGTAGTTTTATAGCCTGCAGTTATTCCTACAGATTCCGAATAAAATTCCCTTAATCGGTTTAAAATTGAGAACGGGGCAGAATTAACGCCTCGACGCTAGGCGTCTCATCACTGGCTCTCAAGGGACGGCCACCAAAGACTCACTCGAAAAAGACTACCAAATACCTCAGAGTCTAATCTTTCTGATACTTGCTATCTGGAACTAGTGAATATTATACTTTTCTCGCATAAGGATTCAAAATAATGAACTATATTCTGATGCTTCTCTAACTTACTTTTCTTGCAATTAACTGTTACAGTATTACCCTTTTTATTCAAGAAAAAATGATCCTTCTATCAAAGCAATCATAGAGCAAAAATTTCCGCACTGCACATGAATATTATAGTCCACAGGATATGGAAACTACCACTACAGAAATCGAAACCATACTTCCTGCAATTCCTGCACTAGTCGTAAACGTCTAAAATTGCAAAAGGATCATTGAAATATAATTCCGAAATATCCGACTAGCTAGAAACGGTGGCAGAATTCCGTTTTCGGCTTATCTCCGCTATATATAGACCTTCGGCAAATATATATGGCCGGAGCTCCCTCCTAACGTAGTTTTATAGCCTGCAGTTATTCTACTGATTCCGAATAAAATTCCCTTAATCGGTTTAAAATTGAAAACAGGGCAGAATTAACGCCTCGACGCTAGGCGTCTCTTCAAAGGCTCTCAAGGGACGGCCACCAAAGTCTCAGGAGAAAGAGACTACCAAATATCTCACAGTCTTATCTTCCTGATACTTGCTATCTGGAACTAGCGAATGTTATACTTTTCTCGCATAAGGATTCATAATAACAAACTATATTCTGTTGTTTGTCTAACATATATTTTCTTCCAATTAACGGTTGCTATATTACACATTTTATTCAAGAAAGAATTACCCTTCACTAAAAAGAGACATAGAAAAAATTTCCGCACTGCACATGAATATTATCGTCCACAGGATATGGAAACTACCACTACAGAAATCGAAACCATACTTCCTGCAATTCCTGCACCAGTCGTAAACCTCTAAAATTGCAAAAGGATCATTGAAATATAATTCCGAAATATCCGACTAGCTAGAAACGGTGGCAGAATTCCGTTTTCGGCTTATCTCTGCTATATATAGACCTTCGGCAAATATATATGGCCGGAGCTCCTCCTAACGTAGTTTTATAGCCTGCAGTTATTCCTACAGATTCCGAATAAAATTCCCTTAATCGGTTTAAAATTGAGAACGGGGCAGAATTAACGCCTCGACGCTAGGCGTCTCTTCACTGGTTCTCAAGGGACGGCCGCCAAAGTTTAATTAAATTTCAGCCTGGCCTGATTATAGCGCGAAACAGCGCACTGGGAACCGATTTCGCGAAAATAACGCCCGATTAAATTGCACCTTTCGGATTTTAAGGTGGCTGGTTGGGAATCGCACTTAACCTGATTTTCTTGAAAGTCCGCGGTAATAGAAATATGGACCGGTTACCAGGAACTTCTTTAAATGTACTGAGAAATAGAAGATGGACGTCTACTTTTCAAAGGTATGTCGAATCACGTGAAGACTTGCATAACAAGACAGTAAGAGGAAAAGGAAAGTTTTTCTAGAAGCACTAGAGAATATTTAGATTCTCACTGATTACACTCAATGTCTAAGAGATATTTTTGACGGAAAGCTCTTCTGGAGCTCTCAATGCTGTGATCAGTAGAACTCAGAAAGCTCTTTTTGCTTGCCAAAGCATGGTCGGAAATACTTGTGGAGTCAAACCTGAATGAACTTAATGTGTCTATAAATCCATTATTATGACAATTGTTGGCTACGCGGTGTTTATTCGATAATATCGAAACCCAGATTCAGTCAGAATAATAAAAAAAATTAAGAAAGCCCTCAGCAGGTGCTTTTGAGCGCTCGTTCACTGAAATATGTGAAATCTTGATGAGATCCTCTTAAAATTTTGCATGAATCAGATATCTGGGTATGAAAATATGAAGATTCTTCTTTTCAATATGCCAATTGAACTTTTTATGGTTCTCTTGATACTGAGAGCACACAATTTTGCATGAACATTAGGTATATCAGTCTTCATGCACAAAAAAAAGGTTATAGCTGGATTTCAATGGTAAATCTGCCCCCACGGCCTTTTCGATTCAAATTGAGGGGATCGATTAGGCATTGTATGAAAATAATTCAGCCAACTTTTCAGCTTTTTATCTCAAGCCATTTTTAAGATTTCTGTAAAAAACACTTTTTTCGTTTTTATTTTTTTTCTCTTGTGAAATCCAAAATTTCAGAATGGTAGTCATTGGTATTTCGGAGTTCTTCAAAAGTGTCCACCGCCATTTTTTGACATCAAATGTCTTCTTTGGTCCTTTATACCCTGTAATTTTTTTACAATTTTAAAATTGGTGGAACATTTTGAAAAAAAATTAAAACTGTTTGAATTTTAGGATTCAACAGATTTCCATCAAATTTTGGTGCCGTTGTATTCATATTGGCTCCCCGAACAATATTAGTGAAAAAACAATTGGCGATCTGTCTTAGTTTGGAAGATACGGGCCCCCAAAGTCCGAAAAATATTTCACCTGAAAGTCACTTTTCTCACTACAAAAACACTGAATTACCGCTTTTTTGAGTTCAAATCCTCCCTGAACATTTTTACATAGAGATTTGATTCATTTTATTTCAAATATATTCAATAATGATTGCAAAAACATTCGAAGGAAAGCCCGGCGTTCTTTATTGTAAGTTTGACACTACCGCGCGTGTATCGTGTCAATTCGCGCGAAATAATTCGCGGTAGTGCCAAACTCACCATAAGAAACGGCGGGCTTTCCCTTGAATTTTTTCGATGACTTTGCAATAATTATTGAATATATCTGAAATAAAATGAAATAAAATTCATGTTAAAATGTTCAGAGAGGCTTTAAACTTAAAAAAGCGGTAATTCGGTGTTTTTGTAGTGAGAAAAGTGACTTTCAGGTGAAATATTTTTCGGACTTGGGGGCCCGTATCTTCCAAACTAAGACAGATCGACAATTGTTTTTTTCACTAATATTGTTCAGGGAGCCAATATGAATACAACGGCACCAAAATTTGATGGATATCTGTTGAATCCTTAAATTCAAACAGCTTTAATTTTTTTCAAAATGTTCCACCGATTGAAAAAATCCAGACTATAAAGGACCAAAGAAGACACATGTGATGTCAAAAAATGGCGGTGGACACTTTTGAAGAGCACCGAAATTCCAATGAATATAATTTCATTTTTTTTTCTAAAAATCGATTTTTCAGCTGAAATTCATAAAATAATTATAGGTCTATCCCTTTAGAAGAATCGAAAGAAAAAATCACCATTCGAAAATAATGTATTTCACTAGAGAAAAAAAATAAAAACGAAAAACGTGTTGTTTACAGAAATCTCAAAAATGGCTGGAGATAAAAAGCTGAAAAGTTGGCTGAATTATTTTCATTCAATGCCTAATCGATCCCCACAATATGAATCGAAAAGACCGCGGGGGAGATTTACCTTTGAAACCCGGCTATACCCTTTCACTCGAATCGGTTATCCTGTTATGGAAATATAAAGATTCTTCTTTTCAATATTCCAAAGAAATTTTCTATGGTTCTGTTAACAATATGGCCACAAAATTTTGCATGAACATTCAGTATATCAAACTTTATACACATAATTTATTTCACTCGAATAGGATCTTTTTATAAAAAAATGAAATTTCCTTTCAGTATTCCAATTAAATTTTTTATGATTCTTTGTACACTATGGCCACAAAATTTTGCATGAGGCTTATTAGGAGCATCCTGCATGTGGCTGCAACATTTCATTTCGATTGGTTTCGTTTAGTCTGAGATATCGAGGAACAAAAAGTTTGAATGGCCATATTTTATGGAACACCCAATACGATTTTGAGAAACCGAATTCATCCTGAAAATCTCAAGTCCCTAGGACAATCCCTTCAAAAGATATCGCGCTATCGGACGGACGGCCCAACGGACATAATTGAATTTGACCATGAGTCGTTTGTTCGGGTCAAAATTCGAAAATTGCAGGCATTTGGGCAAAACGATATAGCACTAGTTTAACTAGAACGAGCGTTCAAAAACAGGTCAATCAAGCCATACTTCTTCTGTTTTAATCCAAGAAAATCAAAGATACCAAAGTAATCCTATCACTCTGGGATTATCTCAAATTTCAACCGGAAAACTCCGGAAAAACCCTGGGGTGTCTTTCCGAGGCCTGGGGGACTTTCCAAGGTGGCAGGGCACTTACCCGAGAAGGATGCAAGTTAACGAACCGTCGTCAGGCTTGCAGGGCTGCCAAAATGACGGATTAGCATACATATAGCGGTGCTCTCTCGCTACTAATAAACTCCCAAGTAGCAATAAAAGAGATTTGCATCTGAATTGAGGATTAAAATGCGTGTTATAGTTGGAGAGGAAGGTTAATAGTGGGTTAGCATAGTGGAGATATGCGTCTAGGGAAATGAGGTCACGAAATCCCGATCTATGCTCTCTGGGAAATGAGATTGACTATTGTATACGGTGGTTATTTTATTCTATGGAATTTAGCTGAATTTCCGGTCATGACTTTCTTCGTCAAGCATTATGGGTCGTTTATTTGGTCGTGGTATGGAGGATAAGAATGGAGAATATGTGGTAGTTCTTGGGATAAAAGAAAGAAAATTTATTTCAAGAAAAGCCCTGAGAGAAGGTGCTTTTGAGCGCTCGTTTATTGGTAGAGCAATGATGCTATTAAATCAATTTCATCAATTTTGTATGAGACTTGAGATTCATGCTAGGTTTATGAATGCAAAATCTCAGCACGATCGTAGTTATTGGTCCATGGGCCAGCGCCTGTTTTTCATAATAATTACTAACAATCTGAATATTTGTGAGTAGCTTCATTTCGACGAGACGCCCAACTTTTTCCTCTAAGAAAATTCTCGATAGTGAGGGCTAATACAGTATAAAAGCGTCAAAAGTGTTAAATTGGTGGATGTTCAAATTTAATTACTAACAGCTTCTTCATAAATGAATGTGAAAACAATAATTGTCCTACAAAAATGATGATTTTATCATCCCCCTTTCCAACATACAGGGTTTTCCTTTTAAGTTGGCCTATTAGACGTTTTAGGAGAACTAGTGAATATTTCGTTCTGAAATTTTAGGTGCAGCCTTGAGGGTGAAGGAACTCTTCGCCTAAAATATTTTCAAGTCGACAGTGTTGCCACGTTTATCTCAAACACATATCTACTTTCTTATTTCAAATTAAACTACCTATATTTTCATTTATGTATCGATTCAATACCAAATTCGCAGTATAACCCACTAAAAAAAATTTCTCTGCTATGCACTGTTGCCAAGTTATTCACAAATTCCTGAAACTTTTGACATTTACATTGCCAGTTTGGAAATGCAATATCTCGGTTATTTTTTATGCGAACGGAACCAAACTCAGCAGTCTCATTTTTACAGCATTCGATTCGAAATAAAAAATGAATGGCAGTCTCCTTTTACACTAATTATTTATTTTGGATAGTTTTCGAATGAGATGAAAAATACTGAAATGTTTCAGTATTTATAGTTCATGATCCATGGTCCTGTTTAAAATGAAATGGTTCTATGATTATGGCGTGAATTGTTGAAGTAGATTCTATGGTTGAAATCATAAAAAGTATTCGATGATCATGGATGTCATAGAAAAAAGTTTACCCATATTATTCAAACACGATTCGGGCAGTTTCACAATTCACGGGAAATGCCAAAAAATTATTGAAAGGACCTGTAGGACCTTTAAAAATCGTTATTCACATTTGCAAGAATGAATGGAAAGAATTCGCAAATTGTTTAGGCTTTCTGTAATCCTGGCCCTATGTTCATGACCTCAACAATAGGATTCATTCCGATAATTCACTTTATAATCACACAGCATGTCCATTGAACATGACTATAAATTCTGAAAAATTTCAGTATTTTGATCTCATTTGAAAACTGTCCAAAATAAATAATTATTGAACATAAGGCCAGGATTATAGAAAGCCTAAACAATTTGCGCAATTTCTTTCAAGTCATTCTGGCTAAATCTGAATAACGATTGTTAAAGGTCCTACAGGTCCTTTCAATAATTTTTTGGCATTTCTCGTGAATTGTGAAACTGCCCGAATCGTGTTTGAATAATATGGGTAAACTTTTTTCTATGACATCCATGATCATCGAATACTTTTTATGATTTCAACCATAGAATCTACTTCAACAATTCACGCCATAATCATAGAACCATTTCATCTTAAACAGGACCATAGATCATGAACTATAAATACTGAAACATTTCAGTATTTTCCATCTCATTCGAAAACTATCCAAAATAAATAATTAGTGTAAAAGGAGACTGCCATTCATTTTTTATTTCGAATCGAATGCTGTAAAATGAATATGGGGTTGCCATTTGAAAATCTCGAAATATTTCAATTTTGAGTTTCACATTTTCGGAGCTATATCTCCGAAAAACCTTACGATGTATCAAAATACTGAATATACCACATGAATGCATGGAGTCTTTACTATGCGACTGCTGAGTTTGGTTCCGTTCGCATAAAAAATAACCGAGATATTGCATTTCCAAACTGGCAATGTAAATGTCAAAAGTTTCAGGAATTTGTGAATAACTTGGCAACAGTGCATAGCAGAGAAATTTTTTTTAGGGGTTATACGAGAATTTGGTATTGAATCGATATATAAATAAAAATATAGGTAGTTCCATTTGAAATAAGAAAGTAGATATGTATTTGAGATAGACGTGGCAACACTGTCGACTTGAAAATATTTTAGGCGAAGAGTTCCTTCACCCTCAAGGCTGCACCTAAAATTTCAGAACGAAATATTCACTAGTTCTCCTAAAACGTCTAATAGGCCAACTTAAAAGGAAAACCCTGTATATAAACGACTAGGTCTAAAAAAATATTACTAACCGGCTGATTTTTTCACTGTTGCTTAGCAAATATTTATTTTATGAACTGGTCACCTTGTCCTACAAATTGAGTGATACGTTTTTCCAGTCCTACGCTGGGAAATTGTCAATTGTTAGTTATAATTTTTAATTGTGGGTTCTGTGGTACAATTTCTAAGGTAGAACTGGAAAAACGTACCACTCAATTTGTAATACAATGTGACCAGTTCATGAAGGTAATATTTGCTAAGCAACAGTGAAAAAATCAACCGGTTAGTAATAATTTTTTTAAGACCTAGTTGTTGATATAGAGGGTGTTTCATTGGGAAAGGGAAATACTTCATAGGTGCATAGGTGGAACCACGACGGTTCTAGAGATACCCCATTCATTGGGTCTCACTGTCTTTGTAGCCGAGATACAGGGTGTTTTATGAATATAGCCCGTTTCTTCCTGAGGCCGTACCAGACGAACCACCAGGTATATTTTCTTCATATTTGGCAAATATGTTCCTAATTGAGAGCCCAAACATATCATGCAATAACCGCTTCAAAAACCCAGGTCCTGGTTAACAAAAAATTATGAATCGTTTTAATCCTCGAAACAACACGCTGTACATCGAAATTTTGCTAATCTGTTTCAATATTCGAAAACATCACTAAAAACTAAACTGAGACGTGTACTTCAAATTTTCGCGCAGAAAGTTTTACTGCACAAATTTTCAACGTAAAAGTGAAGTTTTCATGAACTTGGAACCTGAAAGTGGCTTGAAGTGACTTTTAACTATAAATTGTCGAAATAATTGAATCCATAATTATTTAAACATTACTTTGTAGTTCATTCAACATTGGTTTTCCTTTTTAAGCCGTATACTTGAAAATCCAGATCCGGGTTAACGAAAGTTATGAACTGAACTGAGACGTACACTTCAAATTTTCGCGCAGATAGTTTCAATGCACAAATTTTCAACGTAGAAGTGAAGTTTTTGAGAACTAAGATACCTGAAAATGGTTAGAAGTGACTTTTAACAATGAATTATCAACAATATTGAATCCATAATTATTTCATCATTACTTTGTGAAGTGAGTTGCATTATAACGTATAATAATTATGGATTTCAATATTTTGATAATTCATTGTAAAAAGTCACTTCAAACCACTTTCAGGTATCCAATTTTTTAAAAACTTCACTTTCACGTTGAAAATTGTGCAGTGAAACTATCTGCGCGAAAATTTGAAGTGTACGTCTTAGTTCAGTTTTAAGTGGTATTTCCGAATTTTGAAACAGATTTTCAAAATTCCGAGTAACAGGGTGTTGTTTCGAGGATTCAACGATTCATAATTTTCGTTGACCCGGACCTGGATTTCAAAGTATACGGCTATAAAAAAGAAAACCAATGTAAAAATAAATTACAGAGTAATTTGAAATAATTATGGATTCAATATTGTTGAAAATTCATTGTTAAAGTCACTTCAAACCACTTTCGGGTATCCAAGTTCCTAAAAACTTCACTTTTACCTTGAAAATTTGTACATTAAAACTTTCTGTGCGAAGATTTGAAGTATACGTCTCAGTTTAGTTTTTAGTGGTGTTTTCGAATATTAAAACAGATTTTCAAAATTCCGATGTACAGGGTGTTGTTTCGAGTATTCAAACGATTCATAGTTTTTTGTTAACCCGGACCTGGATTTTCGAGGCGGTCATTGCATGATATGTTTGGGCTCTTAATTAGGAACACATTTGCCAAATATGAAGAAAATATACCGGGTGGTTCGTCTGGTACGGCCTCAGGAAGAAACGGGCAAAATTCATAAAACACCCTGTATCTCGGCTACGAAGACAGAGAGACCCAATAAATGGGGTATCTCTAGAACCGTCTTGGTGCCACCTATGCACCTGTGAAGTATTTCCCTTTCCCAATGAAACACCCTGTATATGTTGGGTGTGGGAGACCCTTTGATAGAATCATCATTTTTGTAGGACAATTATTGTTTTCAATTTGTAATAAAATTGTTTCAAGATTTCATTTATAAAGTAGCTGTTAGTAATTAAATTTGAACGTTCACCCATTTAACACTATCGAGAATTTTCGTTGAGAAAAAAGTTGGGCGTCTCGTCAAAATGAAGCTACTCACAAATATTCAGATTGTTAGTAATTATTATGAAAATCAGGCGCTGGCCCATGGACTATATATTCTAGAAATCATTCAAAAAATTAAATATGAAGAAAATATAAAATTCAAAAAAAGTTAAACTCTGTATTCTGATGATCCGATCCTCTTGAAATTTCTGATGAACATTCAGTATATGAATCTTCATTCACAAAATAAATTCCACGGTCAGAATCGAATTTGACCACGCATTCGTCATCAGGGAATCGAACCCAATCGTTTGAGACCATTTCGGCTCGAAATTCGAATAGTATAGACATTTGGGCAAAATAATGTAGCACTGGTTCAAGTAGAAAGAGCGATCAAAAAAATGAACACTAACACAAAATAGTATTGAGTACAATATTTTTTCACGGATTAACTACAGTGGAACTTCCTTTTAACGAACGTCTGTATAACGAATTTCTCTGTATAACGAATTTCGTACAAGACATTGCAACTTGATTCCAAATTTCATGTTAAAAATGCCCTATAAAACGAAGTTAATTTTCTCTATAACGAAATATTCAAAGAACATAACTGTTTGAATGGGTATTGGTAAGATGGTATAAGGGTGGGTTTTCTCCGAAATATTTCCAGACGTACCTAATAAATCCCTACCTTAAACTAAATCATAACGGCGGGCAGAGAGATCCTTCTGAAACAGTTTTAAATACATCCCTGGCTTTTTGGTTTCAATCTAACCATTACGTTAGTGTGAAAAGTTGTGCAAAAATGTCTAAAGGCATATGCTTAAGTTTGAAAGATAAAATTAAATTTTTCAGTGAATTCCACCACGACATTGCCGACTAGAGAAAGAAATTTTTTGTTTAACGAAATTTCTTCATAACGAATTTTTTTGCGGATTCTAGCGCTTTCGTTATAGGGAAATTCCACTGTATTTGAAATAGGATTGAAGTATACACGAACACGAATTATTTCGCTGCTGTGATAATAAAATAAATTGTATAGAAAACAGTCAAACCATCCAACATATTTTGATGTCGAAATTATTCGATTAGTTTCAATGAATATTAGTGAAATAAAGATGATAATGAACGAACACACGTTCATATTTCAAATTCGTGGAAAAATACCAATGCTTTCTGCATTTGTATGTTATTATAAATAACAATTTAAATACTGATAGGTGATTAATTACATCACGATAATACGATAATGAACTGACCTATAATTCAATTATTCTGTCTATTTATTATTATGATCTTCCAGTTTTTGATTGTAGATAAATGTTTTTCGAGATTTTCCGCTGTAATTAACATGAGTTTATATAATAATTATTATTTTGTCTAGTGGAGATAATTAATGAGTGGAAGTAAAATGAAACGTTTTCAACTTATTAATTTCGATTACATTTAACTTGATCATTTAATCAAAACTTTGATTTCATGATGTGACAATTGGCGAATATTATTGGCAGTTATATTCTCATCATGTAGTACAACTGTCCAATTTTCAGTTTGAAATTCTTGAAGAATTATTCAAATAAATAATGATAAATAGAAAAACGAAAAACGCAGCTGGTTTACTTTCTCGAATCATCGATCTTCATGATTATTTAATTAACTTCTGTCTAATCATTCTTCACATGAAATCATGAAAAATCCTTCTCATTTTCAACATCTGAAACATCTCACGAAACAATGACCTGTGAGAAGCCTAGTAAGCAGCCTCGTTCTTAAACACAGTTGGAGCTAGCTAAGCCTAGTATTGAGTATAAAAAAAGGCTCATTAGAGAGTTATCGAAGCGCAAATAGAGGCCCAATTAAATAAAGTTTCCTCTATTTTGATCTGCTCATGCGCATCAAAGTAAGATTTTAAGATAGCCTTCAATAAAATACAGGCCTCCCTTACTTAACCTAAATAAAGGACAACCGTATTTAGATAAAAAAATTCTTATTTTGACAGTTCTGCTATCCTTTTGGGTTATTTCATGTCAGGTTTTTTTTAGTGCACTGAATGATTTGAAATTCGTTAGTAGGGGAGAGTCAATAGAGCATTTGATAAAGTATTTTGTTAAAATTTCGTGAAAAAAATGAATAGCAAGATTGAAAATAAATGTCTCAAATTCACTTATGATGTTGTAGTGATATTATTGAGGGAAGTGTTGAATAATTCCTCCATGAATGCTGAAATGTGGAAAGAAGTGAGAAATGGACAATTTCATTCAATAAAAAATTATATTTCGGCAAGTGCTCTTTTTTTCGAGAATTTGCATTTCCTAGTATAGTTCCTAACTAGGACTTGACCGGGAAGTATGATTTTGAAAAATGCAGTAGTTGATCATTACCATAGAAACGAAAATAAGGGCTAACAATTCATATGAAATTAAAAGTTTGCATATTGTACGCTCGAAAATAGGTCCAAAAAATTCTATTAACAGGATATTTCAAAAAAGTCTTGACAACACATAAATTGTCACAAGTGTCAAAATAATAGTTATTTGATAAACTAGGTTATTAAAGACGGCGACTAATGGTCAAGATATTTTAATGCTTTAGCGGAGCGAGCGCGTTAATAACTCGATTATAATAACCGAGTTTATTACAAGATTTTTCCGACGATCTCATGTATAAATTCTTGATTAAAAAACATTCTCAATTCGCACAAGACATACATTTGACGTAATGGAACTTCTATGTTTCTATGTTAACCCGAACATCCAACCCGTGTTCGGAAAGTACGGTGCTATTAACTCGATCACTGACCCAGGTTGATTTATCGTAACCCTACTCAAGAGTAGGGTCGTAGAGTCACCGCATGCGCGCTGCAGTTTAATTTTGTATTTGAAAGAGCCGGGAATTAGTCTTCTACTCTTTTTTTAGTAATTTCATACATTCTGTTCCTAAAAATTATGGAAAGAGAAGAGAATTTGGCCTAATGTAAATGTGTGGTTCCATGAGCCAAGAAAATAATGTGAAACAACTTCTTCATAACTTTGTATAGGTACAGATTTTTCTGTGCTAAGCTACAGCTTTCTTAACTTCTTTAACATAGTTAAAGATAACATCAAACATGGGAGGACACACCAGAAATTATAAGAAAGATTTCACAAAAGCCAATAAATGCAAGAAAAGCTAGAGACAATCCGAAAATAGACTGAGACTGAAAAAATAAATTCATAAAATATTTGGTTATGTTTATGTTATTGATACGTCTGACACGTGATACGAGTAGATCCGTCACGTGACCAAATTGATCAAGTTAATAACCCTGAGTAAGTTTCCGGAAACGCCTTTTGTGTACGGTTGCCATGAGGATTGCACCTTAAAATGGCTAAAAAATTGAGCATTATAAGGGTCATTAATGCTCAATTAGTACACATTAAAAGCACTTTTTATTTCGAGGTCGGCGGAAAAGGAAGTTACTCAATAAATTTGACCAGAAATAAGTCATTTGAATAGCTCAAAAGTCAGACCAACGTTGAGGGATCTTTCATTACGGGATCCTTTAATAAGTTAGGCCTCTATTTGGGTTTCGATAACTCTCTATTAGCGTAGAAAATGAATCAGTTTTGACCTGCAATGGATTTCCAACACATAAAACGAATTCTAAAGTCGACTCTTCCCATGCCAGATATTTTTTCAATCCGGATAAAAAAGTTGTCTAATCGCAAACGGATCGTCCGAGTTCTCGGCTCAAAACGAAAGGAGGGCCCCCATCAAATTACCATTAAACGCGTTTTGATAAGGACCATAAATTCGGTAATGAAATCTGGGGAATCGGGCGGCCGAGAGAAGTTCGAAACTGGCGCTGGGGTAATCTTGAAATATGGATATATCTTTTGATGAACGCCCGAACGAAATGATGATGGAGGGGCTGAAAATATGGGCAGTCGGTGTTCCGTGACTGGGGGATTGGGGAGGAACGTCTCCTGGATCGTCGTGGAATGAATCCGATTATGAGGGATCTCGATTCAGTTCGATTCTTGATTTCCGAACGATCCCCTTTTAATTTCTCTCTTTATTTTTGGTTTCGGGGATGCGGAAATGATTTAATACCTAGACTTTTTATTACTGTTGTTCGTGGACTTTGATAGATTGCCCCTATACACAGTGTAACTCTGCAAATAGAACATTCAAGTCTTAATAAACTTCGCTACTTGGTAAAGTTTTTTCTGAGGGGTACTTGAGCATGAGATTCTAATAATAATTTCTCAGGGGTGACTTGATTACCCCAGCAACAAAATTTTTAGTCAGGTTTTCAACAATATGTAATAAAAAGTACAAGATGTACAAATCTAAATTTACAGTTTCAATCACAATCTTTCAAATTACACAAACTTATGACTACTCATCTTAAACGAAATGCTCAATTCCACTTCCGATGCACTATGTTGTCTTCTGTAGTGCCATATGTTCTCGGTAACGGGATATGCCCTCAAGCCGGCTTCGATAGACTTCAGGTATGCTTCCAACTCTCTACTATAAGTTAACTTAACGATCCCCTTTTAATTTCTCTCTTTATTTTTGGTTTCGGGGATGAGGAAATGATTTAATACCAAGACTTTTTATCACTGTGTTACACGTGGACAGTGTGGTTCTGCAAATAGCCCATTCAAGTCTTCATAAACTTTGCTACTTTGTGACGTTAAGTTTTGCCTGAGAGGTATTTGAGCATGAGATTCTAATAATAATTTCTCAGGGGAGTCTTGATTACCCCAGCAACAAAATTCCTAGTCAGGTTTTCAACAATATATTATGAAAAGAACAAGATGCTCAAATCTAAATTAACAGTTCCAATCACAATCTCCCAAATTACACAAACTTATGACTACTTATCTTGAAAGACGGGCGCAAATAGTGGTTCCACTTGCTATGCACTATGTTGTCTTCTGTAGTGCCACATAAACTCGGTAACGGGATATGCCCTCAAGTCGGCTTCGATAGACTTCAGTTCAGGTATGCTTTCAGCTCTCTACCATAAGTTAACTTCCAAGCAAATGTGGGTACAGGCAAATGTAACAGCCAAAAGTTACTCAGCTTCAGCCAATGATTGTATTTCAGTCCAAAGTCAAGCTTCAGCCATGCTTGTATTTTCAGTTCAAAAAATGTGGTCCAACCAAAGAATGTGCTTCAAGCCAAGGAATGTGCTCTAGCGCAAAGAATGTGGCCCAAGCCAAGGAGCTATATGAAATTAATATAAATGAAAATGTGGACAAAAATTTAACCGAACTCTTTCTCGTTTCTCAAGAAGAAGTTTAGGTATTTACATTATGTCTATAATTATAAATAAACATGGGAAGGAATTCTGCCTTTTGGGGAAATGAAAAGTGAAAAACAGAACATATGCTGTAAAACAAAATGAAGGCAAACAATGCAAGAGTTCAGAACCAGTAAATCACCTCATTAAATTCTTAGTGAGATTTTTCTCTTCTTAAATTAGATGAATTAAAACTTACCGAAAATAAATATTATTAATCTCGCAAACTATTCAGATAAAAGTTTTTCACGATAGCATGACATATACGAAAGTTTGAGCGCATAGTAGGCTTTTGTTTATTTATCTGAAGTTGGCAGTATTTGCTGTCATAACGTAAAAAAAAGTCAACGTTGCCGAATGTACCCGGCCTCGTCCGACGAGCTTTCGAGTTATCAGAGAACTCTATACAATATTGACAACATTGCGTATCAATCTGACAAGAAAATGAACAATATAACCTAAAATTTTAATATAGACAGTGGAATATGCCAAATTTCCATGGCCAACCGACGGCTCAAACTTTCGTGAATAGACTATACGGTGGACGCTTTCTCGTTCAGGGGAAAGCCGGAAAAGAAGTCAAATAAAATTTCTTAAATCAAGCAGATAGGAAGATCACAGAAGGGAAACAACCCGAGACAAAGTTGACAGTCCGCCAATGTGCATTCTATGATCACCAGCGGCGTTTCAAAAGAAAATTAACTTGCAGGCGTGCAAGACTTTGCAACTTTCCTGGGTGCTTTATCCTTTGTTTGCTACAGCTCCAGGAAGCACAAACCAAGGTGTCGAACCCTTCCTTATGGACAGCTGAAAAATTTCAAATCAGGTATTTATATTGAAAAACATTTCACATCCGGTGGTATGAACTAGGACACTCAGAATTCTTCAGAATCGTGGATTGATAACTCTTTTTGTCTCTTCATAGCCGATTCTAGCTCTAACTATTCCACCCAGTAGGTATACCGAATCGCCATAACGAATAAATCCAGTTCGCAGTGTAACGAGTGTTGCTCTCATAATTACCTGCACCATGGTAATTTCAGGATTCCATCAAAGCTGGCGATACATTAGCCGTTGTAACACATGAGGTGGAGATGTATTGCCTGTCCCACTGGCCTCGAAAACTACTTCATCATGATTCAAAATGGCCGTGCGCGATTCATCCAGCGGGCACATATTGCATTGACAAACGTGAAAAATCTATTCATCTACTCGGTCAGGAAAGTAATGGGTTTTATATGGGCACGCTCCGTCGGACCATATTGCATGCGGCAAATAATTAATCAAAATTTAATCGATGGCCTTTTCCTAGATTTCCGCCGATATCGACGCTGATTTTTGCCCGTTATGAAGGCTGACAAGATTGAACGATGAAAGTGGGAAAATAGTGGAAAAACTTTGCATGATTTAGGGTTTTCTGTAAATCTCTTTGGTTTCATATGATTCTTGGTTAACCTGATCTGTGGCTTCAGATGTGTGGAAGAATTGTTGATGACTTGATGTTCACTGGAATTATTTTTTCGAAACAATGGTAGGATTTTTCATGTTGCTTATCAACATTCACATATTTAATTTTTGAAGGAAAGCAGATTGGGACTTGTAGGTGTTCACGTTGGGGTCAAATTGTAGATCGCTGATATTGTGGCCTGAGAGATAGAGCAAAATAAATGAACCTACTTTTTTTGTGTCCAGGAGGTGTGGGGAAAGCATCATGACCTTCTCCGTATGAGTGGAGGGACACCTATTCCAACTTTTTTACTTTGTTTAGTGGCACTGCTGAGTCTTCCAGGCGAATGGAATTCTACAGCACATTCAAGCCGACTGGTACCTCCTCGCCTTGAATTTGTTGGCTGATAGTTTAGTTTATTTTAGTTTAGAAATGGGTTACAGTTCACTGCGAACTCAAGGTCTATTGTGCCCTCTTACAGAGCAGTTCTGGCCACACCCTTCACAGCTCGCTTTCCAGTTCCAGAGATCGAATGAAATCTAATATCTGTGAAGGCTTCAACAGGGCTAGTTCTTCACTTTTACAAGTTTCTCGCCCAAGCCATTCTCTCCCTAGGCTCGCAATGCCGAAGCTTTCCGTGACTAGGTGAATGGGGGTTTCTTCCTCCTTCCCACAGAACCTGCACTCGTCATTGTCTGACAATCCCATCCTCAATAGGTGCTTCCAGAGACGACAGTGTCCTGTAAGAAAGCCAGTGAGGAGGTGTTCTTGCTTCTTACCAAGATCCAGATATCTTTTAGATCCCGCTGTCTAAAAGTTCCGAAGGAACTTAGTGGAATGATCCAACCCTGGTTGATTCTTCCAGAGTTTTTCCGCCTCGGCTTTCTCTCCTTCTCCAGAAAATCCTTATAGGTGCATTTACCTATACCACAGAAGGGTTCTGGGCCAATAAGTGACATTCGTGCGCCCTCTTTGGCAAGTGTATTGGCCTCTTCGTTTCCTTTGATTCCCGAGTGGCGGGAAACCATTGTTGGCTGATAGGAGGAGAATTCCTGCGCTCGCATTAGATCCTGCCGCTGTCCCACATTGTGAGGACTTGCGAGACTGCAGCTAACCTTCGTTTCACCTGGCTTATTTCACGAAAGAACAACAACATGTATAAATCCCCGGAGAGTCTTGATACACGAGTTGATAACTCTCATACGATTCATTACCAGTATACCCTGGTCCGTTAGGGCCTTTAATGTCTGAGAAGGATTTGTTAGGAGTGGTTGAGGTTACATGGAGTACTAACGTTGCTCGCTGAGTCTACCTCGATCCGTCCTCATGTTAAGGGCCAGATAAGCCAGAGTTACTTTATGCTGTTGTAATCATTCTTAGTGTTCATTAGAAGTTCTCCTCCCAACTACTTAAGCCCGTACACCACGACAAGGTGATGACCTCGTACGGGAACCTAAACTAACCTAACCTAACCTAAGAGATAAAGCAAAATGCATTCTTCAATATGATTCTTCATACATTTTTGATACAAACAAAATGTTATCGTCAATTTTGTATGAATTTTAACTAACCTAATGCATATTCCTATGATCCAAATGCAAAACATAACCTCCTGAACCCAAGTGCACCAAAGTGACGCGTTCCACTCCAAAGTTCTCCACCTTGCAATGAAACCACTAGTCGTTCTCCCAGCCATCCCCTCCGCTCCTGGCTGCATCCAAATTGATACATTTGTTACCGATATTCGGAATAAAAGTCTCCAGACTGTAAATTTCCCGGAACCCGTCAAAATATTCCTTACACTTCATTTGTTCTCGCGTCATTTGAGCATCGCAGTAACGTAGTTTTCGGGATCATCGGAGCGGCAAATGCGACCGGCTCTCCCTATAAATCCACCTGATATCTTTTCCCATCTCCTGATTTATCGCTTCCAGGTCGATTTTAAACTCCTGGACGCGGATGGCTGCCTCGCGGCTTCGGGATCTCATTACAGCGACGGGATTCCGTTCTGGAGCTGATGAACTCTGCTCCCGAAAAATTCTCTTGAAGCGTCTCGAACGCATCGCGGAGGTTTATGAAACGTGTCACTTTTGGTGATTATATTCGATGGTCTTATCGATGACGTTTATCTAGCTCGATGGAGCTTGGGTTGGAGGGATGGGTAAAGTAATAGGATCATAGAAGATTTTTGGTTTGGTGTGGGAATTACAAAAACGATAATTCAATAATTCAATAATTGAATCTTTGAGCTTCTAACCTAGAACATCTACCGAATCACTAAATGTCTCAGCTTTTGAGCTACTGGTTTTGTAATGGATCATTTTTATCCATTAAAAGATTCTGATTTCATAAACCCTCAATTTAAAAAGGAAAGTTCTGGAGAAACAGGCCTGTACCTACTCAGTCCAAGAAATAATTCCACCTACCTATAACAGGAAACTCATTAAGCTGTCACAAGCTGAGCTTTAGCAGATGTGATTTGCAGGCTTAGTGGATCAGAAGCAGGAGCAGCTGAACACATGGTATGGAAGTATCCAGAGATGACTGGCCTAAAAACAATTTATATGAGGAAACCAGTCCTGGACAGCCAAGAGGTAACAGCCAACACACTTCAGGAGGTGTGTTTTGTCTACGCCATTGACATCTCTGGATTACCACGAATGAGTAGGGAGAGAAAAAAGATCCACATGGTCGCAGTACCGAAAGGCTAGTTTAGTTCAGTTTAAAAGGGGTTACAGTTCACTGCGACCTCAAGGTCTATTGTGCCCCTTACAGAGCTGTTCTGGTCACACATTTCACAGCTTGCCTTCCAGTTCCAGAGATCTAATGAAATCTAATATCTGTGAAGGTTTCAACAAGGCTAGTTCCTCACTCTCACAAGTTTCTCTCCCAAGGCATTCTCTCCTTAGGCTGGAATGCAAAAGCATTCCGTGACTAGGTGAATGGGAGTTTGTTCTCTCCCTACTCCCGAAAGTATAGCCATAACAATGCCAGTTTTAATAATAATAGACAGGAAAGTTGAATTCATAATCGAATTAAATGAAGCCGATAGCTTTCGATTATTATCGTTTCCCTGATATGAGCAAGCGAGCAAAAGCTGACTGACATGCCAGAGCTTTTTTTCTTGTTATTTGAATCCATAACTCAAGTTTCGGCATATCAGACCCATCATATCCCAACTTCGATCGAGAATTATCGAATAGGCACTAATTCTCGAACAGTAGTAAGCATTTGGCCATGAAGATCGTCGAGTGCTTCAATAACATCTTTACCGACCGGCCGCAAATTAATCAGTAGTGGGCTGTACGATTCAGGTTTGCTCGTGAAACTTCGTAGTTGCGTTGAAACTTTGGAGTTCTTGTGCCGCAAGTGTTCATAGCGTCCAATATCGAGAAACAATGGAAGGTATTCATAGAAAATTATGTCCAACGATCACCAATGGGACTGGTTCAGTGTTAATCGACGTGCATCTGGTAACTTGATGATGTGATCGATATTTAATTACAAAGTTGGGAACGATAATGGGTCTGGTCCAGTTCCGAGAAAAGTTGTGAATCCAGAATGTGCTCATAGGGTTTGAGTCAATTTTAATTATAATTACAACACAAGCAATATAGGTTATTCTCAGGAAATGGCTTCAGGACTACTAGTAGGGTGAATAATACACTCCTTTTAAACTGTCAACGTTTCGATCCTATTTGGGATCTTCTTCAGGACTGAAAAATATTTATTGAGAATCTTTTAGACAATAGACAATCTGGTTAAATTAACACAAAAAACAATACACAAAATCATTAAAACACGGTCTTATACACTTATACTCTACTTGTATATAAAATCATCAACAGCAAATAAAAACAGAAATGACTAGAATTCAGGTGGAATTTTGTTGTTTTCTTCATTATTTTATTTTATAGCATTATTGTTATTTTATTTAATTTTTTCCCATTCCTATTTCATTTATGAACTGAATTATATAAATATATATATATTTTTTTTTCCTCCCAGGAAACCAATCAACATAAACACTCACCAATTTAGTCTTGTGTATTACAATGTGGTTGTTGAAGCTGCTGAATTCCATTAAACCTCTGCTAAGATATTCGATTTCGCCAATAGTTTTATCTTTGATTGTTGTTGATTGTTTTAATGATTTTGTGTATTGTTTTTTGTGTTAATTTAACCAGATTGTCCATTTGTCTAAAAGATTCTCAATAAATATTTTTCAGTCCTGAAGAAGATCCCAAATAGGATCGAAACGTTGACAGTTTAAAAGGAGTGTATTATTCACCCTACTAGTAGTCCTGAAGCCAAGATCCCTATTTCCTGAGTTGAAAGCAAGGACGAGATTTTTTGGATATAGGTTATTCTATTAGAGCGGAAGATCTGAAGCATTACACCGTAAAACAACACATCTTTATAGTCAAAATTTGTCATCGAAATGGAGAAAGTTTAATTACCGCTATTCGAAGAGTTCATTCAAGTTCGGTCGCAAAAATGTGCCTTATTGATGTGCTGTGAGTAGTTTCATGATACAATTCAAGTACTAGTTCGATTAGTGATTTGAAACACACGATACGAGCTCCTAGAGGTTGCGATAGAATCTCCACAGGCGTCAATTCGTTATAGTGCACAATGCTTGAGTTCGTAGCGTCGCAACCATGAAAACGCCACAAAGATGGATAGTGATAAAATTATATATATTATATAAAGATGGAGAGAAAAGCCCCTACATGAAAGACACCTGAACGAGGTCGCCCAGAAACTTGTCGGCATTCCTGCGTTGAACTACTGGCTGACTTCTGGAAGATTGTTTCCTGAAACAGATTATTTCCTTCTTGCCATTCCAGATCAAGTAGTGCAAACTGAAAACTATCAGAAATACTCGTATATCATCAAGGATAGGAGCCTCACCGACGACAGATGCCGCTACGCATGCCAAACATCAGAAACAATCCAACATATTACAGGAGGCTGCCAAATGTTTGCTGGAAATGAATATAAGTGTCGACATCATGCAGTTTGTAAAATACTCCATCAGGAATTCGCCATCCAACGGAAGTGGCTGCAGTCCGAAACAATTCCATATTATAAGTATCAGCCTGAAGTAATACTGGAAAACCACAAAATATGGAAATACCGAGAGCTTCAGACCAAATGGCAGTGTGGAATGTCTAGTACCAGAACCATTCCCATTCTCATATCAACCACAGGAATTATTCCTAAGAGATTCAAGTCCAACCTCAAGGATCTAGATTTGGATGAAAACTTTTACAAACGCATGCAAAAAGCAGTACTTCTCGGTACTGCTAAAACGGTAAGAAAGTTTGAAGGTCACTATGGACAGCAGGAAAAACCATGGAGGGAAATATTGCAAGACCGACTACCAGGACATCAACCGAGAAATCCAGGACCAAGCAACGAAGGAAGAACAACACAGGACCGAGGAGAAGAAGAACACCGAACACCTCAGAGCTCAATCCCCCTGATACTTGCTATCCAAGATGAGTGAACGTTCTCCTTAGTAGGGAGTGTGATAGCCGATCGCTAGGGGGTGTGAGAAATCACACCCTTTCTACGCTAATAGGCTCATAAACCTTCGAAAAACTGTACTCTGTAGAATAAATCCCAGACACACATTGAGTTGAACTGTGTGAACCCCACCTTTCCAAACCACGTTAATTCTTCGCATAAACCTTAACCGGAAGCGTGTAAAACGGGCCTTATCTTGCGCTTGGCAATCCTCACGCAGGAAACCGAGCTTGGGTCTGTTGATTCAGGTTTATGATTCGGGTAACGGTCACTCTAACATTGTTTGGTGTTTGGTCAATTCGTTTAAGCGTTTGTCATCGAAGGGTGGCCGGGAGGCAGACGAGCTAATCAAGCTGCCTGCGCTCAGAATATTAAATGTACATTCGCCTCGTTGGAGGCGGTTTAGATCCTCTCTGTACGTGTTGATTGTGTTTTTGTTGGGACGACGGACTGGACCGGTTCCTCCCTTAGTCCGGGGACAAAAAGGGGATGGTCTGATTGGAGACAAAGTTGATTTTGAGAGATTTTTACGAAAGAATGGGGAAAGTGAGGGAGTGATGGTTCAAGGAGCATTTATAAAAAGAAGTGATTTCGTGAATCAAAATAAAGACTGGATAGAATACTGTTAGAATAAGATCCCATAGCCACCAGACTTCACGTATTTTCTGACGAACGAAATTTTAACCATTTAGTAATGTTAGTATTTAAAGGGTTTTTCAATAAGGTGTTATTTTGAATAGCCCGCTATTTCAGTAGATGTCACATTTGAAGCTTTCAGTTTCTTACATTTGACAAGTAGAAACTACGCTATTAATAAAAATGGAACGATACACGCTTCATGATGCATTACACCGTATTTTGCATAAATATTTGGGTCTTACGGCTTATAAAGTTCAGTTAACACAAGAACTCAAGCCTGTCGATCATCAACAACGTCGTGTCTTTGCGGATAGTGTCGTTGAAATGCATGAAAATGATCCGAAATTCCATCGAAAAATCATCTTGAGTGATGAGGCCCATTTCTGGTGCTCGCAAAATCCAAGAGTTATTGTTGAAAAGCCTCTCTTCCCTCAACGTGTGACTGTTTGGTGCGGTTTATAGTCCGGCGGAGTCATTGGACCTTACTCCTTCGAAAATGAGGCTGGAGCAACAGTTACGGTGAATGGATTACGCTATCGAGAGATGATTAATGATTTTTTATGGCCGAAATTGGATAGTACTGATCTGGACAACGTTTACTTCAACAAGACGGTGATACGTGCCGCATAAGCAACCATTGATCTTTTGCGGAAAAGTTTCCGGACCGTGTTATCTCTCGAAGAGGTGATCACAATTGGCCACCGAGATCTTGTGATTTAACACCTTTCGACTTCTTCCTTAGGGGCCACGTGAAAGAGAAGGTCTACGCCAATAGCCCAGCGTCGATTCAAAACCTCAAAGATGGAATTCGTGAGGCTATCGAGGACATAAGGCAGCCACTTTGCGATTTGGTTATGGAAAATTTCATTAAAAGGATATGGTCCTGTAAGCGTGGTTGTGTTAGTCTTGACTACTTATTTTCACGTGGATACTGATGCGACATGTCCACCTGACAGCCATTTTGAAACATTTGCCCGGTGGACATATAATATCATAATTATCTTGTTGTAGTTGGACGTTAAGTAATAATTTTGGGGGCTTCGAAGCGTCTGCAAATCAATACGGCCGACAGAAAGTGTCTGCCGACTTATTTTTCAGTACATTGCCTAAAAAAAACGTGAAAATCAGCTTGAAAAACTCACTTATACCTGAAAATTGACCGTGACTCTTTCGTCACGATATCGAATGAATTCAACCATGACACGAAAAACCTAAATCTAGAACTATACGTCATAGTCCAGGTATGGAACGTGATAATATGGGCCAAAAGATCGACAGTCCCACTGACGAGTCCTTATGAAACTCGAAACGTATAACAGCGTTGTTTATGCCCCGGAATTAATTATGCCACCTCATGAAAATCTCCTTAAGCCGCGTTCACCTTGTAATTAGACCTGGCCTCCTTCAAATTAATTAGGAAAGCTGCTTGTCTCCAGATTTGAGCGGATTCGGGCGGAAGCTCACATTCGGATGTCGATATATGGGACAGGAAGTGCAAGTTGACGGAATACGCAAGTGAAGCAAGGTTGATTGATGCCGGAGAGAAGAGAAGATATGCTGTTTAGGTTGAAAAAAACGCATTCACAGAATAATTCATAATCTTGGCTCTTGAGACGTAAATTAATGCTTCTGCCTATTTTTGTGTAACCCAAAACGTTTGCAGTATTGTGTTGACCAGAACCAGACGACAAAACGCGCCTGAACACAGGTTCATTAACCTTAATCTTTCGCGTATTTTCCCTCCCTGCCGAATGATTTTTTATTTTGTTTTTTATAATTCTTTTGTCTTCCACTATGTATTTTCTTTTTTTATTTTATAAATAATGAATCCATTAGTAGAACTACAATGTTCATTTCATTTTACCTATTACTGGGAATATTAATAATAATAATATCTAAGTGGTCCGCCAAGAATTCTGAAAAGTACAAGCGGTCCTTAGTGGTGAAAAGGTTGAGAAACACTGATACAGGACATCTGAACAACATTACCAGCAGGTGGCAGTCTGTTTTATTTCAGAAGATAGGAACCCAAAACATTCGAAAAATGTTTCATTTTCAGTTCACTTTTTGAGAGTTTAGATAGAACTATCTAAACGGGTGCTGTATCGTTTTGTCGAAATGTCTGTAATTTTCGAATTTGAAACGATTAGGTTCTCTCATTGATGACGAATTCGTGGTCAAATTCGATTATGTCCGTGAACACGAAAACTCTAAGACTTGTCCACATACAAGTTACCCATAAAAAGCCTCATACGAAATTTTGTAGTCATAGTGTGACCAGAATCATAAAATTCAATCGGAATATTGAAAATAATAGTCCTTATTCCACAACAAATATCAGATGAGAGTGAAATTCATTTTGAGGGTGAAAATTCTTATATGTTCAATACCTTTTCAAAGCAGTACGTAGTTTGTGTAGTTGAATTGATACAGCCATAGGAAAGTCTATCATAATATCGAAAAAATTTTCTAATATTTCCATGAAAAAATAGTCGGGTTTTGTATATTGGCGTAGGGAATGATCATGATCATAGCCATGAAATGCATCCCCAATAATGTATAGTCCGTTCACGAAACTTCGAACTGTCGGTTGGCCTGTGTATATTAGCATTTTAATTTATGTTGTTTATTTCCTTGTCAGATTGATACGCAATGTTGTCAATATAACATAGAGTTCTCTGATAACCCGGAAGCTCGTCGGACGAGGCCGGGTACATTCGGCAACGTTGACTTTGTTCATCGTTATGACAGCAAATACTGCCAATCTCAGATAAATAAACAAACGCCTACATTGCTCTCAATAATATATGAACGGAGTATATCTCATGAATAAAGAATAATTGTTTATAATTTATTGAAATCTGATGTTTGAATTTAGCAAAAACATCCAATATATTCTGCAGAACTTATTTTTCTCGCTGTTTCCCTCTTCAGGATGCTATGCATCCATCAGATATCCCTCTGCCTCATGAATTGGAAATGTAATCTTCCTTCCTAGCATATCGCACTATCATAAAAGTCAAAAACGGAAACTTTCCCCTCTACATAATTGTCTCACTTTTGGCGCCTTATCTTCCACGCTCTAAAGCATACTAATGCTCAGTTGCAGGAACGTCCATTAAAATTTAAAGGTCCATTAAACCCTTAATCCTCCATTAGTTCCTTGTAATAATGGAGGATTAAGAGTTTAATGGACCTTTAAATTTTAATGGACGTTCCTGCAACTGACACTAATAGACATAATTTTCCTGATTCAATCGAATACATTAGTCATTCGTGATGAATTTGTTTTAGTCAAGTGCGAAACTCATACTGGTCGTTTGAAAGAATTGGTATAGATTTTGACTTCACGTCAGGACTTTTTTGAATTCTGGTTCTCTAATCCAGAATTATAAAAGAAAACTCCATATTTTATTGGCGTTTACCAATCGTCGCTATCGAAACTTACAATTGAATTTCAAACGAGTAAAAACTGCTGAAAAGTTTAAAGCACGTTAAAGCTGAATTACTTTAAGTTACTCGGTGATTGTTGAATACTGTTGATCTGATTACAGAGCTTTTTTCAGTAGCGCAGTTTATGGTACCTGGGGAGTATTCTCACATCATTCAACCACAATGATAGTTATCCAATATTTATTAACCGAACATAATTGTATTGCATTCTTCCGCACAGTGACGGCTCGTCGGGGTCGGCAGGGACCCAAAAATAATCGGGAAATAGAAAATAATTCTGGATATAAAATTCATTCAAACTCATTCTGAGTTATCGATTTCGATATTCAAATTGCCTAGATATTTAAAATTTCAGAAAAATATAACTTATTCCGCCCAACATTTTCTTTCTGGCTCACCTAATAATCGATTTCCAAAGCATCGAGCGATGTTTCCTTGCAACAAACCAAAATTATAAAAGGTAACACATCACCGAAAACTGACAATTTCAGGATTGTACGTAACACCATAACATTAGGTCTGAAATGTAACACAAATGTTACAATTGCAACTCCTGGAATGTTACTGAAAGCATCTCACCACCTTTGGTCGGCCGAGAGCGGATGGCCGAACTAGCGTAGAAATTCTACGACATACGTCCAGAATACGGCCACTCAGTAGAACGGTACAACGCATCGATAGTAGATCTCTTCCCAATAGTCACGGTCGGCAGGCCTACCCTGCGAAGCAGAAGTTGATAATTTTCACAGTTCTTTCCAATTATTCACTGATTGAATGAATAGTTAATTATAACTATTTCAGGAAAGATCGGTTTTGTACCAATCGATAGTAGTTACTGATTTTCTGATCATAAAAATATCATTAATATATTCTTAACTTTAAGAACATCGTGATTTCAGAAGGCCTAGAATACGCGGTTAGGTCGGCTGGCCGTACCTCAGAGGAGAGGATTCATCTAGCACCGCATTTCGCGAATTTCGCATATATTATGTAGGTAAAAAAAATTGAATGGGGTTATTCATTAATTAGTATTTCTAAGGGGTAAGTCGACAGTGTAGCGACAAGTGCCCACATGTTATTCAAATTTATTTGCTATTTCCGTAAGTTTCTCACAAATTTATTTGATTATTAAATTTGAGATATCGGGTAATGGCACATGAGGGGGAGGTTGTGTCAAGCAGCGGCGACTTGGTAAGTCGAAAAACAAAATATTTTGAATTGTTCGGACAGTGCTCGAGTGCTCATCGCAAATTCATAAAAAGTTTCGACGATAAGGTTAGGGAAATAGTAAAATTATGAAACATCTATTGAATATGATCCCTTTCCTATTGACACAAGAAACAATCATGGGAATTTTAAGGATCTCGTTGAATCGCCGCGACTTTAGACGAAGATTTCAAAAAATGTATTCATCCTTCCGCGTCCACGGCATTTTTTGTTTTATCAAGAACCATACAGAGTGATTCAATTGAGGTGAGGGAATAAATTTATGAGGAAATAGACAGTGCAACTTACTTTTTTTGGCAAATTGACGAGATTTTAGATGTTTCTGTCAAATATTGACAAGGAAAATTTATCGAAACGATCATTGGGGATTTTTCGATGTCCGTAAAATTTGAACCGCGAATGATATTTTCAATTACTTGTTGGACAATTTCAATCATTTTAATATAACGACTAAATTATTAGGACAAACCAATGACGAGGCGGCTGTGATGGCGGAAAAAATTAAGAGTTTACAATCGCGAATAAAAAAATCATTGCTATATATATTTTTTTTTGTCTGGCCGACCCACATCTGGAGGGCACGAGCCGTCACTGCTTCCGCACGTCCATGGGAGAGGCAAAACATCAAAGAAAAATCTGCCGTCTACTGTCCTGGAATTAACTGCAAACAATATACTGTACCTCTTGCTAATCTCTGCAGGTATGGTTTTCACGTATATTTTAGGCAATGTCCCCAAAAATAAGTAGCCAATACTGCCAGACATTTTCCGTCGGCCATATTGCTTTGCAGACGCTTTAAAGTTCCCAAAATGTTTACTCAACTTTTCGTGAATTCTAATGATGTATGCTTCACGTTACAACCATTTCGAAACAGTTGTCAGATGGACCTATAGCATCAGAATTCAAATGTAACTAAGCGTTAAGTTAAGTAATTATTTTGGCAGCTTTAAAGCGTCTGTAAAGCAATACGACCGACATAAAGTGTGTGGTAGTATAGGCGACTTTTTTTCCAGGACTCTGGCACCCACCTCGTTTATACCCATTCTAAACATACTAACCGCCACAGTTTACGCTCGTACATAAACGTAGTGCGCATAATTACACGAGTTAGTGATGTACGAGCCCCTGGAGAGGTAATTAGACTAAGGCCTTTCGCCTTCGGTTCAAAAGTCCCGTTTCATATGGCGCAGGCCTTATCCCTAACTTCTAGCCCCTTTGTGCCGTTCGCGTTTCTTATAAGTCTGGATACTTGGATGAGTTAAAGCAACGGATGCCGCGATATCAGGACTAGATATCCTGGAATTAACTGCAAACAATCCACTGTACTCCTTGGTAATCTTTGCAGGGGAGTTATGGAGCCGTAGCTTGAGCTCCGAGGGTGAAACGCGCTAAAACAGGTATTATCATTACGGGAATTGTTTCTTGGAAAAACTGATGCTATTAATCGTTTTGAAAGATTGGCTTGTAAGTTGCCAAGAAGGTATGATGTAGTCTGTTTACTAAACGAAGGATATGACGACAGAAGAGGCTTTTTGAGCATTGCTGTCAGATTGTGCCATTTTTCCTAGCTTTACCAATGATACGTTTCCTTCTATTTTTTTACAAAACGTTATCTCGCTGTAACACTTCGAAATAAGTATTCACATCCAAAAATACATACCATTTTTACTATCATCTAATAATTTTAGTTACCAATTACCGTTTATATGATGATTAATTTTGCTGAATATAGAAATTTGAAAATAACCTAATGACACGATTCTGACGAAATTCAGCTCAAATATGCGCGTCGATGTCTTAATTCTAAATATCAATTTTGACATTGATTGAGATTTCTGTTTTCACTCAAGCTGCCAATTGAAGTGTTGTGAATTTTTTAGGACCTCAAACACATACACACATATATATGTAACTCACAACGGCCATTTGAAATTAACGAAACTATTATTTCACTCACTCATCAGAATAAAATCCTTGATATCAGTATTCTCAATGATGAACATCCATTTTCGAATGTTTCTGTTCGATTGTTATGAACACCGACATAATGTCACACTAACCTGTTACGAAGATATTGGCGATTCACCAGCGACCAATAAGTTAGTAAATGAATATGAATATTAGATTATACAGGTTTGGAAATTCACATCTGAAACATATGATATACAATGCATCAGACAGAGAATTCTTTCGTCCAGTTACACAGATGAATGGTCGAGACAATCGCTTGATGTAACACACTGAATTCCGTTGTCTTATTGTAATATTCTAGTCTTGTCTCTCTCTTATCGTTGGGAGGAGCATAATTCATTTAGTACGGTAGGCAACAGTAAATACTGGAATCGAGTATTTTGGCAGCCTGACAAATTAAATAATTCTATACGTGTACTGCAGGTTCCCTACCATACTGCGATACAATGTGAAACGTAGACTTTGGGGAAAGCCGGTCTCAATGCAATGAATAGCTCGCGGCCACACTCAGTGAAGACGGGAGTGAGTTATATATGATAGAATGTAATGAGCGCCAGGTAGAGTAATGCCTGCCTACTCAAGGTAAATGAACTGCTTACTCCTCTACCAGAGTAACAGTTAACAAAATCCCTCAAAAATTCAAGTCACAATTATTTATTACCAAAAACAAAAATATATGTGCAGTGGTTGATACAATACGGATAAATATTTTCCCCCCCAAGGGGTAGTCAGAAGAAAAACTTACTAAAATACACTAAATCAGATAAGAACGAATAATCTAAATTAACACAATAAACCCACTTAATCAGCTTACATTCAGCTTTACGTTCTGGTTCAGATTGACAATAACTACGCTATACTAAACAATGATTCCTGAAGGGAATACCGATCAATTATCCTATAACACAATCCTGAAGGGATATACGAGCACCTTTGTTGGTACCCAGCGCAACTTATGAAGTGCACCTCACTATAATTGCTCACAATGATATATAAAATTACCTTACAGAATAATATCACGAATTATCACAATAAAAGGCCAATGATTTACAATTTTAAAGCCAGTGCTACACACTAGTTACCTTCACAAACCACTCCAGAACGTAGATAGCTCCAACCAATAACACCAGATACGTAGATACCTCCAAGATGACAGGCAAGTGGATGCCAATTGATACCCCTCACTGACCGGTTCGTGGGTACCCCTAGCTGACAGGTACATAGATGACTCAGGCAAGTAGACATGCCAGGCACGTGGAATAATTGACAGGTTACCTCCAATAACGTGGAATAACTGACAGGTTACCCCCAATAACGCCAGGTACGTGGAAAACTGTACTCAACACCTGTCACGTGGACCCTAACAAAATACTATAAGAAACGGTTCATAAGCTATAAAGGATATTTTAGTTACCTCTGTTGTTCGAGGGAGATAGGTTCAACCTCCAATTCAGTCGAGAATTTGTTCCAAATAATTCCAACAATATTCGCTACACAACAACCTAATAAAAGAAGATGGTAAGACAACTGGTTCAAGATAAAAAATGTATGCATACCTAGAGGTGCAAGATAGATTCTGTACGGACTCCATGTGGAAAAGTCTGTATTTCCCAAAATATTCCAAAATACTTCTCAGGAAACAATGACGCTCGAAGATATAATCCCTCACAACGAGGATGAATCTAGATTCATAATTCTCCTCGAAAACGTCTAAACCCTCCACACGACCTCCGCACAACAAAATGTCCGCCCTGACAGTCACACAGAAATTTCCGGGCACTCAAAGTTCACAGAGCCTATCAGTTGTCACAGCGAAGAAGAAGAAAAATACATCAAAACCAAAATGATATAAAGGAATCATTACGGTACTGATAATCTACACAGTTTATACCAGAGGAGGGTCTCTATAAATCCATTTCTATAATTCTTCCACGATTTTCCGAAGTACTTTACTGAGGCCAAACAACTCATGTATAGCTCTCAAGCCATCCTGAAATTTATATATGGAACAATTATTTATCAGTTGTTCAATTGTCTCCTCTGCTTCTCCGCATTCGCAACTAGGGCCCTCAACTGAATTCCATTTGAAAAGCAACGTCCATGACCTGTTCTTATACGATTTGTTAAGTATCTTTGTCGACGCCACTGCAGTCGATATGCAAGTGTCGATCAAACGCATATTGTAAATCAATATGTTGAATTAAATTTCAGTTTAAAACACAACGTCTTTTAATACAGATGGTATGTGACATGGCGCAGTCGAAATAATTTAATTACGTAGTTATAGTGAAAAAAGTGAAAATGGGAGATTATCGAGGTATATCTCAATTGAATTTCAGCGGAAATTTAGCTGAAAATTGGAAACTATGGCGACAGAAATTTGAAAATTATCTGGTAGCTTCAGAAGTGAATAAAAAGGAGGAAAAAATTCAAATTGCCCAACTTCTTCATTATATAGGAGAAGAAGGTATGTCCATATATAATACTTTCACGTTTTCCAACGGAGAAAATAAAGAATTGCTACAAACTATTCTGAATAAATTCGAAGATCATTTTCTACCGAAAAAGAATTTATCATATGTGAGGTTCATGTTTTTTACCAGGAAGCAGCGTGAAAACGAAAGTATTGAACAATTTGTAACTGATCTGAAAAACAAAGCAAGAACATGTGAGTTTGGAGATCTCAAAGACAGTCTTATCAAAGATATTATGATTTGTGGACTGTTAAGTCAAAATCTCAAAGAAAAATTACTTCAAGAAAATGAAATCAGTTTGGAATGTGCTGTGAAGATGTGTCTTACAGTGGAAAAATCGAGAGAACAGTTAAGTCAAATGACAAGTTCCAGTCAAGATGTGCAAACTGTGAAATATTACAGAAAATATAATAGAAAAATTCCAGTGCCGCAGAACGACAACAAAGGAGATGAAGAATTGTCCAGTTTCCGTCAAAAAAAACGAGAGGTGTGTGTTACAGGTGCGGTGTTAATCATGAAAGAAATCGGTGCCCAGCGTTCGGTAAACAGTGCCGAAAATGCAGTTTATTTGGCCATTTCGCGAAAGTGTGCAAGAAGAAAAGAATCAATCAGGTAGAAATAAATTCAACTGAATCTGAAAATGAAGAAAAATCTGTGTTTATTTATAGTATAGGAAGTAAAATTAACAAAGTAAATTCTTCTTGGTATGCTACTTCTAGTGAATAATAGGTCATTTCTTGAATTTAAACTCGATACAGGTGCGCAGGTAAATTTAATATCCATAGATAATTTACAGTTGATTAATGTTTCTAGAAAATTCATAATCGAAACAGATGTTCAATTGAAATCTTATACAAACAACTCTTTGCAGGTACTAGGAAAGTGTTTTTTACCTTGTAAACATAAAGAAATTGAATGCATTTTGGAATTTTACATAGTAGAATCGAATTATGATAGTTTATTGGGACTTGAGGGATGTGAGAGGTTGAATTTAATTAAAAGAATTGATACTGTTAGAAACAATGAAAAAAATACTTATGAGGAAATAGTACGTAAAAATGAGGATAGTTTTTCAGGTTTAGGTTGTTTACCGGGTGAATATCATATAGAATTAGAGGAAAATTTCACCCCAGTTATTCAACCAACGCGAAAAATTCCTATTCCATTATTAGAAAAATTCAAAAATACTCTTGTTAAATTAGAAAAATCAAAATATTATAAGAAAATAGAAGAACCAACAGACTGGGTAAATTCAATCGTTATCATTAAGAAAATGATGGTTCACTTAGAATTTGTTTGGACCCTCGAGATTTAAATAAGGCTATAAAAAGAGAAATTTTTCAGATGCCGACTATTGACCAAATAACTTCTAAGTTAACAGGAGCACAATATTTCAGTAAATTAGATGCGAATAGTGGGTTTTGGCAAATTCGACTTGATAATGAAAGTGCGAAGTTATGTACTTTTTCTACTCCATATGGGAGGTACTGTTTTTTAAGAATGCCATATGGAATAAAGTCGGCTCCTGAAATTTTTCAGAAAAGATTCAAACAAATTTTTGATATGGAGGGAACGGAAATATATATTGACGATCTTATAGTATATGGTAAGACAAAACAAGAGCATGACACACGGTTATTAAAAGTTTTTGAAAGAGCACGGAAATATAATGTTACATTCAATAGGAAAAATGTAAATTTGGATTAACAGAAATAACTTTTCTAGGACATACATTCACAAAAAATGGATATTATCCAACCTCTGAAAAAATTTCGGCTATCGAAAATTTTCCACAACCAAAAAATAAGAAAGATGTGCAAAGATTTTTAGGTATGATTACTTATGTCGGACGATTCATTCCAAATTTATCCAATTTGAATTCACCATTGAGAGAATTAATAAAAAATGATAATTGTTTCATATGGACAGAAAGGCACAGCCAATCTTTCGAGGAATTGAAAAGAAAATTAGTAGAACGTCCTGTTTTACAATATTATGACGTTAATAAGCCAGTTGTGATTTCGGTAGATGCGAGTAAAAACGGGTTGGGAGCTTGTTTATTGCAAAATAAATTGCCTGTGGCTTATGCTTCGCAAGCATTGTCTGAAACACAGCAAAGATGGGCACAGATAGAAAAAGAATTAGCGGCCATATTATTCGGTTGCGAAAAATTTTATGAATATATTTACGGCAGACAATTTCTTGTTGAGACCGACCACCGGCCCTTATTAGGCGTGTTCAAAAAACCATTAGTGTTATGTCCGGCGCGGTTACAAAGAATGGTTTTGCAATTACAAAAATTTGATTTTACACTTATATTCAAACCTGGCAAAGATTTGTTTATTTCAGATGCACTGTCTCGAGCTGTGAGTCAAAATTGTCCGGAGTACAGATTTGAAAATGAATTAGATGTTTGTGTAATAGAAAATGAATGTAAAATGACAAACCAAAAATATATGGAGTTAGTAAGGTTGACAACAGAAGACGAGGAACTCAAATTATTGAAAAAATTTCTTACAAATGGTTGGCCAAAGTCGATTAAAAAAGTCCCAGATCTCATTAAACCCTATTTTAAATATAAACATGAAATAGTTGAGAGTAATGGATTAATGTTCAAAGGAAATCAAATCCTGGTTCCGAATAAAATGAGATCTGAAGTAATTGAAAAAATTCATTTCGGTCATTTTGGTGTAAATAAATGTAAAAATAGAGCCAAACAATCATTTTTCTGGCCAAGTATGTGTAAACAAATTGAAAATCGTGTACTGAATTGTAGAATTTGTTTGAAATACAGAGTTTCGAATAGAAAAGAGGAATTAGTATTGCACGAGGTCCCAAAGATTCCATGGAATAAAATTGGATGTGATATTTTGTATTTTGGTAGATTGATGTATTTGCTAGTGGTAGATTATTATACAAAATGGGTGGAATTGATGTATTTAAATGAAAATGCTCACTCAAATACAGTAATAGTCTACCTCAAAAGCTTGTTCGCAAGATGGGGAATTCCTGCAATATTGGTTTCTGATGGTGGCCCACAGTTCAATTCGAGGGAATTCAGAGAATTCTCTGAACGGTGGTCCTTCATCCACACAATGTCTAGTCCTTGTTACCCTCAGTCGAATGGAATGGTAGAGAGAACAAAACAAACAATAAAAAAGATGTTATCTAAAGTTTCAGAAGAGAAGAAAGATATTGAATTGTCATTATTGATGTATAGAAATACTCCAAATGAAAGTGGTTTCTCTCCATCCCATTTGATGATGTCACGAAATCTTAGAGACCTACTACCAAGCTCTGATAATGAATTGAAACCTTTAAAAATTGATTTTGATTTATATAATAAAAAATTGGACGAAATGAGAAGAAAACAAAAACATCATTATAATAAGAATAGTCATAAGCTTGAACCTGTTCCTTTGAATAGCAATGTAAGATATCAAAAGCAATTGGGATCTTCATGGTCGTTTGGCAGAGTCATTCAGAAACCGAGAGACCGTTCATATGTAATTGAAACTAATGATGGTTCTCATTTAACAAGGAATCGTAGGTTTATAGAAATCCTGCCAGACGATTATGAAACTCCGAACTATGAAATAGTGCCGAAAGATGAAATAAAGTCACCTTCAATGGAAGGAATTAAAAATATTGATAGTTCTGATAATAATCACAAAAAAACAAAGTCTCCTGAAAATAGTACCGAGGTGGTAAATACTCCCGGCACTACTTCATCTGGTAGAATTATCAAGAAACCTGAACGATTGATGTATATGTAACTTTCTTGATGTTTTTTCAATTGTAAGTTTTTAAATTTAAGAAGGGGAGATGTTAAGTATCTTTGTCGACGCCACTGCAGTCGATATGCAAGTGTCGATCAAACGCATATTGTAAATCAATATGTTGAATTAAATTTCAGTTTAAAACACAACGTCTTTTAATACAGATGGTATGTGACACGATTAATAACATTCCATATTTTCCTGAAGATCAAATCCAGGAACTTTATTCGAGGGATCAGTTAATTAAACTTTGTTCTGTATTTTACATGAGTTCACTGGATTGCCAAAATTGCTTACACTTCCATTTGAGTTCAGAAAATGATTTGATCAAATAGGTTTACGTGATTTTAATCGAGGAATTTATTGTCTGGATATGGGAGATTATTTGATATGAATTTATCGAAGAATTAAATTTGTTCCAAATTTTCGAAGTAATGCCTCTTTACGGATATGTGGAGGAACAATGTTTGAAAGAACTGGTAACCATGGAGTTGGTGTTGATTTTATTGGTCCAGTAACTGTTCTCATTGAAAAATTTAGTTGTGCATCGATCTTATGTACATGTGCACTGTTGAGCCAAACAGGGCAACAATATTCGGCAGTAGAGTACACTAAGGCTAGAGCTGCCGTACGAAGAGTTGTTGCGTCCGCACCCCATGAAGTACCGGCAAGTTTTTGAATTATATTATTTCTTGTTTTCAGCTTCATACGTAAATCATCCAAATAATTATCTCGACTATTCTTCTGTGCAACTTGACGGAAGAATTCTCTGTCTGATGCATTGTATATCGAATGTTTCAGATGTGAATTTCCAAATCTGTATACTATACTTAATTTGGGCTTGATTAGGTTGGACAAGTCTAGACACGCTGCAACCAAAGGAACAAATGTCGGAACCGGAGACAACCGTTAGTTTAGCGTCTTAGTTTTTAAACGCCTTAAATGGTGTGATACGGTGTTGTATCAACCACTCACGGATTCAATGTTTACCACCAGATGGTGTTAAACATTGACAATGTCTTTGAACCGGTGTTAAACCTAATAAAACGAAGTTTTTCATATTCACCACTGTCAATGGTGTCAGAGTTAACACCATTCGGTGACAAAGAGTTGAACTACTCTGAGGTGTACAAATTTACTCCGTCAAATTTTTCACTGTGTACTTTCAGTTCCAAGACGGTCGGATTTTCTAGTTCTACCATTCCCCATTTTTTAATCTTCTTTCACCCGACAATTATCATCGCGAATAATGAGCGAAAACCGAGGAAATCCCATTTTTCCCTCCTCTTGGAAAATCCTCAGGTGGGGTCCCCGCGATTCCTTCATCCCTGAAATAATTAATTCAGAAACTCGGCGTCGAGAGAATTAAAGGTGGAACCGTCGAATTATTCCAGCTCTTATACTCATATTTTATCACATAATATCACACTGACCTGTTATGAAGATATTGGCAAATCACTAGTGACCGATAAGTTCGTAAGTGAATATAAATATTGGATATATATAATATACTCAATCCGGGCTTGAATTGGTTGGAGAAGTCTAGACACGCTGCAACCAAAGGAGCTAATGGCGGAACCGGTGACAAGCGTTAGTTTAACGTCTTAGTTTTTAAACGCCTTAAACGGTGTGATACGGTGTTATATCAACCCTTTACAATGTGTTAAACCTAATTAAATGGAATTTTTCAGATTCAACACCATTCGGTGACAAAGAGTTGGACTACTCCGAGGTGTACAAATTTACACCGTCAATTTTTTCACTGTGTACTTTGAGTTCCAAGACGATTGGTTTTTCTAGTTCTTCTTTCGCCCGAAAATTATCATCGCGAATAATGAGCGAAAACCGAGAAAATCCCATTTTTCCCTCCTCTTGGAAAATCCTCAGGTGGGGTCCCCGCGATTCCTTCATCCTTGAAATAATTAATTCAGAAACTCGGCGTCGGGAGAATTAAAGGTAGAACCGTCGAATTATTCCAGCTCTTATATTCCATTATTCCAGAAAGTGCAACCGGATACAATTTAAAATGTATATTGTATTTAATTTAACAGTTCGTTTCCGGGGGCTGGAAAGAGCCTCCTGGAAAGCCTGCGTGGGAATCCAGGGACTTAGCCATGTGGCCCCCGTAATATCTATTCAAATCCAAGAAATTCGGGGGAGTCGCACTCTCTATCTTTGTAATCCCCGACCCGTGGAACATTTGCTCTTTCTCAGTGTTGGCTGGCTTGGTTGGGCATCGTCACCCTGGGATTTGGATTTAGATTTCGGAGTCACTAGGTATGTTTTGGGGCCTTGTTGAATTAGTTGGGGGCACACGTTTAAACGGCCATTGTTACTTTCCCTACGACTTGGACGAAGTCGAGCTGAATCGATGTTTATTTTGCTGGCTGTTGTTGAATGAGCTGCTTACTGTCACCGAAAAATCCGGAATGGTGGTATCACTGTTGCGAAAGGTTTTTAAGTAGTATTTTATCGAGTTCAACACCACTGCCCTCAATTTTCTTTTGTCGTTCATATCTTTATTGTAAAAGGTTTTCCAATTAGAGGTGTCATTTTGAATAGCCCGCTATTTCGGTAGATGTCACGTTTGAAGCTGTAATTTTTTGACATTTGACAAGTAGAAACTACCCCATTAATAAAAATGGAACGATACACGCTTCAAGAACGCATTGAAATTAATTATTAATATTCACTATAAAAATAGTGAAAATTTGGCAGAACTCGAACATTTTTGGGTTGTCGTGAAGCACCTTGTCGGACCTCAATGAAAAAATTGGTGAAGAAATTCGAGCTGTTGGGACAAGCTAGTGATGAATGTGAAGAATAAAACCCACGTCGCTCAAGAACAGCCAAGAATATTGCTGCAGTAGCCGAAGTGTTGAAGGAAACCCAGGTTTGTCCATTCCTCGTCGTTTTTTGGAATAAGGCATTCCACAAACGTTTTATGGCCGAAATTGGATAGAATTGAATCTGGGGCCTATTGCACCAAATACTTTGCAACTTTTCTTTTCGCACTTTTCACTTTTTAAATGAGTTAAATTGCACTAAACGCATTCATAATTGAAAAGTGCAATGTGAAAAGTCGAGTGCAAAGTGAGAATCACTTCGCATAAATTAAATATTGGGTGAAATGTTGTGCACTTTAATTAATTTTCACTTTTGAAATTTGTCAGAATGCAAAGTGCAAAGTGAAAAGTTACAAAGTATTTTAGTGCAATAGGCCCCAGGGCAACGTTTACTTTCAACAAGAAGGCGCTGCGTGCCATACAAGCAACGAAACCATTGATCTTTTGTGGGAAAAGTTTCCAGACTGTGTTATCTCTCGAAGAGGTGATCACAGCTGGCCACCGTGATCTTGTGATTCAACACCTTGCGACTTCTTCCTTTGGGGCCACGTGTAAGATAAGGTCTACGCCAATAGCCCAGCGTCGATTCAAGACCTCAAAGATGGAATTCGTGAGGCTATCGAGGATATAGGGTAGCAACTTTGCGATTTCGTTTTGGAAAATTTTACTTAAAGGACATGGTTCTGTAAGCGTGGTCGTGGTGGTCATTTGCCTGATGTTACTTTTCACTATTAACGGCATAGCTTCTTCTTTATAATGAAATAAACATCCGATCATTTATATTGAAAAATGACATTTTCCTTTGAATATCAAAATAACACTTCCTATTGGAAAACCATTTAGTACGCAGTTTCAGACATTATAAACCACGGGGTGGTACTATTTTGAATAGAAATATTTCGGTATGAATTTGACAAATGGGATAAGTCCTTCCAACGATCATGCACAAAAGACCTTATTGGTCGCAGTGCAGAAGGGTAATCAACGTGCCGATCGACCACTATCTGATCCAACTATCAGATAACAGTAAATCCAGTTTGAAAGCGTTTGCAGAAAAATTTCTGATAGGTTTCAAACCAAGAATCAGCTGTTCGAGCACAGTTTCCAGACTGCCATCGAATAGTCAGCGCTGATATGTTTTTTACAAAGAAGCTGCTTCATTTGGAACTAAGCCAAGATTTTCTGACTTCCGCCTTGCTTCTCATCGCTTGCTTGCCTCCTATGTCTGTATTTTTTTTCAATTCTTCACTCAATCTAAGAACAAGAGTAAGCAAGTCCAGAACAGTCGACATTTCAGCGTCATCTACGATACTTCGCCCTACTGCAGCATTTGCTCTACCCAGGCACTGCCTCTGTTGGGAATCGATAGCCAGATATTCAGCCACAAGATGTTCCAGAGTTTCCTCTTCTTCTCTATAAAACCTGCATTCTTAGTTTACTGCTACACCGAGTAACATCAGGTATTTCTTGAGACGGCAGTGACCCGTGAGAAACTCCCTAAGGGTACGTCCGCATAGGCAGGAGGCTTGCTTAGCGCCTAGAGCCTAGCGAGTCATTTTCTAGTAGCTCAGAACGTTTTGAAATGTACGCGACGTGCCGCACTACTCACATGGTCCTATCTGGTCGTTTAGCGACTATCCAAGTAAACATCTAGGCGCTAAGCAAGCCTCCTGCCTATGCGGACGCAGCCTAAGGAGGTACAGCCTATAATCTTGTTTTTTGCACTAACGTCCTATCTGGCTATCCCTTTTCGTGAATTTTTTTGTGGTTGTTTTTCCCTATGCCACAGGTCGTATAATAAGAGTCAATGACCTGTTGCGGGTGAAATCGTTAGCCTCCTCTTTCTCATTGTTTCAGGATGTCTCAGAATCCAACCAAGAAGACCCTGTTGCGACTTCTAATTCATTTAATTTACCCAGGCATTCTCATATATTCTTGGATGGAATGGTGTTGGAGTTTATCGCCCTGATAACAGCTTGACTGTGCAAGTTTATGGCTTTATCAAGTTGCCACGAACCTTTTCACGAATTTGAAAGTCTATGAACATAGCCACCATTGTTTGCAAAGTGAATTTTCACAATTTGGAAACGATATCTGGCATTGAACGATTCACGATGAATGCCAAATCTTTCCGAACACAACAGTTTTACATTTCAACTGCCAAACCACTGAAAACAACATTCGAAACTTCTCATTTAGCAAAGAGAACACCCGTTACCATCGATATGTCCGAAATATCAATCATCCTAACGACAGATCCAGTCGGTCAAACAAGTCAATGAACTACGCTAAATGGACCAGCAGCTATTTTCACATAATCAGCGAAAGACAGAAATCCCTTATTTCCCTACTAACGTACATGGCCCTCATTAAGGACCCTTCCGCCATGTTGCCGAGTTACGGCACCGAATTACGTCACAATTGAAAAGTAAATTGCACTATGAGGATATAATTTCAGGCGACTGAAATTGCGGCGCATGAGTTAAAGGAGTTGTCAGGCTGCGAGCGGCCAAATCTAATGAGCTTGGGATGCCGTAAACTGCACCTACAAAGGAACTTTGCAGCAACATTGTCCAGATAGTGTAATCCGGCGCGAAAATTATAACTCGACTATTTCAACGTGACAATTACTGCTGATTAAGATTATTATTCCTCGGTTTCTTGGATGGTAGATCGCTTTTGGCGGAATTTAAGGAAATAGGACGAAAAAGAAGATTAAGGAGATGCCGTATACTACGGAAAATTTATAACTTACTTATCTGTTTATTCAATCATTCACAGTACAAGTTCCAGTAAAGCATCCACTTATTAGTTAAGATATGAACGTAAATCATGAAAGGATTACATGGGCAAAACCTCATTCGATCGAAACCAAACTGACAAATCTTTCAACCAACCAATCGGTTATGGATATGTACATCGCAACGCCAACAACAGAACTTTGCAGCAAGATTGTCCAGATAGTGTAATCTGGCGCGAAAATTAAAACTCGACTATTTCAACGTGACAATTACTGCTGATTAAGATTATTATTTCTCGGTTTCTTGGATTGTGAATCGCTTTTGGCTGAATTTTGGGAAATAGGACGAAAAAGAAAATTAAGGAGTTGTCATACACTACGAATAATCTATAAGCTTACTTATCTGTTTATTCATCCATTTACAGTACAATTGCCAGTAAAGCATCCACTTATAGTTAAGATATGAACGTAAATCATGAAAGGATTACATGGGCAAAACCTCATTCGATAAACCAAACTGACAAATCTTTCAACCAACCAATCGGTTATGGATATGTACATCGCAACGCCAACAACAGAACTTTGCAGCAAGATTGTCCAGGTAGTGTAATCTGGCGCGAAAATTAAAACTCGACTATTTCAACGTGACAATTACTGCTGATTAAGATTATTATTTCTCGGTTTCTTGGATGTGAATCGCTTTTGGCTGAATTTTGGGAAATAGGACGAAAAGAAATTAAGGAGTTGTCATACACTACGAATAATCTATAAGCTTACTTATCTGTTTATTCATCCATTTACAGTACAATTGCCAGTAAAGCATCCACTTATTAGTTAAGTATGAACGTAAATCATGAAAGGATTACATGGGCAAAACCTCATTCGATAAACCAAACTGACAAATCTTTCAACCAACCAATCGGTTATGGATATGTACATCGCAACGCCAACAACAGAACTTTGCAGCAAGATTGTCCAGATAGTGTAATCTGGCGCGAAAATTAAAACTCGACTATTTCAACGTGACAATTACTGCTGATTAAGATTATTATTTCTCGGTTTCTTGGATTGTGAATCGCTTTTGGCTGAATTTTGGGAAATAGGACGAAAAGAAAATTAAGGAGTTGTCATACACTACGAATAATCTATAAGCTTACTTATCTGTTTATTCATCCATTTACAGTACAATTGCCAGTAAAGCATCCACTTATTAGTTAAGATATGAACGTAAATCATGAAAGGATTACATGGGCAAAACCTCATTCGATAAACCAAACTGACAAATCTTTCAACCAACCAATCGGTTATGGATATGTACATCGCAACGCCAACAACAGAACTTTGCAGCAAGATTGTCCAGGTAGTGTAATCTGGCGCGAAAATTAAAACTCGACTATTTCAACGTGACAATTACTGCTGATTAAGATTATTATTTCTCGGTTTCTTGGATTGTGAATCGCTTTTGGCTGAATTTTGGGAAATAGGACGAAAAAGAAGATTAAGGAGGAGTCATACACTACGAATAATCTATAAGCTTACTTATCTTTTTATTCACCCATTCACAGTACAAGTGCCAGTAAAGCATCCACTTATCAGTTAAGATATAAACGTAAACCATGAAAGGATAACATAGGCAGGACTCAATAGCAAGACCTCATGTGATAAGCCAAACTGACAATCTTTCAATGAAACAACCGTTATGAATAGGTATGTACATCGCAACGCCAACAACAAAACTATTCACGTATAAAGATAAAAGTGCGAGAGGCCAAATCCAATGTTAACTATAATGTGACTTTTTCAACGTGACAATTACTGCTGATTTAGATTATTATTCCTTTTTTCTGTAACAAAAAGGGACGCGTCGATTTCTACACCATACAAAGTGCCTATACATATACTTCATCCGTGGGAACGCCACTGTTCTTAAAGTATCTCTATCCTCATAATCGCGCTCAACCACCTCCAAATCTAATTTTGGCAAAACAACCGAGGCAAGGAAACAATGCAGAAGGATCCGCGTAACAGCCAGAATAATTAAATTGGATATATACGGCATTATCTGCTTACCCGTTAATAAAATCCGGAGGACCGATTCAAAAAGCCACTTCGAAACGTTTCAAGAACCACATGGGGCCGAATTTCATTATTCATCAAAATAATAATTGCTTTATTTCACGGAGGACGCATTTGCGGTACTTGCAACTGTAAAATTGAATCGGAATTGAATTCGGAAAAGAATAAATCATTTTTGTTACGCGAATGGAATGTCCATCCCTGATGAACGCTGAGGTCGGAACGCAGCCTTGATTTGACATTCAGTCCATGTTGGCTTAATTCGATATTCTATGAGCTGTCATTATAGACGACAAAAGTGACATTGACAGCACAGGTATTCTGTGTTGACAGCCAGTTGCAAGAAAGTGCGTGCGTTTTATTATAATCAGCTAATCGTGCATTGTATAATTCCTTTTGCACGAATATTGATTGTTTATTATTTTTGTAACATCAACTATTGACAAAATGATGATATCATCCAAATAGGAATGGCCAAATCAAATGCAGTTTTTATAAAAGGAATAAACTGAAAGAGAAGCACTCTGGATGAATCTTCCAGAAATGATTCATTCCAAAAACTTCCTTCGGACTTCAAAGATCCAAAAAGTATTCGGATCTCAGTAAGTATGAGTTACGCCTTCTCACAAGCTTTTTAACAGAAAAACTTTGGAAATCATATGATGAGAATTGGCTTTACAGAAATGACGAGTGCAGATTCTGTGGAGAGGAGGAGAAAACTTCTGTTCACTCAGTTACAGAATGCTTCGCTATTGCGAGGCCGTGCCAAAATGTCTTGGACAGAATCTCAATATTGAGACTGCTGTTGGGGTTAGGCTACGTCCGCATAGGGAGGAGGCTTGCTTAGCGCCTAGAGCCTAGCGAGTCATTTTCTAGTAGCTCAGAAAACGAACGTTATGAAATGTACGCGATGTGCCGCACTATACTCACATGGTCCTATCTAGTCGCTTAGCGACTATCCAAGTAAACATCTAGGCGCTAAGCAAGCCTCCTTCCTATGCGACGCAGCCTAAGGGTTTTTTTTCTGAAGCAAAACATAAAAGATTCAAATGAACCTGAGCAATTCAATATTCTTCCACTACTGAACCTCTCAAAATCGGTGGTAACGCCACAAAAATCACATTTTCTAAAGTCATCCATATAATAAGCCGTACAAGATCGCATGCAAACAGCCTCGAAACTTTTCTCGAATAACCCGTCGTTGTCAATACGTTTAAGCAGTGAGCTCAATAAGAGCTCATACTAATCAAGAGACCCCGAGACTTTTTTCATCAAGAATGAAATATTTTGGGAAACATGGAGACATTCGATCTCGTCGGCATCTCGTTCGAGCGGGACCTCAGCTGCACAAGCAGGTTCTTCTGTGGCCTCATCAGCTGCTAAAAGCTAGGATTCCTGTTTCGAGCACGAAAATACTTCTCCCCCTCTAACCTTTATACTCTGTATGTCTCTCAGATTAGACCGTGCATGGAGTACTGCTCCCACATATGAGGAGCGGCAGCCAAATCAACGCTTAAAATCCTCGACTCCATCCAGAGTAAGGCAATCCGACTCATTAATGATCCCATCTAACAAGGAATCTCCCTCCTTAGCCCATGGACGTGCCATGGGTGACTTTCGCTATTTTACGGATACTATCACGGCCTGTGTTCCGAGGAATTGGCATCGATTGTCCCTCCCTCGGATAATCCCAACAGAGCCACAAGAAGAACATCGCACATGCATCCCTTTACCGTCCAACTCTCCACGCATAGAACATCGACTTTCTCCCGTACTTTCATCCCAAGGGTCTCTAGAGTATGGAATCAACTTCCTGCCCACGTCTTTCCGCAGAATTTGAACCTCCAGTCTTTTAAATCACGAATCTCTCCCTCCATCCTCCGACACCCACGGTACACTAGTACTTAGGCCTGAGCCTTCGTGGTCTATCTCAGATAAAAAAAAATCTGCATCGAGGGTAAAGGATTGGGCCGCGAAGCAGAATAAACTCTTTAGTCGGGGTTGTGGTCACTCAGAAATCAAAGGAATCGAAGAGAATAACACACTAAACAGAAAGAGCAACAAGCGCTTTTTACTGCCTCAACACCATTTTGTTGATTAAGCAAATGCACCTATAAGAAAGTGTTTTTGAGAAGGAAGAAACTGAAAAAGAAGCACTCTTTTGAAAATGGATCATTCCATAAACTTCCTTCGGGACTTCAAAGGACCAAAAAGTATTCGCATCTCAGTAAGTATGAGTTACGCCTTCTCACAAGCTTTCTAACAGAAAAAGCCTTGGAAATCATATGATGAGAATTGGCTTTACAGAAACTGACGAGTGCAGATTCTGTGGAGAGATGGAGAAAACTTCTGTTCACTCAGTTACAGAATAATTCGATATTGCGGACCATGCCATGTCTAGGACAGAATCTCAGTATTGAGACTACTGTTGGGGCTAGTGTTCTCTCCGAATCCAAAGGGCAGTCAAACGGAAATGGCAAAACATAAAAGATTCAAAAGAACATGAGCAATTCAATATTCTTCCACTACTGAGCGTCGCAGAATCGATGGATTACGCCACAAAAATCACATTTTCTAAGTCATCCATATTAATAAGCCCTACAAGATCGCATGCAAACAGCCCCGAAACTTTTCTCGAATAACCCGTCGTCGTCAATACGTTGAAGCAGCGAGCTCAATAAGAGCTCATACTAATCAAGGAGACCCCGAGACCTTCCTGTTTTATTTCACGAAGGAAAACACGGCTCCCGAATACCGCCAGTATTTGCATGAAGAATGAGATATCTGCATCGAGGGTAAAGGATTGGGCGCGAAGCAGAATAAACCGAAGGGTAACAGAACGGTTTTGGCTGTTCGCAGCGAACGAATCGAACTGGAATAAGAATGAGACGAAACAAAGTTAAGTTGAAATCACAGCTTTGGAAAGGCCGTAACTTCGCCGACATATTGAATCAGGAAGGTTGAGCGGCGGTTACTGCGTCTAGGCGCGAAGCATTGGGTATTCTCGCGCTCAGGATGCCATCTGGGTTTCAATCAGAAATAGTTGAAACCATATGGTGACACATACTGTGCTAACTCTGAGCAGATTTTAAGTTACAACATTTGCCGACATCATGACAGGTCGCTGAAGGCGCATCTACAAAAATGGGCCTACCTGGTCAAAGACAATAAATACGATTATATCTCGATGACCCCGACAACAATCTTCTTCTCAGAATGCCCAGCAGGGAGTCACATTAGGAACGAAGTCTTCAGACAGGTCACCATAGCATAGAACGAACTGAGAAACTGAGCCACATAAAATCGAGACAATTACAATAACAACAATAAAGTGAAAGCAGAGAATAATATTAATCGATATAAATCAACCAATATTAAACTCATACTTCGGAGCTTACTTCGACTTTGCTTGAGACAAAATGCAAGGAAGTAGTATCAATCAGAGCACCTATGGATGGCCATTTCCTCCTTATTAGGACTCATCAGCATAGGTAGGTGCTCTGATTGATACTACTTCTTTGCATTTTGTCTCGAGCAAAGTCGAAGTTAGCTCCGAGTAGGTATGAGTTTAATATGGTTGATTTATATCGATTAATATTATTCTCTGCTTTCACTTTATTGTTATTCATGGCGATGTACGCGTTAAACCTCTGTTTCTAATAACAACAATCTTTTTGAGCTCAGTGATAGAGTCGTCGGAGCCTGCTCATGATGAATGATGATTGATCTATAATTAGGGTCTTGTATGAATGGAAGAATTTCAAAACTACTCCATGGTCATCTTCTCCCATCTACCCAGGAGTATGACCTTAACACAACGAAGGGATCATAAGTAATAGCAAAAAAAGTGGGCAAGAGTAGCTCTACTTAGAAAATCTCATTTGGTACACGAATGGGTACCCAGAAATAAAGGAAAAGGAAAACAGTGACTCTGCAAAACTAACATCTACGTTCCGAACTAAAAGTTTGTCTTCCTAGACAGTGGAAGGAAACCAGAAGTGGCATTTCCTCTGATAGTCAGATGGCGCCGAACCAACTAATGTCGTTGATTGTGAATCAAGTATCACTTGGAGTAGTAGAAGTGCCTCTCATAAGACTGGCGAAGAATATTAGGTTAGTTTTAATCAGGACATTGAGGAAAATGCAAAAACTCACGCCTTTGTTAGAAGTAGTAGGGAAAGGTAGAAGCTCTCTCATTGGATTAGCAATGTAGACAGAAGCTAGCAAAGAGGTTACATCCTCTAAAAAAATATTGAACAAGCTCAAGATCAAACCAATATTATTATTATTGTTATTTTAGGAGGTCGTCCAAGGCGTTGATAAAGCCGACAATCTTCTTAGGAGCCTTGAGCGTTAACCCTTGGGTTTGGGTGTACAAGACCGATATGTCCCTATGGATTGTTCTTAGGCCAGCCAGCTCTGGACACTTGAATAGCACGTGTTCAGCTGTTTCTGCCTCCGATCCACAAAGCCTACAAATATCATCTGCTGTCTTTCTAATACGGTACAGATGATGTTTGTACGGGCAGTGCCCTGTCAGCAGTCCCACCATCACCAGAAGCTCAATCCGTAACAGTTCCATGAACATTCTGCCATAAGTAAATGATCATTTTCTGGACTTATGAGTAAGTCGAGGGTTGTTTCTCTCCAGAGAGTTATTCTGTTATTTGGCTACCATTGCTGGACCGCTGCCTCATATTGGTCATTACCAGAAAGGCTCAGGTGCAGCAGGTGTCAACCTCTTGATGCCCTTTCTGCAAGTTCATCGGCTTTCTCATTCCCTTCACACCACAAAGCACTGGCATTCATGATAGAGTCACTTTATTGCCTCTTGCCAGTTGCGTTATGGTGTTACGGCACTCCCAGGTCAGTAGAGAACCCCGGCAATGGAATTCCAGAGATCTCAGCGTGGTTCTAAGAATTCAACATATTATAGTACACCGTAAGACTTGTACGAAATGGAAAATATTCAGAATGGTTTCAAATGAAGGGTTTTCCTATAAGAGTGTTATTTTGATATTCAAAGAAAAATGCCATTTTCAATATAAAAATAGGATGTTTATTTCATCCTAAAGAAGAAGCTATGCCGTTAATAGTGGAAAATAACATCAGGCAAATGACCACCACGATCACGCTCACAGACCATATTTTTTTACCAAAATTTTCCATAACAAAATGGCAAAGTGGCTACCCCATGTCCTCGATAGCCTCACGAATTCCATCTTTGTGGTCTTGAATCGACGCTGGACTATTGGCGTAGGCCTTCTCTTTCACGTGGTCCCAAAGGAAGAATTCGCAAGGTGTTAAATCACAGATCTCGGTGGCCAATTTTGATCACCTCTTCGAAAGATAACACGGTCCGGAAACTTTTCCTGCAAAAAGTTAATGGTTTCGTTGCTTGTGTGTTACGTGTATCGCCGTCTTGTTGAAAGTAAACATTTTACAGATCAATACTATCCAATTTCGGCCGTACAAAACGTTTTGGGTTTTTTTCTACTCTTCGGCTACAGCAGCAATATTCTTGGCTGTTCTTGAGCGACGTGCACAGGTCTATTCTTCACATCACCAACTGTCCCAACAGCTCGAATTTTCCACCAATTCCTTTATTGTGGTCCGACAAGGTGCTTCACGACGACCCAAAAATGTTCGAGTTTTACGAAACCGTCTCTGCCAAATTTTCACCATTTTTATAGTGCGTTCTTGAAGCGTGTATCGTTCCATTTTATTAATGCCGTAGTTTCTACTTGTCAAATGTCAAAAAATGACAGCTTCAAACGTGACATCTACCGTAAAAGCGGGATATTTGAAAATAACACTTCTTATTGAAAACCCTTCAGAGTCAGAATGAATATGCTAACGATGCGATCTCTAGCAGTGTTTCCGAGATCTAGAAAGAAAGCGTGGAAGACTTAACCTCAAACCATGTGAATGATGAAGGCACCCTTAGAAAAGAAGGAATTTTATATTTCCATTACAAGATATCCGATTCGGGTGAAATTATGTTGTGAATGAAGATTAATACACTGAATATTCATGCAAAATTTCAAGAAGATCGGATCATCCGAACTATAAAATATTCTATTGGAATATCGAAAAAAGAATCTCTATATTTCATTACAAGTTAGCGGTGTGAAAATCATTGTATGAATATTGATATGCTGAATATGTTGCAAAATTTCAGAAGATCGAATCATCAGAACCATAGAATTAAACTTTTTTCATTGTATCTATCATAAGTCCTATACAAAATTTTGAGGTAATAGCCTCATTGTTCCACCTTTGAACGAGAAGATGCTCAGGGAATGAAAGCTTTTTAATGGTTATAAATCGCACTCAAACTCTTGAAGATTTATTCAACATAACATATTTAACAAAATAGAACAGATTATAAAGAAAAAGCATTTTTCATACAGAAATTATATCTTCAGAATTATTTATTACAGAACAAAAGCAATGGTGATACAGTTCACTCTCAGAAAGCTTTCAAAAAGCTAAATCAGTAATATCTGAACCGTTGAACAGAATGTATACACATGATTCACAATCATAAATCAGTATTCTAATTTTGAATTATTCTTATGAAAAATCATATCAATTTAAATACTCTGCAGTACCAATTCAAGATCAAGAACAAAAGGAAAAAAGCAGTGTTTAAGTTTTGAATGTTAGTTTTGATACATAAGCACAATGAAAATATGAAAAATTTAAACACTTGTAGTTTTGTTTAAGAGAATGTTGCAAGGACCCTCAAGACAGAAATAATATGCTTAATGGTTATAAATTGCACTCAAAACTCTTGAGGATTTATTCAACATCACTAACAAAATAAAGCAGATTATTAAGAAAAAAAATTTTCATACAGAATTATATCTTCAGAATTATTTATTACAGGACAAAAAACAATGGTGCTACAGTTCACTCTCAGAAATCAGAATGCATTCGAAAACATAAATCAGTAATATATTGCTTCTGAACGGTTCTTAAAAAAATCAAGAATCGAATTGAACATTCTCTATTCAATTGTACTAACTCAAGCTTAGAGAATAACTAGGAAGAGACAGTAGATACAGTTGGAATGTTATATATCATAAAGTACTATCAAAATGAAACAGTATTCACAAAATGAAACAAATCATCAATTAAAGTTAACATATAGAATTATATCTTAAAAAGTATTTAGGACATAAAAACAACAGTGACATGATTCCACTCTCTCAGAATGTATTCACATGATTCACAATCATAAATCAGTAATATTGATTTTGAATTATTCTTATGAAAAAAATCATAACAATTAGAATACTCTGCAGTTCTAACTCAATATCAGAGAAAAAAAGTAGTGTTCAAGTTTTGAAGTAAGGTAGGACTAGGTACCATCCCCAGATCTGTACCACCTTGAGATCGTATCTAAATGAGGCAAACTGTTGTTGAAAGTTATATCCTTTCGGTGAATAGAAGACCAAAGTTAATGCGAAGGCTCTCAACGTCCGATTAAATTTTGCCTAGTCGTTCCTTTCCACAATCTTTGAAATGAATTACCTGCCGCTTCAGGCCTGAAAAAGAAAGATTCTTCAATCTGGTTGCCTGATAATATTCATGTATGTACTTTTAACGATGAGCGAAAAGGAAACATACCAATATTATAACGTCTGTTATTCTGATACGAGTGATTTTTCTCTCAAACAATCCAGCAATGTTTTCATTGAAGTTATTTTAAACTTCATCCTTCAACAGACTGCTGCTATGAACAAATCTTTTTATTTTGACTCTGGACTCTCTTCTATAATGTTAATATCCCTTCCGTACCTTAGGCGTAGAAAAACCACTAGTGTGCGGATATCCCACATAAGCTCTTTATCACAAATGAAACAGTAAAATTAATCATGAACTAGTGGAGCACTCAAATGAAATATCACCTTCCCCTTCTTATTTGAGATGTTCATGGTTTCTCGGTAAAGCTGGAAGGCATTAAATCAGTATTCTCAACTGCTTGCTCCAGTGTGACAACAGGATATTCCACATTTTCTACAATGAAAACAAAAATCACACAAAATATGGTTAGTCAGCAATATAAGAAGAAATACAAGGTTTACCTTTTTTTCGGAGAACAAGCAATAGCATCATCATTCTGATAGATTTCTTCATCGAGAGATGAAATTTGATCTTCGCAAATATAATTCTTCGAATATTCACTTCTGTAGTGTGAATTATAACAGCCGTAATTATCTTTAAGCACTTGTGGGAGTTTCATTCGTAGTGGAGCTGGAGCTGCAAACGAGTTCGCAATTAATATAATGAACTTAGGCCAAATGATTTCTGCATACATATAACAATGATTACTGATACATATCTCCTATTTCCCTATTCCATCAAGTTGAACAATTCCCTTCATTTGAAACATTACTAAATTACTACATCACTATCATGATACCTGTGTATGTAGAATAATTTGGAAAGATTTTCCACAGAAACATCTCTATTTAATTGATTGAATTAAAATTCCAGGAAGCTCCTGTAATCTTACCTTGAATTACGTTAGTCTGAAGAATGGTTTCGCAGGAATAGGATTGGCATCATTATTAAGAAATTTGGTACCATTTAGTTTAGTTTTTGGTTCAAAATGTTCCGAACATAACTATTCTGTGGCAAGTTTCTATCTCCAGCTAAGTCCATAATTGAAATCCATATATTCCTTCTCCCAATATCAAATAAGTCTGAAAGAAACTCATGAGAATTGAACAATCTACGCCAATGATTTGCAAAACAGAACAAACCTGTAAAAACTCAAATTAGGGTTGTAGGAGTCCAATTTACCACATACTTGACACTTAAGAACCATTTTATTAATATTTTTGCACAAAAATATATGGAAATAGGTCCGAAAAACACTTTTTCAACTTTGAACTCGAGTAGAGTAGACAGTTGACAGAATCGTCGAAATCCCAGAAAAACTAAACGAATTCATCTCGGCAACGGTGTATCATACATCAAATGTCAAATCGGAGCAAACTCACCTGATTGGCCTAGAGAAATATCGATCGATGAGAAACAATTTATGAATGAAATGAGAAAACCGGTGTTGTCACGTTTAAGAGAAATGAATGTTAAAAAATCCTTGAATTGGTTGTATAACTACGAATTCTGTTCTTACTGCCTTGAAAGTTCGGTCGAAATGACTCGGAATAGGTTGGGTATTAGCTTTTATATGATTTACCCAAGTTTTCTGTGGATGAAGGTTTTAAGAGGGTATAAATTCCACCGAAAGGATCAATTATGTGGATGTAGTTTGTGATTGTTTATGGAATTCATTGAAATTCTTAATATTTCATTCTATAAGTACTCGTTTCGTACGATTACAAAATCAATATCATATATCAGTAATCTGGATGATTGTAGGTATTCCAAGTTGCTATTTCAGTATTTCTAAGCGTTTTGATGTTATAAATCTGATATCTTCGGAAACTGACAACGTTGTGCATATTTTGGCGTAATTACCAATCCGTAGTAATAGTAATACAGTTAGTCCAGTTCAGTCTGAAGGTAGGAATGTTGGCTTCAGTATTATCATTGCATACCGCGTCTCCTCTTCCTATGTCTATGAAGGCACCCCTCAAATCGGTCACAGAAACGTTATAACAGTTGAATAAAGACGCAACTACTAACCCGACTATATGAGTTTCGGATAATATTAAATTGAAAAGGCAGGATATTGCAGTTGCGAGTTCTCTGAAGGTGGGAAGGTCTTTTTTTAAGGTAGCGACTTTGCCCAGAGTTCAGATCTTATTATTCCTGCCTTTTGTTTGTCCAAAGTTTTCGCGTTTTCATAATAAATCCGCTCAAAGAAAGCGTTCGCGTCTCACAGAAACGATAAGGTTTTCTTTTTCTTTTCGTGATAGTTCCCGCTCGCTGGGTTGATTCGATTGCAGGAGTTTTCGAATAACGAAATTATATCTATTCTCAGAAGAAATTCTAGTCAAAACTTGATTATATTAATTCTGATTTATATGGGAATCTTTCTGTAGTAACAAAATTGATGGACCCATGCAAACTTTATGAAAGAATACTTTTAAGATAGGTATATATCTAGAAAAAAACTAGTGCGAGATCATGGACGAACTTATGGCTACAGATTACAAAGGTACTTCGTTATTTGTGGTATTAATGTCAATCACACAGAATTAATTCCAAAAGGATAGTAAGACCACCTTGAACAATGGTAAGACATAAGATATGATTGAATATTTATGGGCAGTTTGAAATCATTGTTCTAAACTCGATTTCTCTGTTATTTACTGACTATTCTTCAGAAGAGAGTTCACTTCTGGAGTCTCCCTAGGAGAGAAGCATAATATAAACTTATGAACTTCTAACCAATTTCCACATTCAAAATTCCGAATTTATACATATGACATCAAAATATCAATGCTCTTGTTTCTTTGGACAAGCCCACAGCAACATTCATCCACAAAAGCCACTTGTCTACAAAATTTCGATCCGTTCCTCATATTCTTTGGATGGAATATCAGAAAATTACAGTTTTTAGGATACTACTGACATCTCTGTCGGCAACATTATACTAAACCAAATCCACATTACAGGAATCTTCAATATGGTTGCTCCTTGTACAGATTCCTAACTGCCGGATAATACTGACATCTCTGTCAGCAACGTTATACTGAACCAATTTCACATTACAGGAATCTTCATTATGATTGCTCCTTTTTACAGATTTCTAACTGACGGAATTATCCTCCTTTGCTATTCCATCTACCCAAGGATAGATGGCGCAGTATTCGCACTCTTTCGATTTCTATGCGACGAATTTGACGTTTAACCTCCAATATAATGGATATAAAGCAATTTTTGTAATTTCCCCAATCATTACACATCGTACTTGTATGCATAGATATCAGAAAATGGTCCGGGACTTAGTTAGTGACATCAAACTTCTAAACCGAGTGAACGTGCACATAAAAGACAAAACGAGAGTGAATGAAATACTTGGTAAAATAGTCGAAGGAGGTTTTAAGCAATTACAAATTGTATCAGACTTTGATCAAACTATAACCAAGCAACATGAGAACGGAAAAAAGCATCTAAGTAGTTTTGGTGAGTCAATATTGGGGTGATTTCATGATCCAGCTTCATGTTATTGTTATTAGGGGGTCCATAGACGTAAAGGGCAAATGTTGAACAAAGGGTCATAGAACTGTGAATGAGATCTCTATTTCCGAAAGATACGTTCAATGTGTTGCAATAGTCCACTTTCATTATCTACATCTCGTAATTTTACATCACTTGATTGGAAACAGAGACACGTCTGTTCCTAGTCATAGATCTACAAAGCTTGTTATTCATACCAAAAATAATTTATGGTTCTCCTACAAATAAATTCCTTTCAAACTCAGTATTATTGAGTCAAACGTGAAACTCATTGTTATCAAAGCTGAACAAATTCAAGTTAATAAGGAAATAACAAATTAAATATCCAATTTAAAGTTTTCCTTGGCACTTGACACCCCACATCTCCAATCTCCATCTTCAATTTATATTCTTTGTTCATAACGTCCATAACAATCCCTATTCTTCTTTTTTAATTTTATTGGGTTATATCCAATTGTTCTCCTTTTGATTTTGTATAGTGGAGTCATACCTAATTTTTGAATTTATTGAAGAACAATAATATGTTCTTTGGATATCGCATATAATCAGATTTTTTGTTTACGAGAGAAGAAAAATTTTCAATGTGGATATTCAACCTTAGACAGAAATGAATTCGCATAGTTCGCGAATTTACTGCGTTCGATAAATAAATAATTGTTCAATAATATGTATACGTAGCTTTTCATTAGCAGTAACTGTTGAAAAGTTAATTTTCAAGGTCTCATCAGTAAGCATATTATGTTCTGTCTCTTGATAAAATTTCAGACTTGCGTTTATCTACTCAGATAAGAATTTTACATGATAATATAAAATTGATTCAAGAAATCTATTGTTTGATGTAAATTAAGATAAGATTGAGTGAAAAACGCGTGGATGGAATTTGAGAAATGCTGTGATTTTTCTAAGTATATTCTGAAATTCCTAATTGTTGTTCAATCAACGATAGCAGTTTTGAAATAATGAAATTCCATAAAAGAAGTGATGTAAAACAATAAAATATCAAATTTGAATTCGTTTCACTTGATACCGACATAAAATATCGAGTTCCCTTAAAAATATTCGGAATATTCTGTTGTAACTTCCACAGAATTATTTCCGATATCAATGATTATTTCACAATTTATTATTCTTTTCTCGAGAAACACGTAGAAACAACAAAACTATATATCTGGTCTGCACTAATGAAGAATCCCAGAGGTAATATTCACTAATTTCTCGAATTCTCTATTTTATCCAAGTGAGCAATGAAAATTCTGGAAAAACATAAATTTTCATTGCCCGACTCTTACTACCTTGTACAGTATATCATAGCAGATTAATCCTTTCAAAAAACCAGCCTGTTTACAAAGTTTTTACCATAATTCTGTTTATATCGCTTTGCAAATTTTAACAAATGGATAACCATAAAATATTGCGAAGCAACCATAGTTCCCAGGTGTAATAAAACCATTGACTTCTTCTGTGAAGGCTTAGGAACTAACTTTTAACCATACGCCTCCATAAAAGACTTAACAACAACACGAACCCTGTGGAAGAAGTTGGGATAGCCTAGCTTTTCTGTCCATATGTTCCTTTTATGTCGCTTTTGTATTTCAACACAGGGATAGCCATAAAATATTCCAAATTTCCAAATCTTCGTTCTCAATCTGGCCTAAGCAACCAAAGTCCGTTCTAAGGTATAATAAAACTATTGACTTCTTCTATAAAGTAAAGCTTAGGAACTAACTTTAAACCATATGCCTTCATAAAAGACTTAACAACAACACGAGCCCTGTGGAAGAAGTTGGGATAGCTTAGCTTTTCTGTCCTGATGATCCTTTTATGTCGCTTTTGTATTTCAACACAGGGATAGCCATAAAATATTGCAAAATTTCCAAATCTACGTTCTCAATCTGGCCAAAGCAACCAAAGTCCGTTCCCAGGTATAATAAAACTATTGACTTTAAACCATAAGCCTTCATAAAAGTTTTAACAATAACCTGAACCCTCTGGAAGTTGGACATCCTTACCTTTCTCTCCATCACGTTCATAATAATATTCTTCGAATGACTTCATCGGTCTTGTACCAACGTTAAACCAAACCAAGAAAATTCAAAGTACTATGTAACTTTTCGATCCAACAAAAGTTTTTTTGCGACTTTTTGGGAATAAAAATAGTTGCCGAAGGCCTGAGGGGTCGTCAACTACGGGTTGTTGAAACTCCTGATGAAGTTCGTAAAGTGGAATAAATAAATAATCTAAAAGCTCCTAAAATATAGAAAAACATAAGACTGAATCGGAAAAAATCCAGATCTGCTATTTTACATTCATAAGAGCATATTGGAGAAACGTCAACGGAAATTCAAATAAACAAATTTCTACATTTTCATTTACATTGCAATTTGGAAAAAACTACTCAAATTATGGGCAGAAGATTCCTGAACAAGCATTTAATGAAAAATCGTGACAAAATAACACTTCACGGTAATTTAAAGGAATAATTGAAGTCGAAATTTTTCAGCCAGCATGTCGTTACACTTACGAACTTTAATGATCAGGAATATCATATCTCCTCTTAAAATAGACATCAATTATAAAAGATTTATCATAAAAAAATGCCTATGCAAAAACTTAATCATTATCTACTCTTCTATTCTAAGGATCTTCAACAACTTTTTCACTAGTATTGGAATCGTTATTGAGCACCTAACTGTGAAATTTGAACTTCATGTTTCAAATACAGTGGAACTCCCCTATAACGAAAGCGCTAAATCCGCAAAAAAAATTCGTTATAAAGAAATTTCGTTATACAGAAAATTTGTTTCTATTGTCGGCAATGTCTCGGTAGACTTCACTGATAAATTTATCATTCAAACTTAAGCACTTGCTTTTAGACATTTTCGCAAAACTTTTCACACTAGCGTGATGGTTAGTTTAAAAACAAACAGCCAGGGGTGTATTTGAAACTGTTTCAGAAAGATCTCTCTGCCTGCCGTAATGATTTGGTTTAAGGACGGAATTCATCACGTACCTCCGCAAAAATTTCGGAAAAAACCCACCCTTATACCTTTTTACCAATACCCATTCAAAGAGTGATGTTATTTAAATATTTCGTTATAGAGAGAATTTACTTCGTTTTGGAGGGTGTTTTAAAGATGGAATTTGGATTCAAGATGCAATGTCTTGTACGAAATTCGTTTTACAGAGTAATTCGTTAAACAGACGTTCGTTTTAGGGAAGTTTCACTTATATATTTAAAAAAATTAAAATCATTATAAATCCTTTAAAACCATTTCGATCAAAATTAGAAACTCACAGACATTTGGCGCTCTCCCCAAAAAAAAGTGTGCGGGAGAAAGAGCATTGAGTTGGTGTCATAAGATTCCGCATCATGCTCACCTGATCGGGGTATTTATTTTCGTCTAGAAATTCGAAAATATCAGATATCTGGTGTAATAATACTGATCTACTCATGAAAAAAATCAATCACACCACAATTGAAGCATACAGGGTGTTCCTAAATTGAACGTACAAACGAAAAGGGGAGATTCCTTAAGTGACTTTAGAAAAAAAAAAGTCCCTTAAACATGGGGTCGCAAACGTTTCGTTTTCGAGATACAGGGTGTTAAAGTTTTAATCAAAAACATGTGGTGATTATACGAGTTTATCGAATATTTATGAATCATCGCTACAGATCAGGAAAATTTCCATAAAAACTGACACTGAATTCATTCAACACAGCTTACAAAGTGGCCTTCCCATCATAATTTGGATTTTCACGAGGATTTCGAGAGAATCGTTCAAAATTTTTTTTCTCGAAATCGTTGGTAGATACGACAAAACTACGAGACCGAAAAGTTTAGTATAAGAACAAAGCTTCTTTTTACATTTTTTCAAATTAACAGTTGCTCACCAAAAAAAAGTTCTGCAGAAGAACAGGTGGCAGTGTTCCAGAAAAAATATCACCCTGTAGATCTTCTATCGAAATTGCCATGTCACGTGGTGAGAACTCTCAAATGTAATATCTATGCCAAATTTCAGTTGAATATCTTGTGAAGTGTAGATACTATGAGAAAAAAACTTGAAAAAAATTCAAACTTCAACACTCTGTTGCTCAGTTGCAGGAACGTCCATTAAAATTTAAAGGTCCATTAAACCCTTAATCCTCCATTAGTTCCTTGTGATAATGGAGGATTAAGAGTTTAATGGACCTTTAAATTTTAATGGACGTTCCTGCAACTGATACTTTATCTCGAAAACGAAACGTTTGCGACCTCATGTTTATGGGACTTTTTTTTCTTAAACTCACTCAACGAATCCCCCCTTTTCGTTTGTACGTTCAATTTAGGAACACCCTGTATAAGGAAATATTTACACTGAAATGGTGGATCTGGTTTTACTGCGGAATCATAAATATAAAAATACGATCTCTGAAGGTACTGACAACGTCTTTATCTTCAAATTAAAAACAGATAGCGGAAGGTGCACTTTGTTTACCTATTAATAAAGAATACGGTACAAGTGCAATAAGGAAAAGACAAACCAGTTTCCATAGTGAAGGTTGACAATTGTATTAACGATTAATGCTGATCGATAAGCGTCAAGCTACACTGATGTGAATCCATAAGCAAAACCCATTGTGGTTTAATAGTTTTTTAATCAACTAGGTTATTAAAGACAGCGACTAATGGTCAAGATATTTTAATGCGTGAGCGGAGCGAACGCGTTAATAGTTCGAGACCATTAGTCGTTCGATTAATAACCGAGTTGATTACAAGATTTTTCCGACGATCTCAATATGATTTGTATATGAATTCTTGATTGGAATACATTCCTTCTGCACAAGACTTACATTTGACATAATGAAATTTCTATGTATCTATGTTTCAGTAGAGTTTTGACAATTCTCGTTGTGCTTCTGAATAATTTGTGAACGGTTGCCATGAGGATTGCTCATTTAATAGCCAAAAAATTGAGCATTAAAATAGGTCATTAATGATAAATTTCGTACACATCAAAACCACCTTTTATTTCGAGGTCGGCGGAAAAAAACATTTTCAATTCTCTTTTTTTTTTCATTCATTGACGCTGAATGATTGTTAGTTTTGGGGCAATATTGCCTTTTAATGGGCATTTTCAGTGATTCCCAAAAAAAATCCGTTGTAGAAGTAATGGAGCCTCAGAAAATCATAGAGATTATTATCCGTTTTTTTTTCGTAGTCTGGTTTTGTAGAAAAAATTATTGAATTCACTGAAATAAGCTAGGGAATTCAAACGAATTTATTTTCTTGATTGAATGTTAAATTACAGCTTACAACGATGTCAACGGGCCACTCTTTATTTGAAAATTACATAATTTCAGCTTTTGATTTCCGAAGGAAGAAGCGTACAAAATATTACGAAGTTTCTTAATTTTTTCATGATAAAAACTTTTACCTGAATTTAGGTAGATACTTGTCCCGAAAAAGTAGAGTCACCTTAATCCATAAAGGCCAGACGGGATGACAGTCGTACTTTTATTGAAGATCCCTTTGTTATATTGCATTTAACCCCGTAATTCTTATCTTTACAGGCATCTTCCGGTGCTGCCCTTCTCTACCTAAGGAACACGTAGAACTTACAGACTCTTTCGCTAGAAAATACAAACCAATAGAATGCGACCTACGATACCTATAGAAGAGCGAAAAAAACATATGGAGGAATGGTATTCCGACACGGAAAAATCACTCCTTAGGTAGTACTTATTTTTATATGCTCTCCTTTTCGATCGAACCTTTTCTGACGAGAATCGAAACAGAAATATGACGAAAAGTACGAAAACTCTAACAAGTAGTTACATAATTTGCTTTTCCAATGCAAAGTGTCATCGAAAAACATTTTACTATCCACGACTATTCTATGATACACCCAGTATACGTCTATTTGTTCGGCCATAATAATACCCATTAATTACAAGTGAATAATAATGAGTTATTTTTCCCTACTGTCAGATATTTCCTATTACATATATATTATATTCTTTCAATTGATATTTCTTCAGTATTCTAAGTACTCCAACTAAAAAATAAGGGTATACTTCATCAATCGATGTCCAAATCTACTTTTATCGCATCAATTGAAGTGATTTTTTTTACAAAATATACAATAACAAGTTCTCCAAAAATTTCTCATGTGTCAACTTGACTTTTTCCGCACTTGTAATAGAAGGGTCTTGTCACGGTAGCCAAATGTTAAAATTTTCAAGAAATATATTCAGTAGTCGTATATATATATATATATATATATTCTTTTGAAATCAAGAGCTAACATAATACAATACATAAAACAAAAATAAAAATCCCTAACTGAGGTTGGTGCAAAACGGGGTACCATACTATTTTTCGTATGATACCAGAGCTCAGGGAAAACCCCAGTAGAAAAAACCCTGTCTCGCCGTTTCAACAAAAATAACACTTAAAAACTATTAGAATATTGAAGGTTTTCTTCTACTTAGTCCAAATGAACGATAACCCTCTCCAGGATGCCTTCGGAATTCTGAAACTGAACGAAAAATCAAAGCAGAAAAAAAAACAGAAAAAATTAAATGATTAAAACTCTATTAAATCGATTTAAAATTAATAACCCAATTCAAAAAACGAATCGGTAATTTCATGTACAGCTCTAAGCCATCTTGAATTTATACAGGGTGTCCCATTACTCGACGTCAACCCGGAACCGGGTGAAAAGGCAAGTAATGCTGGTTGTCAGAAAAATATAAAAAAAAAATCTAAGTTGCATGATTTAAAATAATGCGCATTAAAAAAACACGCAAAATTCCACACCTGTGACAGTCTTTTCGCTCCTGTTGCCACAAATATCAACTTTTCCAACTTTTTTCTTTGCTGTGTAACCTTGAATAATGCTTGTCTAAACTGTAATCAAAATTTTGATACCAGCTGTCTAGGTGTCATAAAAATAGGGCTTACTTCTCGGAAAAAAAATTCGAAATAAACAATTGCCTAGTTTCAACTGACTGTATTGAAAAAAAAATTTACTACGTAGGTTTGGCATGTTTTTTCAAAAGTTGGCGCATTTAGTGAGGATTCCAAAATGGTATAATACTTGTTTAATTATAGCTGCCGTAGTTCAAATTTATTTTCGATTGCCTTCGAATACACTTTTTCGTTAACTGCTTCCCAGTAATAGTGTCCAATGGATTCAAGTCCGGTGAACGGGCCGGCCACGAGATTGGACCAGAAAGTCCGATCCATCTTCCGGGAAAAAATGTTACCAAAAAAAAAATTTCAGAGAAATTTCTCAGGAAAAATTTTTTCTGGAAAAATTATTTTCTCTGGAATTTTTTTTCTGATAACATTTTTTCCCGGAAGATGGATCGGACTTTCTGGTCCAATCTCGTGGCCGGCCCGTTCACCGGACTTGAATCCATTGGACACTATTCTGGGAAGCAGTTAACGAAAAAGTGTATTCAGGCAATCGAAAATAAATTTGAACTACGGCAGCTATAATTAAACAAGTATTATACCATTTTGGAATCCTCACTAAATGCGCCAACTTTTGAAAAACATGCCAAACCTACGTAGTACATTTTTTTTCAATACAGTCAGTTGAAACTAGGCAAATGTTTATTTCGAATTTTTTTCTGATAAGTAAGCCCTATTTTTATGAAACCTAGATCAGCTGGTATCAAAATTTTGATTACAGTTTAGACAAGCATTATTCATGGTTACATAGCAACGAAAAAAGTTGGAAAAAGTTGATATTTGTGGCAACAGGAGCGAAAAGACTGTCACGGGGTGTGGAATTTTGCGTGTTTTTTTAAATGCGCATTATTTTAAAATCATGCAACTCAGATTTTTTTTTATATTTTTCTGATAACCAGCATTACTTGCCTTTACACCCGTTTCCGGGTTGACGTCGAGTAATGGGACACCCTGTATATTGGACAGTAGTCGTGAATAAAGTATAGTATGCTACTCGCGTATAATGGCTGTTATTCACTCGGTGATTTGGACCACTCGCCTACGGCCCAAACTTCACCTCGTGATTAATAGCTATCATTATACGCTCGTTACATAATATACTATTATTCTTGAGTTGTATAGACTGTAGTTTCTGTGAACTCAATCAATTCAAATTAATAAGAAGTATGTGATAAAGGATCACCAAATTGATATTTTCGATACAGAGCATCACAGAAGAATACAAAATTAATTCGATTAGAAAAAGCATGACTGCCATTCAATGTAACTAAAATCAGGATCAAGAAGCGAAGAAGATACGAAATATATCATCAGAAATTTCAAAAAATTTAAATAAATGAAGATCTCATTTCAAGTATATCGTGGAGGTGGAACACAATCGATTTGGTCGTTTTTGAAGCTACTCAAGGGTTTGAAATTTTTTTTAGTGTAACCATAAAACTAATTTATATTAGTGAATCCAAGCAAATTGTCTGAGAGCGTTTCCGGTGTACAATAAAAAATATATTCGGGTGAAAATAGAGCAACCTTTCACTAGGAATAAATGAACAAAAATAAAATATTATAAGTGTTATTACCTGCACTTGAACCGACAAAAGATACATTCTTTTTAAATCGCCGACAATAGGAAGCTATTGTTTCGCAATAAACATCAATTGGGCTTTAAAATGCAATTGAAAGGTAATAAACTTGAAGTACCCTAAAGTGGTATTCTGAAGAACTTCTGAGAGTATACAAGCAATTTGCATAACTTCCGGTAGATCCTATTAATAGAGATATTTAACAGAGTAATTATCGTTTCAAATTTTTTTGACTCAAGCTAGTGCAAATATTGCTTTTAAACTTTAGTTTCGAATAAAGTTTGAGAAAATTAACTTTTTATTTTTTCATACATTAAATTCAAATGTAGTAACTTCGCGGTGTTTCCGAAACAGAAGCCTTTAGAATTGAAAAATTTACTGCTTTCAGTAAATTAATTCTTGATATAAATGATGATAATATAATTAATCTACTCATTTTGACGAATGAGAGAATAAGGGAAAACGCTATCTTCTTGAAATTTAACTTTCTCGGAAAATGCATCCCTGACATGTATATTTTTTTTGTTTCAGAGGTATTGAAATTAGCCCTGAGGAAATAAGCAATATAGCAAAAGAATATGGACCATGCCTAAGGTAAGCCGTCAAAACCGCAAATTTAGATTAATTCGATTTTTTTCGCGTTTAAGACAGAGTGGGTGACACACATGCGTCACACCTTCAATGGAAAACGTGTACAGAAATAAAATCGAAGGTTGAACGTGCTGAACTATTCGGATTATGATCATAACAAGTTTATGTGTACTTTTCTGTACTGTTAGAACGCATCTAAATCACGTTTGTTGGTCTATAGTGGTCATTTTGAATGCGTTTGGATAACTAGAGGTCCTTGACCCTATATTATCGGTTTTAAATGCTGCTTATGTCTTTTCATTTTTAATTAGACCTTTAGAAGTATCAAGGAAGTTAATATAGTGGTATTCTTAAAAGGCTCACATTCGGGAATACTTCGACAAATAGAGCGCCTCAACGACTTTCACCGAGTAATCAAGCTCTCGAAACACCCTGTATACAATGGGCCTTTCCAGTGATTTCCAGAAAAAATCATTTTAGAAATGATGGATCCTGAAAAAATTATGGCGAAAATTTTATTCATCTGTCAAATTCGACAGACAACAATGTTCCGACTGATTTTTTATTGTTGTTTTAGCCAATGATCATACAATTAGGCTATAATTTTGCACTAGTGCAAATTATCGATAATTCGCACTTGTGCAAAATTATCAGGTCCTTTAAAATAAATGCAGACGTAATTATGAACGTTTATTACTTATTAGAGTAACGGCAATGTGACAGCAACTTACAGCGACACAATACGATTTGATGGATTCACAAAATTTTCTTATTAATTTAACTCTTGCAATGAAAATGAATCGATAATTTTTGACAAATCTGCTCTCATGCAAGTTAAACTGTAAAAGGCACTCGAGCGCTCCGCGCACTCGTGCTCTTTTTCAACTTAACTTGCATTCGAGCATATTTCCCAAAAATTATCGATAATTTTCATTGCACTAGTTAAATTACAACTGATAATTCGTTTTCGGTTTCGTAGACAGGATTTCGAGAAAAAATTATTGAAATCGTCGAAATAAGCTAGCGAATTCGAATGATCAGAATTGACGGTACGCGTAAACATTCATTTTATTAGTTGACTGTTGAATCACATTTATACAGATGCCCATGGGGTTGTGAATCATCTCCACTAATTATGCTTGCTCGTACGTAGTCATGGCGCGACATTTGAACTTACGAGTACAGAAAACCCATTTTCAATACTTAATAGCAGAATAATACTTAAAGTCTTAAGTGAATAATTGATAATGGATATTTAACACTAAGTACCTACTATTAATGCTGTCACATAAAAAAATGTATCCACGACTATTGCAAAATCCGTCCATTGTACGTCTCTGTGCATGGCCTTAATAATACCCATTAATCACAAGAGAATAATGAGATTATTTTTCACTGCTGTCAGATGCTTCATAGATTTAGTTTTGATATAATATTCTTTAAATTGTTATTTCTTCAGTGTTCTAAAGTACTCCAACTAACAAATATGGGCATACGTGTCAATCGAGGGCCAAAACTACTTCATTATATCAAGTAAAGCTTTTTTTATAACAAAATATACAATCCAAAAATTTCTCATTTGTCAACTTGACTTTTTCCACGCTTGTCATTGAAGGGTCTTGTGGCGGTCGCCAAATTTTAAAATAAAACTTCAAGAAATATATTCAGTAGTCGTGGATAAAGTACAATAGTATGCTCTACTCGCGTATAATGGCTGTTATTCACTCGGTGATTTGGGCCACGAGCCGTAGGCGAGTGGCCTAAACTTCACCTCGAAAATAATAGCTATCATTATACTCTCGTTGCATAATATCGTTGAGTTTAAAAATATGTATTTTTAAACTCAATGATAATTTACTATTTATAATCACTGGAGATGCCCATTTTCAAAACTTTCGTTATTCTACTTCTAAATTCAAGTGTTTACTGATGATAGGAAAGAAATTTTGATTTTCGATTTTTCCGTGTTTTTTTCTGAAGAAATAGCGGTGTTATCATTATGCGCAAATGTCTGTAATTTCCTGAATTCGTCTCTAACAACGCTTAAGTTTGATGACTGATGAAGAGGTTTTCAGAAAAATGGTATGTTTTTGTAAGCACGATAACTTCCGAAACAAATGAGCTGCGGATTTGAAATATTCGGGGTAGGTTTATGATCTGAATATCTCGAAATACATAGTTTGAGAGTTATGCTCATTTAGAATTTTCGATTGTTTTCGAAACTGTAGCTCTAATCGGGTTACAATTTATTTCGTATGCAGCGTGTGCGGTAGCAGCTGTTGCAATGCGACATAAATAATAATAATAAATCTTTATTTAACCCAAAAGGAAAAACCCAATTATAGGGCAAATAAATATATGTTACATGTTACAGTTCAAAAATTTACACCATAAAAATATAGGAAAGGAATTAAATATATATATATATACATATGCAGCCCTCGCTCAGAAAAGACCCGAACCCGAAACACACGAAATGAAATTCCAACATTTTACTCAACACAAACTCAAGTCCTCAAGCTAATTAAACATATTCAACTCCAGCCTGTCAGCACTTCGACACATACAATAAACAGGGCACCGTTCGAAAATATTCGTACGAGCCGTATGTAGATAAAACACGTCTCTAGATCTCGTTAGCAATCTTGGTAACTTGATTAAATAAAAGCATAACAGTATGATAGATTTTCCAAATATTGAATTGTGCCGAACTTTTCTTGATTTTTTTACTCGACCTTTATGCTTTCATTTTGACCGCTTATTTCCAAATCATCTCATTTGACTCACTTGTAAAAAAAATCGGCAAATGTTTTGATTAGTTTTCAAGAATTTATTCATATTAGATGTCTGGTCTTATCGCAAATTAATGAAATATGTATTTTATATTGTTTTAAGTCCCACTGCTGTGATAACTGAATAATGTCTATTACTACATTGAGAATAAATACAATCTTTCTTCAACTATTGATAATGTTATCAGTTTTGCACAATAAACGCCTGTTACATATTTAGAAGATAATTTCCCAATTCTCCTTATGGGATGTTGAAATTGATATTCATACAATGGATTCCAGTTAACTTCAACGATTTCTATGATTTATTTTCTCAGAAATAGACATTAGTAATCTTAAGACAGTCGTTTCAATAATGAATTGAAGAAATCCGAGAAAAGGAATGACTTTGGTTCAGAAGCTCTTGTACGCTTTTTCATGAACCTAATACACTGAAAATCTGCAGAATGGTTACCCATTCAGTTACTGAACTAACAAAACTTAGCTTGCAATGCTGAACATACACTACTGGAAAAAATTAAAGGATCAAAAAAAATTCCAAATTTTTCGGCCATTTTCAACATGCCGTAACTTTGAGAGGAATGGTCGTACAAGGAATTTAAAAAAAGGAGATTGTAGCTCCAAGTGTCTAGTTTTTGGATTCGAGCTTCAAAAATTTAAAGTTTCAGTGGTTTTCGAGTAATGATAGAAAAATTAGCAACAAAAAAATTCACAAAATTTTACCACTTTTTTTCTTCTTATCTATGAGCGTAGAAATTTTATTCTTGCATAATCGTTATAATGATGGGATACTTTGTTAATTCAGCTTTAATTTATTTTTTGATTGACCTCAATACGTCCACTCCTCGCCGAGATATCGGTCTTCAAATGGAAAATGATCCATTTGTCTTTGATTATCGATTTCTCAGCAACAAATGATCGCACAGAAAATTGAAGGAGGGTTTCAAGACCTTAAATGAACTCTCATTAATGAACATCCATTGCTTATTTATAGAAATTTTTTTTCTTCATGTCGCATCATTAAAAAATTTAACAAAAAAGGGTTTTGGAGGTTTCTTGGAAAATCTACCGCTGGATCGAAAATGTTGAGGAAACCAATAATGTTAAGTGTGACTTTCACAGTTCAATATGTTGATAAAAACCTTACGAAGAGCCAACTCAAATCAGCCAGCCGTTTTTTTGTTTGACTCGATTGAATTTTCGAAAAAAAAAATAAGGATCACGTTTTTCGCTCTGAGAAGCTCATAACCTTTAAAAAAGGCAAAAAAGAATTTTCTCGATCTTTTTCCACATTTTAATTGCAGATAGAACATAAATTTCAAAAAAAATTGAATAAACTAACAAATTTTCTGTGAATCCTTCAATCTTCGATTCTGTGTAACCCACCATCAGTGACAAAAATGGATCCTTTTCCATTTGAAGACCGATATCTCGGCGAGAAGTGGACGTATTGAGATCAATAAAAAAATAAATTGAAGCTGAATTAACAAAGTATCCCATCATCATAACGATTATGCAAAAATAAATCTTCCACGCTCGTAGACAAGAAAAAAAAGTGGTGAAATTTTGAAATTTTTTTTGTTGCTGATTTTTCTTTCATTACTCGAAAACCACTGGAACTCAAAATTTTTGAAGTTCTAATCCAAAAACTAGACACTTGGAGCTACAATCTCCTTTTTTTAAATTCCTTGTACGACCATTCCTCTCAAAGTTACGGCATGTTGAATATGACCGAAAAATTTGGAATTTTTTTTTGATCCTTTAATTTTTTCCAGTAGTGTATTTTTAACCTTTTTACATTTTTCACGTAATTCGTGTTGCTGAAGAGTGGTTTGTTTTTTTTTTTTTTAAATAGTGAAATTAAGAACAGAAAAACGTATGATAATAATTATATTGGGCTCAACAATAGCGATCAAAAATAATACATATCTCGAAACTTAGTGCAGTATACACAATTTACTTGACATTTTTTTTCAGAGATGGGTGCAAAAAAATTTTCGAGACTTTAGAGGAGAAAAATGTACCTGTACTAGTGTTTTCTGCTGGTCTAGGTGACACTGTCAACGCTTTATTGAAGCACAATGGAATATATCGCTCAAATGTTAAGGTGAATATCGACTCTGATCATTGAAAATATCTTAAAACCCAAAAAAAATGCTTTTCACTAAAATCTGTGATGTAAACATCTATAAAGGGTTTTCCAATAAGAGGTGTTATTTTGATATTCAAAGAAAAATGCCATTTTTCAATATAACTGATCGGATGTTTGTTTCATTATAAAGAAGAAGCTATGCCGTTAATAGTGGAAAATAACATCAGGCAAATGCACCACACAACCGCTTACAGGACCATATCCTCTCAATGAAATTTTCCATAACCAAATCGCAAAGTGGCTGCCCTATGTCGTCGATAGCCTCACAAATTCCATCTTTGAGGTCTTGAATCGATGCTGGGCTATTGGCGTAGACCTTCTCCTTCATGTGGCCCCAAAGGAAGAAGTCGCAAGGTGATAATCACAATATCTCGGTGGGCAATTGTGATCACCTCTTCGAGAGATAACACGGTCCGGAAACTTTTCTCGCAAAAGATCAATTGTTACGTTGCTTGTGTGGCACGTAGCACCGTCTTGTTGAAAGTGAACGTTGTCCAGATCAACATTATCCAATTTCGGCCATAAAAAATGCCCAATGTCAAAAACGACGAGGAATGGACAAACCTGGGTTTTTACAACACTTTCGGCTACAGCAGCAATATTTTCAGCTGTTCTTGAGCGACGTGCACGGTTTTTATTCCTCACATCACTAACTTGTCCCAACAGCTCGAATTTTTCCACCAATTTCTTTATTACAATCGGACAAGGTGCTTCACGACGACCCAAAACAGTCTCTGCCAAATTTTAATCATTTTTATAGTGAATTTTAATAATTTCAATGCGTTCTTGAAGCGTGTATCGTTCCATTTTCATTAATGGCGTAGTTTCTACTTGTCAAATGTCAAAAAATGACAGCTTCAAACGAAATAGCTGGCCATTCAAAATAACACCTCTTATTAGACAACCCTTCAGTTTGAACTATATGTATATTATAAAACAAGTCTACTGTTTCAGGTTGTATCTAATTTCTTGAAATTCGACAAGGATAACATCGTACAAGGTTTTCAAGGAAAGCTCATCCATATTTACAGCAAAAATGAGCATGCTCTTGAAGGTACAGACTATTTCAAACTGATATCGCAACGTCATAATGTCATTTTGTTGGGAGACTCTATTGGAGACGCTGGCATGGCTGACGGTCTACCAGATACAAATGCAGTACTCAAATAGGATTCTTATATTTTGAGAAAGATTTAGTAAGTAGAATCCGAAACGAAGCGAATGAATTGAATTAATAACTAAATTTTGTTTCAGGCCGAAAAGAAATTATCTGACTATCTAAACTACTTTGACATAGTCCTGGAAGATGATCAACCATGGACGTCTTAGGATCCATATGGCACTTTTGGAATGAACGAGTCATTAACACTATATTTATATGATACAAGCACTTATATTAAAACAATATATAGAATATATTAATTATTTATAACCGTGTTCATTCAAAATTTTATTTTTATATTGAAATGTAGCTAATTTTTTTCGTATTTAATCGTTAAAATGTTGTAATACTTGTTAAATTACTAAAGATGACACCTTTCAAAGTGAGGAGCACTGTAATATATTCAAATTCTAAAGAAAGATGTCTCCGTTGAAAAAAACCTTTTATTATTATGCCCCCTCCAAGAACAGCATTCCTAGAAAGTACTAATGAACCTGTAGGCACATATGATGCCCAAATGGTGCTACCGTATAAATCATATTCAAAACTGGATACAAAGTACATTAATTCATTCAGAGGAGTTTCCTATATCATAAAAAGTTGTTTCCAAAATAAAGGTAATTTTTACTTTTATCGTATAGAAAAGATTATAAGCATTCTATATGAAACTTACATGAAAAAACCTCATAATAAGAAGTTGCCTCCTATTTCCAAACCAAATTGTAAAATTTTTGTAGGTTATATTTATATTTTTTCTGTCAGATTCGTCCACAGAATACAGACACTGAGCATAGATATTGAATGATATGTTCCATATTTTTTTATTAACTACCCTCCTACTTGTGCAAAGTTTATATTAATTATATAGTAATTAGGAAAGTAAATATAATCTATCTAGATTTTTATCAGTTCATTCCAAAAATATATTGCATTATCGTTTTATAATGATTTTAAGCCCGTTTGATACATTCATGCGCAGTGAGTCAGTTCCACCACCTACCACCTCTATGTTCTGACGTTTGGCAGGTGTGCTGTGCTCAGAAACTTACCGATTTTAGGTCAGTCGAAATTCCCCCAAACAAAAATATTCACGAACCGTGTCTTCGAACTCTAGGTGTGTTCTTTTATTCATCAGATGGATTCACCGCTGTCACCACGGTTGCATCAAGTCGTTCGTTTATTCAGCGGTGTGAAACTGTCACTCGTTCGTTTACTCACCGATGTTTCCATCGGTGGCTCATCGGATCCATCGACTTTCAGAGCGGTGTGATGTGATGAAATTCTGATGAGTCAAGTGGAGGGGGTAAATTTGTATGGCAGAAACGTCAATGTTATCTGTCACGACTCAACTAAACAGCAGATAACTATCAACTCGTTCTTTTATTCGACATCTGATGAGCCATCTGACATTTCATCTGGTTTCCATCCGGGTGAATCCATCGGTGAATAAAAGAACACACCTTCTATGGTGTATTTGGACAGACCTGGTGTTTGGTGGAAAAACTCAAAACCGTCCATTGATTTTTGGGTTATTGTGTAGAGTGTAGGAGGTGTGGTATTTTAAGTATGAACTCTAACATGCGGAACGGTGGAAATAAATGCTCAAAACAGACTTTTGTAGTGCCTCTTATTCAAGTTTTTTATGTGGAAGTGTCCATGTATCTGTATTCGAGTATGTTTTTATGAAAATGAGTGTTAGTTTATACTCCGGCAAACAGTGTGTACTATATTATTATCGGTATATAATTTATTTGTGAAAATGAGTAGTTGGGCTGCTAGGATGCACAGGCGAGCTGCTACCTTCAGCAATGTAGTAACTTCTTGCGGACATCCCTCTGGACCTTATCCCAAGAGATTGGAAAAGGTTAAATTTGGGGTACCCCTTAACGAAGTCTGCAAAAATGACATACCGGGACCACTTTTAGTGAGTATTCATATCAAAGTTACTATGCTTCAAATTTCTATTTACTTTTGAATGTGGAGCAGTTCTAATGACACCAATGAAACCAAAAGTATCTGGGGCTACTTTCAAGTTTAATTAACCATGTAATTGCTCTTATTGAAGTAGAACAACACTCGTACATTTCAAAGACTCCAAACCGAGCTCCAAACATTATAGCATGAATTGTATTATTCATGATTGCATTAGCTGATGGGCTTTTAACAACTTCTGTCATTGTACTTTTTCTTTGGGAACTGAATATGATGCAAAGTATGAATTATGATGATTATGTTCATTCAAACGATTTATTTCTTGACAGTAAAAAGAGTTTTGAGTATGGAATGAACTACTTATATTAATTTTCTACAACTTTGAAGCGAAATCCATTTGAACTGTTGGGAATATTTTACAGAAATTTCCATCAATCGATTTATTTTTCATCGATTTGACCATCAAATTTGTTGAATATTTTGTCATGCAATGGGGTACTTATTACCCCTTTGGGCAGGTTTCACAAAAAATCATTGTAAACAAACCTTGTAAATTAACTCTTTGAGAAGTTGAAGATAAAATGCAACTACTGCTTATTCAAATGTCTAGTATCTGTCTTTTTGACTTCTATTTAAGAAATAAACAAGGAAATGATAGCTCAAAAACTTCCATAAATTAATTTGACTGAGACATTACTGGTATTCCTCTTATTTTTTCACATTCTGATTCTGATCAATTTGGTTAGAAGGGAGTTGAAACTGAAGTCTAAACTCAGTTCGGATGCCCAGAAAAAAGATTTTATACTCAGTATATTAAATTCGATTATCTCAGTAGTCAGTAGGTAATAGAATGAACACTTGTCTTATGTTGTTTACAATAAAAATTGATTTGGTTGATGTCAATGGCTTTCACGGCTTTCTCGTCTTAGAACATTGTCACAGAGATTTTGAATCAATCGAGCTGTCTCCTGAATATCAAATTTTGACCGATCTTCAATTATATTCCTGGCCAAATTAATGAATTTATGGAATTGGGCCTCTGGGTGGCCCACCACTCACTCGATGATTATTTTAAGGGTGTAAATGATGATATTTTGAAAAAAAAAATTGTGGTTTGTGTAAGGTAACCAAAAGCACAATTTAAAATTATTTCCATATATACAGGATACAGGGTGTTCCAATACAAAGATACAGACCAAAGTTACACTTTTTTAAATGAAACACCCTATATATGACGCCAAAAAAGGAATGGTAAGCCCAAATTATGACGAATTTCTTCAGGTCACTATGTACATTTGATGCACCATTTAAGAGAAATCCGCGAGTATCGAGTCATTTCTCGAGTCATTTTAAATAGTAATTAATAAAGGAACCAGTTATGCAAGCGATACAGATAATGTATTTTTGAGTAGACATATCAGCTCTAGACCCATGAAGAGAAGAAAAATTTAACTCTAGAATATACAGAGTGATCATAATTAATTCTCAAACATCTACTACTCTTATTGCACTCACTTCAAAAAACCCTTATGTTTTAATATACTGGAAATGCCCATTCAACTTATCGCAGACCAGTATTCCGATTTATTTGAACCCCTATCTGAATATGCCAGAAAAGTCGGGGCAATTTATTTGAAAACAATATTTTCATACCGATAGGTAACTGATAACACATCAATTTGCACAAAATTTAATTAATACCACTCAATTCAATACTCCATTGACTTTTATGGAATCTTTTGACGGGCTCGTAAAAAGTAATGGTTTTGATAACATTTTTGCAACTACTACGGAGTCACGTTAATATTATTCAGATTTTGTCAATTTCCAAGATTATTTTCAGCATTGAGTTTAAATCAGTTTAAATATATTATTTTGAAGATCAATGTTTTTACTCAATACGAAATGATAAATACATAATTGAAAAAATGCCCTGACTTTAAATCAGAAGCTCTTGCGCTCTTATTCATATCAGGAAAACGATAATGGGCATTTCTAGTGATTTTCCGTTTCTGGTTCCTTTGACAGGTTAGGAAAAATATGGAAATTACCAGACTAAGCCAGCGAATTTGAGAAATTCATCAATTTCTCATTGAGCAAACCTACATTTTCGAAACAACTGTAATTCAAGATAATATCGAGTGCAAGAATTAATTAACATGGAAATTAATCCCAAGGATACCTATATCTTAGGTGAAACTATCTTATTTCGATGTTTTTCCGCCTACTATCTTTGCATCCACGTGTTGAAAAACAGTTATTTCTCCACGATTTCTAAATTCTCATTTCCGCAACATACACAATAAATAATTAGTGGAGAAACTCTCGAAAGAAACTGAAAAAATTGCAAGGAAATTCCATATCAAGATCAGACGAAGATTGTGGCACCAATTCGAGGAAATTACGATGGAGTAGAAAACGCCTAATCTTTTGGGCATATTAAGTGGGTAAATATGAGGAGAACGAGTGCTGATAAGACCAATTGAATGACCAACTTCATTCATGCTGAGTACACAACAGCTGGTTACACTCAAACTACTACGCATTTGCGAGATGGAAATTTGAAGAATTCTTTCGCGGCGCAAAAGGCCATTTCCAGTAGGTATCTCAAAATAAAGGATTATTCCATGTGACAGCATTGGGAGCATTGTTAAATATACAGGGTGTATTGTAAACAAATTCGAGGGACTTTGGAAGATGATTCCTCGATGAAAATAAGCAGGGATAGTTCATATAATTTTTTTTCTAAATCGATCCCCCTTCCAAGATACAGCCTTTGGAAGGCGATGACCAGTTGACAGTTTTTCAACACGTGGATGCAAGGATAGTAGGTAGAAAAACTTCGAAATAAGATAGTTTCACCTAAGATATAGGTATCCTGGGGATTAATTTCCATGTTACTTAATTAATTCTTGCACTCGATATTATCTTGAATTACAGTTGTTTCGAAAATGTTAGGTTTGCTCAATGAGAAATTAATGAATTTCTCAAATTAGCTGGCTTATTTCGGTAATTTCAATATTTTGTCCTAAACCTGTCAAAGGAACCAGAAACGGAAAATCACTGTAATGACCATTATCGTTTTCCTGATATAAATAAGAGCGCAAGAGCTTCTGATTTAAAGTCAGGGCATTTTTTCAATTATGTATTTATCATTTCGTATTGAGTAAAATCATTGATTTTCGAAATAGTTTATTTAAACCGGTTTAAATTCAATGCTAAAATTAATGTTGGAAATTGACAACATCTGAATAATATTAACGTGACTAAGTAGTAGTTACAAAAATGTTATCAAAATCATTACTTACGAGTCCGTCAAAAGTCCATAAAAGTCAATGGAGTATGAATTGAGTGGTGTTAATTATATTTTGTGCAAATTGATGTTTTATCAGTTACCTATCGGTATGAAAATATTGTTTTCATATGAATTGTCCCGAATATTCTGGCATTTTCGGATAGGGGTTCAAATAAATCGAAATACTGGTCTGCGAAAAGTTGAATGGGCCTTTCCAGTATATAAACAATAGAGGTTTTTAGAGTGAGAGCAATAAGAGTAGTTTATAGTCCATACCTATCCAATTATTCACTTAAAATTCAAGTACATTACTGAATTTTAATTAAATATTGAAAATGCTATTTCTATATACGTATGTTCAAACGCCATGACGACGTACGAGCAAGCATAATTAGTGTAGATGACATTCGCAACCGAGTTAATTCTCTAGCTCATTTCGGTGATTTCAATATTTTTCCTTTAAAACCAAACTAAGAAACAGAAAACAGATAACCACTATGATTTTCTGAAGTTCCGTTATTTCTTAAATGTTTTTTTTCTGAAAATTACTAGAAATGCCATTCGGAAAGTTACGTTCTCTTAGTGTCATACAGGGTGTCCAAAACTCGACGTCAACCCGGAACCGGGTGAAAAGGCAAGTAATGCTGTCGTCAGAAAAATATAAAAAAAAGTCTAAGTTGCATGGTTTTAAAATCATAGGCATTTAAAAAAACACGCAAAATTCCACTCCCTGTGACAGTCTTTTCGCCCCTGTTGCCACAAATATCAACTTTTTCCAACTTTTTTTTGCTATGTAACCTTGAATAATACTTGTCTAAACTGTAATCAAAATTTGAATACAAGCTGCTCTAGGTTTCATGAAACTAAGGCCTACTTCTCAGAAAAGAAATTCAAAATTAACAATTACCTAGTTTCAACTGACTGTATTGAAAAAAAATGTACTACGCAAGTTTGGCATGTTTTGTCAAAAGTTGGCGCATTTAGTAAGGATTAATACTTGTTAAATTGTAGCTGCCGTAGTTCAAATTTATTTTCGATTGCCTTTGAATACACTTTTTCTCAAACTGCTTCCCATCAAAAAAAGTAGAATGGATTCAAGTCCGGTGAACGGGCTGGCCACGAGATTGGACCAGAACGTCTGCTCCATCTTCCGGGAAAAAATGTTTCAAGAAAAAAAAAATTTCAGTGAAAATAATTTTCCAGAAAAAATTGCTTGCACTCACTTCGAGAGTTGAAAGAGAAGGTGTCGGTGAACTCACCCCCAATCTGGTAGCAGAAGAGGCGTTTGGGATAGGGAAAAGGGGTGATTAACCTTTTCTGCACCGGCTTTGTGGTTATCACTTGCTTGGTCGAGTCTCACACACTTCACTAGAAATTGCCAATTGGTTTTAATAGAAGAACAGATGAAATTGAAATGAAGGGTTTTCCAATAAGAGGTGTTATTTTGATATTCAAAGAAAAATGCCATTTTTCAATATGAATGAAAGGATTTTAATTTCATTATGAAGAAAAAGCTATGCCTTCGGCTATGCCGTTAATAGTGGAAAATAAGTAAATAACACATCAGGCAAATGACCACCATTACCACGCTTGCAGGGCCATATCCTTTTAATGAAATTTTCCCTAACCAAATCGCAAAGTGGCTGCCTATGTCCTCGATAGCCTCATGAATTCCATTTTTGAGGTCTTGAATCGACGCTGGGATATTGGCGTAGACCTTCTCTTTCACCTGGCGCCAAAGGAAGAAGTCGCAAGGTGTTGAATCACAAGATCTCGGTGGTCAATTGTGATCACCTCTTCGAGAGATAACACTGTCCAGAAACTTTTCCCGCAAAAGATCAATGGTTTCGTTGCTTCTGTGGCACGTATCGCCGTCTCGTTGAAAGTAAAACGTTGTCCAGATCAATACTATCCGATTTCGGCCATAAAAAATCATTGATCATCTCTCGATAGCGAAATCCATTCACCGCTGTTGCCCCAGCCTCATTTTCGAAAAAGTAAGGTCCAATGAATCCGCCGGACCATAAACCGCACCAAACAGTCATTATGCCTAATTCCAAAGAACGACGAGGAATGGACATACCTGGGTTTTCTTCAACACTTTCGGCTACAGCAGCAATAATCTCGGCTGTTCTTGAGCGAAGTGCACGAGTTTTACTCTTCAACTAACTTGTCCCAACAGCTGGAATTTTTCCACCAATTTCTTTATTGCGGTCCGACAAGGTGCTTAACGACGACCCAAAAATGTTCGAGTTTTATGAACCGTCTCTGCCAAATTTTCATCATTTTTATAGTGAATTTTAATAATTTCAATACGTTCTTGAAGCGTGTATCGTTCCATTTTTATCGATCGCGTAGTTTCTACTACTTCTACAGCTTCAAACGTGACATCTACCGAAATATCGGGCTATTCAAATTAACAGTTTCTATTGAAAACCCTTTAGGTGCTTATCAGAAGAGATAGATGAATTTTTTAAATATCAAAAACTCAAGTTCAATCACTTTTCGAATCAGAGAGCACAGTTCGATACATGGGAAAATCTTAATTATGGCGATGTTTGTTTATTCATTGTTGCGGTTGTGCATTCCGCGGCCGCAGGTGGCGCCAGCAATCGGGGCAATTTACTCCAAAAGCTAGTGAAGTAACTGCTGTCTTCGAAATTTTAAAGAATTTTGATCTCCTGTTACAGTTCAATTCTAAATAATGCAAAAAACTAAAATTACAAAATTTTCAGGTCTTATCCTACGACTAATAAGGAAGCCCCGTACCGCAAAGACGTGTTCAGGGCGCCGGGCAATCAGACCGTCATGAAAAACTTATCCACTTCTTCAGACGGGGAGGTTGGTGAACATCGAGAACTTCAGCGTCTATACCATCGCCAGTGTTCTTAAAAAGTTCCTTGGAAGATACCCGGAGGGGTGTTCGGGAGAGAGCTGGAGAACAGGCTTTTCGAGGTTATAGAGATGGAGGATCAGCAGAGGCAACGGGACGAGATTCACAGGTGAGGATTCTTCTACATGATCGTAAAATAACCTTTTGTTCCACCATTATTATTATTATTGAAAAATGAAGGTATCGTAGGGAAGTGGACAAATAAATAAGATCTCTTATAACTTCGTCGACGTTTCGGAACCGTTGGTTCCTTTCTCAAGACTGAAAACAATTTTATTTAAACAAACAATTACATTAAACAATCTTATTGCTATTACCTCGTTACAATGTTAAATCTCAAAAGTTGGAAAGTAATCTCGGATCACAGTTGGATTATCGGCTTATTAGATCGAAAATTAAATTAATTAAAACTGCACACAACGTGACCATCAAATGACACATCAATAAACGTCACAAACATAAAACTCAGACTGACATAAATCATAAAATATGGCCTCCATGAATATTCTTTCTTCAGCCTGTCAACTAGGCAACAAACAATACACAATTACTATTATTATTATTTGAACTGGTGTTGTTATGGCAGGGTAAGCCTCTCTTGAACTGCGACCACGTAGATCTTTTATTCTCTCCCCTGAAAAGATTAAGAAAAGAAAGATATAAAACGGAACGACTACGTACAGGGTACCCATTTTTGGGCACTTTTACGGGATATCTCCGTTATTTTTAACGTTAGCGGGATGCGGTTTTCGCGACAGTGTGCTACTTTTTTTGTGAAACTAAAGATGGCGCAATCAGTTTTTTGCATAGCCCTCTTAGTTTTTGCTATACAGGGCTGAAATGAAAAGTATCACTTTTTAATCACCCCCCGTATCTCAGTTGTGCTTAAACTGGGAGAAATTGTTGAAACGTATACCTATAGATTTTTTTCCGTGAGATCCAGTGGCGTAGTCAGTTTTTCAATTAAACTTTCCGTTTTTGAGTTATTAAGCAAACATATGTTTTTTTTAAATTGGACACCCTGTATATTATTTTTTATTCTCATTAAGCACAATCTCAGCTCTTCAAAAACATATTATTTTATGCATTATTTTCAAAACCAAGCTCAGAATTCAAGATTTTGTAATTCACAATTGTCAATAACTAAGTAGTAAGCTCCATGACTGTTTATTAAAACAAACACAAATGTCAAAGCTTTGTCGGTTGGTTTAAAAGTTTACAGTTCTCTCAGTTTTATTTATTTATTATTTATTTAATGATTCAGTTTTAGTTTTTCTCATTACGGTGCTTACGAAATTACGAGAAATATGACTGCTGTTTGTGATCTAGATATGTATTATGTTAACATTATTTTCGATTTCTAACGAAGTCGTGACATTTATTTTTTGTTTTTTAATAAACAGTCATAGCCTACTACTCATTTATTGACAATTGAATTACAAAATCTTGAATTCTGAGCTTGGTTTTGAAAATAAATGCATAAATATATTTTTTTTGAAAGCTGAGATTGTGCTCAATAAAAATAAAAAATAATATACAGGGTGTCCAATTTAAAAAAACATATGTTCGCTCAATAACTCAAAAACGGAATGTTTAATTGAAAAACTGACTACGCCACTGGATTCTACGGAAAAAATCTATAGGAATACGTTTCAACCATTTCTCCAAGTTCAAGCACAACTGAGATACGGGAGGTGATTAAAAGTGATACTTTTCATTTCAGCCCTGTATAGCAAGAACTAAGAAGGCTATGCAAAAACTGATTGCGCCATCTTTAGTTTCATAAAAAGTAGCACACTGTCGCGAAAAAAACCGCATCCCGCTACCGCTAAAAAAATAACGGAGATATCCCGTAAAAGTGCCCAAAATGGGATACCCTGTACAGTGCTATATTACCACAGTGGCGACAACTGGTCATAAAACTGTCAAAAGTCCGCCATGTTTCGTCAAGTACGTTTTTTGGCGTATTTTTTTAATAACTCTCTATAGAAGTCTTTTTCGACCTTATTCTTAATCTGTAGGCAACAAAACATACATAAACAACTAAATCTGCAATCTGCGCAACTCGGACCAAACCTTGCGGCCAACCAATAGAAAATGAGACACGAGTTGTCGCCACCGTGGTAATATAGTCACTGTACGACTACGATCTTTGCATCAGGATTAAGTACTAAACTTCAGGAGAATGGGTTAAATCAAAGATTGTAGGGGCTATTTTAAGCAAAACAAGGACATTTGAAAACATTGCCATGATTGCACGTGGGTAACCTCTCCGTGGCTTCATTTCAGTTGCTTTTCGTATTGTGTTTGTGTTTATCTATTTTTTGTGTGCATCTTTTGAAATTCGAAATGGTTCAGATAGTCAAGCTGCTATTAAAGCACTGAGCTCCTACGTCATCGACTCATAGATGATCTGGCAGTGCCGGAACAAACTCAATGAGATGGGCAAGAAAAATAAAGCCTTTCTAATCTGATTTCCCGGCCATTCGTGAATCAAAGGGAACGAAGAGGCCAATACACTTGCCGAAGAGGGCGCACATTGGCCCAGAACCCTTCTGTGGTATATTCGGTGAATGTGCCTATAAGAAGGAGTTTCTGGAGAAGGAGTAAGCCGAGAGGAAAAAACTCTGGCGAAATCTCCCAGGGATGGATCATTCCACTAAGTTCCTTCGGAACTTTGAAACAGCAAGATCCAAATGATATCTGGATTTTGGTAAGAAACAATTACACCTCCTCACTGGCCTTCTAACAGGACACTGTCGCCTCAGGAAGCACCTGTTGAGGATGGGATTATCGGACACTGACGAGTGTAGGTTCTGTGGGGAGGAGGAAGAAACCCCCATTCACCTAGTCACAGAATGCTTTGGCATTGCGAGCCTAAGGAGGGAATGCCTCGCGCGATAAACTCGTGAGAGTGAGGAACTAGCCTCGATGAAGCCTTCACAGATATTGGATTTCATCAGATCTCTGGAACTACGAGCTGTAAAGGGTGTGGTCAGAACAGCTCTGTAAGGGAGCACAATAGACCTCGAGGTCGCAGTGAACTGTAACCCCTTTTTGTACTATAAACCACTAACGTTTTCAAGACACTTTAGGCAGGACCACCGACAATAACCCCATTCATTGTCGCACTAGTTAACATAATATCTGATCGTTGACCCGCGACATAGAAAACAGTGAAAGCCATCGACGCGTCAACAACGACATCAAGCAAAGTAAGTACCGTCACACTTTTCGTACCGTTTGACGGAGCCTTAATTTTTCCGCTCTAAATTTGCCGGTCGCTGCGCTGCTTTATTATCGAAAGCCTAATTGGCGGTTGATTATTCTGTGCAGGTCGACAGCTGAGCCGAACGTTGCTTGCATTGTTAGGGTTAACTGTTAGAAGTTTGGGGACATGAGGGAAGCATAGAATTCGGTATTATGTACTGCTATGTCAAAAAAGCGCGTCAAGCTGCTCAGTGAACCACAAGATATACTTAGTGGCATGCAAAAATTAGTGAGAATTTTTAAGAATATGTTCGTTTAAGTTGAAGAAAAACAATTTTTTTATGAACTGGCTGGATTGAGTTCACGAATTTCATATTTCCTAAAAGTCCAAGAACTGCTAGAAGTATGGGACATGAGGAAGACTGTAGATTATTGAGGGGTCACACATATACCCTTGCCAGTCACCGCTGTGGGAAATGGGCTCAGCAATAATGCTTTGTACCCAAAATCAGTGTACTTGGATTCAGCTACAGTGACCTCCTCATTAAGTGGGATGATTCCCGGGACTGTGGAGTCTAGGATGTACCTATATCATCCCACTGATTTTTAGTTATTTTCATTTGACAAGTCATAATTTAAACTATTCGAGGTTATGTTTTGGTGCCTGCGCAGTGAATTCATTGAGCCATTGTACCACGTGATCGCTGCTTCAATTTGTAATAAAGAAGTGGATCCATGTTAGCGGTATAGAAGTTTATAAGTATATGGGGGTCACATTTCACTGAAACCACTGATCTCCAATGAACTACAGCATCTAGAGGGTTACAAGGAGGCCAAAACTGCGTTTCTCCAATAATTCTCCAGTCCAAGATATTCTTTGCACAGGCTTGCAAGGGCGTGACATTCTGTAACTAGGTGAATAGGAGTTTTTCCTCCTCTTCCCCAGAGACACTCGTCAATTTCTGTTAAGCCAATTCTCATCATATACCCAAGGCGACAATGTCCTGTTTAACAGCCTGTGAGGAGGAACAATTTATTCTTACTGAGATCCTTATACTTGCAACAAAGATTAAGGAGAGAAAGATAGGAAACGCCCCTACAACTCTAGTACTAAAATCCGACTACGTTTTTCGGTTAGTTGATTAATTCTGACGCATAGATGGCGCTGAAAAGGATAAATTTTTCAATACAGAAAAAAATTGGAATTATCAAAACACTTAAAAATAAATCACAAGTTGAAGAAGAAATTGAAAAACAATGGAAATTTCAACAGTATAATGTTCCTGCACATTCTATAACAGCTGCTGAGATCAATATCTCTTCGCCCAGAAAACTATATCCATTTGAGAGTACTGAAATTAAAAAGCAATGAGAAGCAGAGATACATGATACGAGTTTCAATAAAGTCCGTTCACGAAAGGTTGAGCGCATAGTAGGCGTTTCTTTATTTATCTGTAGTTGGCAGTATTTGCTGTCATAACGTAAAATAAAGTCAACGTTGCCAAATATACCCGGCCTCGTCCGACGAGCTTGCGAGTTATCAGAGAACTCTATGCAATATTGACAACATTTCGTATCAATCTGACAAGAAAATAAAGAACATACCCTAAAATTTTAATATACACAGTGGAATATGCCAAATTTCCATGGCCAACCGACGGCTCAACCTTTCGTGAATGGACTATACCTATATTTCCATTTTCTCAGGTTCAGGATTGGATTTTTTATTATTTTTCAGTTCATCACCATACAATATGCTCCGTAAACCATTATCACCTTGACTTATGAAAATACAGTGGAACTTCCCTATAACGAAAGCGCTAAATCCGCAAAAAATTGCTTTCAGACATTTTCGCACAACTTTTCACACTAGTGTAATGGATTAAAACCAAACAGCCAGGGGTGTATTTAAAACTGTTCCTGAAGGATCTCTCTGCCCGCCGTAATGATTAAGTTTAAAGTCGGGATCTATTTCGTACGTCTGGAAAAATTTCGGAAAAAACCAGCCCTTGTACAATACCATAGAGATAGAATAGATAGAATATTCTATCTCTATGTACAATACCCATTCATAGAGTGATGTTCTTTGAATATTTCGTAATAGAGAGAATTTACTTCGTTTTAGAGGGTGTTTTTAAAATAGAATTTGAATTCATGGTGCAATGTCTTGTACGAAATTCGTTATACAGAGAAATTCGTCACACTGACGTTCGTTATAGGGAAGTTCCACTGTAGTTTCTCATTTCGACAAACATAAAAGGTTCAATATTTTTCGCTGTGTGCATTTTGACAGATATAATCAGATCACAGAAATCAGCTTGAAGAATGCGCCTTCTCAACTATCTGAGTAATAATCTAGATTTCGTTCACGGAACTACGTGATTTTAATTGCCCATAAATGTGTAATGCTCGATGGGTACGATAAACATCAACTTTGGTATTGACTCACTAATTGGAAATTGTTACAATTAAGAAATTCTCACGTTCCTTCGTAATAAACAAGGTGATGTGTAGGTAGATGACTGCTCGAATTAAAAAATTGCGGTCAAGACCTCTGCATACTTGATACATTGTTCTGTGGTCTTTAATATGTGGTTATTCGGCCATTAATATTTAATTTATGTTTCCTAAAGATTATGATTATATAATGTTTGAGCGTTTGCCTTTATATTTCGGGAAAAGAGAACAAAACATGGATTAATAATAGGAAATCGCTATACATATGTAATATATGTATATTGTTTTTCAAAATATTCCCCATTAAGATTTGTACTCTTCGCATGCATGAATGAAAGAATTCTATGTTTATCATTGCGGTAGCTTTCAGATTAATAAAGAAAAGAAGGGTTTTCCAATAAGAGGTGTTATTTTGAATAGCCCGCTATTTCGGTAGATGTCACGTTTGAAGCAGTCATTTTTTGACATTTGACAAGTTGAAACTACGTCATTAATAAAAATGGAACGATACACGCTTCAAGGACGCATTGAAATTATTAAAATTCACAATAAAAAATGGTGAAAATTTGGCCGAGACGGTTCGTAAAACTCGAACATTTTTGGGTCCTAGTGAAGCACCTTGTCGGACCGCAATAAATTGGTGGAAAAATTCGAGCTGTTGGGACAAGTTAGTGATGTGAAGAATAAAACCCGTGCACGTCGCTCAAGAACAGCCGAGAATATTGCTGCTGTAGCCGAAACTGTTGAAGAAACCCTAGGTTTGTTCATTCCTTTTCGTTATTAGGAATTAGGCATTCCACAAACGTCATTACACCGTATTTTGCATAAAGGCTATTAGAGTTCGGTTAACACAAGAACTCAAGCCGGCCAATCATCAACAACGTCGTGTCTTTGCTGATTGGGCCCTCGAAATGCATGAAAATGATCCGTAATTCCATCGAAAAATCATCTTTAGTGATGAGGCCCATTTCCACCTCGGTGGCTTCGTCAACAAGCAAAATTGTCGCATCTGGGGCTCGGAAAACCCAAGAGTTATTGTTGAAAAGCCTCTCTATCCTCGACGTGTGAGTGTTTGGTGCGGTTTATGGTCCGGCGGAGTCATTGGACCTCACTTTTTCGAAAATGAGGCTGTAACAACAGTTACGGTGAATGTATTGCGCTATCGAGATGATTCATGATTTTTTATGGCCGGAATTGGATAGTATTGATCTGGACAACGTTTACTTTCAACGAGACGGCGATACGTGCCACACAAGCAACGAAATCATTGATCTTTTGCGGGAAAAGTTTCCGGACCGTGTTATCTCTCGAAGAGGTGATCACAATTGGCCACCGAGATCTTGTGATTTAACACCTTGCGACTTCTTCCTTTGAATATCAAAATAGCAACTCTTTTTGGAAAACCCTTCAGTTATACAAACGCGATCTATGATACTGATCTAACCTAAACCTCTTGTACAGACATCAACATTCTATGATTTTCTTCTTCTTCCAGGATATTGACATCGTTGCCTGCGTACACCCAGCACATTCTAGTTCTTCTATTCGGTACATTCCGTGTCATATCTTCAAATAGCGAGAAGCATAATACCGGTATGACCAGCGAGGCCTTGGGCGTAAGTGTAGCGCCCAGTTTCTTCCATTCCTGCGTCCACGAGGGGCGTATAGCTAAAATGGAGGACGTAATGAAGTTTAAGGTAAGCAGGGAAAAGCGTTCAGGTTTATTGAAAAATCTAGTGTGTATAGGAAAAAGTAGATGACACTCTTTGCACGTGGTTGTTTCACTTTCTTTCTATGTTCCACGAAATGCAATACAGGCACAGAGCATTTTTAGAATTACCAAGGTAAAGTTATGAGGAACTTTTCTTACTCCGTGTTTGGTTCGTTTTCTGTGTGTCAAGGATAAGACTCGTCATAGAACGTGAGAGCATTAGGGCGCATAGAATTTTTCATACAAAACGGATTTTTTTTCATTTGATTGATACGATTTTTAGTATCGTCAATTATTCTGCATTCATTTGATTCCTATGTTTTGAATCTATCAGAGTCTACAGGGTGTCCCGAAAATGTTGGAAATCTCTCGGATTCAGATAGAACATAAAAAATGAAAATGACAAGTTTCCATAATTTTTTTTCTAGCTGCCTTCCCTGCGAAGATACTCCTAAATGACGCCATTGGAAATCCATTTTAGTGGAATAAGTTTCAAACTACTCGATATAATTTGATGAAAATTTGATATGATAAATAGAATTAAGGACCTTTTAAATCACGACACTCAAATTTCAATTAGCTTGTTCAGTTTACCAGAGGCGGACTGGGTTGTACATTTCAATGCTTACATTTTTAACATCCTGTATGATAAGGTGCTAAAAAACAAATTTGGATACCTTGAACATTAAGCTAAAGAAAAGGTACTCTTGTTCAGTGTCGATAAAATGAACCCTTTTCGAAAAAAAAATAATAGAACAAGTCATTGAAATGTATTCCACTAAAAGGAATTTCCAGTGGCGTCATCTAGGAGGTCGTATCTTCGTAGGAAGGGCCGCTAGGAAAAATATTATGGGAACTTGTCATCTATTTTTATGTTCTATCTGAATTCGAGAGATTTCCCACATTTTCTGGGACACCCTGTATAATACCGAGAAAAGTATTGGTATCAATAATTCCAATCCAATTATTAATTTCAGTGGACAAACCAATAATAGACTTTCTCTGAAGTTTTAATTCGAAGAAATATGACAATTTCTCAATATCTGCACATTTTGAGAATGATATCTCATTGTTCTCACAGTTTTTAGAAGCACTTAATAAGATTATCCTACTAACATTTGAATGATATTCACTACGCAATACCTTTTCTAATATTTTTTCGATTTCCTTACGCTTCGCTGTACAATGCTTTCACGTATTCAAGGCTGAAGTAAACGTAAGTTGAGATTTACCATATGTATCTACAATTTAGCAAAAATCACCATATTCACTCGATAATTCCGGGTCGCTTTTCAAGGTCAACAATTATCCTAGACGAACCTATAAATTTTTATGCCCAAAAATCTATGATTAAAAAGTAAACACAATTTTTTCTGTCTTTTGGCATCATTCGCACCATGAAAAATCAATTCTAAAATTAAGCGACCTGGGGCCTGTAACACAAACCTTACAAGTGTAACAAGTCTACAAGTTACAAGTAATTTGCCTGTAACTACAAGTCCAACCCAATTCGATGTCACAATGCGAATGGCTACCATTGTAGAAATTAAATAAGTTTGTACATGTGTAGCTACACATATAATGCAATTATCATAGAATTAATTATTATTTGATTCCTACTATATGACATGACTTGTCAATATAAGTAGTATTGCGGCTCTTCTGTTTGCATTATGTCTTCAAAACAAATGTTTTCGAACGTAAAATGCAATTTTTAATTAAAATAAGAGAAATAGACACATATTTTTCGGAGCTTTCTCGGATGAACTGAGAAAGCAAGATAAAGTAAAAAAGTGGAAAGAAATGGCCAATTTGGCTCAAAGTAATTGTTAAGTACCAGCGGATAAAGATTGGACTTATGTAAAGAATACATTAGAAATTAGATATGGCAGAATTTGAAGAGAATTGCTATGGTCAGCAAAACTTGGAACTTGCAAGATTATTGTTATCGACATATGGTACATATTTATAGATTAAAATTGATAATGCGAAGAAAACTGGCTCTGGTGGAATGGGGAATCTAACGGAAGTGGAAAAAATTGTACTGGAAATAATTGGGAAAGACTCTCCTGTAATATGCGGTCTTGGAGTAGCTGAGTCTTTCGAAAAACTCAAGCAACCAAGCCGGTAAACTGACGTAGAGAATAATAATGCTGAAGATATTGCCAATAAAAGTGGACCAATCAGTGCTCACGAAACCCCATCTATTCCAAAGCAATTCAATGGTACCTAATTCTTTTCGAAGCAAAATAATAGGAATAATAATAGAAAATGCATTTTTATACAGGAAAAAGAAAGCGAGATAGAGTCAATAATTCCGATTCGGAAAAAGTGCTCAGATAAAACAAGAAGAGCTTGCTTTGCAAGTAGAATATCTAAGGTTGAAGAACCATAAAACTGAACTGGAAATTGTAAAATTAGAACAAGAGCTCCAACTGCCCATGTCAGAGTTCACGGCATCGTTACCACAATATAAAGAAGATGAAAATGGCTGCTGCTTTTTCAATTTGTGATAGTAGTTGGTACAATCCTTTATAAGGAACATATAATTACTCAGTTGTGATTTTTGTTAATTTTTGCAAATACATTAAAATGTGTTGTATTTACCTAGAGTTGGAGATATGTAAAACATTATCTACACTTGTAGAAAATTCCGTGACACGATTATACAAGTGTGAACTTTATGTTACAGAAAAAGTTTACATATGTAGAGATTTTGACGTATACTAGTCCGTACTTGTAATTACAAGATGGTTTGTGTTATGAAACAGTTACAAGTGTACAATATATTCTTACTATTGTAGGACTTGTAGTGCTTGTGTTACAGGCCCCTGCACTTTTCTCTGAGTCTGTGACAAATTTGAGAGTTATAGTAGTGAGTTATCATGACTCACAAGGACTGAGTTATTAAAACTTCTAGTGAGCTATTATAACTCACGTTGTTTGTTGATACATATATGTTTTTTATTTTTATCATACATAAGCGGTTGAATACTGAAAAAATAATTTAATAGGAGTAGATAAATAACTATTTAGTATGTGTCTAGAATTCTGAAACAATATAACCTTAAACATCAGGGGCGTTCGGCGTCGACATCGGACTCGTCGGATCGATCTGAACCGTTCGTATCGTTTATTACATCCGGATTGAGGGCAGTACACATCTGGACCGTTCGGCATAAAAATCTAAGCAATCGGATGTCGATCTTTTCGCTCGGTCTATTTCGACGGATCAAAGCGATTTTATCCATAGAGTTTTATGTTTTTTATAAAATTTTTTGTTTTATGTTGAGTTTCCTGATCCGACAACCGATAGATTGAAAAATTTTAATACTTATCAACACTTCTTATATTCTGTTTTCTTTTATTCATCAAAAACCTAATTAATTCATTAAAATTTTTCGATATACCTATCGTTGTTATGTATGGACAGGAGGAGATGTTGCTTTCTCGTTCTTTTTCGTGTAATTAATTAATTAATTAATTAGGATCTTTCCAGACCAGAAGAGGATATTGCATCATTCGTTCCTTTGCATTCAGTGCCTTTGCACCTAATTATTTAATTGAGATTTTACGGTAGAGCTACGAAAAAGGGTGAAAGTATTGTTAAAAGATGATCATACATATTTCCCAAAATAGTGATCTTTTAAATCTCATAATCCATTAAAGTAGGACAGATCAGTATGATCTGCGACAGATGTACCGTTCGTTTATTCGAAGATATTACAGATGAATCTGTACGGTCTGTGATCACGTGACTAAAAAATCCGTCAATGCCGAACGGGCTTATTGACTGATTCGAAAAATCCTTCGTTCAAAGAATCTCCTGTCGATTCTCCTCTAACAGAACTCTTCATAATCGGTTTTCCAGCATCTCTAAATTAGGAAGGATCTGAAAAAATCCGAACGCCCTATTCGAGCAATAACGTGCCCAAATCCTGGGTGAAATTCTGGGTCGTAATTCAACCCGGGTTCTGAAACTATAAGCGCGCGACCTTTAACCTTTCGCTCCCTTCCGTGTCCCGTTTTATTCATTTGAACACCCCAATTCGGGATCGTTCTCCCGGCTTTATTGTCTTCGATTCATTTTTACACTCGACGACATATCGAATGTCCCGCCTGAGCAACGAAAATCATTGAATTTCGCTGGTTTTATCAGGCTTGGACAAGCATGAAAATAATCACTATTTTATAAGGCTTAAAGAACCTTGATAATGTTGCTAACTGTACTAAAGGGTTTTTCAATAAGAAGTGTTATTTTGATATTAAAAAAAACTGCCATTTTTCAATATAAATGATCGGATGTTTATTTCATTATAAAGAAGAAGCTATGCCGTAAATAGTGGAAAATAACATCAGGCAAATGACCACCACGATAGCCTCACGAATTCCATCTTTGAAATCTTGAATCGACGCTGGGCTATTGGTGTAGAACTTCTCTTTCACGTGGTCCCAAAGGAAGAAGTCGCAAGATGTTAAATCACAAGATCTCGGTGGCCAATTGTGATCACCTCTTCTAGAGATAACACGGTCCGGAAACTTTTCCCTCAAAAGATTAATGGTTTCGTTGCTTGTGTGGCACGTAGCGTAGCGCTGAACTTTATAAGCCTTAAGACCGAAATCTGTATGCAAAATACAGTGTAATTTCTTCAATATTTTCGGCTGTTCTTGAGCGACGTGCACGGTTCTTCACATCACTAACTTGTCTCAACAGCTCGAATTTTTTCACCAATTTTTTTATTGCGGTCCGACAAGGTGCTTCACGACGACCCAAAAATGTTCGATTTTTACGAACCGTCTCTGTCAAATTTTCACCATTTTTATAGCGAATTTTAATAATTTCAATGCGTTCTTGAAGCGTGTATCGTTCCATTTTTATAAATGGCGTAGTTTCTACCCGTCTAATGTCAAAAAATGACAGCTTCAAACGTGACATCTACCGAAATAGCGGGCTATTGAAAATAACACCTCTTATGGGAAAATCCTTTAGTATTTTTTTTACCTCTCAACTGAAAAACTACTGTCAATTCGAATTTTGAACTGAACTGTTAGCAGTGTCTGAGTTAATTTCAGTTGAAGAGGTTTAAAAGAATACTAATTATTATTATAATCAGGGTTTTGTTGAGTCTTTTTGGACAGGTGATAGAATTCATCAGGATAAGTCATCATTCCAAAATTCGTTCATTTAAGTATTAATTCCTTCCGAAAAGGACAGCCCCACTGACATAATTCAATTTGACCATGAATTCGTCATGAGGGATTCGTACCTTATCGTTTGGGATAATTTTCTGCTCAAAATTCGAAAATTACAGACATTTGGACAAAACGATATAGCACTCGTTTAATTAGAACGAACGCTCAAAAACGACCATGGAATAACGAACCATTTCTGATTGATTGGTTGCTTTCACTTATAACGCGAATAAGATTAATAATGGAAATTATTGAAATAGTGAATTAGTTGTCATGATCTACAAAATTTCGCAGATATTTTCATTTATTGGATTTCAGGCTGCTATAGATAAGGATTATTTCCATCTACTGGTAACCTCTAAGTCTAAAAGAATCAAATCGCCCTATATGGTCTTCAATAGCCTTGCCATCAATCAAGAGCAGCAGTGTTTTTCGCTCTTCCAGGGGATAACCTCAAACAATATGGCCGCTACTAACTGTCAAAGTTCGAAAGCCCATTTGGTACACTTATTTGGCCTTCATAATGTTAATTATAATATACGAAAGACTAAGCAAATCAGTTTTTCAATTGTTTATGTTAACAAGACCTTTCCTCAACACTCGTGAGACTAGAAAGCAATTTTGACAACTGGAATTGTCGATATGTCGCATATTCCGTGATCCCCGACCATAGATTTTTTTCGTCCTGTCATAGAATAATCGTTGACCTTGATCTAAAACAGCACGCCTGGCATTTTCTTGAATTTCTCTCTTCTTTCCGCAGATAGCCTCAAAAATCGTCAAGCATCTGATCGAAGAGTTCGCCACTAGCGACCTCTTCGGCAGGGAGAACTACGAGTACTACGCCAGGGTGACCGGAAGGGTGCTCAGGGTGCAGGGGCAGTGGATCTGCTCCTTCCAGTACCCGCCTGTCAACGTGAAGGATCCCGTCTACCCGAACGAGTTCATCGCCCTAGAACCTTATCTGATAGGTGAGTGGATTATTTTTGTTGCTAGAAGTTTTTACTATATCTTGTACTGTAGGCTAAATGTAGCTTTTTGCCTAGCCTGTGTTGTTCTTGCTGGTTACGTTGTCTATATGTATTTGTTGACTAATGGTCTGGATCTTCTATAGTTCTTGAGTAAGATTGTTTTTTCGAGTGATCTTTTGAATTCTGCTGTCTTGTAGGCTGTGATTTGTGTTTTTACTTTCGAGTGTTTTGGAAGGTTGCCTTAGTGGTGGATGGTTTCGTCAAACTGAAGATATAAAGAGAATTCAACTGGACGTTTTCAATTTGCGAGTTGCGGGTGATACTTTTAACTCAATAAAGTTAGCAGAGCCACAAACTACGAATAATCGTGGGACTTTGTTGACTAATAATTGTCGTGTTTTGGTCAAAGCCTATCTGACTCGAAGAATTAACAACAAAGTAACTTTACGTTTCAATTGTGTTTTCTGATCTGGGGATATTTTGCAAATTTCGGCAACACCTCATTTGTAACATACTGTTTTTTATTTTCCCATGATGAACATATTTTGGTCTTTCCACCAGTGTTCATCTTTCCATTTTTTATTTAGAATTAAATGCTGTAAATTAAATATATAGTTGCCGTTTGAAAATCTCGAAATATTTCAATTTAAGTTCCTCGTTTTCGGATCAAAATCTTCGAAGAACCTTACGATGTATCAAAATACTGAATGTACCACATGAATCCTCTACTATGAGACTGATGAGTTTCGTTACGTTCACATTGAAAATAATCGAGATTTTGCATTTTCAAACTGGCAATGCGGATGTCAAAAATTTCAATAATTTTGCATAACCTGGCAACTGTGCATGGCAGTGAAATTTTTTGTGTAGGTTATATTGCGAATTTGGTGTTGAATATAGGTAGTTCCATTTGAAATAAGAAAGTAGATATGCGTTTGAGATAGCTAGTGGCACACTGTCGACTCGAAAATATTTAAGGCGAAGAGTTCCTTCATTCTCAAGACTCCACCTAAAATTTCAGAACGAAATATTCACTAGTTATCCAAAACGTTTAATATGCCAACTTAAAAGGAAAACCCTGTATATGTAGGGCATAGACTAACTAAACGGAGAATAGATGAGACACTAGTAGAACAAGCTTCAACGCCATCTGTTTTTGTACAACATTACTAATTCGTGAAGAAAGCTCAATTGAAAAAGGAATCTGTATCGTAAAGTTGTCTCAAAAAGAATTCTGTAGTGCACCCTTTGAATAGGTAGGTACACCCATATACAAGAGGCAAAAAGTTTTTTGAAATTCAATTTCCGAAAGGAAATGGATTCGTTCAAGTTATCGATGAGTGAGGAAATTTATTTTCATGAAAATAATACCTGCAACGAACTTTCATCTGATTTTCTGTTGGAATCGAGAAATGAGGATCAATAATCAAATTCTGGATAGAATAAAAATTTATTAACTGAAATAGGTATCACCAATTGAAAATACAGATTTATTTCATAAATATCTAATCAATAAACTAATAATTGCATTGAAAACATTTTCAAAAACTAACAATAATTAATTCAATAATACAAAATATGAGTATTTACCTACTAAACTTATTCAATACATGAAAAAGTTTTTTGAAAACTACGAGTATCTTAATTCTTATAGGTAACAGAATATACTGTTATGGTTTCGTGTATTTCTATTTCGATTTATTTGAATTTTAATTATATTGCGAAATTACACGATCCAAACAATTTCTTGATTTGATTTTTAATGAATTATTCAACTCTTTTCAGGGTGGATTCTAGAAAGAAAATTTTTCGTGACTTTTCACTATTTTATTATTTTCTAACTGACAATTCCTTTCCATAGTAACCAACATCTTATTTTTTTATATCCTGCCTACTTACAAACTCTTTAAATCATAAAATTGAACCATATCAATACATATAAATTCTATAATTACCTTCTTGCATATCGATTTTCACATCCAATAACACAGCACGTCTTCACTCTTGCAGGCATATCGAAATTTATTATATTTCAAAAAGAACGTGTCAAACCACTCCTTGTGTCAGTTGACAATTCAAAGGTTTTTTGATAATAATGATTTTACATACTTACTATTTTCTCGATAGGATTTCCATGAATGCAACGACATCTAACTATCAAATTGAAAATAATTCTTTTGTAATTAGTCTCCTCCTCCGACAGATGGCGCGGAATATACGAGTGGCTCATCTAATTTTTTAGTTTGTCTAGGGGTCGCTCGTGAAGTTTTCTGCGATTTTTTATGGGGTTATCTACAGTCATATGTTGAGATCGTCCTAGGACTCTGACCACCTTGAAGAAAAACATTCGTTTGGCTATCTCCAACATAGCCATCGAAATGCTGAACAGAGTTAACGAAATTAACGCTTTGTATTGACAAAAATGGACACCATTGATGATGGAATAATCATTAAATCAATATTTGCTTCAAGTTTTTGTTTAGAAAAGACCATGCATAGTCCGTTCACGAAAGTTGATGTTGTCTATATTGCATATAGTTCTTTGATAACTGGCAAGCTCGTCAGACGAGGCCGGGTACATTCGGCAACGTTGACTTTATTTTACGTTATGACAGCAAATACTGCCAACTTCAGATAAATAAACAAACGCCTACTATGCGCTCAAACTTGCGTGAACGGACAATTTATGTTATCTGTGCGCATTTTTGAAAGCTACTCGAAGGTAAGAAATATCGATTCAAAAATTACTCAGATTGCGACATTTTTTTCAAAAATGCGTTCATAGAAAAATCGATTTTACAAAAAAACTAAAGCTTGAGTTCTATTCAAATTTTTTCCAATCACCAGTTGCATCAAATGCAAACCATAAACAAACGAAATCGTGACAGCAGCGAAGCACGTCGTTATATTATTGTAATTCATACCCAGGTGTTTGAATCAAAAGCGGCACTGCCGCATACCTGAATATTAAAATATTATCGCGGGCAATAATAATACTGATGATAATAATCGGTCGCACCACAGATAGAGATGCCTCTATTTCTATTGTAATCGGTTTTCTCGGTAACGGAAGTTAGTCATGTTCATGTATAGCAGTCATAAGACTATGGAATCGTATCAGATATGGTTTTGGTGACACGGATCGACTCATTGTTCTGGAAAAAATTTGTTTATTATTATGTCCGACTCGTATTCCATTGTCTGGGCGACGACGGTGACGAATGTTTAAACGGTTGAAATCGACACCTGTTGCGTGGAAAATTGTAGAGGTTTTCCGTTTCTAAGTTTGGTCTGAGCTCTCAAAACGTTCGAGTATATTTGAATGACAGTGGAACTTCCCTATAACGAACATTTCTATAACGAATTTCGTACAAGACATTGCACCTTGAATCCAAATTCCATGTTAAAAACACCCTCTAAAACGAAGTAAATTCTCTCTACAACGAACTATTCAAAGAACATCACTCTTTGAATGGGTATTGGAAAGAAGGTATGAGGGTGGGTTTTTTCCGAAATTTTTACGGACGTACGTAATAAATCCCGATCTTAAACTAAATCATTACGGCGGGCAGAGAGATCCTTCTGAAACAGTTTTAAATACACCACTAGCTGTTTGGTTTCAATCTACCCATTACGCTAGTGTGAAAATTTGTGCGAAAATGTATAAAGCAAGTGCTTAAGTTTGAATGATAAACTTAAATTTATCAGTGAAGTCGACCGCGACACTGCCGACCAAAGAAACAAATTTTCTGTGTAACGAAATTTCTTTACACGAATTTTTTTTGCGGAGTTAGCGCTTTCTTATAGGGAAGTTCCGCTGTATTTAAATCATTTTGTCGTTTTTTATTGGATATTTTCAATAATAGAGATATCTGATACCATAGATAAACATAGTGATTTGCAACAAAAAATGTCATATAACACATAGTCGAAATGTTGACGGTTATTCTTCAATTTAACATTTCTTGATTACACGAAAAATTTCAATCAAGATCATTATTCAGTTTTCCTTGTATGTAGTCACATCAAATTTGACCACATATTCGGAAAGAGCAAATAAATTTGCTACAAGATAAGAGAGTCTATGTGCAGAAAACACTCTCATTGCAGGCGTGGTACTCGTGGTAAATAGGAGAATATCACGATTCTGAAGTTAACAAAATCAGTCCTATTTTTCCAATGGTTTTTTCGATAAAATATTAATAATTATACACACGCTTTCTCTTCAGTGAAAAAAACCTCATTTAATGTACTTTCGAATGATATATCAACTTTTGTGCTAGTTGCTCATTCTCCGCTATAATCATGATTGTTAGTTTGAAGTATCTCAGGGGCGTACCATTTTATTAAGTTTTTTTGTAAAACTTTAACACCCCGTATTTCGGAAAACGAATCATTTGCAGACAGAAAGTATACAGCATAATCTCGTTATATTTTTCATTCTCGCCTCATGATGGTTGTCGCGCTTATTTACTAACTCCCTGTATAAATTAAAAAAATTTTCTGGTTGAATTTTCATTTGAGAGGGCATAACTACGAAATTTTTGTTCCCAAATCAAACGAGTATGTGTATAGTCCGTTCACGAAACTTTTAGCTGTCGGTTGGCCGTGACAATTTGGCATATTTCACTGTGTATATTAAATTTTAGTTTATGTTGTTTATTTTCTTGTCAGATTGATACGCAATGTTGTCAATATAGCATAGAGTTCTCTGGTAACTCAGTAGCTCGTCGGATGAGGCCGGGTACATACGGCAACGTTGACTTTATTTTATTATTATGACAGTAAATACTGCCAACCTCAGATAAATAAACAAACGCCTACTTTGCACTCAATAATATGTGAACGGGGTATATGTGTATTAGACCTGACGGGACTATGTAAGTCTGTTCTCCTATACTCTTCTGTGTTTCCAAATGTGCTAATTATCCGTCCATTAATTAACAAACTCGGGAGAAAACCCTTGGTGGTGGTGAAAGGGGCTTTTGTCGTGCTTCCAAACATCTCGGATCCTGTTTTTACTTCGTTTTTCTATCGCATTTTTTGATTTTTTTGAAGGCCACTTATCCCTGGGCAGTGACTCATGGCTGCGCTGCGATCTAGAGCTTGCGCAAACCGATTACAGCTTGGAAGGTAACATTAGCGCTACTAACACCATCTAGACGTATTTAGTTAGGAGTTTTTTATAATTAATTTTGGTTCTTCCTTTTGCACTTGTTAAGTTAACCCGCAGAAACCAAATTTGATGAGAGAAATGTTGTAAAAAATTGTGTTCTTCTTTTCGTTGAATGAAAAATTGATGTTTTTAGCGCGTTTAATTTTCGTTCAAGACTTGAGATTAATCGTAAAGTAATGAACAGTTTAATGTTGGCGATGACTGAACATTAATGGTTTCATTTTAGACACAAGGAAAAATAGTTTCTCGCAGACCGTTCATCAAATTTGAATTCTGATCTTTGATCGAATGAAATGAAGATTGCTGTGATATTATTTGTAATGAACCTCTTTTATAGTTACTTATTTGTTATTTTTTATTACATAGTTCTTTTCAAATGTTTAATGCATAACATTGTATAATTGAACTGTTGATTCTGTTACAAGAACGTTGTATTTCTTAATGTTGAAATTTTGTGACATTTGTCATTTGTTTCGAGAGATAAAAGTTTGTAATATTGAACAAATATATGATGAATCATCTCTATTACATCTGTAAATATACTTGAATCACTTCCGTTCGTCGTATACAGGGTGTTTTTTAAGATCGATTTTTTTGAAAAGCGATGGAACTCGTCAAAGAACTTAGAATGCCAGACATCGTTTGCATAGCATAAATTGGACATTAAAATGGGTCATTATTGTTCAATTTCGTATACGTTAAATCCACCTTCTATTTTGAGGCATATGGAAAATAATATTTACTAGCGGACCCAACAGACTTTGTTCTGCATACACAAAAATTCATTCAATTCGATCCAGCCGTTTAGTTGCAGAATAGATGAATAACCTAGATAACGATAAAGCGCCATCTGTTGACCTGATTTGTGATCATAAACATACGGGCATCAGGCAATCCAGAATACATTCATACATCATGGGTTAAAATTTGTGAAATATGGAATAAGTAAAAAATTGTTGTATGATGTTAGTTCATACGTTATTTCTGATTAAAATTTCAAATTTTCGATTCACTTGATGTAACTTTTTGTCCAAATGTCAAAATCATTATAACCTATAAATATGTATTCTATGACTGCTTGATTGGTCGTAAGAAAAAGGAAAGCCTTTTATTTTTTTCTGAACAATTTCTTTGGAAATATTTTTTGTTGTATAAACCTTGCCCTAGCAATTATGAACACAACATAAAAAGAATTATCCAATTTGGTGCAGCCGTTTGAAAGATATTGCATTTTGACGGTAACCATAGATCCTGTTTTATTAATATTATTTACTAGAAAACAACTGAACTCTACCATATGAATCGTCATGACAGAAGAGCTACGTCTGTCATTGTCAATTCATATCGAATGAAAATGAGGCAGCAGAGTCGTATAAGGATAATTTTTCAAATGTTCGTTTCAAAATCTTTATATTGAATTTTTTTGGCGAAGAGTTCTCTTTTGAAGGGGTCTACTGCCGGTCAAAAAATACCTAACTTAAAAAACATTGTGTATTTATTTATATAACCTTGAATAACTTTGCTTCTTGACATTCTGTTGTGTAACTCTATAATATCAAAATTAGGATTATCATATATATATATATTTTCTTTGATGTGGTTCTTCCTAGTGTATCTAGTCGAACTTATTCAAGGTTATTTTATGGTATCGTATGGTTTTCACGCTGAATTCTAACACCTTCCTACGGGATTGAGCACAATGCTTGGAAAGATTAAACATTTGCTGATGGACAATTCTTCCTCTTTCATTCATGAGCTGCAATTTATTTAATTTGCATGTGTATAACTTGGTTTTTGAAGTAGTTTTGTGGCTAGAAGTTCCAAGTATTTTAACAATGAAGCACTTTGAATGTAAGTAGTAGATTTTGATTTATGAATTATATTTTTGAATGTTTGAAAAGCGATATCAACGAAAAGATGGAAAGTAGAACCATAAATTTAGAAATTGAACAATTTATAATACTTTTAATTTTGTAATATTTACTGTATATAGCTTATATTTCAACTCTTTTATATCTGAATGATTCTTACCCTTACCAAATACTCATCCAAAGTTGAATTGATGAACTAACCAATGTATTGCAATTTATTGAGATATGTTGTTTTTTAAAAGTCAAGAATATGAAAAACTTGTCGCATTACAGTGAGTTTTTCAAGGAAGATGAACAGTCTTATTCTGTAGAAACGATGATATCGCTTTGGTTAACTGTAGCCTCACCCAAATCTGAAATGCTGTAACTTTTTTCAGGAAACGTTGGAGTTGAAGAATGTCAGTCCACCCCAGCTTTACTTGAGGTTACCCAACCACAAGTTAGTTCGTCTTCCTTAGGCATAATAACAGAGCATTCCCTCCTAGAGTCTTGTACAAGACTTTCCATTTCTTTGGAGCAAAACGGCTTATTCCAGGTCAGTACACAACAAATTTTTTTGGTTTCAAATTTCACCCAAGTAATAAGGGGTTTTCCAATAATAGGTGTTATTTTGATATTCAAAGAAAAATGCCATTTTTAAATATAAATGATCTAATTTATTTCATTATAAAGAAGAAGTTATGACGTTAATAGTAGTTAATAGTAGAAAATAACATCAGGCAAATGACCACCATGACCACGCTTACAGGACCATATCCTTTTATTGAAATTTTCCATAACCAAATCGCAAAGTGGCTGCCCTATGTCCTCGATAGCTTCACGAATTCCATCTTTGAGGTCTTGAATCGACGCTGGGCTATTGGCGTAGACCTTCTCTTTCACGTGGCCCCAAAGGAAGAAGTCGCGAGGTGTTGTGATCACCTCTTCGAGAGATGACACGGTCCGGAAACGTTTCCCGCAAAAGACCAATGGTTTCGTTGCTTGTGTGGCACGTAGCGCCGTCTTGTTGAAAATAAACTTTGTCCAGATTAATACTATCCAATTTCGGCCGTAAAAAATCATTAATCATCTCTCGATAGCGCAATTCATTCACCGTAACTGTTGCTCCAGCCTCATTTTCGAAAAGGTAAGGTCCAATGACTTCGCCGGACCATAAACCGCACCAAACAGTCACACGTTGAGGATAAAGAGGCTTTTCAACAATAACTCTTGGGTTTTCCGGGCCCCAGATGCGTCAAATTTGCTTGTTGACGAAGCCACCGAGGTGGAAATGGGCCTCATCACTCAGGATAATTTTTCGATGGAATTCCGGATCATTTTCATGCACTTCAACGACCCACTCAGCAAAGACACGACGTTGTTGATGATCGACCGACTTGAGTTCTTGGGTTAACTGAACTTTATAAGCCTTAAGACCAAAATCTTTATTCAAAATAACAGACCTGGGTTCTCTTCAACACTTTCGGCTACAGCAGCAATATTCTCGGCTGTTCTCAAGCGACGTGCACGTGTTTTATTCTTCACATCACTAACTTGTCCCAACAACTCGTATTTTTCCACGAATTTCTTTATTGCGGTCCGACAAGGTGCTTCACGACGACCCAAAAATGGAGTTTCACGAACTTTCCCTGCCAAATTTTCACCATTTTTATAGTGAATTTTAATAATTTCAATGCGTTCTTGAAGCGTGCATCGTTCAATTTTTATTAATGGCGTAGTTTCTACTTGTTAAATGTCAAAAAATTACAGCTTCAAACGTGACATCTACCGAAATAGCGGGCTATTCAAAATAACACCTCTTATTGAAAAACCCTTTATTATATTCAGGAATTGGAGAAATACAAATCTAACCTATTGTTTACTTCACCCCAGTACGGCAGTGAAATGCCTTCCATCTCTTTCTCTAGGGCTTGGTTGATTACAATGAAATACTATTCACGCGTAGGGGCATCTCTAAGTTCATTTCTTACTTTGAGATATTTTCAATAAAAAATCATATCATATCAATGTCTTGTAGATCCTATAATCTGATTAATTTTTATTCTTCTCCAGACTGGCAACAACACATCCCATTCGTCTAGTGGCAGTCACAGTTCCAGGACCAGCCAGAACCATTCGGGACCGAAAATGACCCTGGACGAACTGAAGGAGGTCAACAAGTACGCGGAAAGTACCAAAAGTTTGACCTACCTACCTCAGGTACATGAGAGACAGACTGAGAGAATGAAGACTCGTTCGCAGTGGTTTTTGGCACCGTCTGTTGACTGCTGCAGCTGCGGGGGATCGGTGGACATGCTCCTCGAGGATATTGACGTGAAAACGTTGACTACCGCGCTTATGAGGAGGTCGTCTTCAGGAACCATAGGTAAAGTATTGACAGAGTGGAATAAGGGGTATGGTCCGTACATCGCCGAAAACTCCAGAGCAGTATATAAATGTAGTCTTTTGAATCTAATCTAACATGTACGATACATAAAGAAAAATCCTTACGGGTCGATTGCATTGAGATACTTAACAAGCTGCTACTGAGCGAATTTAGAAGCTGGTGGATTAGCTTGTGATTGTGATGATTACACACAAAACTCTCTACTCACTGAGTAGCCAACAATCTAGCGAACCACGTGAGGTTTATGTTTGATTCGTTGTCAAGGATGTAAGATAAATGTCGAATACGTTTTCAAATTTAAGAACCAGGAACCACCGAGTAGATGAGAACTCACAGATTGTTTAGTAGCAACTGTGATTACAAACGACTTGTTTACATGCCAAAATGCGAAAACGCCAGCGATTCAGCGTGTAAAGAAGCTCAGCTTTCAACTTTAGTCGCAGCTTTTTTACAATCAGATTGTTAGCTTGTGAACACGATTACACTGAGCGAATTTACAATCAGCTACTAAATTCGCTCAGTAGCAGTGTAATCGACCCATTAGCTGAGTTAACGCAAAACGGGGTACCATACTATTCTACGTACGAGTATGATACCCATAGCTCAGGGAAAAGCCTCAGTAGAAAAAGCTGTGTCTCGTTGATTATACAAAATTGAAACTCAAAATAAAAAGGAAGGGTGTTTCAAACCGAGTTAGGCCTTCCAAGCTATGATTTTTCGGATATTATATTCTTAGAAGACCGCTACATGAGCCTAATGACGGGTATTCATCTCCCATAGATGGACTCAGTATGTTTCAATCCAATTTTCATAAAGAAAAATCCTCAGGACGAAGAATGTCTTGAGCCTCAACTTGCTGTTTTTAATATTTTAGGTAATCAGCTTTGTCAGCTTTTTCAGGAATTTAATTTATACGGAACGCTCACCTACTAGCCAAAGTAACAAAGTCGATTTACGGACCATACCCATGATATTAGTTGATTTTTTACAGGTACTACTACAGGGTGGGGCAGAGCAACTTGCAAATTATTCAAAAATGTATGCAAATATCGAGTCAATTTTTTCTCCATAATCAAGTATAGTTCGTTCACGAAAGTTTGAGCCGTCGGTTGGCCATGGAAATTTGCCATATTCTACTGTGTATATTAAAATTTTAGGTTATTTTGTTTATTTTCCTGTCAGATTGATATGCAAGTTGGTCAATATTGCATAGAGTTCTCTGATATATCGCAAGCTCGTCGGACGAGGCCGGGTACATTGGGCAACGTTGACTTTATTTTACGTTATTACAGCAAATACTGCCAACTTCAGATAAATAAACAAACTCCTACTATACGCTCAAACTTTCGTGAACGGACTATACAACATTTATATTCAATATTCAGACTGTTTTAAAGATTTTTAAAGATCTCTCGAATGATATACATTGTTGCCAATACATTGTGTTAATCAAATGCTTGGATATTTCCAAAATCGATTAACGTAGTGTATTTACAATAATGATCATCATTTGGCTATATCTTTAAAACTGTCAAAGATAACTTTAAATGTTGCACAGGGTGATTCACTTGATTATATTTGCATAAGTTTTTGTTTGATTGAATTTCTAAATGCGCAAGTTCCTCTGTCCTACCCGGTGGCACTTTAAATATTGGTCCGACTCAAGTTTCCTGTTGAATCTTGTATTTCCACTGAAATTATTGTTTGTTAGTTGGAATTGCAGGTCTTTCTCTGAGTGCCGAGTCTGTTCAGAAGCGGCCGAGTTTGAGAAGATCAAATTCCAGAGACAAAAGGAGTTACTTGCACAGATCCACCAGTCGACGAGCCAAACAAAATGGCTCTAGATCGAATAGGTTGGTACCTTTGATTTACATCTTGTGATGTGATGAGAGGTTTTTTCGTGTTTTGCAACAGATCAAAAGGCTTCGATTTATAGTCGGGCCTACGGCCATTATTTTTGCTAGAATCATAAAAATGTGCTTTGTTGTCATGAGGAAACAATACGAACCAACAGAACTGATACAGGACCATCAGTATCGCCTATTTCCAAGAAAATTTTACGTCCAAGTTCATAAATTCTAAAACATTTTTTTCCAGGGGATAGAACAATGAATAGGAACAAAAAAATTAAACCAGAATGCAGTTCAAATCGAGAAATAGAGGGTCCAAATCTGTCCGGCTTACAGGGTGTGAAAAGAAACAGTTCGGGTTGCAAAAAAAAGAACAGTGACAATGTTGCTATCATTAAATTTTGCTGTTGTCCCACTGTTCAAAATAAGTCACCTTCTAAAGACGAAAACGAAGAAAAAGACGCTTCTAATGTTGCCGTAAACCAAGAAGAACGCGCAGTGGAGCCAACTTTCCTATATTTAACCTATAAACGAAGACTTGTTAAATTATCGGGTAAAATGGCAAGTTCTGTAATTGCAAAAGGGGGGTCGGTGACCAAGCTTGAAAAGGAAAATATCGTTCCTTTGCCAGATGAAAACAAGAACAAATCTAGTCACAATGTTGCCAATAGTTCAAACCGTTTAGAAAAACCCAACGATGAAAGTTCTATTCGTATAACTGAAAGAAGCAGACCGAGGCGTCGCCCTAGGCAAACACTTATGACGTCTTTGGAAAGATATTCCATATCAAACCTCGAGGAATATCAGAATTTCCAGAAAAAATGTTAAAAATACGAGAAAACCTCTGCATGCCTACCTTCTAACCGGTTTTAAAGCTAGTCGAACATTCAATTTTTTCCCTCAGTTTCAAGAATCGCGAAAGGAAGATATCCAACTCAAAGTCAGGAAGTTTCAAGATGAAATACGGCAACATATCCAGATCTTGCAGTCTGAAAAACAAGGCGGAGCTCTGCTCGTGTCCATCCAACAACAACGAAGTTCCGCCAATGGACGAGGAACCAAAATCAACAGAACTACCTTCTACTGCCAAAAAAACCACGGAAACAATTTGTATAACGCTTACTTACAAGCCTCGGATCTAGGGATGCTAAAGAATTTATAAATGTGTAACCAAGAGAGAACAAAAACGAGACTTATTAAGAGTTTTTGCCCTCTGAATTTCAGGTTATGTAAGGTTTTTATGCCAAAAATGCAAAAAAAAATAAAACAAAAGGGGTTTATACCCATATAATCTTGACAGAAATTCTTGCATCATCTCAATGAAATCCTCACGTCACTACGCCAGTGATTCTAATTGGTTGGTGGTGAATTTGAGGTTATGTTGAATATATATTCATATTATTGTTTTCTGGATCGAATAGCAGTTTTCAAAAGTCTAAGAATGTTTTGAATGCTTTCCAATATGTTGGTCGAAATAAATGCATATTTTAATTTTTTTTCTCGACAAGCTGTTTCTAGTCTGAAACCATCTACACAAGATGTAGGATTAAATAAATACACACAAGTTGACCCTTAATTATGAAGAATTACTTCTCGAGTAACATTGGAAAAATAAATTCCTTAAATCTACATTTTATTTTAATTTCTTTTTATTTAAATTTCGAAATCGCACTTGCTCATGATCATAAAGTGTGGGTTTATCATTTTGTCTAACTATCAAGTGAAAACTAATAATTATTTCTGTATATACAATTTCCAGACCAACACTTGAATCTGAATTTGATTGTGGCAAAAACCAAATATAACTTTCAATTGATTGATATTTCTTCATCTGTGAGAACTTATTATCATTTTAATGCCTACAATTAAACGAAAGGCTGTATTTCATTTCACATATGATTCATTAAATTTTAAATACAGAGAAATTAGCTCTATTTTTATTTCATTTAATCGATTTATTTTGTTTTGAATTGAAAAATTAATATTTTTCTTTATTTTTGTTAGCGGATGGAAATTTGAATTCCATTTTTCTATTTATTTATCAGATAAACATTCAAATTGAATGATCTCTATTGGATCTTATAGATCCATTCATTTCTCAGTTGTTCACATAAATATTATGAAGGTGATAAAAACTAACTATACCTTTGAACTCTCTTGGTAACATACAGCTCATCTAAGAGAACTAATGTTTAGGAATAAAAAAATTGGTATCGGTAAAATATATTACTCACATTTATCGAATAAAGATAATTATGGACCTGAAGAATGAATTAATAAAAATTTTACGCTTATTAAAGATAAATAAAAATCGTGAATGAAGTGATCACAAGCATTTATCACAACTGAAGAATATTTTGAATTTATATTACCAAATTGAAAGCATCACTCTATGAGTTTTCATTACGAAGTAGATTGAATTTTATATCGCCCATTTTGATTGAAACAAATGACGTTTTTCCCGATTTTATAGCTATCCTGTGATCAGACAACATGGTACGAACTTTTACGTTAATTATGGTAAATTTTCAACGTCCTCTAATATTTTTTGATAGTAGTAAAAAATGTAATGGTAAACATATACTGTAGATATAATAAGGTGGTTTATTTTTATAAAATTTCCTCTGCTAAACACTGATATGTTGAAACTCCATACATATAATTTAAAGAATATGGTTCTCACTAGCAAAAAATAACTTGACGTGAGCCCATAACCTATTTAATACAATCGAATTATTAGGGCATTTAGTAGGCGAAGATAAATCACATAATTCAGAATATCTACGGATAGTGACCGTTAAGATTTGTTTTTATATAAAATCTTGATTCCAAATAGCAGATAGAATTTCCTGTGCAATTTTCAGCAATATTGTTCAGAGGAGATACTTCCGATAAGTACAAATATGTAATTTATTTTTCTAGTTATAAGTTCTTCAAGAGTAACATTCCAAAATGATGAGACTTTGATTTCATTGTTTATTTTTCAAATCAAAACTAATTTTAAGTTCTGTGTAACCAATATGTAATTCATTTCACGTTCTCATTTGTAAATACACCGTTCTGTTATTTTTATATGGTATTCATATTGTATTCATGCAGTATTGGGTTATTTGAGTATTTTAGATGTATTGTATGTCAGTATTTGTAATCTTTCTTGAATTTTATATGGAATATTTCACTAGGGTTTAAGCGGTGATTTTTCTTCCACTCACGAGTTTTTCCAATATTTTAATAACACTTCAAGTATAACAGAACTTGTGTAGACTCCTTATCGATCTTGTTCGAAAAGTCTGATTTGAAGAAATTACGAAAACTATCACATTTTCTTCAATCCCAATCGTTAGTTATTAAGAGTTTGATAATGACAGTTTTCTGTGTATTTTTGTGATTTTTACAATAATTCATATCCAACAATATCGGCCGTTTCATTCGACTGATATATCAATTCTAGGAATGGGTTAGAATTTCTAGAGAATATGAATGATACAAACATCACTTAAAAAAATCCCTGATATTATTTGGAATTGTTCCAATATAATATAATTGATTTCTTAATCATTTTTCTGCACTTTAACCCATTCCTAATAGCTTCCCATTTTGAAATCAACAAATAATGGACTTAGTATCAACGAAAAAAGTACCAATAGAATATGTCCTGTGTAAAAAAATCTGTTGTTTCCGATTCGATGTTAAGTGTTGAATCCACAAGTCCCACAGAATTGTTGATATGTGTATAAAAGAAGTAACACCAATGATAATTAGATCTATGTCAGATTACTGTATTTTTTCGAGGAATCTTTATTGGGTATCTTTTGGCTCCTGCTTTTTAACTGTGTTTGAAGGATATGCATTTTAATGACATAATTGATATTTGGCCAAAGAATTTTATCTAAGATTTTCAGAATTTTCTAATGTAATTATGATCTCTGTTATAAATATTATTGTGTTCAATATGTATTATGTTGTGTTCTATGTCATTTTTGTTTTGAATAAAATTTTAGCTGATATTTGTTTCAAATTGAGGAGTGAATAGATAAAACCCGCCGACAAACTTTTCAATACTTTTTACACTAATTCTAATACTTCATTTGCTTCGATATTAATATTGAAGCCCTGCAAACCAGAAGTACTTCCATCTATACTTTATTTCACGAGAGTAGGAAGTGAGTGAGGCTTAAGCTTTTCCTTCTCCATGGAACATTCGATAGTTGTGTTAATGTATGTAATATAGTTACTGTACTGAAAATTACAGTGACTTTATACAAGAAAGTATTAAATAAATAAATGAAAATTATCGCGTTAATAGGAACGCAGGTATAATATAAACAATGAAAGCAGAGAATAATACTAATTGATTAAAATCAACCAATATTAAACCCATACTTCGGAACTAATCCCGTCAACGCACAAAGAACATGCATAGGGTAATATCAAACGGAGCATCCATAGATAGCTATTTCGCCCTATTGGGGCTCATCAGTATGGAGGAGCTCCGTTTGAAAGGCATTCTAGGTTCCCTTACTTGAAGAATGTCGCCCAGCTCTGAGTATAACAAAACTAAAACGCCATCTCTTGGGATCCTTACGAACACCTACCCCCCGCATGAACTCTGAACGAAGTGCGAGATGTTTATCCTTTTTTTAGTATTATTCTCTGCTTTCATTGTTTATATTATACCTGCGTTCCTATTAACGCGATTATTTTCATTTATTACTATTATCACCACGTCTGGTTTACGACGAAGAAACGAGCGTTTCCACTTCATCGACTGAAGGTTAAGTCCACAGCCGGTCTACCACCAGTCTGTATGAAAAAGGATAAACATCTCGCACTTCGTTCAGAGTTCATGCAGGGGGTAGGTGTTCGTAAGGATCCCAAGAGATGGCGTTTTAGTTTTGTTATACTCAGAGTTGGGCGACATTTCTTCAAGTAAGGGAACCTAGAATGCCTTTCAAACGGAGCTCCTCCATACTGATGAGCCCCAAATAGGGCGAAATAGCTATCTATGGATGCTCCGTTTGATATTACCCTATGCATGTTCTTTGTGCGTTGACGGGATTAGTTCCGAAGTATGGGTTTAATATTGGTTGATTTTAATCAATTAGTATTATTCTCTGCTTTCATTGTTTAAGAAAGTATTAAGTCATTGTACTGAAAATAAGAATGCAGCGCCACGGCGGGCATTCGTAGAACTATTAATATCGACATGGAATCTAATCTAACCTGCAAGTTTTGTGTAATCCGTACTTACCTCGATAAAAATAATCTTCATCTACAAAATGCAAGTAGCAAACTTTCATATTCCCTGTGACTGATTAACCGATTTTAAGTTTCAGTTGCCAGGTTTTTCGTCGATCCATCACCACTTTGTCCCTTTACTCCTCGATATCCCTTCTAACCAAACACGAAATTCATCCCTAGCTTAAGGAAAGGCACGGAAATGTATATTATTTGGAATTCTTTTTTCTCATGAAGAACGCTGAGGAACTGAACAATTGCGAATTGAATGAATTTAACTTAAAAAATTATTAATAATGTTAAATATTCACATAAATCACGACAACACAATGCAAAATGAAAGAATCATGTCAATATTAAAGGTTACTCAGGTCGTCACTAGAGGGCGTATCGCTTAGCTTCATTTTCTTATTGAGTACGAAAAAAAGACCAAATTTTTAAACATATATACCTACTATCCTTTTTATCATCCAAAGTCATTTTCAGAAACTTACTTCTCATCTTACCTGGTTTACATCTTTGGTTGATGAAATAGTTTATCTTCTAGTAGGTAAACCTTCAAATTGGGAACAAAACACTATCATATTAAATCTAATTAAGTTTAATTCGCAAATAAACATCAGTCCAATAATTTCACAATAGATCTTAGAAGAATAGAGGAGGTAACCCAAACGTATCGATTATATCAAATATAAAGTCAATTATATAATGATGAACTTTTTTATGTCGAAAAAATACATTGAAAATTGGCTTCCTCAAAAAGAAGCAGACTCGACTTTAAAATATTAGTTTCACAATATTTACTCATTAGTATTCTTGGAGTGACTATAACTTACGCGTAGCTCGAGGTGTCTATTATATAAAAAAAATATCGAAACGGACAAATACACTAGATTTTCCGAACGAAAAGTCCACATAACGTCCTTTGGCACCTTCACTTAGTCCATCACAAAGGCGCTGTATCTAAGTCTTCACTTCTAAATTTAGTAAGCACCGTTATATTCATTTATCATCTATATATCACAAATTAAAACCTTAATGCAGTCGTATTTTCATGCCATTTTCACAAAATTATGAAGATTAAGGTTAATGAATGAAAATTACGATATTCAGAATGTCGGAATACTTTAAAGTAGCTAAAAACTAATTTTCTGAATATTTTCATGCATAAACACGTCGAATATCGAAATTTTCTTCGTACAATATGTATTTTCAGATACACAGTGACCAATTGATGACTTTCAAGGGGATTCAAATAATTTTCTCATAATGAGCGGTACAGTACAAAATATTCAATAAATACTGCATATTTTTTTGAAGTCGACTAGCAACAACGAAACATTCAAATTGGTGTTGGAAATCGTGTATTCCATCTAAGATAAACAATAAATATACAATTTTTCCATAGCGAAGTACTCGACGTCCCGAATCGTATGTTTTATAGCGAATATTTTTCTTGAAGTAGGTATTCTATAAATATTTTCTTTCCAAAATATTTAGTGAATATCAGAGTAGGTACCACTTATTACTTATCAGGGGAATATTTCAGGAATTTCTGATGTAAGTAGGGTTTTGCGGGATTAACAAAAATAAAAAATAAACGTAAAAAATTCACTGTATAACTTAAGTAAGATTGTTCGGATGGTATGAGAAAAAATGGTAAAATTCTAGTCTGGAGGTCATCATACAAGTTAGCACACAGCCAAATTTGTTCCTAGTACATTACTTTTCAAAAATGTAAAACTTTTGAGATTCTTCGGAATAAAATTGTAGCACCACCAAATACTCCCAAAATTACATTTCTGAATTGTAGATTTCAAAAATTGCCTTGTGGAATTAAGCCTTGGCAGGTAGAAGTAATATTTTCATCTGCAATTTCAAGATTTTACCGTAATTTGAGTGAAAATAACATTATTATCATTTTCTTATGTTTTCTTTGCTTTTTACTTCCTTTTTTGTCAATATAAGTGTGTTCCTGAAGTATAAAGAAAAAATGGAATATTTCCTAACGAGGACTCTAAAATAATCAAATAATTAATTTAATCAACTAGTTCATGACAGCTTAATCGCCAGATTTATTAACGGGTTTTTTACAAGATCTCATTATGAATTGAAATAATTTTTGTCTGCATAAGAAATACATTTGACATAAAAATAGAGTTATAACATTACTCGTATTGCTTCTGAATACTTTTTGTTCAGTTGATGACATATTAAAAGATTATTGATCAATTCCGTACACGTTATAGGTACTCTACTTTCATTTTGAGGTCGAAGGAAAAAAAATTCCGTCGATCTCAAAATAAGAGGTGATTTTAATGTGTACAAAATTGATCATTAATGGTCCATTTTAATTATCAATTTCTGCTATTTTAATGTGCAATCCTCATGGCAACCCTTCACAAAGTATTCAGAAGTACTACGAGAAATGTCGAAACTCTACTGGAACATAGATACATAGAAATTGTATTATGTCAAATGTAAGTCTTGTGCAAAATGACAAAGTATTTCAATCAAGAATTCATACTGAGATCGTCAGAAAAATCTTGTGATCAACTCAGTTAATAATCGAGCGACTAATGGTCTCGCACTATTAACGCGTTCGCTCACGCGTTAAAATATCTTGACCATTAGTCGCTGTCTTTAATAACCTAGTTGATTAAATGACTATCAATGAGTTTTTTGTTTCACATTTTAAGATGGGTGTTCAAATATAATGATATTTTCAAAATACATCATTGTCCCGATATGTATAATGAAATTCTTGTGAAAGATGTATTATTCGAATTTTGTATTCTTTCAATTTAGGAATTTATTATTTACTTCGGTAATACTGCAATAAGCAGAAGTTGAATCTTTTGTCAGAAAGGAAAATATTGTAATGAATGCAACCTTTTTGTTATTGATATGAAATTTTAATATTGTTGAAAATTTTCTAAATAAAAAAAATAAGCCTTGAAGGGATCTTGTTTCGAAAATATTCCAAAACATAACCCATAAACCGAACACAGGCACAATACCACAAGGCAAACTCTTGACTTGACAATTCTCAAGAAAACATCGTTCGTCCAAAATCATCGTCACCTATAAATAAGTACGTGTCCGCTTGAATACACGCTAAACAAACACTTAAAACTCTCCGTTGTCGAAGGGCTGGTGGATGGAGGCTGCTGATGACTTCCTGGTGCTGGAATTCGAAGAGCTAGAGCTCCAGCTGGATATCCTGATGGGCATGTAGTGGTCCTGTGTCAGGGAGGCTGTCATCTCGTTCGGACTAGAAGCTCGGCTTGTGTTGCCACCCGGTGAAAAGTCCGGATAGTCAAGCTGAAAGCAGGTTAATTCAGATTTATGACTGTTTGAAGGTAAATGGTGAATATATGGTTGGGAGTAATAGGAAATCCGACATATTTGCAATCCAACGTATATTTTCGTTATCAATAATCTCACTAGTCTTTTGAGTGTTTCGTGAAGGACCACAAATCAAGCTTTCATTATTAATATTTGAAGCAGGATCGTTATAGCTATGTTAGCCTTCCGGGAACTCCGACCATGTAAGTCTTTTGATCTCTACCCTACTCGTTCATGGAAACCAATGGAGGTCGTCAATGGCGTTGATGAAATCGACAACCTTAACCCTTTCAGTAGTCCCACTATCACTCGAAGCTCAGGTCGTGACAGCTTCTCATGAGCTTTCTGGTATAGGAAGGTGAAATCTTCACGAATTTTTCGGACTGAGTAAGTCCAGGGCTGGTTCTCCAGAGGGTCATTCTGTCATTCAACTCCCATTGATGGACCGCTGTTGGTCTTGTCCAAGCCCATGGGAGAGGCTTAGGTCCAGCAGGTGTTAACGTTTTTGCAATTTTATCGGCTTTCTCATTGCCTCCAACACTAAAAAGCCCTGGCACCCATATTAAAGTCATTTTATCGCCTCCAGCCAGTTGCTTTATGGTGTTACGGCACTCCCAAGTCATCAGATACCCCTGGCAATGTCATTCAAAGGCTCTCGGTATGTCTGACTGCCTGTATTGATGGTGTTGACATTTGTTTTTCGAGTTGTTATCATAATTATTATGGAGACGATAGAAAATATGGAATCCTCCTATCCGCCATATTGTTGAATGTAGAATATGCAGGTTTAACCTTAAAAAAACGTGCAAATGATGAAGTCATAACCTTAAAATGGGCAATATTTCAAGCACTTCGTTCGTGTTACGGTAGCCATAATCCATAACCGCGGTGTGGTTGATATATTTGAGTACTATTGTTCAGTAAACAAAGAACCAACGCCCGAAAGGCATCGAAATACAAAATTAGTTATAGCAAAAAATCAATATTCTCTTTCAATACAGGCGAACTTTCAAATTGTACATATTTCCAGTATAGATTTTTCTTACCAGGCAAAGCGCTCACCAGATTTCGGTCCATAAAAAATGGTAAGGGAAAAATGTGTTCTATTTTTTTATTTTTATTTCCCAATTCAATGTGATTTTCAGGATGAAATATGACAGTTTGAATCTTTGGGAGATGATAACCCACTATAAGGGATCAGTTATTAGGGTTTCTTTGCATATCCGAGATTTGAATAAGCACATCTTGGACAATAGGAACTAGTTGGAGAAGAATTTTCAAGGCTAAGTGTTAATATATATGGAAATAAACTATACTTTATGGTGCAGAGGTGATACCTATCCATTTTTGTGATTGTATCCGTTTTGTCTTCTGGTCTTCGTTTTATTTTTTCATATGCGATTTTAAGTCATTTAGCTTGTAAAACTTGTTTTAGACAGAAGATTCCTAGATATAAATGTATTATGTATGGTTGAGATTTAAGTAGAGCCTATAGACTGACCCTGCTCATAAGAATCAGGAAATAACATAAGGCGTTCTCGAAAACTTACTCAGGGTTATTAACTCGATTCATTGGTTCACGTGACTGATTTACTCGGATCACGGACCCGGGTTCTAAGTGTACGAACACATCAGGTTTAGAATTTGAAGTGGCAGACGTGTCAATAACATAACCAAATATTTTATGAATTTATTTTTTCAATCTCAGTCTTTTTTCGGATTGTCTCTATCTTTGCTTGCATTGATTGGCTTTTGTAAAATCTTTCTTATAATCTCTGGTGTGCCCTTCCATGTTTAATGTTATTTATAAGTATTTATGTTAAAGAAGTAAATAATTTGGTTTTTTCAGTCCCAGTTTATTTTCAGATTGTTTCTAGCTTTACTTGCATTTATTGACTTTTGTGTAATCTGTCTTATAATTTCTGGTGTGCCCTCCCATGTTTAATGTTATATTTGAGTAACTCTGTTAAAGAAGTAAAGAAGGCTGTAGCTTAAGCGCAGAAAGATCTGTACACAAAGTTATGAAGAAGTTGCTTTACATTATTTTCTTGGCTCATAGAACCACACATTTTACATTGAGCCAAATTCTTTTCTCTTTCCATAATTTTTAGAAATAAAATATATGAAATTACTAAGAAAAGATTAGAAGACTTATTCCCGCCTTTTTCAAATACAAAATTAAACAGCAGTGCGCATGCGGTGATTCTACGACCTGTTGTGTAGGGTTACGATAAATCAACCTGGGTCAGTGATAGAGTTAATAGCACCGTACTTTCCGAACACGGGTTGGATATTCGGGTTAGGGATCGAGTCAACCCGAGTAAGTTTCCAAAAAGGCCTATGGGTACTACAATTCATACCTGGCTATGATTCAAGATGGCCACCGCCCTGATCTCTGGAAGAGGACTGATCTCCCCTACGAGAACATCTGGATTATCGCTATCCAGACTGGCTATCTCTTCGGCGTGCACCTGAAAAATGCTCTCCTGGCTTCCTGTGAACTGCAGTTATTCAACTTTCAATTGGTTGCCTTAGTCACATTCGAAATAAATCACTAACTTGTTTTAGTGGCTGAAAGCTAAGTGCTTCATCGAACAAAATATTCAATGAAACATCAACAGGTGCTATAGGTCACGTGAGGATTGTTAGTATCATACATCAGATTATTAGAAAGTTAGTTGAAAGCAGAAAGCGAAAAAACATTTTAGGATGTTCTGGACATTTGATATGATAAAGCTGAAAATTTTCTGTTTGAATCAACGGCTTATAAACACAGAAACTTTTACTATGGGAATACGGTCGATTTAAACGAAGTTCCAATAGCGTGGTGGCTAGAGGGTTTTTTTGATTTTTTTTAATTTTTCAGTTATACGATATGAAGTCAGAATCTTTAGAGGGCTTGTTTGAATTGGGAGGACGGTCTCTATGGCTTCGTTAGACTTCTGGAAATCTGGGTTCCCGGGCATTCGGGAATCAAAGGAAACGAAGAGGCCAATACACTTGCCAAAGAGGGCGCACGAATGTCACTCATTGGCCCAGAACCCTTTTGTGGTATAGGTAAATGTACCTATAAGAAGGAGTTTCTGAAGAAGGAGAAAGCAGAGAAGGAAAAACTCTGGCGGAATCTCCCAGGGATGGATTATTCCACTAAGTACCTTCAGAACTTTAAAAGAGCAAGATCCAAAAGATATCTGGATCTTGCTGAGAAACAATTACACCTCCTCACTGGCTTTCTTAGAGGACACTGGCGAGTCGAGGTTCTGTGGGGAGGAGGAAGAAACCTCCATTCACCTAGTCACGAAATGCTTTGGCATTGCGAGCCTAAGGAGAGAATGCCTTGGACGAAAAACTTGTAAGAGTGAGGAATTACACTCGTTGAACCCTTCACAGATATTGGATTTCTTCAGATCTCTGGAGCTGGAAGGCGAGCTGTGAAGGGGTTGGTCAAAACAGCTCTTTAAGGGGGCACATTAGAAGTTGAAGTGAACTGTAACCCCTTTTTTTAAACTAAAAAACTAAAACTAGCCTTCCGGGTGGCTACCATGCGATCTTTCGTTCTCTACCCTACTCGTTCAGGGAAAACCAAGAAAGACGTCAATGACGTTGATAAAACTGACAATCTCCTTAACAGCCTTGGCCGTCACCTCTTGGGTATCAAGGATATTAGATTCCCTATATGAATTTTTCTTAGGCCAGCCAGCTCTGTGTTCAGCTGTTTCTGCTTCTGATCCACAAAGCCTGCAAATCTAATTTGCTGAATTTCCCAAATGGTACAAATGATGTTTGTACAGAAATTCCCCCGTCAACAGTCGCACTATCACCTGAAGCTCACCTCGTGACAGCTTCAGGAGCTTTCTGGTATAGGTAGGTGGAATCATCAGGAATTTTTTGAACTTAGTGAGTCCAGGACTGTTTTTCCAGAGAGTTGTTCTGTTATTCAACTCACAATACTGGACAGCTGCCTTATATTCCTAGGTTCCCATTTGCCTGAATAATTTCCGAAATTACTTCAGTTGGTGAAGTAATTTTGTCAAATAGAACATGACTTTTTTTGGAAGTGATGCAGCGCCAAATAGAAAGGGCCTATTGGAACATATTCATTTATGTCCAAATTCACCATTCATAATTGAATAGAATGTAACCAGTAGCTCTCACGAATTTCAAATTTGAAACGTCGTGTTCCTAATATGAATAAGCGCTCAAAATCTTCTGACTTCACATCAAGGCTTTCCAATTTTTTTTCAAAGTTGAAGATGAAACCTATTATTGGATAATTTTGCACTTCCTGACTCTATGAATCTTCGCTGCTGTGCGAAATGCTGAAGTTACGGAAAGCTCCTGACTCCACGTCGAAAGAACCATATAATTCAAATAGACGACTTCAGAATTGCGTATTAAAAATATACTATGCTCTATGCAGATCTCAAATCCAATACGGAATGAATGAAACCATAAAAAACAAGTTCTTGCATCCACGATTAGATGGCGACACCTTCAACCTCTGCATCCGCATTGGGGAATATTCATCGCACGGCATCGAAAAAAATGAGATTGGAATATTGTGTTTTCCCAAGTTCGGCATTTCCGCATTTCACTGTGTGTTTACAATCCTGAACATTCATTTCTCTAAATATCACGCTGAATTCCTGAAGGAAGGTTAAATTCGAAACGTCGGCGGCGGCATTCGCATTTCGGCCATTCCGGTACACAGATCGATGTGGTTTGGCATTGGCTTGAATTAACTGCCAGGCGTTATAGCCGGCTACGCTACTACGTCGATATTCCTACACTGCGAGGGAAGTTTCTATCCTACGGCATTCTCGACGTTGTTGTTTGCTCGGTTCTTGACCAGACCTACATTTTTTTAGAACGTTTCCAATCGTACGGGAAAGAGAAACTTATAAAGGGTGTTCCAATAAGAGGTGTTATTCTGAATAGCCCGCTATTTCGGAAGATGTCACGTTTGAGGCTATTATTTTGTGACATAGACAAGCACAAACTACGCGATTTATAAAAATGGAACGATACACTATAAAAATGGTGAAAATTTGGCAGAGACGGTTCGTAAAACTCGAACATTTTTGGGTCGTCGTGAAGCACTTTGTAGGACCGCAATGAAGAAATTGGTGGAAAAGTTCGAGCTGTTGGAACAAGTTAGTGATGTGAAGAATAAAACCCACCAATGCACGTCGTTCAAGAACAGCCGAGAATATTGCTGCTGTAGCCGAAAGTGTTGAAGAAAACCCAGGTTTGTCCTCGTCGTTCTTTGGAATTAGGCATTACACCGTGTTGTGCATAAAGATTTGGGTCTTAAGGCTTATAAAGTTCAGTTAACACAAGAACTCAAGCCGGCTGATCATCAACAACGTCGTGTCTTTGCTGATTGGGTAGTTGAAATGCATGAAAATGATCAGGAATTCCATCGAAAAATCATCTTGAGTGATGAAGCCCATTTCCACCTCGGTGGCTTCACCAACAAGCAAAATTGTCGCATCTGGGGCTCGGAAAACCCAAGAGTTATTGTTGAAAAGCCTCTCTCTCCTCAACGTGTGACTGTTTGGTGCGGTTTATGATCTGGCGGAGACATTGGACCTTACTTTTTCGAAAATGAGGCTGGAGCAACAGTTACGGTGAATGGATTGCGCTATCGAGAGATGACTAATGATTTTTCATGGCCGAAATTGGATAGTATTGATCTGGACAACGTATATTTCAAACAAGACCTAGAGCAGCAGACTTTGCGATTTGGTTATGTAAAATTGCATTAAAAGGATATGGTCCTGTAAGCGCGGTCATGGTGGTCATTTGCCTGATGTTTTTTTCACTATTAAAGGCATAGCTTCTTCTTTATGATGGAATAAACATCCGATCATTTATATTGAAGAATGCCATTTTTCTTTGAATATCAAAATAACACCTCTCATTGGAGAACCCTTTATTTCTGGCAAATCTAGCTGATAGCTAACTCATTATAATTCCTTCACAACTGAAGACGAAAGAGTTCTAGATTCAAAGATACAGGGTGTAAATATACAAAAGACAAAGCACCGTGCCACATATCGTTGACTACCATAGCAAAATTGCACTAAATGTGTACCCTTTTCTCCATATTCAATTGAAACTGATTTTCATGAGAAGAAGTTTCCCTTGCTTGACCAGATTTTAATCAGCTCTGTATGCCTCGACATTTTGACATCTCGATAACATCCAAACAACCTGAACGCTCAAACATATGAGAAATAAGGATCAAGTACACAGGGCTACTTTACAAGCTAAGAAGCCGGCTCGTAAAAAGCCGGCGTTTTGGCGAATTGGCTTCTAACCGAGTACACAGGGAGTTCTCAACTCGCTCAGTCGCTCAGTAGCGTAATAACAGCCGTACATCTTCACGACCACTAGACACAATCATGTGAACAAGAATAAAGGGTCAAGTACACGGGGCGACTTTACAAGCTAAGAAGCTGCTTTTGAGCTTCTGAGCTTGTGAGTAGCCCCGTGTACTCGACGCAGTCGCTCCGTTAGCTGCTTGCAAATTCGCTCTTGAAAAAGTTGAACTGCCGGCGACTTTACACGCCACAAGCCGCCTTTTGAGCGAATTAGCTTGTAAATTCGCCCCGTGTACTCGAGCTTATTCTTGTTCACATGATTGTGTCTAGTGGTCGTGAAGATGTACGGCTGTTATTACGCTACTGAGCGACTGAGCGAGTGGAGAACTCCCTGTGTACTCGGCTAGAAGCCAATTCGCCAAATCGCCGGCTTTTTACGAGCCGGCTTCTCAGCTTCTAAAGTAGCCCTGTGTACTTGATCCTTAAGCTCGAGTACACGGGGCGAATTTACAAGCTAATTCGCTCAAAAGCCGGCTTGTGGCGTGTAAAGTCGCCGGCAGTTCAACTTTTTCAAGAGCGAATTTGCAAGCAGCTAACGGAGCGACTGCGTCGAGTACACAGGGCTACTCACAAGCTCAGAAGCTCAAAAGCCGGCTTTTTAGCTTGTAAAGTCGTCCCGTGTACTTGACCCTTCAATCTCGAAAACTCAATTCCATCAAGGAACCGATGCAGCAAAACAGCCATCAACAATGCATAATCTACATAAACCGACGTGCATTTCCACAACAGCCAATAAACAAATCCGATTCATTTTCAATGTAAACTTCCTTCGCCTTCGCCCTCCATCTGTCGGAAGTTCGGCTTCGAAATTCAAACCCGTCAAAAAGTCGAAGTGCAAGCGAACAAAAGAGCCACTCGAATGAATGGCGGAACGCCGCTATCAGGTGCCGAATATCAATATCCATTTAATATTCGCATACCGTACTCGATTCCTTCGTTTGATTTCATTTCGATTCCGTGCTGTTATGACTGCCGAGAGAAAAGCTAACGAACCTACTTCGCCTTGGATTTTATTTATGGAAGCCAGACTTTTATAGGAAGCCCAGCTGGTTCTTGTTGCTTTGTTGCGGCCTGCGAAAACAACTCCTTTTCGTTTACGGTCAACGGGAAGTCGCTAACAAAAGGAGAGACGTCGGTAGCCTCGAGCTAAGGAAATATTGCCTTTTTCCAGACTCCGGCAAATGCTTTGGACCCCATAATGAAGAAAAATTGACTTTAGTAAATTCTATGTCTATTTGCTCCGACTCTTTACACCAAACGCGAAAAATTCTTCATTTCAATGAACCTCCATTGAAGTCAGTCTATAACCGCTGTCATCTAAATATGTCACCGTTGCCATTAAGCAACCCTTTACACTTATTCAATTGGGTTTTATTTATGGAAGCACGGCTGGTTCTTGTTGCTAACAAAAGGAGAGACGTCGATAGCTTCGATCTAAGGAAATATTGTCTTTTTCCAGACTCCATAAATGCTTCAGTCCCCATACGGGAAGAAAAATTGACATGAATACATTATATTAGAGCACTAGAAAGATAGGCTGACTGGGTCCAACCATAGACTCGAAAATTACAGATGGTAATGTCAATTTCTCAGTTATTGTGCTCTATTCTTAGTTGCGTGCTTTTTTTGAAGAATAGTTAATAGAAAGTATTGAATTTTTATTCAAAACAATAAAGTTGGAGACTAGATGACAGGTAAGCATAAGCATTTATTCGATTACAGATTTCATTTCATTCGAATTGTTCTCTAATTTTCGAGTCTGTGGTTGGACCCAGCATGGCTGTCTGGTATACTCCCCTTTTCAGAGCCTTAATTATGTCTATTTGCTCCGACTCATAGACAAACTAGTTAGTCTATGCTCCGACTCTATACACAAAACATAGAAAATTCTTCACTTTCATGTAGACATAAACTCAATTTAACTCACTCTGTGACCGCTGTTATCTTAATATGTCACTGTTGCTATGAAGCAACCCTTTACTCTTATTCGATTAGTCCAAAACGGATTACCGCCGATTTCAAGTTGAAGAACCTTATTGTAATGAGCTTTCGAATGCTTAACTTCATTCATAATTATCCTAGAGTACTTAAACGGATTTTCAGCTTTATCATATGCGTCCTAAAGTATTCCAAAAAATGAAAAACATAGATGAGATACCTTACAATCGACTACTCACTACGTATCACCAAGCTTTCAATTTTAATCAATGTTTAGTGATCATTCAGATGAAGAATAAGTACATTAAGTTTCCATCAGAGTCATAAACAAATTATTGCAACATGAAAAAAACAATATCTTATTGTCCATCCAAGAATTATTGACATCGAAGTAGGTCCTGAACGTCACACAGCTCTATTTATAGTCCCAGAAAAGTAACTGAAACTTTCTGTGGTTTTTCAATAGATATAAAATATAACCTAGAAATGTTTTGAGTTGTTAAATTTTTGGAGGATACTAGTTATTTGGCAGAATTCCAACCATGTTACTCTAACTCGAGACAATATATACCTACTCACAACTAAAAGATGAGTGGTCAAACTTGGCCAAAATTAATATATCCAATCAAAACCAAACAAAACAAATATTCAAAATTTTTGTCAGTCTGTCATAGATAACCAAAGACTTTTGTACCGAAATAACCTTCAAATAACTAATTCTATGAATCAATGGATGTCCAAGCCATGCACTTCAAATCGCAATGGTGAACAGTAAAATCTTGTTATAATTTGTTCATGCTCAGGCGGAAAAGTTAATAAATAAAGGAAAGACAGTAAAAGACGAGAACAAAATAAAAGTTAAATTACCTCCACCTAACGTGTGAACTTAAAATTGGTCAGGCAGTACGTGTTTGTGCGGGTAAAAATATCACAGATTTTGGGAAAATAAATTAGCTACCGCGAGTACTCTTGCGTCTAGCAGGCTAGTTTAAAACCGGATATGGTGAAACACTGACCACGAATCCGTAGTGCTGTAGTATGTCCATCTTGCACATAGGACAGGTGCGATGCTCCAGTAGCCATGGATCTATGCAGTCTTTGTGGAACTCATGACTGAAAAAGATATGCCATAGAATCGAAAAACATCACAAATGATAACCATTTTTACTCATGTGCGATTCTCTCAGATCAATAGAGAACATAGCAGATTGTGACTGTTTTCAAATCTGACAGAAAGAGAGAAACTTAATTAAATTAATACCTACTCCCCCCAAAGAACCTATCCTACTGTACTCAACTCTGAAATGTTGCTGTTTCTATATACATAATCAAGTTTTTCACATGCCTTGCGGATATATTATACGGGGTGATTTTCGACGGAATGAACATTTGATGCAATGAGCTTTCGATTTAGCGAGCCGCTCCGAATAATACTATATTTCTACATTTTTCTCAAGTGAATGAACTTCAATATCACTAGAAAGCACTTAAAATAATAGAATCACGTAAACTGGCCCAAGTATCTTGAAGATCATAGGAATAACTATACTCCGAAAACGAAAGGTTGAGCACATAGTAGGCGTTTCTTTATTTATCTGAAGTTGGCAGTATTTGCTGTCATAACGTAAAATGAATTCAATGTTGCCGAATGTACCCGGCCTCGTCCGACGAGCTTGCCAGTTATCAGAGAAGTCTATGCAATATTGACAACATTGCGTATCAATCTGACAAGAAAATAAACATCATAACCTAAAATTTTAATATACACAGTGGAATATGTCAAATTATCATGGCCAACCGACGGCTCAACCTTTCGTGAACGGACTATAGAGTTAGATTAATGTTTATACAGGGGGGTATTGTTTGTAAGCTCGAAAATGGGTAAATTTGAACGAGAATAACTTATGAATTGATTGACAATACTTATCTAAAATATATTCTGTCAAATCTGACTAATTTAAATTCGAAGAAAGGGAGATTTAACAAACTATTCCCAACAGGAGGGGTATAAACATAGAGATCTTTTTCTGACTATTGCCTCTGCTTATATCTGACGTTGCCCCTCTATATTCTTTAGTAGAAGTTAGTAGAACGCTCGCAAAATATTCTGAATGCGAAATTTTCCATAAAAATGGGGAAAATAAAAACACTTGAAGTGTTTTAGATAGACAACTATTAGGTGAGCATAGGAAAATCTCGAGTGCACTCTCAAAAACACCGACGCGATCAAAACAAACATCTGGAAATGCGTACTCCACATTCTAGATCTACCAATTGCTTGGCAACCAATATCGGTCGGACAATAAAACAGGCAAATATTGACATCGCTCGAATAAATCCCCCCTGAAGATAAGATAAGAGTTGTTGTCCGAAAAATGAACACAGAAAAGGGCACTTACGAGCAAGGAAGTATCCTCAAGGTGTCGCTGTGTTTGTACCTTTCTATGCATACTGCACAACATTCCCCCTCTCCTTGTACTTCCTGAAAGATAAGCAGGAAATTAACAAAAGTAGGAAGCATTTAATGGAGCTGAAATAAGCATAAATTCAAGATCACCATGTATAAGTTGAATGGAATAGACATCAAACAATGAATATCTAATTTTCCGCTTGTGTAGAGGGTATGAATGTTTGACGTTTGCTTTCGTCACTGTCAGTCGAATAATGTTCTAAATTTTTACGACCTAGCCTCGAACAATCGATCAATTCATAAACATATTGAGTGCGCAACAAAGTTCCTAGTGTTTGTCAACAGATAGTTTAAGCAGTGAATTCTGGTCGATTTTGACATTTTCAAAACGTCATCAACCAAGCGTAGGCATATGGTAAACAAACTGTTAAAACATATTAGTGATTTCATTTGCGAGAATTGTTGGCTTTTCTTCTTGTTCAGAGAGTACTAGGCTTTCTAACTATTGATTCTCCTTATCAAACCAGACTACAGGCTCATAGGCTACTATGTGAGAAAAACTTCAGGACATTGCTAAGTAAAAGAGAAGAATGGGAATACACCGACTATAACCTCGAAGAAAATACCGTGAAATGGTATACAGATGGTTCCAAAACCTCTACAGGAGCTGGCGGTGGGATATACGGGCCAAGTACCAAGTGTGCACTGTCGCTAGGCTCCTGTATGAGCGTCTTTCAAGCGGAAATCTTAGCTATTGAAAAATGTCTAGATATAAATCTAGAAAGAAACTATCAAAAGTACGATATAGACATACACTTAGATAGTCAAGCTGCTATTAAAGCACTGAGCTCCTACGCCATCGACTCAAAGATGCTCTGGGAGTGCCGGAACAAACTCAATGAGGTAGGAACGAAAATGAGGTGTTTCTAACCTGGGTTCCCGGCCATTCGGGAATCAAAGGAAACGAAGAGGCTAATACACTTGAAAAAGTGAGCGCACAAATGTCACTCATTGACCCAGATCCCTTCTGTGATATAGGTAAATGTACCTAAAAGAAGGAAAAAGCCGTGAAGGAAAATCTTCCAAGGATGGACCATTCTACTAAGTTCCTTTGAACTTTAAAACAGCAAGATCCAAAAGATGTTTGGATCTTGGTAAAAAACAATTACACCTCCTCACTGGCTTTCTTACAGGACACTGTCGCCTCAGGAAGCACCTGTTGAGGATGGGATTATCGGACACTGACGAGTGTAGGTTCTGTGGGGAGGAGGAAGAAACCCCCATTCACCTAGTCACGGAATACCATTGGCGAGCTTAAGGAGAGAATGTCTTGGGCGAGAAACTTGTAAAAGTGAGGAACTAGCCTCGCTGAAGCCTTCACAGATATTGGATTTGATCAGATCTCTGGAACTGGAAGGCGAACTGTGAAGGGTGTGGTCAGAACAGCTTTGTAAGGGGGCACAAAAGACTTTGAGGTCGCAGTGAACTGTTACCTCTCTTTTAGACTATAACTTTATAATATTCGTCCCACGCTCATGGCGAACATCTATCACAGTGTTTTCGGATGCAGCCCCAAGTTATACCGTATAGTCTTATTGCTTCACTAGCAGCAATTTCAACAAGCTTATTCCACAGAAACTTTCTAAGGTAATTCGCAGATATTAGAATCTACGATATCTCCATTTACATGCACCTACAGTGAATTCGCAACACGTATATAACCAAGAACATAAAACTCAATCTCACCTTATCATCACGTTTGATGTTTTTCGTTGGAATTTTATCCAGCGCCTTCTTAGCAGCACTTCCGAGTTTTCTCTGAAACAAGAACGTATATTAATAGCCAATCCCTGGCAGGAATACGATATGAAAACAACTTACCGACAATCTATCTTTGGCGTGTATGTACCTGAACCTTTGTACGTAGTAGAAGACAAGCCACGCCAAAGAAATTATCATCAAGATGATGAATGTGACGGAAACGAACAATATGGACGTTCTGCAAAAGAAAAGAAAGAATATGCAGTTTCAAATTTCATTATTCAGGGTGTAAAATAACACCATTATGATTTATGATAGACATGATTAAAAAACTTTATCCACTCCCATAGAGTAATATGTCGATTATTAAACTAATTTCTATGTGTAATAGTAGCTATAACACAAACGTAGCATGTCTATGAACAGAAAAGCGGGTGTTATAATAACACCCCCGCCCATAAGACCCGCTAATGAAAATACCTAGGAAAAATGAAATTGCTTACAAAAAAATTAATAAAAAGTAGGATCGATCCGGAAATCTATTTCAGCCATCAAGATAACGTTCTAGCGATTCATTCCAGATTTCTTTTTGGAAAACGTAAATTTTTGAAGTTGCGAAAGTACTTGATTTGATTAGTTAGAGACTCTGATTTGATTCCCGATCACAGAGTACAGAGGTTTGATGGGTGGACGAAATGTTGTCAACGCTTTTGACAACTGTTCAAAATTTTTTAAATGCAGATTATTTCGAATTTTACTGAAGAAGTCGTGGATAAAGTATAGTATTCAATTCGCGGTAATGCTCAAAACACACTTGATGAATTACACCACGAGCCCTCAGGCGAGAGCAAAATTCATCTGCGTGTGTTTTAACCTGCATTACCGCTCATCGAATAATATACTATTACCACATCAACTGAAAGTTGTTGCGCAGTTTTTCAAGAATGAATAAAATATAGATGGCGTACTGCATTCGTCTGGGTATTATGACATTAATAAGTGTGATGTTTGACAATTATTCTATGAAAATCAGCGTTCTGTGAAAAGTGATTTGAGAAATTACATGAATTATTAAAAAATTGCAGTCTAGTCTTAGCGGTCGTTCACAAGAAATTGTTGATTTGGTTCGGAAAAGTGTTGCTGAAGACCCTGAAATATCCATTAGACGACGTTCACAACAGGTTTGACTTAGTGGGTCCGCAACATAGCATTGTTTACACAAGGATATTCTCTGAAGTCACAATAATGAAAATGCTATGAAAAAATTCCAATATGTAAATTGCTGATCTCCAACTCTACAATGCTGTCACAGAACAACGTGAAAATAACTCTATTCCAATGATATTCGAATACAAAAAGGGAAGACCTAGAACAGAAAAAATTCTCGGAAGACTGCACCTTCTCACAGAGTTCCTTATGAGTAACTGTCGTCTCAGGAAAAATTTGGTGAGGCTGAGTTTAGGCCTGAACGTTGAATGCAGTTTCTATTGAGAAGAAGTGAAAATCCGAGAAAATCTTGTGATAGTCTGGTCATCGCATCGGTTCAAAAGAAAGTAATGCCTAGAATCTAGATACCTCAAGACATGGAGGGCACAATAGACCATTGGATAGCAGAAACCCCTCTTCAATTGTATTGATCTTGAACGTAATTGCCTTATGAATTGGGAAACCACCTGATAATCTTATTATTTTATTTTATACTAGCGACCCGCCCCGGCTTCGCACGGGTGCCTCAGACGCGCTATTTATAGGCACGCTCTTGCCGCACCGGGCGGCCGGCCGGTACCGCCGCAAACGCTACGTCCCGCAATTTTTGAATCTGTAATATCTTCGAAAATATTCACTTAAATTATACGATGTAAAGCGCCATATAGATCTATATTAAATGAACAATGTATTCAAGGTATTTAATTGGTTAAGGATTAATGCTGTATTGGTTAAAATCGCTTCGAAAATTAGCCATTATTTGTCGTAAAAAGTAAATGACAAAAAAAAGTTATTGTGGGTTATCCATAAGAGATAGACATATACCATCACGGACTTTTCTGTAGACCTTTTCAATGTGTACAATACTTAGTACATTATTTTGATAAAACTCGTAGGGTTCAGCCTGCGTTTGCAATGTAAGCGGAAAAACTGAAATTATTTACGACATCGCATTAGAAACCTCAAAAATAACAGTACTTCTCCACTATTTAATGGATGTTATTATACATATAAACCTTCCTTTTGAATCACTCTATCTATTTAAAAAAACGCATCAAAATCCGTTGCGTAGTTTCAAAGATTTAAGCATACAAAGGGACATAGGGACAGAAAAAGCGACTTTGTTCTATACTATGTAGTGATGAAACTAGCTAACCCGACAGACGTTGTTCCTCATACACAAAAAATTCATTCAATCCTATCCAGCCGTTTAGTTGCAGAATAGATTAACCTAAATAACGACTACAGCGCCATCTGTTGATCTGATTTGTGATCATAAACATATGGGCATCAGGCAATCCAAAATACATTCATACATCATAGGTTCAAAATTTGTGAAATATGGCATAAGTAAAAAAATGTTGTATAATATTAGTTCATACGTTATTTCTGATTGAAATTTCAAATTTTCGATCCACTCGATGTAACTTCACTGTTTATCCAAATGTCAAAATCATTATAACCTATAAATATGTATTCTATGACTGCTTGATTGGTCGTAAGAAAAAGTAAAGCCTTTTATCTTTTTCTGAACAATTTTTTTGGAAATATTTTGTTGTATAAACCGTGCCCTAGCAATTATGAAGACAACAACAAAACAATTTGGTGCAGCCGTTTGAAAGATATTGCATTTTGACGGTAACCATAGATCCTGTTTTATTAATATAGATGAAAAAGTACTTACAACAAGATAAAAAGCAACATTTCACCCACGATTTAAGATCAATAACCCAGATAGATATTCGACCCCACAATTCGAAAGATTTATAACGCGAGAAAATATTAAGCCGAAAAATGTTTGATCTACGGTGCAACATACATTTTATCGACTTCAAGAATCCAAAAATAGCCTGTTCTATCACTCTCAAGTTCAACGATTCCCTGATTGAATCTTCGCGAAATATCAGCTTGCTGAAATGGCGGCATCGCGAAAACAACTGTTCAAAAGACCAAAAGTGTTCAATATTCAACATCTATCACATAACGTGTTTCCTTCACGGAAATACAAGTCGAGGACGCCATTTAAATAAATCGAGTCAAAACGATAGCAAACAAAAGAGATTAGAATAAAACATGGACAGACCGATTGTATAATAATATACGCACACACAAACCAAAACGACAGAACTAGAAGTTAAGCATCCATTCTATGAATAACAAATATTCTATACACTGATTCCAAGAGTATTGTGACATGTTTTCTCGAATTTGCATACCAGGAAATCATAAGGAACAAACTTGACACCGTACGGTAATGCTTAAATAAATTTCACTGTTTTTTCATAGTTTACGCTGTTTGGAATTCAAGGAAAAGACCAGAAAATTGTTTATAAAGTGTCTATACATGATACCTTTGGATTACTAGTTATCCAAAAAGTATAATGATTGTTCTTACAATTTGTTGATTTTTCATTCTCAAAATTCCAGTTATCAAATCACAAATATCGCTAATTATCTTATTCATAGAAAAGTTATTGTTGGAGGCTAGCTCAAACGACGCTTTGAAATGTATAGAAAAAGTGTTAATCACATACACTATTCTCTGGTCGTCCAGACACTGAAAATGCGGATGAGTGTTTGGGCATTGGAGCTAGTGGAGAGCAACGAATACGAAATGAAAGTCTCACAAACCCCCTCTTGCCTTGAGGCTATTACCATAGCTATCGGAGGTTTCTCCCCTATCTTGTTTCACGTAGGATAGCTATCGCCACAGCCCTAAGATCATATCTACAAGACGTGTTTCGTTACCATCCCCCATTTGGCTTAGTTAGCTCAGGCAGTTCCTCTGAATTCTATTGTTGCGACAGCTATCGGAAGTTCCTTCATCTATCTGGCTTCACGTTCGATAGCTATTGCTATTGCCCTGGGATATGTTTTGTTAGCATCCCTCATTTGGCTAAGTTAGCTCAGGCAGTTGCCCTGAATTCTATCGCTGCGATAGGCTATCGGAGCTTTCTCCCCCTTTTTGCTTGGCGCCCGATAGCTATCGCCGTTTCCCAAGGATATACAAAAAACTTCCCCCATTTGGCTTTTTTAGCTTAGGCAGTTCCCCTGAATTCTTAAGTTGCGATAGCTAGCCAAGTTTTCTCCCCCTGTCTTGCTTCAACATCTTCAACATGGGACATCTTTCTCTTCAAAATGCCTCCATTTCGCTTAGTTAGCTCAGGCAGTTTTCCTTACATATAACGCTGCAATACCTATCTGAGGTTTCTTCCCCTATCTTGCCTCACGTCTGATAGCTATCAACATAGTCCTAGGATGTCTAGAAGACATCTGTGTCTCTTCGAAACGCCCTCATTTGGCTTAGTTAGCTCAGGCAGTTTTCCTTATATATAACGCTGCGATAGCTATCGGAGGTTTCTTTCCCTATCTTGCCCCACGCCAGATAGCTATCTACATAGCCCTAGGATATCCAGAAGACATCTGTGTCTCTTCGAAACGCCCCCATTTGGCTTAGTTAGCTCAGGCAGTTTTCCTTAAATATAACGCTACGATAGCTATTGGAGGTTTCTTCCCCTATCTTGCCTCACGTCTGATAGCTATCGACATAGCCCTAGGATATCCAGAAGACATCTGTGTCTCTTCAAAATGCCCCCATTTGGCTTAGTAAGCTCAGGCAGTTTTCCTTACATATAACGCTACGATAGCTATTGGAGGTTTCTTCCCCTATCTTGCCTCACGTCTGATAGCTATCGACATAGCCCTAGGATATCCAGAAGACATCTGTGTCTCTTCAAAATGCCCCCATTTGGCTTAGTAAGCTCAGGCAGTTTTCCTTAAATATAACGCTACGATAGCTATTGGAGGTTTCTTCCCCTATCTTGCCTCACGTCTGATAGCTATCGACATAGCCCTAGGATATCCAGAAGACATCTGTGTCTCTTCAAAATGCCCCCATTTGGCTTAGTAAGCTCAGGCAGTTTTCCTTACATATAACGCTGCGATAGCTATCGGAGGTTTCTTCCCCTATCTTGCCTCACGCCTGATAGCTATCGACATAGCCCTAGGATATCCAGAAGACATCTGTGTCTCTTCAAGATGCCCCCATTTGGCACATTTAGCTCAGGCAGTTTTCCTTGAATATAACGCTGCAATAGCTATCGGAGGTTTCTTCCCCTATCTTGTCTCACGTCTGATAGCTATCGACATAGCCCTAGGATATCCAGAAAACATATGTCTCTTCAAAATGTTTCTATTTGGTTTAGTTAGCTCAGGCAGTTTTCCTTAGATATAACGCGGCAATAGCTATCGGAGGTTTCTTTCCCTATCTTGCCTAACGTCTGATAGCTATCGACTTAGCCCCAGGATATCCAAAAAAACATCTGTGACTCGTTAACATGCCCTATTTGGCTTCGTTATCCCAGAATGCTCCCTTGAAATCTGTTTTGATTGTACTTCAAGCTGATAATGAAGATTTTTGGAAATCTCAAATGATTTGCGTTATATTCAAACAAAAAGTGATCCTTTTTGGAAAAACCCTAACAACCAAGAAAACTCTATAAATCTGAGATATCGCACATTATTTGCTCTACAAGATATGGCACAATGACGAATTCCCCACAAAATTAAAGACAACATTTTTATCTATCCAAGCTAACCGACCGAGACTTTTCCTCGAGCAACAAAAACACCAAAGATCACGTTTGTTTTCTTCGTTCCTGACGCTGAATAAGTTGACGACTTTTATGCGATATCTGAAGCGATAAAAACAGATGCTGCTAGCAAGTCAGGTTTACTTTTTCGAGATGAGACCATGCGCTTCGAATTCATGAAACCGACCTTTCCTGATCCGCGGTGGTGCATCGTTGTTTTGTTTTGATTTCGCTATTTTTAACTCACTCGAAAATACAGCATTATCGGTCGTCGTTCCGCGAACGGGTCATTAGAGGAAAAAATAAACGTTTCGAAAGCGTTTTTGGACGAGATTTACTGATTCACACGATATTATTTATTGGTTCAGGAATTGAATGGAATGCATCCATAGTTCATTAGCTTTTGAAAAATCAGTTTGATCTGAGGCTGTTGGTTTACGAAAACACTGCAGATCCTGTTTTTGAAACGGAAAAATATACAAATCTTTGGGGTTTCGACTTGAGCCTATTAGCGTGGAAATTGTGTGATTTCTCACACCCCCTAGCGATCGGCTATCACACTCCCTACTAAGGGGAACATTCACTCATCCCGGATAGCAAGTATCAGGGGGATTGAGCTTTGGGGTCTTCTTCTGGGTCCTGGGTTGTTCGTCCTTCGTTGCTTGGTCCTGGATTTCTCGGTCGATGTCTTGGTAGTCGGTCTTGCAATGTTTTCCTCCATGGTGACCTACAAACTTCCTTACCGTTCTAGCAGTACCGAGAAGTACTGCTTTTTGCATTAATTTGTAAAGGTTTTCATCCAAATCTAGCTCCTTGAGGTTGGAATTGAGTCTTTTAGGAATAATTCCTGTGGTTGATATGAGAATGGGAATGGTTCTGGTACCAGACATTCCCACTGCCTTTTGATCTGAAGCTCAAGCTCTTGATATTTCGAAATTTTTTTAGCGTATTTTTGACATAGATTGTTGTTATTCGGGATGGCTACGTCTATAAGTATTGCTCCCTCCTCTTTTTTTCTGCACTAGAATTATGCCTGGCCTGTTATTAGCAACTGTTAAATTTGTAAGTACTGTGCGATCCCACTATAGCCTCTAATGGTGGTTCTTCAGTATTACTTCAGACTGATACTTATAATATTTAATTGTTTCGGATTGCAGCATCTTCAGTTGGATGGCGAGTTCCTGGACATTCAAATTTTCATATGCCTTATTTTATCGATGCTCTTATTACAGTTTCTGAAGTGATCATAGATCCAGTGCTGTACTATTCTGATAGCTCTTGATCTATGATTCATGCTCACTGCGTAATTGTACCAATAGATCGAAGCTATAGATTGTATCAATGATGTTCAAAGCACGGAAATCCAACGTATTATACAAAAAAATTATTACCTGTTTATATTTGCTGCTCTAGAAGTAGTTTTCGATGCTACTGTGATATGTACAAACACTTTAGACTTTTCTATCAAAGTCGCTAACTCCTCTCCTTTCCACTTATATGTAAAAACTGCGCAGATATTTCCTGAAACAAAAAAGATCTGTTTATATGGAGAAGTCTTGCCAAGTCAATGCTTTTTTGTATACAAATACACATTAAGGACTTTATTGTTTATAGTGTTTATACCTGATTCAACTACATATTCAATCAATCTATTACTTTCGATATCATTTTTGTTCTTCTTTCTGTGCGCTTCTTATAAGACCTCTCAGTTTTGAATACTCAAAAATGCAGTTGCTTGAGCCGATGTGTGAGAGCTCGCTTGTCGTGGTGAAGTGTGATTTGTCTCACGATTAGTCACATGACGATCTTACAATATCAGTTCAAGCACCAAACCAAAGGTTTCAGGAAGAACAACTGATTTTGGACTTCCCTCACGAAATTTGGTTCGGAGCGAAAAATGAAAACTGTTCCTTGATGGAGATTGTGTTCACGATTTAATTTCATTTTTTGGCCAAGATGAATCTCTCAAGTTACAGTAAACAACACAAATAGCGTCAAAACGCTGTTGCAACACTACAGTTGCCTCATCACGAAATATAAAACACAACCCTCATACATCCATCGATAATTATTGCGGCATCTTTATCATACCATCATTTCTGGCCTCATTCCCTTCACTAATTAACCAGATCGAAAATGAAAACGCCATCTGCGAATCTACACCCCTAGCCACGTCATCCTACCAATACCATATCCAATTAAATAAACAGCCTTCTTCGTGCAACGTTGTCGTTTATTGTCCTATATTCGGTTTTATTATTCGGTGCAGAGGTCGAATAGCGGAAACGGCTGGCCGAGTAGAAATTTGATAGACACTCAACATCAGTTTTTTCTCAACACTCTAAAACGGGACCGAGCTTATATTTCACGTGATATCGTTAGCACAGAGTGAATGGTTGTGTTGCAAGCTTTAGCCTGATATTAAGTAGGTGGTATAGATGTTCTGCCTGTATTGTTTATTATTCTTTTGTTGTTGGCATAACTGAGTCTTCTGGTTTATTGTATCTGATAGCGATCTTTAGCGACCCAACGTTCAGAGAACGTTATAACCCTACTAATGTTAAATGGGAGATTAGAGAGAATAAGGTTAGTGACCCAGTTCAGTTTTTGCCTATAAATGTCTGCTCTGCGCAATATTATATTCCCTTAACAAGTTACAGTAAGCTATTCAAGGATTCAGTTTTGAAAAGCACACGTTTCAGAAATGGTGACAATGACCTACAGAAACTTGTCAAAATAGCTAGGAGGTAGGAGATCAATAGTCTGAAGTTTTGAAATTTTTCGTCATGCTTATGGAACACCTGTGTATAACTTTTCCGCCCAGCTGTGGCATTATGATCTTATGCATACGGTGCCCAACTTTTTGGACCCCACTTATTTCTGCATCTCTTTTCCTTTCTGGGTCAAAATTTTCATTTCAAAATCACTTTTTATAAAGGGTTTTCCAATAGAAGGTGTTATTCTGAATAGCCCGCTATTTTTGTAGATCTCACGTTTGAAGCTGTCATTTTTTGACATCTGACAAGTAGAAACTATGCCATTAATAAAAATGGAATGATACACGCTTCAGAACGCATTGAAATTATTAAAATTCACTATAAAAATGGTGATCATTTGGCAGAGACGGTTCGTAAAACTCGAACATTTTTGGGTCGTCGTGAAGCACCTTGTCGGACCGCAATAAAGAAATTGGTGGGAAAATTAAAACTGTTGGGACAAGTTAGTAATGTGAAGAATAAAACCTGTGCACGTCGCTCAAGAACAGCCGAGAATATTGCTGCTGTAGTCGAAAGTGTTGAAGAAAACCCAGGTTTAGCCATTCCTCGTCGTTCTTTGAAATTAGGCATTCCACAAACGTCATTACACCGTATTTTGCATAAAGATTTGGGTCTTAAGGCTAATAAAGTTCAGTTAACACATGAACTCAAGCCGGCCGATCAGCAACAACGTTGTCTTTGCTGATTGGGTCGGACTGTGTTATCTCACGAAGAGGTGATCACAATTGGTCACCGAGATCTTGTGATTTAACACCTTGCGACTTTTTCCTTGGGGCCAATAACCCAGCGTCGATTCAAGACCTCAAAGATAGAATTCATAAGGCTATCGAGGGCAAAGGGCAGCCACTTTGCGATTTGGTTATGGAAAATTTCATTAAAAGGATATGGTCCTGTAAGCGTGGTCGTGGTGCTATTTTCCTGATGTTATTTTCCACTATTAACGGCAACGCTTCTCTTTTATAATGAAATGAATATCCGATCATTTATATCGAAAAATGGCATTTATCTTTGAACATCAAAATAACACATCTTATTGGAAAACCCTTCAGTTACTCGTCTTAGTGTACACACACCTAGAGTCCCCGAATTATCTGCCCCTGCCTCTTTAAATCCTTAATCTTTCACCAATCCCGAAAAGAACTCTAGTTTCAATGTTCATATCTGCCACTAAAGCTGTCAGTGTTTCAGATCCGAAAACCAAGCAACAATCGTTAACATTTCAAAATTGACACTCAACAAATTTCAAATCCATTTCAACCACACAAAATCACTCACAACTCTTAAATCCTCAGTATTTTTTGCCCATTCCTAAAAGAAGTCTTGTATCAATGTTAATATTTACCACTGGAGCTGCCAGTGTTTCAGACAACCAAAACCCAAGTAACAATTAACATTTCAAAACTGACACTCAACAACAAATTTGAATTTCCACCTCCATAATGGCCGAAGGCAGCAACAGCTTCCACATACCAGTGATACTCAGTGATACCAACGTTGTGAGCACCGAATACGCGAATGTGTGGGACAACTTTGGCAAAGAAATGCAGAGGATGCAGCAAGAAATGAATAGATTTCAGGAAGAATTTGTTCACACCCCCAACCTCCAAACGCCACTGATCCAGAACGGAGCAAATGGTCAAAAACAGCTTAGGCTGAGGTTCGACGTCAGTCAGTTTTCACCGAATGAAGTTGATGTTAGAACGGAAGACCACTATCTACTGGTTAATGCGAGACATCAGGAAAGTGATGGTATCAAGAGGCTTTACAGGGAGTACAGTCAGCACTTTTTGCTACCTCAAGGTGTAAGTCCTGATACGATACGGTGTACATTGAGTGCTGATGGTGTGTTGAGTGTAGAGGCACCTGTACATCAGGCACTGGAACCACAGAAACCTCTATCAGCTATCAAAAGATGAAACAAGATATGTAAAAAATAACTCGTATGGATGGAAAAAGCTGCATGTCAATTTAAACATGGTTGGCCCTTGATTTGTGCCAGATACTGATCTTAAGCACCCATTAAACATCTTTTATGGTCTTTTTTCTTGAATTTATGTTATGGTTAAACAAGCGTTTTCTCTATACCTACTTAAATACACCATACATTGTTTTATCAACACTATGGTTAGTGAATATCACAGAAAAAAATTGAAAACGCCTTTACAATTCCATATATCATATTCAATTTCCTCCAAAGGACTACAGAACCTTGTTCATGTCTTTTTCTTCAGACTAAGCATTACTTAAAAGTTAGCTTCGTGGGTTATGTTGCTAGTCCTCATTCTGAAGAGTGCAATCTACCTAATGTCTTGAACGACCTCTACCACTTCTTTAAGATACTGGATATAAATCAGTGATCTACCTCTTGGTTAGCTTTCAAGCCTATACCATAGAAAGGTTCTGGGCCACAAACACCACTCACTGGCCCATAACCTTTCTGTGATATAGGAAAATGCACCTATGGGGAGTTTCTGAAGAAGGAAAAAACTGAAAGAGAAGCAATCATTTCAAAAAGTTTCTTTGGAACTTTGAAACTACAAGTTCCAAACAGTATTTAGATCTTAGTTAGAATAAGTAACGCCTCTTCATTGGCTTTCTGAAAGGACATTGTTGCCAAAGAAAGAATAATGAGAATGGGCTCAACAGAAGCTGACGAGGGAAGATTCTGTGTAAAGACCATGAAACTCATGTTCGGAGTGGCAGAAAACTGTTCTGTCTGTGTCTACCAACATTTTTCAATGCAAAAACGATATTCATGGTAGTATTCTATTCATTTGAGTGAAAATTCATGGAATTAGCAAGATAATACTCTTACAGAAGGCTCATTTCAACTCTCGTTCATCCAGAAACTCTCGGAAAAACATCAATACCTTCTGCATTCTAGAACACATAAAAATATTCAGCAAATGCTCTAATCCCAACACTAAATGGTCAACGCGACTTCTTAAAAACTCTCCAACAGAACAGAAGCCAAAGTTCATTCTCTATGATCCCCAGGTAAAGCTTGATGACCTCATCGATCGGTCATAGATCACCGTACAATGTCGCTCTTTACGACTCTTCTTCTTCGCCATGAATGGCCGTAATCGAAGTCCTTTCTCACGTCTTTGCCTTCCAATTTCTATCGGGAAACAGTTTTAATCTCGAAGCAAACTAATGACGTTTCCGATTACGGGTTGTTGACTCATCAACCCCGGTTCGTTCGCCCGTATTGGCCTAAGCAAACACCAACTGTCGGCCAGCTGGACTACCACTGCACTGTTGGTAATTGTTTGTTGTTGCACATACGTATCAATTTAATTACTATCTCCCTGGAGGTCGTTATTTATAGCCGTAGCGTACCCGCATAGCTATCTGCCCCTCTTTAAGTGCTCGATTATGCTTATCGGGGAGGTAAGACCATGACAAAATTGGCTATTAGTCATAGCTGTGATAGATTGGATCTCTTAAGACTTACGCAACTTTGTGAACACGTGCTCGGAGTAACTCTCGAGGAAGATGCCATAAAAGCCTTGCGGGAGGTTGATTGGTCTAGTTTCTTAATATATATGATACATGTGGCCGGACCCGTCGAAGAGTTACGCAAGATGAAATGGAGAAATTTACGGTGGGAGTGCCGGATTCGGAAAAAAAATTAAGCGCTTCTTGTTTCTCTGGTTTATTCACTACTAGCGGACCCAACAGACGTTGTTCTGCATACACAAAAATTCATTCAATTAGATCCAGCCCTTTAGTTGCAGAATAGATGAATAACCTAGATAACGACTACAGCGTCATCTGTTGATCTGATTTGTGATCATAAACATACGGGCATCAATCAATCCAAGATACATTCATACATCATAGGTTTAAAATTTGTAAAATATGGCATAAGTAAAACATTGTTGTATAATATGTTAGTTCATACGTTATTTCTGATTAAAATTTTAAATTTTCGATTCACTCGATGTAACTTCATTTTTGTCCAAATGTCAAAATCATTATAACCTATAAATATGTATTCTATGACTGCTTGATTGGTCGTTAGAAAAACGATAGCCTTTTATTTTTTTCTGAACAATTTTGTTGTAAATATTTTGTTGTGCAAACCTTGCCCTAGCAATTATGAACACAACAAAAAAAGAATTATCCCATTTGGTGCAGCTGTTTGAAAGATATTGCATTTTGACGGTAATCATAGATCCTGTTTTATTAATATTCACTATGGATATCTATAGACGTTTTCGGATACTTACTCGATCCTTAACCTTCGCGTTCGTTTACCTAACCCGAACATCTAAACCCGTGTTTGGGAAAGTACGGTGCACTGACCCAGGTTGATCTACCGTATCCCTACACGAGAGCAGGGTCGTAGAGTCACCGCATGCGCACAGCAGTTCAATTTTTTATTTGAAAAAGGCGGGAATAAGTCTTCTACTTTTCTTAGTAATTCATATATTGTATTCCTAAAAATTATGGAAAGAAAAGAGGATTTGGCTTAGTGTAAATGTGTGGTTGCATGAGCCGAGAAAATAATGTGAAACATCTTCTTTATAACTTTGTATGCAGATCTTTCTGCGTTAAAGCTAAAGCCTTCTCTACTTCTTTAACGTAGGTACTCAAAGATAACATTGAACATGCTAGGGCACACCAAAAATTATAAGAAAGATTTTACAGAAGCCAATAAATCCAAGCAAAGCTAGAGACAATCAAAACAATTGAGAATAAACCACAATTTGTAGATGAAATTGAAAAACAATGGAAATTTCAACAGGATAGTGCTTCTCCATTTGTTTTTATTCGATCTGCAGAAAAATGCTCACTGCATATTCTATAACAGCTGCTGAGATTAATATCTCTTTGTCCAGAAAACTCTATCCATTTAAGAGCACTGAAATTAAAAAGCAATCAGAAACAGAGATACATGATACGAGTTTGAATACCTACATTTCCATTTTCTTTGGCATATAAAAAAATGCAAGTACAGGATTGCCTTTTTATTATTTTTGCAGTTCGTCGCCATACAATATGCTGCATATGTGCAAAAGATGCACACTCAAAATAGATAAAAACCAACACAATACGAAACGCAACTAAAATGAAGCCACGAATAGGTTACCCACGTGCAATCATGGCAATCAAATGTAGTAGTAGTAGCAGTTCTGATCAAAATGACCTCTACAATCTTTGATTTTACCCATTCTCCCGAATTTTAGTACTTAACCCTGACACATAGATGGCGCTAACATCACCGTAGTCGCTCCGTTTCCTATCTTTCTCTCCTTAATCTTTGCACAACACAACATAGAGTCCGTTCACGAAAGTTTGAGCAGTCGGTTGGCCATGGAAATTTGGCATATTCCACTGTGTATATTAAAATTTTAGGTTATGTTGTTTATTTTGTTGTCAGATTGATACGCAATGTTGTCAATATTGCATAGAGTTCTCTGATAACTCGCAAGCTCGTCGGACGAGGCAAGGTACATTCGGCAACGTTGAGTTTATTTTACGTTATGACAGCAAATACTGTCAACTTCAGATAAATGAACAAACGCCTACTATGTGCTCAAACTTTCGTGAACGGACTATAGATTTATAATACTAACTAGATGGCGAACCTGTCAAAAATTTTCAGGCAAACGGCGGCCATTTGCAGTTTGGGTTTTACTTGAGAGGTGTCAGTTTTTCAACGAAAAAAATTCGAGCACAGTTGGCATAGAACATCAAAATAGTCGAGTTTCATCCCAAACTGCAAATGGCGGCCCTTGCCTCACTTTTTTCTACGTTGACAGATAGGTAGTTCGACGTCCAGTTAGTATTGTCCATGTCCATGCAACACAAGAGCAATGGATCGATATTCCAAATAACAAACAAATTCAAACAGTGGACACAGTATTTGAGGCATCAAAACTGTTGCCAACTGTAGAAAACATTTCCGATCTCAATTATACTTCCTGTTGCCCGTGACATTCAATATTATGCTAACCTAGCCAACATCAGATTCGAATAGTCACGCCGCTCCTTATTCAATCGATCGCTTTGTTTACATATTCCGTCCTTACTATAGATAATTGATAATAATTAATTACTACTATTTACTATACACGTTTATTACGATAACATATTGCCGGGAAACAGAACACAGAGCAATAAAAACTATTACAACGCAGAGTTCGAATAAACAACATTGATCTATCGGGCCATGAACGGACCATTGAATATATCCGTGATTATATGGTTAAACCTGAGGTGTAACTAACCTCGAAACGTTAGTCAATAATACAAGAGCGGAAATGAAAATGCAATGTCGACTACTTTCCATATAAATAATATCGTTTATACCGTGTTGTTCTTGCACCTACCCACGTATGGGCTTATCTATGGCGACACTAATTTCCTAGTTTTCTATGGTCTGGACAAGTTCCGCGTAGGATTAGGTTGACAGGTTAGGAAGAAGAATAGAATATTCTTGAAGATATTCAGGTTTTAACTTTACAGAATCAACGGTGCTGTTCACACATATGTATAATCCGTTCACGAAACTTTGAGCTGTCGGTTGACCATGGAAATTTGGCATATTTCACTGTTTATATGGAAATTTTAGGTTGTTGTTTATTTTCTTGTTAGATTGATACGCAATGTTGTCAATATTGCATAGAGTTCTCTGATAACTCGGAAGCTCGTCAGACGAGGCCGGGTACATTCGGCAACGTTGAGTTTGTTCATCGTTATGACAGCAAATACTACCAATCTCAGCAAATACTACCAACTATGCATTGTAAACAGGATGATATATAAATTCTTTGCAATTATACATATACAGGGTGTCCCATTACTCGACGCCAACCCGGTACCGGGTGAAAAGGCAAGTAATGCTGGTTGTCAGAAAAATATAAAAAAAAATCTAAGTTGCATGATTTCAAAATAATGCGCATTTAAAAAAACACGCAAAATTCTACACCGTGTGACAGTCTTTCGCTCCTGTTGCCACAAATATCAACTTTTCCAACTTTTTTCTTTGCTGTGTAACCTTGAATAATGCTTGTCTAAACTGTAATCAAAATTTTGATACCAGCTGCTCTAGGTTTCATAAAAATAGGGCTCACTTCTCAGAAGAAAAATTCAAAATAAACAATTGCCTAGTTTCAACTGACTGTATTGAAAAAAAAATGTACTACGTAGGTTTGGCATGTTTTTTCAAAAGTTGGCGCATTTAATAAGGATTCCAAAATGGTATAATACTTCTTTAATTGTAGCTGCCGTAGTTCAAATTTATTTCCGATTGCCTTTGAATACACTTTTTCGTTAACTGCTTCCCAGTAATAAAGTCCAATGGATTCAAGTCCGGTGAACGGGCCGGCCACGAGATTAGACCAGAACGTCTGATCCATCTTCCGGGAAAAAATGTTATCAGAAAAAAAAATTTCCAGAGAAAATAATTTGTCCAGAAAAATTTTACCGGAGAAATTCCTCTGAAAATGTTTTTTTCTGGTAACATTTTTTCCCGGAAGATGGATCGGACGTTCTGGTCCAATCTCGTGGCTGGCCCGTTCACCGGACTTGAATCCATTGGACTTTATTACTGGGAAGCAGTTAACGAAAAAGTGTATTCAAAGGCAATCGAAAATAAATTTGAACTACGGCAGCTACAATTAAAGAAGTATTATACCATTTTGGAATCCTTATTAAAGGCGCCAACTTTTGAAAAAATATGCCAAACCTACGTAGTACATTTTTTTTCAATACAGTCAGTTGAAACTAGGCAATTGTTTATTTTAATTTTTCTTCTGAGAAGTGAGCCCTATTTTTATGAAACCTAGAGCAGCTGGTATCAAATTTTGATTGCAGTTTAGACAAGCATTATTCAAGGTTACACAGCAAAGAAAAAAATTGGAAAAAGTTGATATTTGTGGCAACAGGAGCGAAAAGACTGTCACACGGTGTGGAATTTTGCGTGTTTTTTTAAATGCGCATTATTTTGAAATCATGCAACTTAGATTTTTTTTATATTTTTCTGACAACCAGCATTATTCGCCTTTTCACCCGGTTCCGGGTGACGTCGAGTAATGGGACCCCTGTATAAAGAATATTGACGAGGACAGAATGAAATATATCTAATTTCTATGGATCATCATTATCGCATGGGCAAACGTCGAAAGTGAAAATCGTAAGACTGTGACAACCATTTCATAAGGAAATACAGTTAAACCGGTTCTTTTTGTGTGTTAATTGTTATTCAGTAACTGTTTCAGGTAGTGATTTCTTGATGATCTAATGATTCATTCTTCATAACAGTTTTTTTATTGTGAGAAAAAATCTAATTTGATTTATTTTCTTAGGAGCATGCCAATTATTCCTCAATCTATTCTACCTAGATTTCTCATGGGGTTATGAATGCTTTTCTGCAAACGTTGAGTTCATCAACCAGCAAAATCGCATAAGGTGTTCCATAAAATATGGCCATTCAAAGTTTTTGTTCCTCAGTATCTCAGACAGAACAAAATCATCGAAATGAAATTCTGCGACCACATGCAAGATACTCAAAAGAAGCCTCATACGGAATTTTGTGGCCTGAGCGTCGACAAAAACAAGGAAAAGTCAATCGGAGTATCAAAAAAAATCCTTTTTTTTCCAAAACAAAATATGAGATAACTATGCCCGTACTCATAGTCGATGCTCCGTCAGTTCTCAATCTCATACTCAAGTAATGCTCAAGCCGTTCTCGGCAGAGACGAGCTCGCATGCTTAGCGACGATCGTATCTCATAAACAAACCTTCGGCAAAACTCGGCGGAGAATTCGAACATCATCGGAATCTGGTTATTTTCACTTTTTTCTGTGGTATCACTGCTGAGTTGCCATGGAGATCCGCCATTTACATTTTGAAATTTGAATATTGACAATTTGTCTGACAGTTCGACATCCTAGAACGTCTCAAGGTTGGTCGGTAGCTGAGCATCGACGAAGTATTGCTTGAGTACCAAGTAACGTCTATGAGAGGAAATGAATGCTTGAGAATTGCTTGAGTACGAGAACTGACGGAGCATCGACTATGAGTAAGGGCATTAGAGTAGCGAATTCCCAATATAGAATTGGCTGACCTTTCGTGTACATAATTCTGCTTTTCAGACACAAGCATATTCCATTACTGAACCATTTCATTCATTTCAGAATTATTGTAAACATTCATAATAAATCATTTTACATGTAGATATATGTATACATAAATAAATAAAAATCTAATAACACAATAAAAATAGTTCTTGACATGACTTATTCATTCATTGAATGGAAATCCAGCAAATTCATTCCTCGTCGTTCTTTGGAATAAAGCATTCCACAAACGTCATTACACCGTATTTGGATAAAGATTTGGATCTTAAGGCTTATAAAGTTCAGTTAACACAAGAACTCAAGCCGCCGATCATCAACAACGTCGTGTCTTTGCTGATTGGGTCGTTGAAGTGCTGAAAATGATCCGGAATTCCATCGAAATCATCTTGAGTGATGAGGCCCATTTCTACCTCGGTGGCTTCGTCAACAAGCAAAATTGTCGCATCTGGGGCTCGGAAAACCCCAAGAGTTATTGTTGAAAAGCATCTGAGATCCTCAACGTGTTACTGTTTTGGTGCGGTTTATGGTCCGGCGGAGTCAATGGACCTTACTTTTTCGAAAATGAGGCTTCAGCAACAGTTACGGTGAATGGATTGCGCTATCAAGAGATGATTTTGATTTTTATGGCCGAAATTGGATAGTATTGATCTGGGCAACGTTTACTTTCAACAAGACGGCACTTGCCACAAAAGCAACGAAACCATTGATCTTTTGCGGGAAAAGTTTCCGGACTGTGTTATCTCCCGAATAGGTTATCACAATTGGCCACCGAGATCTTGTGATTTAACACCATGTTGGAGACATGGTCCTCAACAAGATTTAAATTTTAAATTCAAATCTACCGCCATCATATGCGCCTGCGCGGCGCACCACATATGCGTGCCAAGCGTTGGCTAGTTCCTATTTCATTTCCACAGTTAGTCGTAATCGAGTCGTAAGAAACGCTTTAATGGTGTAAAGATTGTTGTCATTAATATTAATAAAGTTAAAACTAGGCTCTGCCCTATAGGCATCCAAGTATCTAAAAAGTTCAGTGAACAAAATTATTGGTTTAATACAATAAATAATAAAATACAGTCCGCTGATTTTCCTTTATGTTGTTATCAACACACCTTGCGACTTCTTCTTCCTTTGGACCACGTGAAAGAGAAGGTCTACGCCAACGGCCCAGCGTCGATTCAAGACCTCAAAGATAGAATTCGTGAGTCTATCGAGGACATAGGGCAGCCACTTTGCGATTTGGTTATGGAAAATTTTATTAAAAGGATTATGGTCCTGTAAGCGTGGTCCTGGTGGTCATTTGCCTGATGTTATTTTCCACTATTAACGGCATACCTTCTTCTTTATAATGAAATAAACATCCTATCATTTATATTGAAAAATAGCATTTTTATTTGAATATCAAAATAACACCTCTTATTGGAAAACCCTTTACAAACAGCATCAACCACAGAGCAAAGTATACGCCAACGCTTATCGCCTTTGTAGTTTTTCATTATAGCTTCAATGAGCGCGGAAGTGTCAAAACACGATATTCTATGACTCTCGATATTTCAACACCTCCGCAGAATCAGAATTGAGCCTTCAACACCGTTCGGTATCAGTTTCCACCTTGTTAGCACACTGCGCACCTTAATGTTTGCGAGGAACAAATATTTGGCGAACAAATCGACGACGTCGGCCGATAACAGATCTGGAGAAAGTGCTCTTTCGTGTAGTATCGAAATTCGCATATTTATTCTTCCGAGCCCTATTAGCGTATAGTATCGGTATAATTGGAGGCCGAATATTAATTCTCCTAACAGTAACGTTCACAGAACGGAGCCGTGATATCGCTCTATGGTAATTTGTTGAGCAAACCGTGTAGGATTCTCGTTTCGATAAAATTACCGAGCTGCCAGTCGGAAAGATTAAGACGATAGGAGTTTGTTAACGGTTTGATCTGAAAGCGGAATATGAAATTTGATATTCATCGTGATTTTCTATGGTCTGGAAATATGTGTAAATATTAGGGAAATACATAGATATAGTCCGTTCACGAAAGTTTGAGCCATCGGTTGGCCATGACAATTTGGCATATTCCACTGTGTATATTAAAATTTTAGGTTATGTTTATTTTCTTGATACGCAATGTTGACAATATTGCTTAGAGTCCTCTGATAACTCGCAAGCTCTTCGGACGAGGCCGGGAACATTCGGCAACGTTGACTTTATTTTACTTTATAATAGCAAATACTGCCAACCTCAGATAAATAAACAAACGCCTACTATGCGCTCAAACTTTCGTGAACGGACTATATAGTCCATCCAAGAATGATTGACGTCTTGGGCAGTTGTGAAAACTGAAAATTAGGTTCGTAATAGCCTATACATTAGTTTTTGGGGAATTGAGAATCATTCAGATAATTGGATCATTTGTTCTGTTTACTTTTGATCGAACATAATAATTTTGATCATTTTGAACTCTCATCGATTAGTTCTGAATACCTATACATTATGTATATGTCTTGAGTTACAGCTACACGGTTATAATTCTAGTCTAATCAAGAAATAAGCAATCCAATACATTTCTAGGCTATATTTTATATCTTTGAAAAAAACCACAGAAAATTTTGGTTACATTTTTGGAACCAGAAGTGAAGCTGCGCACAGAGGTTCAGAGCCTACTTCGATGGAAATCATTCTTGGATGGACTATGGAATAATGATTCATTGGAAGCCACGTGTGCAAATAGTTAAAAAGTAAACATATCGAAAAATTTGAATCCAAATATGGATTATTCAACCAAATGTATTGTATTCAAAGCAGGAAAATACGAGAAAATCAAACGTATGAGAATGAATCATCAAAACTTTTCACGAAATACATTATTACTTTTCAGGAATGATTTTGTTATGCCTGACTTCGGAACTTGAAATTTTCAAAAGAGAATTGATATATCAGGGAAATATGGAGCTTATATCAAATACGGTGTAATGACGTTTGTGAAATGTATAATTTCAAAGAATGGCGAGGAATGGACAAAACTTGGTTTTTTCAACACTTTCGGCTACACCAGCAATATTCTCGGCTGTTCTTGAGCGACGTGCAAGGTTTTATGCTCCACATCACTAACTTGTTCCAACAGCTCGAATTTCTCCATCAATTTCTTCATTGCGGCCCGACAAGGTGCTTCACGACGAAACAAAAATGTTCGAGTTTTACGAACCGTCTCTGCCAAGTTTTCACCACTTTTATAGTGAATTTTTATGATTTCAATGCGTTCTTGAAGCGTGTATCGTTCCATTTTTATTAATGGCGTAGTTTCTACTTGTCAAATGTTAAAAAATGACAGCTTCAAACGTGACATCTACCGAAATAGCGGGCTATTCAAAATAACACCTCTTATCGCAAAACACTTTATGTTCTAAACCCTGTATTGAAAATAGCATTAAATAAGTGACAGAAATATCTACAGGTGAACACAGAAGCTTGTTACCACAGATAGAAAATTTAAATTGAAACGATATTTTCGATGTGGCGAACGTATAGTTGTAAATGAAGAACCAATTAAATACTTATATAGAAACAATGAACTTTTTTCTCTACGGGCGACCTTGCGCACCTTTTTAAATAGCGCTCCTGTTTCGAATGAAAAGACAGATATAATAGAGCGTCCAATGCTTCATTCTATCGGAATATCGATAAAAGAGCTATCAAGCTTCATTGCTGGTGACGAACAAACAATGTGCGGCGTTTTCAACCCATTGGAAATGTCGGAAGTAATCAATAGAGCTGCCACACATGATGGTATACGGGGGAGTACCAAAAGAAGCGATCTCAGGAGATGAAAGTCTATTTTCAGATTTTTGTAACTTCGAGAGCAATTCTTTTCGATACATCTTGCCAAATATCAGATATTTGAAACACATTTCGTTGCAAGCCTCTTCCTTCATGAGTGAAATACCGTGATTGAACTTATTGACTACATACTGATCATTGAATGGATTCAAAAATTGGATGAATCTTGAGTAGATTAAAAGTTTGTGTACTTCAAAGTTGATAAAGAGTGAATCATTCAACGTTTATTGATTGTTACTGAACTCACTTCGAAAAAAATATGAGATATATATAGTCCGTTCACGAAAGGTTGAGCGCATAGTAGGCGTTTCTTTATTTATCTGAAGTTGGCAGTATTTTGCTGTCATAACGTAAAATAAAGTTGCCGAATGTACCAGGCCTCGTCCGACAAGCTTGCGAGTTATCAGTCAACTCTATGCAATATTGACATCTTTGCGTATCAATCTGACAAGAAAATGAAGAACATAATCTAAAATTTTAATATACACAGTGGAATATGCCAAATTTCCATGGCCTACCGACGGCTCAACCTTTCTTGAATGGACTATACGTTAAAGTGGATAAATGAATCCGTTGAATTGTGTTCGTATATTATACGTAGAGTCGACGTTTGGTTGAATTCTAGGTGCATCGTGGTAAATTGATAAGATCAAAAAAGTAAGTTGAATAAAAGTTGGTTAACGGCTAAGTTGAAGAAAAGTGACTCATTCAACGTTTATTTAATGTTACTTAGCTCACTTTGAAGAAACGTTTGAAAAAATTCAATAAATACATGTTTCCCAACGGGGGATAAATCAACCAGGTGAATCGTAAACGTCTATTATATGTAGAATCAACCTTTGGTGGAATTTGTGTTTCGGATGTAACGTAAAAAATTCAACGTACAACGTTGAATCAACTTCAGTCACCACAAATAAACGTTTAGTATAAGTTTGTGTGTTTATTGGGCGGCTTGAAGGAAAAACGCACTTTAGGGACTTTATCAGGGGAAAGCCAATGAATAAGTATGAAGTGGGGATCACGAATGCAATGACTACCTATGAGTCATCTGTAATTACCAGGACAGTTATAGCTTCAAAATTAATTATATGTGTTTTTTCACAACAGTTACATAAATGTTACATCTCGAAACCAACTCAACTTGTGTACGAGGTCTGTTCAGAAGAAAAGTATTTATTTATTCAATATTATTTTATCCCTCTGAAAGTAATCCCCCTCAGATCAAAGATTATAGAAAGATAGGAACGGATTATATGGAGTTTTTAAAACAAACTCCATATAATGCTAATTCTTTCTAGCTAAAGGATCGTCATACTCACTTCCAGAATCCTGCGACAGCTTCATCTTGTCCAACGTGGACGAATCCCTATCGTTGTACACCAAGACACCCGCTGCGTTGCTCTTGTAGGCATTATCCACCTTAACCTCAAAATTACACTTCCCCCTCTTAATCAGAGCGATCCAAGGCTCCCCCGGTGGAGGCAATCTCCTGTCCCCCCTGGAGCTCATCAGGGGCATCTCACATCCGGTGTGTTCGTTGGGATCCAAAGCCGAAGACACGTGGATTATGAATCCAGACGCAGGTCCAACGAAGCCTCCCCCAAAGCGCCCCACCTCTGTCTTATCCCAGGTCCAAAGGCCGTTTTCGTCCTGCTTGGTGACGTTTAAGTAGGCCGTGGTGTAGGTGTCTTCAATGTAGTCCTCTGAGATGTGAGAAAAAGGGGGATGAGACACCCAGTCCTCGCCCCGGACTGCTAGCATCTGGGTGAGGAGGGTGAGCAGCAAGGTTCTGTTCTGGGGCATGTTGGATCTTTCGGTATTATGTTGTTGAACCTCGGGTATGCGTCGTTCGGCGAGCTTTTTCTTCGATGGATGAGAGTGCTGAGACTACCATATCAATCTGCAAATGAAAAATACAGTTTAAGGCGATTTATTCACGTTTATATTAGATTCAAGGGTGAAATTCGGCAATAGTAAATAATCGATAGCTTGGACAATTTGTGCAAAGTTAGAATTATATCATCGCATTAATCTTATTTCAAAGGGTTTTCCACCTTGTACTGAAATTGACGCATAACAAAAATATTTATCCACAACTATTGTATAGTAATACGATAATATTCATAAATCACAAGTGAATAATGAGTTATTATATACTGCTGTCAGATGCTTCATAGAATTTGATTTATATTATACTAGCGACGGTAATATCTTCGAAAATATTCACTTTAATCATACGTCTGAATAGTCTGAATTTTTGTACCTTCCTACCCTATAAGTTAAGTAGTGTGATGAAATGTCGCTAAGTTTCGATCCAAGTAAAACTGTTAAATAAAGACAGTTGCATCAAAATTTTATCATAATTCCCTAAATTATGGCACCTACCGACCCCCTAAGTTAGAAAAGTGATCAAATACTAACTTGAAGTCTTAGTAACACTCAGTTAAAAAAAAAACATCAAAATCATTTCAGTAGCTATGGCGTCATGCGCTTCTTGACACGATCACGCCAGATTTCTGCGGGAATAAGGTATTTTCCCGCCGTAAAAAGTAGCCTGTGTCCGTGCCTAGGATTCTATCTTTATATTTACCAAGTCTTATAAAAATCCGTTCAGACGTTAAGGCGTGAATGAGGTGAACTTTTAAAACAAACGATTAAAAATCACTAACTTAATTAGTTTTCTGCCTACTGCCTACGCCTTAAGTACGATAGCATTAATATTAATAGCCCATATCCTTTTCTAGGTTACTATCTATCACCTAACTAAATTTCATCAAAATCCGTTCAGCCGTTTAGGCATGATAGAGCAAAACTCCCAGCAAAAACAAAAAAAAATCACTAACTCAATTCAGTTTTCTGCCTACTTCCTACCCCCTAATTACGATGACGTGATCATTTTGATCTTTTATCCGTTTTTAGGTAACCATCTATTACCTTACAAAATTTCATCAAGTTCAGCCGTTTAGACGTAAAAGAGCAAAAGTCCCAACAAAAACGACTAAAAATCACTAACTCAATTTAGTTATCTGTCTACTGCCTACCCCCTAAGAACGATGGCGTGATTTTTTATAGCCTATGACCTTTTCTAGGTTATCATCTATCACCATACCAAATTTAATCAAAATCCGTTCAGCCGTTTAGGCGTGAAAGAGTAACAGACAGACAGACAGAGTTACTTTCGCATTTATAATATTAGTATGGATTCTTTAAATTGATATTTCAGTATTCTAAAGTACTCCAACTAACAAATATGGGTATACCTTGTCAATCGATGGCCAAATCTACTTTTATTCAATCAATTGAAGCAATTTTCATCACAAAATATACAATGACAAGTTCTCCAAAAAATTTTCTTCTGTCAACTTTTTCCACACATGTAATAGAAAGGTCTTGTCGTGGTCGCAAAATGTTAGAATCTTCAATAAATATATGCAGTAGTTGTGGATATAATAAAGTATAGGATGCTACTTGCGTATAGGTATAATGGCTGTTATTCACTCGGTGAGTTGGCCACCCGCCTACGGCTAAACCTCGTGAATAATAGCTATACTCGTTGCGTAATACTCTATTATAGCCTGAAAGAGCAATTATAAACTTCAATGGAGTTGTGGTGACTCGACCCAGTGTACGTGTCGATCAAGATTGTCATCTCATGACTCAGAAAAAAAACATGTACATACAGTAGTAATGACGATTTTAAGACTTGACTTCCTATACTAAAGGGTTTTCCAATAATAGGTGTTATTTCGAATAGCCCGCTATTTCGGTAGATGTCACGTTTGAAGCTGTCATTTTTTGACATTTGACAAGTAGAAATTACGCCATTAATAAAAATGGAACGATACACGCTTCAAGAACGGATTGAAATTATTAAAATCACTATAAAAATGATGAAAATTTGCAGAGACGGTTCGTAAAACTCGAACATTTTTGGGTCGTCGTGAAGCACCTAGTCGGACCGCAATAAAGAAAGTGGTGGAAAAATTCGAGCTGTGGGACTAGTTAGTGATGTGAAAAATAAAACCCGTGCACGTCGCTCAAGAACAGCCGAGAATATTGCTACTGTAGCCGAAAGTGTTGAAGAAAACCCAGCTTTGTCCATTCCTCGTCGTTCTTTGGAATTAGGCATTCCACAAACGTCATTACACCGTATTTTGCATAAAGATTTGGGTCTTGAGGCTTATAAAGTTCAGTTAACACACAAAAACTCGAGCTGTGTGCACACAAGCAACAAAAACACATTGATCTTTTGCGGGAAAAGTTTCCGGACCGTGTTATCTCTAGAAGAAATGATCACAATTGGCCACCGAGATCTTGTGATAGGCTATCAAGGACATAGGGCAGCCACTTTGCGATTTAGTTATGGAAAATTTCATTAAAAGGATATAGTCCTGTAAGCGTGGTCGTGGTGGTCATTTGCCTGATGTTTTTCCACTATTAACGGCATAGCTTCTTCTTTATAATGAAATAAACATCCGACCATTTATATTGAAAAATGGCATTTTTCTATGAATATCAAAATAACACCTCTTATTGGAAAACCCTTTATTAACAGTGAAATACACGAAAGTTAGAGAGTTAACTGTAATAAATCTACTTACAGGTTACAAAACCTACTGCAGACATCACGAAAAAATCTAGAAAGAATAAAATGAGTAACCAAAATAAAATGTTTTGGTTTTCGTCAAGCGTTTTGATGAATTCCGTAAACGTATCACTTTAGATAGAACACACGTGAACACTTACATTCTCTTTAGTGTTCAATGTACTCTTTGGAGAGGAAGCTGCTTCACCAACCACGTTAAAGATCAGTTTAGTAGTTTTCATCTTAGCGTTAACATTCTAATAGAGTTAGAATAACAACAATTATGAAAAAGGAAATTTCAATAAGATGTGGACAATCTTATACAATTCCGATCAAAATTCTCAGATTGCAATCTCTTTTCTTATCAATCAATCAACTCTAAAGGTACTTTGATTTGTACTCAGTTGATATACATAACTTGGATCATCAAGAGTATAATATAGATACTATTCGAATTTTTTTCAATTACGAACTTAAATGAACACGTGTGCTATTCCCATCAATCTGATTAATTTATATGTTCACACATAAAAAACATTACTACCAATAAAGTTCTTGCAGGATCGAAATGTGAGATGAGCAAACAAACCAGTAAAAACGGGAAAAATCAACAAGAGGTCTACAAAAATTATAAACAAGTAGGGAAATAAGCACAGTTTCGTCCTTGCGAATCGAACTTGCATAGTTCTGACGTAATCCTTCATTTAATTGACTTGTTAACGTTTGAGTTTTATGCTCCAAATCACTGTAAGAACGGCGCGAGACAAAGATTGGACAAGTACTGATGATGTATAATCGATAACTAATGGATGGAAAATGAGAACGGGTATAACAAATTGAAATGTGGTGTGAAATGGAACAGAAACAGCTGCTTTGTTACTCGTTGCGAAGTGTATTATTATGGAATAGCAGTTGCGGTTGATCATAGACATAAGTTTCCTGCTCAATCACTCCTATGTGTTATAATGATTGTCTTTTACTGCATCATCTTTGGGATTTTGAAAATGATAATGAAGAAGTGACAAAAACCAAATGCTAATTTCTATTTGGTGCACTGTTAGACAGGAAAAAAGCCTACAGGGAACTCATTCTCGATACTTGCGCGAGCATAATATTCATTGTTTGAACTGGGATCGTTATAGATATTTCGAAATCTGACAATACTCATGTCGTCCTACTCTAAAGCTCAGGACCATAGAGATAGGATAGTATAGAGTGCCATCATTTGAAATAAACAGATGCGCCATATTTCTACCACCTAACGTCAAATTTGACAATCGTTGAATTTTCTGCACTGTTACACAGGAAAAAAAGCTACAGGGAATTTATTCTCGATACTTGCGCGAGCATATTCATTGTTGAACTGGGATCGTTATAGATTCCAGAGATCTGATGTAATCCAATATCTGTGAAGGCTTCAACGAGGTTAGTTCCTCACTTTTAAAAGTTTCTCGCCCAAGGCATTCTTTCTTCAGGCTCGCAATGCCATAGCATTCCGTGACTAGGTGAATGGGGGTTTCTTCCTCCTCCCCAAGTAACCTACACTCGTCAGTGTCCGACAATCCCATCCTTAACAGGTGCTTCCTAAGGCGACAGTGTCCCGTAAGAAAGCCAGTGAGGAGGTGTAATTGTTTTTTACCAAGATCCAGATATCTTTTCGATCTTGCTGTTTCAAAGTTCCGAAGGAACTTAGTGGAATTATCCATCCCTGGTAGATTCCGCCAGAGTGATTCCCTCTCGGCTTTCTCCTTGTCCAGAAACTCCTTCTTATAGGTACATTTACTTATACCGCAGAAGCGTTCTGGGCCAATGATTGACATTCGTGCGCTCTCTTTGGCAAGTGTATTGGCCTCTTCGTTTCCTTTGATTCCCGAATGGCCGGGAAACCAGATTAAAAAGACCTTATTTTTATTGCCAACCTCATTGAGTTTGTTCCGGCACTCCCAGATCATCTTTAAGTGATGCCATTTTTATGGAGGTCTTTTGTTCTCTACCCTACTCATTCGTGAAAACCCAAGGAGGTCGTAAATGGCGTTGATAAAACCTACAACCTTTCCAAAAGCCTTGACCTTTACCTCTAGGGTGTCCAGGTTTCCCCATATGAATTGTACTTAAGCTAGATAGCTCTAGACACTTGCATACAACGTGTAGAACTGTATCTGCTTCTGATCCACATAACCTACAAATCTCATCTGCTGACAAATGATGTTTGTATCGACAGTCCCCAGCCTCAACATCACCTGAAGCCCAGCTCGTGACAGCTTTATGAGCTTTCTGGTATAGGTATGTGAAATCATCACGAACTTTTTGGACTGCGTGAGTCCAGGCTTGTTTCTTTATAGGGTTATCTCTGTTATTCAACTCCCATTGCTAGACCGCTGTCTTACATTGGTCTTTTTCAATCCCAAAGAAAGGTTCAGGTTCAGCAGGTGTTAACTTGATACACTTTTTGCACAGTTCGTCGGCTGTTCCATTTCCTTCAACACCACAATATCGTGGTACCTGTAGTAGAGTCATTTTATTGAACAGTAACACAGAAACGAGACCTACAGAGAAGCTATTATTCAGAAGGCAAGAAAAATAAGGTCTTTTCAACCTGGGTTCCCGGCCACTCGGGAATCAAAGAGGCCAATACACTTGCCAAAGAAGGCGCACGAATGTCACTCATTGGCCCAGAACCCTTCTATGGTATAGGTAAATGTACCTATAAGAAGGAGTTTCTGGAGAAGGAGAAAGCCGAAAGGGAAAACTCTGGCGGAATCTCCCAGGGATGGATAATTCCACTAAGTTCTTCCGGATATTTTAAACAGCAAGATCCAAAAGATATCTGGATCTTGGTAAGAAACAATTACACCTCCTCACTGGCTTTCTTACAGGACACTGTCGCCTTAGAAAGCACCTGTTGAAGATGGGATAACCGGACACTGACGAGTGTAGGTTCTGTGGGGAGGAGGAAGAAACCCCCATTCACCTAGTCACGGAATGATTTGGTATTGCGAGCCTTAGGTGGGAATGCCTTGGGCGAGAAACTTGTAAGAGTGACGCCTTCACAGATAATGGATTTCATCAGATCCCTGGAACTGGATGGCGAGCTGTGAAAGATGTGGCCAGAACAGCTCTGTAAGGGGGCATAATAGACCTTGAGGTCGCAGTGAACTGCAACCCCGTGTTAAACTATCAACTGTAATGTTATTCACAATAGAATTTGATCTGGTTTGGTTCACCGATGATCATCTTGATATATTTCATGTTTTTTTTCGCAGAAGCATTCAGTTCTGAAATATCGAATTCATTTAGGGCCCCCGCAGACTGCAGACTTTTTATCGGCCGATAGTTTAGTCGGGTTGGCTGAAAGTGCGATACTGCCGATACTGAATCGCTGTAGTGTGCGCATATGCATTCCTCTCTATACTGATTAAGAAGCCGACAAACTATCGGCCGATAAAAAGTCTGCAGTCTGCGGGGGCCCTTAAACTTAACGAACAAACTGGTAACATCATAAGATAAATCATCCATATCGAGCATAAATCTGCTTCTTCCTCCTTTTTATTAACAATTTAATCCAACAACCCGGAAGAAATCTCCTAAAACCTTGGCTTGAGGTCGCTCGAAGTACCAAATAAGACCGATATTTCGATGACCTGAATACTTAATAAACCGACGATGTCGAGGTATTGAATCGACGCACGAAAACAACCTGCCTAATCACCTTGATGAAAATGGACTTTTTATTGAGATCTGGTCGTTACGGTGTTCGGAAACGAAGAGAATGGGTTCTGTACCGGAAAAATAACCGTATTGATTCATTGCTTTCAATGTTGTTCCGACAGAGAGATAACCTGTTTCCTATGCGATAGATAGTTATATTTGGACATTTAAATGGATCTTATGAAACTGTCTATTTCCTTTCGCATGATGGAAGAAAATGGGCTGTCTATTCGTTGATATTTGAACTACCGGTTATTTCGAATCTGACAATACTTATGTCGTCCTACTCTAAAGCCCAGGACCATAGAGATAGGATAGTATAGAGTTGCCATCATTGAAATAAACGTGGTATCAGATGCGCCATATTACTACCACCTAACGTCAAATTTGATAATCGTTGAAATTTCTGGAGGAATTGTGATTCTTGCGCCTGTTTCTACTTAAATTGTGATTTTTTCTGCAATATACAATAAAATGGTATCGTGCACTGAAAGACTTTCTTCAAACAGAGAAGAGACAGATAAGAAGAAAATAAGAGGTAAAACATATCACAGGTAAGGATGAGTACTGAACAGATCCGCATTCGAAATTTTTGCTAGTCTATCTTGGAAATCTGATATCTTTTTATATGTGTATATGATCGCCTGAAGAAACATTGTTTATTTGATATTCAATTGACCTTATTTGAACAGGATTAGTAAAAACCCAACGCGTCATATTTTTTGGGTGAAACTTGTAAACAGAAAAAACTGGCAACTTAATTCAATCCTGAACTTTCCGCCATATTGGTCCCCGACTTAGCCCTGCCCAGTGGTACAATTTTTCCTTACTCAATTGTATGTCATAGGGTCCCTTCTCTATTATATCTCGATGCCCAGGATTCTCGACAAGTGATCTTTCAATGCGTATACGAACTTCATTGCAAGTGATCAAAAGATCACTTGTCGAGAATAGCATACCTGGGAAGTGAACCCTCTATTTTACAGACGGAGATAATGGCTGTCCATATATACGCTCAAGAGTGTCAAAAGATGAACGTCAAGAGGGCGCATGTCTACATCACTGGAGCTAAATATAAAATTTTGACTGGATAGGGTTTCTTTTTTTCAAATATTCGAGGTGAAATTCCAAAAAGTTAACTAGAGAACTCTTCGACATATTTGGAACATTCTTCTTCTGAAAGTTGAAGTATTTACAGAAATTTTTTATTTCGAGAAACCACTCTCGGCTCGAAATTTGCAACTTACAGACGTTTGGGCAAAACCAAAACCCTCTGTTCCCCTAGCCACTGATCACATCAGTTTCAAACACTTCCAAAAAAATCAAGTGGTCAAGCAAGCAGCGAGAACTTCCCAAAACATAGTGATCACAATTCAACATCTAGTTTTATCCTATAATAGTGATTATTCGATAATTGAGTAATCACATTCGATCAAATGATCAAACTCTGAAATCGATAGATCACCCTAGAATTAGTTCGACTGTTTAGAATCGAGTGGTCACTCCAGAATCGAGAGTGAATGATCACATTCGAGAATCAAATGATCAAACTTTAAAATCGAATGATCATCCCAGAATCGGCAACTGTCGAAAATCGAGTGATCACTCCAGAATCTAGAGAGAATGATCACATTCGAGAATCAAATGATCAAACTTTGAAATCGAGTGATCATCCCAGAATCGGCAACTGTCGAGAATCGAGTGATCACTCCAGAATCGATAGAGAGTGATCACATTAGAGAATCAAATGATCAAACTCTGACATCGAGTGATCACCAGAGAATCGGCAATTTTCGATAATCGAGAGAGAGTGATCACATTAGAGAGTCAAAGGGTCAAACTTTGACATCAAGTGATCACCCCAGAATCGGCAACTGTCAAGAATCGAGTGATCACTCCAGAATCGAAAGATAGTGATCACATTCGAGAATCAAATGATCAAACTTTGAACCGAGTGATCCTAGAATCGAGTCGAGTGTCGAGAATCAAGTGATAACTCCAGAATCGGGATCTGTCGAGAATTGAGTAATCACTCCAGAATCGAGAGTGAATGATCACATTCGAGCAGCAAATGATCAAACTTTGAGATCGAGTGATCCCCCAGAATCAGGTCGAATGTCGAGAATCGAGTGATCACTCCAGAATAGCGAACATTCGAGCGTTTGAAAATTCAATCATCAATTCACCGAAACAATAAAACAAAGCCACAATTCTGCGTAATCTCTGTGACAGCTATGAACGTGTTAAATACGCCGACACTATCAACATTCGTTTTATGCTGATGAACGGAAATCCCATCCAATCTCACTTTGGAAAGTCGTTTTACACGCATAAAAAACCGCAATCATCCAATTTCTCAACGAGGAAGTCACGAAAGACAACGATAGCCGTTTCCCTGCAACAATATACCTATTTATGATTAATCTCCGCCGAGGCTCTTGAAAATTTATTCATGATTCTCGAGCGAACCGGAACTCGCCGACGTTCATTATTACGTGCGATCGAAGTCGCCTGCTACGACGGCTTAGCCAGAGGTAAATTGTCTAAACCTTGGTTTAATCCATGACTGCTTTGTTGAAAAAAGTACCTAGAATTGTTCTGCGAAACGTGAAATATGTATTATTGGTTCGCGTGTTACGTATCGGTTCGAAATAGGTCTCTTTTTAAATTATATTATTATGAATTATCTTATCACTGTTATACTTTTAGTGTGGCATTATTATCTATATAGCTTCTACCAATTCTCTTCATGTTAAGTTGCCCACTGGGTTACTCAAGGAAAGTAGGTAAAATTAATAGTACTTATAGGCAGAATCGAGAATAAGGTCTTCGAGATCTTTAGAGAATCAAGTGATCACTTTATGAACATTGCATAACATTCAAGAATAGTGATCATAGAATATAGAATATATATAGAAAACTTTCAAGAAACCAGTAATCGTTTTAGAATAAAATATTTACAAGAATCGAGTGATCACGAGCATTGAGAATTTTGCAGAAACCAGTGATAACTTCAAAATAGAACACTTTTCGGGAATAGATTAATCTGACTCGAGCATCGAGTGATCACTCCAGAATTAAGAACATTCGAAACATGAGTGATCATTTCAAGAATCAGGTGATCATCCTAGAATCGAGAGATCACTCAAGCATCGGGAACTAGCGAGAATAGTGAGATCACACTCGGAAATCTAGTGATCACTCTAGAATCTCGAACTTTCGAGAACTCAGAACTGTCGAGAATCGAAAAATCATTTCAGATCTAAATCTGTCGATAACTTTCGAGAATCAAGTGGACATTCCAGAATAGGAACTTTCGAGAATCCAATGACCACTCCAGAATCGAGTGATCGCTCGAGAATCGTGAGCTTTCTAGAATAGAGTGGCCGCACTATAGCATCGAAAACTTCCAAGAAACCAGAAAACACATCAGAATCTAACACTGTCAAAAATCAACTGATCACTCGAGCATCGAGAACTTTTCAAAATAGAGTGAGTACACATTCGATAACTCTAATAATTTTCGAGAATCAAGTGATGACAGTTTGAATTCGAGAATCAATGGATTACACGAAAATCGAGAGATTACTCTAGGAATTGTCGAACATCGAGAACTTTCAACAATCGCTACAGAATGGGGAACATTCGAGAATCGAGTGATCACTCCAGAACCGAACACATTCAAGGATCAAGTGATCAGTCGAGCATCGAGAACTTTTCAGAATGGAGTGATCACACCCGAGTATCGAGTTATCACTCTAGGAACGAGAATATTCTATATCTGAGTGATTCCTTTCGAGAATCCAGTGATCCCACTTGGGAATCGAATGATCACTGCAGAATCCATAACTTTCGAGAATCTAGTGATCACTCGGGCAGTGAGACATGCTCGAATCGAGTGATCAATCCAGAATCAAATATTCACACCACAAAATAGAGTGATCACTGGAACATTGGAAAATGGCGTGATGATAATAGATAAATCTGCGACAGGAAAAAAATAAATAATATTTTGGCTCCAATACCTTTTTGCTGTGAAATAAGAATAAATAAAATAAAAAATCGATGTGTTTCAGATTCAATTTCGATGAAATTCTCATCAAAAAAACATGGAATTTATTACATATACCACTGAAATACTGTATGAAATATATCTTGATCAAATTCGAATCAGTGAGAGCACTAGCATTTTAGACTCCGCGATAAACAAGCAGGCGACAGACGGCATTGCATGCGCGTTAGGACAAATCAGACGGTTTTAATTGATCCAAGTTTGATCGTAATAATCCGATGAGAACTGGTCTTGTCCCGTTTAGGGGCGATCTTTTTCGAGTTTTCGAGACCGAGGAAGCGTGGGCTGCTGTAAATACGAAAGTGAAAGAGATAAAACGGGAATCGCCGGTTCAAGTTGTTGTTCAGTACGGGCTGCAGATATACGAGGGCGGTTTGATAAGTCTGTGACTTTTTGAATATCCCGCACAGTTATTCAAATGCAACAGTGCTGCTGTCAACTGTAATCTATTATTGGGCAACTGTCAAATTTTGAGCAAGCTACGTCATGCAGTTGGTGTTTGATAGCCATTCAAAGCAGCCAACCTCGTGAATTTTCACGAAAATGGTGAATTTCGGGTGCTGATTGAGCATTACTTTTTACGTAAAAACCATCACTGAAACTAAGGAAAAGCTTTATAAATACTACGGGGAGTCGCCATCATTTTCAATGATAAAGAAGTGGTTTACAGAGTTCCGTTGTGGTCTTACCAGCACTAGTGATGCCGAACGTTCAGGTGCCGTATTCTCGAGAAGTGATATTCGAGAACGTATACGAACTTCATTGCGCGAGTCCCTGTTTTACCTGCAAAAATGCACACCGCGCAATGAAGTTCGTATACGTTTTGGACTATCACTTGTCGAGAATACGGCACCTGGTCGCCCAAAAGGAGTGATCACGCTCATGCTGTAGGTATCTCAACTGAACGGGTACATAATATTTTACACGAATATTTGGACATGAGAAAACTCTCCGCGAGATGGGTGCCGCGATTGCTCACACTCGACCATAAGCGCAATCGTGTGACAACTTCAAAAGAGTGTTTAGCGTGATCCGGTCGAATTTTTGTGCCGTTTTGTAACTGTGGACGAAACATGGATCCATCACAACATGCCAGAGACCAAGGAACAATCGAACAGTGGGTTGCTCGGGGTGAACGTGGACCAAAGAAGGCCAAACAGACTCTGTCAGCCAACAAGGTCATGGCCACAGATTTTTGGGATGCACGCGGTGTCATTCACATTAATTACCTCGAGAAAGGTAAAACAATCACCGGCGAATATTATTCAAAGCTTTATCAATGGACAGATTCGACGTTGACTTGAAGCAAAAACGGCTGCATTTGGCGAAGAAGAAAGTGCTGTTTCATCAAGACAATGCAAGTGTGCACACTTGTTTAGTCACGATGGCCAAAATCCATGAATTGAGATACGAACTGCTACCCCATCCAGCATATTCTCCAGATTCAGCCCCCTGCGACTATTAGGGTACGTTCAGATGATGAGCGCTCAACGCGCGTTTTGCTAACGCGCGTTAACAACTACATGTATTTTGAACGCCCATCATCTGAACGTCCCTAAACAAGATATATGTTGTTGTAAACGCGCGTTAGCAAAACGCGCGTTGAGCGCTCATCATCTGAACGTACCCTTATCTGTTTCCAACCTAAAGAAATAGCTGGGTGGTAAGAGATTCGAGTCTAATGAAGAATTCATTACCGAAACAAACGCGTAATTTGAGAGCCTTGAGAAAACCTTCTATTTGGAGGGTATAAAAAAATTAGAAAAACGCTGGACTAAATGTATCGAGCTAAAAGGTGATTATGTAGAAAATAAAATGTTCATTTGCCGCAAAAAAATGTTTTATTCGAAAAGTCACGGACTTATCAAACCGCCCTCGTACGATCCGCTTTCAGAGGATAAACAAGAGATGATTGTTCTGTGTTGTTGGAAATCGGAGACCAGGCGTTTTTCTGAGAAAACTACGAATTGACCCGGAATTTTCATGAGACTTATCAGTAATTCTGGGAAAAATGGCTCGACATGTTTTTCTGTCGGTTTGGGCTTCCAAGAATTTTTTATAAAGCTTCTGGGACGTTCGAAATAACTACAAAGGTCAAGGTAACAGCGTGTAAAATGAATCATACTACTGTTAATTATGATCGAATAACAATCATTTGGAGCTGGGATATTTTCGAACAATTCCTAACAACGCACATGGAATTCAGATTTAATTTATTTATAAATTCGACGGTTCATCATTTAATCATTAACGGTGATGGTACAGTTTTTCACAATGTGTTTTTTTCAAATTAAATAAACGTATTATTAAATTTCGTAACTGATGTTTTTGATGAACTCCAATGTGTTGTAAAATGATGGTGTGTTGACATAAATATTTCAACATTGTTCAGGTTACATTCTACCTTCTACCTTATTCTTCACTCTGAAGAAATCTATTTAACTTCCGCAGTTCGATTATATCTGGCAACCCAGGAAAGTTTAGTGTATTGTGTACATTCTGTACATTTTGGTTTTATACAGGGTGTCCCAAAACTCGACGTCAACCCGGAACTGGGTGAAAGGGCAAGTAATGCTGGTTGTCAGAAAGATATAAAAAAATATTTAAGTTTCATGATATTAAAATAATAGGCATTTAAATAAACACAGAAAATTCCACACCTCGTGAAAGTCTTTTTACGCCTGTTGCCACAAATATCAACTTTTTCCAACTTTTTTTTTGCTGTGTAACCCTGAATAATGCTTGTCTGAAATGTAATCAAAATTTTGATACCAGCTGCTCTAGGTTTCATAAAAATAGGGCTAACTTAACTCAGAAAAAAAATCAAATAAACAATTGCATAGTTTCAACTGACTGTATTGAAAAAAATGTACTACGCAAGTTTGGCATGTTTTGTCAAAAGTTGGCGCATTTAGTGAGGATTCCAAAATGGTATAATTCTTGTTGAATTGTAGCTACCGTTGTTTGAATTCGCTTACGATTGCCTGTGAATACACTTTTTTTAACTGCTTCCTAGTAAAAAAAGTCCAGTGAACTGGTCGGACACGAGATTGGACCAGAACGTCCGATCCATCTTCCGGGAAAAATGTTTCCAGAAAAAAATTTCCAGAGAATAATTTTTCCAGAAAAAATTCTCTGGAAATTTTTTTTTCTGGAAACATTTTTTCCCGGAAGATGGATCGGACGTTCTGGTCCGATCTCGGGGATCGGACTTGAATCTATTGGACTTTTTTTACTAGGAAGCAGTGAAAGAAAAGTGTATTCACAGGCAATCGAAAGCTAATTTGAAATACAGTAGCTACAATTTACCAAGAATTATACCATTTTGGAATCCTCACTAAGGCGCCAACTTTTGACAAAACATGCCAAACTTGCGTATTACATTTTTTTTCAATATAGTCAGTTGAAACTAGGCAATTGTTTATTTTGATTTTTTTTCTGAGAAGTTAGCCCTATTTTTATGAAACCTAGAGCAGCTGATATCAAAATTTTGATTACAGTTCAGACAAGCATTATTCAGGGTTAGACAGCAAAAAAAATTGTTGGAAAAAGTTAATATTTGTGGCAACAGGAGTGAAAAGACTGTCACATGGTGTGGAATGTTGCGTGTTTTTTCAAATGCCTATTATTTTAAAATCATGAAACTTAGATTTTTTTTTATATTTTTCTTACAACCAGCATTACTTGCCTTTTCACCCGGTTCCGGGTTGACGTCGAGTTTTGTGACATCCTGTATAGTCATCAGGTAGGTAGTGGTGCATTGTTAGGCCATATTTTGACTTCCTTAGGTGTAGTGAGTAATAGTTCTTTTATATTTGGAGAAATGCTTGGCGGGGTTGCCATTGTTTGGTTGATTTGGGTTTATTTTGGAGTTAGAGATAGCGACATGATGTCTTGTCATGTTTTAAAATTCTTTCTCCAGGTAGTACTTGGTTGTCGTATTCATTCTCTGTCCAAATGATACTGTTTATTTTGAAGTTTGGTCTGATCTTTGTTGCCTTGGATAGCCAAGGTTAGTTTAGATGAGATATATGAAGAAATTGATCAAATTTGGCAACCTCAGATTCGGTTGCTGGCTGTTGTCCCTAAAAATATTCATGAATAATTGCTTGTTTGTATATTTACAATTTCAACAATGGAAAACATGTTTGAGATTAATTTTTCACGAATAGATATGGAATAAAACAGTAAAAATAATATTTTACGTAACAAATCCGAAAAATAGGGGGCGTTTATCGAACCAGGTCCAGATCTCTAAGTTATGATGGTCAGAACCTCAGAATTTAGGGAACTCTCCCATTGATATAATCTGTCATAACATTATTTCGGAATAATAATTAAATACAGTGGAACTTCCCTACAACGAAAGCGCTAAATCCGCAAAAAAATTCGTTATAAAGAAATTTCGTTGTACAGAAAATTTGTTTTTATAGTCGGCAATGTCGCGGTCGACTTCACTGATAAATTTAAATTTATCATTCAAACTTAAGTACTTGCTTTTAGATATTTTTGCACAACCAATGTTAGATTGAAACAAACAGGTGTATTTAAAACTGTTTCAGAAGGATCTCTCTGCCCGCCGTAATGATTTAGTTAAAGGTCGGGATTTATTACGTACGTCCGGAAAAATTTCGAAAAAAGCCCACCCTTATACCTTCTTACCAATACCCATTCAAAGAGTGATGTTCTTAGAATATTTCGTTATAGAGAGAATTTACTTCGTTTCAGAGGGTGTTTTTAACATGGAATTTGGATTCAAGGTGCAATGTCTTGTACGAAATTCGTTATACAGACGTTCGTTATAGAGAAGTTCCACTGTACTTCTGACTTACGTCGAAGTGGCCAGTTATAAATTCGAAAAGTATCTGAACTAGACTGAGAATAATAAGAAACCAAGGCGCTGTTTGTTATTGTTAGCTATTTCGTTCAATAATTCTACAGGTACAGATAAAAATAGCTGCAGGATATTCATAAATATTCAGTGAAGTACACACACTCCTTTCATATGAACTTGAAGATTGTTTTCGCAAGTGATCAAGCCAATCGACCACTTCAGAATTGTTTTCAGGGTCACACTTGCACACGCAGACTGGTTTGTAATGTACTAATATAAAAAAAAAGTCGGCAAATTTCACGCAAATTGAATGTGACTTCCTCTTTTAAATATGGTAGTTCTCACTTCTGGTTACCACAGTAATACCTACTCAGCTTTTTAAACACGAAAAATTCTATAATTATAATGCTCATGAGAACACAATAATATTGAAAACAAATACATATTCAATTTGGTCCAATAACAGCGGTTATTGCACTTCAAATTATTTATGTTAAAATTCGCACACAACCGCACCACAATTTCAATATTCACAAAATAACTGGATTACAGAATCCGGCCGATCCGGCCAAATTAGCCGAAATTACATAAAAATGCGGCCGGATTTTTCAGACTCGATTATTAGTATACTACCCAACGAGCGGTAATGTAGGTTATAGGTAACATACGCAGATGTACTATAGTAACCTACACTTTATCTAAGAGTTTTTCATTAAAATTGGTATCAATCTGCTATTTCAAAATTCAGAATAGATGAGTATTCAGTCAGACCAAAGGAAATGTGGAAAAAAATGGTGAAAACATTGAAAACGTTAAAAGAAAAACTGTGATAGAGTTCTCTATCGATCTGATGCTGATGACTGATGAAATGATTATGTAATTGCGTTTGAGAAAATGAGGGTAAAGCACTTATAACGTGACTTGAAGCGATCCGGCCAATAAGTTTGCCAAAGATCCGAGTGATTTCGGCTATATTACTGGTCTGATCATCGAGATATAATAGAGAAGAGACGCTTTGACATACAATTGAGTAAGGAAAAATAGTACCACTGGGCGGGGCTAAGTCGGGGACCAATATGGCGGAAAGTTCAGGGTTGAATTAAGTTACCAGTTTTTTCTGTTTACAAATTTCACCCAAAAAATACGACGTGTTGGGTCTTTAGGAATCCTGTTCAAATAAGGCCAATTGAATATCGAATAAACAATTTTTCTTCAGGCGATAATATACACATATAAAAAGATATCAGATTACCAAGAACAGGCTAGCGAAAATTTCGAATGCGGATCTGTTCAGTATTCATCCCTACCAGTGATATGTTTTCTTCTTATCTGTCTCTTCTCTGCTTGAAGAAAGCCTTACAGTGCACAATACTAGGGATGGAACGGATCGGAAATTTTGGCCGGACCGGATTTCAGTATAATTCAAGATTTGGCCGGACCGGACCAGAAACATGGCGGACCATATTATTTATCTACTTCTAAAGAATAATATATTCATAATTCAACTGATTTTGAGCAGCAATAGTATCCATAAACCAACAGCGTGGGTTGTAATAACTAATCCCTAGAACTCACCTCAATAAATAGAAAATATTCTCGGAATTACTTACAAAATTAATAAAAAAAAGGTCAGATCAAACAGACCTCACCGGTTGGTCAAAAGGAAACAATACATATTGATATTGAGGGGAGTACGATTAATGTCAACGCTTTTGATAAATATTCTCCTCGACATTCTCAATTTTGAAAATGCAGAATGATTCGAATTTCACTGAAGAAGTCTTAGATAAAGTATAGCATTCAAGTAAAGTATTCATTCATACATCTGCGTTATGACCGAGGTTATGACCCACATTTCCGCTCGTTGTAAAATACTACATATTCAAATCTTGAAAATTCAGCGGATTTTCATATAAATCCGGCCGGACCGGAATTCCGGCCAATTTGGCCGGATCGGCCGGATTCAGTAATCCGGATTCGGTCCGGTTCCATCCCTACACAATACCATTTTATTGTATATTATTAAGCAGAAAAATCACAATTTAACTAGAAATAGGCGCAAGAATCGCAATTCCTCCAGAAAATTCAACGATTGTCAAATTTGACTTTAGATGGAAGTAATATGGCGCATCTGATACCACGTTCATTTCAATGATGGCAACTCTATACTATCCTATCTCTATGGGTCTGATCCTGCTAAATCTTGAAATATACTGAAATCCGTGGTCAAAGTTGCAGATCCGTTCCATCCTTAGACTAAAGACTTTAGTCTTAGGTTTCATCCCTTAAAAATACGTTTCTTATTTCAAGTTTTCGTCTTCAGAATAACCGGCTATTGCACCAGGCCGTTAAATTCACCATCTCTCTAACTACGCCACTGTCCAACAATCAACAAAATCAAACGATGACACTTGACTTGATCAATTGTACTGTAGGCGTGATAAAAATTTAATGATTTCAATTAAAATCGAGCCAATGAATGGACAAACTTTACGTTGTTACTTTTATCGCGATTGATGGGCAGTCAAAAAACATTCGCATTGCGTCAAAAAGCCGATGTTCTACGATGTGCGAGGATGATGGATCTGTTGAAAACCCGATCGGCTTATTTTTGTCAATATTTTGTTGCCCTGGATTGTTTTTTTTTTCACAAGCTTGTCCTGACTATAGTTCCTCCTGTGCAGAAATTCTACGTAAATGTGTATGTTTTTCTTTCGAATTTTCCATAATGAACGGTCAAAATATGCTTATTGTAGTGGATATGGTATCCAATTCAACTAAACGCACAGAATAAGTAACATTCAATTCAGATGTGGAGAGTAGGACATTTTTTATTCTTTTGAAAAATTATTTCTCCCCATTTTTATATGAATTAAATCTCTTGATTTTACTACAGTGGAACTTACCTACAACGAAAGCGCTAAATCTGCGTAAAATTCGATATAAAGCAATTTCGTTATACAGAAAATTTGTTTCTATAGTCGACAATGTCGCGGTCGACTTCACTGATAAATTTGAGTTTATCATTCAAACTAAAGCACTTGCTTTTAGATATTTTCGCACAATTTTTCACACTAGCGTAATGGTTAGATTGAAACCAAACAGCCAGGGGTGTATTTAAAAATGTTTCAGAAGGATCTCTCTGCCCGCCGTAATGATTTAGTTTGAGGTCGGGATTTATTACGTACGTCCGGAAAATTTTCGGAAAAAACCCACCTTTATACCTTCCTACCAATACCCATTCAAAGATTGATGTTTTTTGAATATTTCGTTATAGAGAGAATCTAGTTCGTTTTAGGGGGTGTTTTTAACATGGAATTTGGATTCAAGGTGCAATGTCTTGTACGAAATTCGTTATACAGACGTTCGTTATAGGGAAGTTCCACTGTATATGCCCATATTTCATTAAGCTCACCTTGAAACGTTATTCTTTCGACAATTATCGTGATTACAGTCGAAAAAACTCGAACTTTTCAAGGTAGCCTTATGATCAAAATGCGAAAGTTGAATTCATGAATGAGTTGAATGATACCGATATTTCACAGGACATTTCGAAATTTGCGCAAATGCTTCCTACTTCACTTCACGTCAAGGTTTTTTAGAAACTTTTAAGTACTTAATATTGTAAACATTATTTTTAATCGTATTTCGTAACGAATAAATAGCGATAAAAATTGTTTTGGTCGATTTCATTCCACTTTTATTGTTAATTGATTTATTGTCTCGTTTTTGCAATTCAAATAATGTTTGTCTGGTTCCAATGAATCAAGTGATACAGTGACGTTTGAAAGGAAGGGCGCAGAAAATGCATTGTTATGGTAAAAAGACTCTCAGTAGCACACAATTGGAGTTAGAGCCATTTTGAAAAATAATATGAATAATATGGAGTCTATTATCATATCTTGACATAAATTGACGATAAATTTGCACCAACAATTTCTTAGATCGCCCTAAATCTCACGAATGAAAAATGCAAAAATTACGAAATGAAATCGTTTAAAACATATTCCAAATGTAATTTTTCCGAATATTTGAAATTGTAGCTTTATGATCATAGCACATAAATAGAGAAAACAACTCATTAAATTCGAAATTGGGTACAATATCACTAAAACGAATACTTACGAGCTAGTACATGAGTGTTAATGATAGCCACATTTAAGTACAATTAAAGTTAAAATTAGAATTATATTCGTCGAATATGAGCATAATATAACATTTCAAAGCCTTCTCATACTCGTTTCGAAATCGTTTTTAAATTGTGTTGAAAGGGAATGAAACTAGATTGTACAAAACTGTAGGAGATTGCAGAATTGTTTAGTTCAAAAATTCAACCGGTAAATTCCAGATTGAAACCATTAAATTTAACAGCTCAAATTTGGGTTTGATTGAAACTAAATTGAACTTTTTAATGAAAATATTCTGTATAGCTTTGTCTCTCAAAAAGTGTTTAATCATCAACAATTTACAACTTACTTTTCTTCACTTTAATCAATCCTTTTCTTCGGCGATTGAGACTCGTTATTTCTATGCTCAAACATTTTATTTCTTCCAACTCAAACTGGAATTGCTTCAGTTTAAAATATTATCAAGCTTTTATCAGAATTCGGACGTACCCCGTGTAAAAAGATGAAACTTTAGACCGTTAATATTATTCTCAGAATAATGTAATGCAGTCATTAATATATTTGAAACTATACTGAAAAGTGTTTTATTTGGACCATTTCCATCTTTTCATATCATAATACCCATGGTTTCGTCAAGAATTCTATGATAGTTTGCAGGCATTTTAAAGAACATTGGTTTCTTATGACTTTTGAAGAGTTTGTTTCATTATGAATTAGTTCATTCACAGTGAGAAGAAACTTTTTGAGTAGTACTCCAATAAAAGCACATGAGACTCTCTGATCTATGATATAATTCATATAATATACTGCGTTCGAAAGTACATAGTGAAAATCATAGAAATAATCATAGACACGATGGTTATATTGGCAACAAAGATTTTCTTTTATAATATTGTTGATTCTTGAAAGAAATGTCTAATTTTTCATTTGCATTTATTTGTATCAAGTTATGTTATCAAAGAAAATTTCAAGTCTGCATATGTCGCACTAATGTTTTTTTATCTTCACAGAAAAATACATATAACAATTCATAGATTTACTTTAAAGTATTCTTTCTGAGATACAATGGAAAAACTTTCAGCCATTGCTGTGAATAAAACGATTTAAAGATCAAATTGTATTCGAAAGAAGGATTATTGGGTGTTTTACAATTATTGAATTGACACAGTTTCGAATTGTACCTTTATTTTGAAAGAAGGCATTCGTCAACGAGCATTAACCACCGTTACCAAGGTATAATTTTCATTATTTACCTAGCACCAGCAGCAAATCGTGTTAATTACTTAGCAAACATGAAACACTTCGATATTTTTCTGTACTGAACAACATGGTGGAAATAACATCATGAAATAATTAAAGTCGTCAATGAACTCGGATTTTAATGTAACGCACTCTTATAAAATTCGACCAACTCGTCGTAGTGTATACTTATCGAACGTCAAAAGAAAAACGCTAATCCAACAAAAGAGGACTCACACTGCGTCAGATTAGACCAGCTCCAACTTTCTCAGCTCCCAAAATCGACACTCTAAGGCCTGTTCAAACTGAAAAGCGAAGATTATTCACCAAAATACCATCACTTTTCCTTTGACTGTCGTCCGAAAATTTCGTTAGCTTCGCGCACAAAAGCACCACCTAGCAGTGCACCGTCTCGCGACCGACTAAAACAAAATAAACAGAACAATAACCAGCAACCATCGACGGCGAACTGGTAGATTCTATGCGCCGAGCGGTCGAGTTTTCACGAATTGAAAAAGCGAAGACGCGTCTATGGATTTTTCAGACCAACGCGGCGAAGAGCGAGACATCTGGAGAAAATCTTGAAACTTACGGTCGAGGGGGATTCATTTCCTTGTTTTCTTCACGGATTACTGTACGAGAACTATGAGAAGGTATTCTTGATTTTTCTTTTTATCTGCGTTCATTTCCGACGCGGATAGAAAGTAGCCGCTACTTTTTGAAGAGTCCTTGTCCTCCTGTACAACTCTCAGTCTTGTAACACTTAAAAATCGTTGAAATTTGATATTTTGGCGACGAATTCGAATTATTTTGATTTTATTCTATGCTTTCTGCTACGATTCATAGGATCATCTATGGATTACATTAGTCTCATTGAATTCTATGCATTACATGCATAGAACATTATGTAGTACTTTCATATCAGTCTCTGAGCAATGACCATAGATAAAGACGGTTGGATTTTATATGTTTCGAAATGAATAATATTTATCCACGACTATATCAGAATCTACATATTATACGTCTGTTCGCTTGGCCATAATAATTACCATTAATCAGTAGTGAATAATAACTAATAAATTTTATGCAGAATATACATGACAAGTTCTTCAAAAAATTATCCCGACTTTTTCGACACAAGTTACGGCCATCAAATGTTGAAAACTTTAAGAAAACATTCAGTAGTCGTGGATAAAGTATATACTCCGTTTACGAAAGGTTGAGCCGTCGGTTGGCCATGGAAATTTGGCATATTCCACTGTGTATATTGAAATTAGGTTATGTTCTTTATTTTCTTGTCAGATTGATACGCAATGTTTGTCAATATTGCATAGAGTTCTCTGATAACTCGCAAGCTCGTCGGACGAGGCCGAGTACATTCGGCAACGTTGACTTTATTTTTCTTTATGACAGTAAATACATACTGCCAACTTCAGATAAAAAAGAAACGTCTACTATGTGCTCAACCTTTCATGAACGGACTATAGTATTGTTCTACTCGCGTATAATGGCTATTATTATACGCTATGACCGCATATTATACAATTATCATCTCCTATTGAAGGCAGTTGAATAATAATGTATACTCCAGAAGTAAAAAAATTCTTTGAAAAACGATGATATACCTTAATACTAATATTTATTTAATAAATAAGAAACAGTGATATAATCACAATAATACTGCCAAAATAGTGTCGTCTTCACATTATTGTTGGTCATCCAAGACTGCCTGTAATATTTGATCCACGACATCCATCATACTACTCAATTTAGTTTGAATCGCTCCACCTACAGCGTCTAGAATGTATGTTTTGAAGATTGCAGTCATTGCGTCACTCATAAATTGTAAAACCAATCCGTGAGGATGAAGTCACGAATATGGATCTTAATATGCCTGAAACATAAAAAAACATTACATCTATGTCCAAGGATTTCTATGGTTTGGTCATTGTCAAAGGTAAACATCATCACTATTTTCATTTCTGTGTCAACAACTTGTTGAAATTTATGAAGTCCTTCATTAGATCAAAAACATGGACCTATAATACTAACTGGACGTCGAACTTCCTAACTGTCACGCAGAAAAAAGTGAGGCACGGTCCGCCATTTGCATTTTGGGATGAAACTCGAATATTTTGATGTTGTATACCATCTGTGCTCGAATTTTTTTCGTTGAAAAATTGACATCTCTCAAGTAAAACCCAAACTGCAAATGGCCGCCGTTTGCCTCCAAATTTTGACAGGTTCGCCATCATACTCCGTTCACGAAAGGTTGAGCACATAGTAGGCGTTTCTTTATTTATCTGAAGTTGTCAGTATTGCTGTCATTACGTAAAATAAATTCAATATTGCCGAATGTACCCGGCCTCTTCCGACGAGCTTGCGAGTAATCAGACAACTCTATGCCATATTGACAACATTGCGTATCAATCTGACAGAAAAATAAACATCATAACCTGAATTTTAATATACACAGTGGAATATGTCAAATTATCATGGCCAACCGCCGGCTCACCTTTCGTGAACGGACTATAGTTAGTATTATAAATCTATGATCAAAAAGTGCAAAAGGATTTACCCTGAATTTGGAATCTCGAACAGCCTCAAAAAAGCTTGATTCACATTGTAATCGATAACGAGACTAGTCCTCATCAGCAGATCAGATACTTCTGCTGTAAGCTTTCCACTAGGTCCCATAAACATTAAAGCTGCTTTGTATTTACATGTGAACTAAAAAATTGAAATAAAATTATATGAATCGTCTTAAATTTACTATACCAGTGATTTATTTTTGTTGCATAACATTAAAAATTAGTTTGGGATTGAAACCAAACAAGAATTACTTTAAAAACCCATTTTCTATGGTTTAAATAGGTATAATCTATGATATACCACAGATGAACAAATATTCTGTGGAATAGATAAACTCTCTGTGGATACGCCATCACAGAATCTGAAATCATTTTTAAATGAATTGTTTTTCTTCACCTTCAGATCCCCTACGCTCATTGGTAGATCGAATTGCAGTTGTTTGTTGTGATGGTTATAGGTCAAAACAGCATCTTCATTAGGCCTATACAATGTGGACAAACCAGTGATTTGTAATTTCTTCAGCTTAAGGTATCCCCACCAATATCCCTGTAAATAGTTATAATACTCAAAGTCTATACATAAGAGAAAAATAAATGTGAGTAGCACAGCGTCCGAGCAATATGATTAAAGAAAATCTATGATCTCAAAAGAAAATGCATAATATGCTCTATGGAAAAGGTCATAGAACAATTTTCACCTATTTCAATATGGAATGCTGGTTCATAGAGGTGATAAGAATGGATATTCCTCAAATAATTACAATTGCATTATTTAATGATTTTAATTTCTTAAACTCGTCTTTCTTGAGTTCATCAGATCACAAAGGACAAAAAGTTTCTACTGCTTTTATTATAATCGTTTCTAATGTGTTTCGAAACATAAAACCGTAATCTAGAATTTAATTTTATCACTACATAATTATATGGATTAAAATTAGTAAGACATGATATTGTTTCATTCAAATATTCGAGAGGGTAGGTTTATATCGTTAATTCAATTTTTACAATATATTTTCATTGATATTCAGAATGATAATAAAGCTTATCTTCATTGAAAAAGATTGAGAACTCAGTCATGTTCATTTCACATACCTCTTTAATATCATCCATTGGAAGTGGGTCCATATCGTCCTTTTTGAGAAATTTGTTGAGATTCGTCAGAATACGCTCTGCGAAATTGTTCACAGTAGCTTTGTAAATGTCTGAATCCTGTAAACTGTTTTTTTTATCGTTATAGTTTAATGTAGGTAGTGAATAAAAATATATTTCCGCCGACCTCGAAATGAAAGGTGATTTTAATGTGTACGAAATTGAATATTAATGAACCATTTTAATGCTCAATTTAGGCTATTTTAATGTGCAATCCTCATGGCAACCGTACACAAAGTATTCAGAAGCACTACGAGAAATGTCAAAACTCTACTGGAACATAGAAACATAGAAATTCCATTATGCCAAATGTAGGTATGTCTTGTGCAAAATGAGAATGTATTTCAATCAAGATTTTATACACAATTCATGTTGCGATCGTCGGAAAAATCTTGTAATCAACTCTGTTATCAATCGAGCGTCTAATGGTCTCGAACTATTAACGCGTTCGCTGCGCTCACGCGTTAAAATATCTTGACCATTAGTTGCTGTCTTTAATAACCTAGTTGATTAAATAACTAATTTCAGTATAAGAAACACTGAATTGTCTACAATTTCAATGCAGAGCAATATACTGAACTGTTTCACAATGTTTATAATTCAGGTCAGTTGATAAAAAGTCCATTATAATTTAATGACATCTATGCTCCATTGTCATCAATGATGACATTCATCTAATCAATTTTCAAAGAACTTTTTTCAACTGAACGATTAACAGTCAGGTGCATTACCATTAAATGAAAAATTAAATGAATGTCATCGTTATTTTATCATTCAAATCAAAATTATAAAAAAAACTTATATGATGGAGCAAAGATTATTACATTAAGATATAATGAACTTTCTTGCAAGTCGAAAGTAAAACTGAAAAGAATTCTGAACTAAAAAAAATATCACCTTGTGTTTAAGTTGTGAAAATCGTTGAATAATTCTGGGTCATCAAAAGGTATTGGTATTGTTCTTTCCACAACATAACCCTGATTGACCCTACAAAGGGCAAACAGAGAAAAGCACAAAATAAAAGTTTTCATTGTTCAATAGATACAGATACTAAATAACTCTTTATTCACTACAGAGTATTTATAGTTATCAACAAAAATGCAAGGTTGAAATCTAAAATCTTTGATAATGAATCCGAATCAGATAAAGTTTGATTTCAATCTACATAGATGCTGGTAGTTTATTTTTTTAATTGTTCATTTGAGTGGATGAGATCGGTCAAAAATAATATTGATGACGTAAAATTTTTATCTAATATAATATACTAACGACCTGAAAAATTACGTCCTTCAATATTCAGTACGACTCACCCTGTAAACCTGTATAAAGAAAGACAAATACAGTGGAACTTCCCTATAACGAAAGCGCTAAAATCGTTATAAAGAAATTTCGTTATACAGAAAATTTGTTTCTATAGTCGTCAATGTCGCGGTCGACTTCACTGATGAATTTAAGTTTATCATTCAAACTTAAGTACTCGCATTTAGATATTTTCGCACAACTTTTCACACTAGCCTAATGGTTAGATTGAAACCAATCAGCCAGGGGTGTATTTGAAACAGTTTCAGAATGATCTCTCTACCCGCCGTAATGATTTAGTTTAAGGTCGGGATTTATTACGTACGTCCGGAAAAATTTCGGAAAAAACCATCCCTTATACCTTATTACCAATAACCATTCAAATAGTGATGTTCTTTGAATATTTCGTTATAGAAAGAATTAGCTTCGTTTTAGAGGGTGTTTTTAACAAGGAATTTGGATTCAAGGTGAAATGTCTTATACGAAATTCGTTATACAGAGAAATTCGTTATAGGGAAGTTCCACAGTATGTCGTGGGAAAAATTTGACCAATATGCAGCGAATCATGTTTGTTAAATCGAAGCATTAAGATTATTCGGTGAATTCTGTTTAAAGATTTCTTTTAATAGGAGGAATATCATAAAAAAATTTGATATACGAACAGATGTTGACAACCTTATTTACAGTAGGTAACGATTGCGCAAAAACTTATTTTTTCGCTGAAAAGATATTATCAAAATATTCAAAGTCATTAATCTATTAATCTGAAATACACAGGTGACCATATTGTGACGATTAATTGATTAATATGGATATAGATAATAGATTTTCAACAATAAGATTCCGGTAAAGATAAAATTTTGCACTTTCGCATGTGTTTGAATAAAAATAAATACGGTAGCTTCTTCAACTTGGAATTCATTTCCTTAGTAGAGATAAAATATTTTGCATAATTTATTGATACCTAGATACTTGATATAAGGAATATTTCAATTTTAAAAGAGAAGCAATTTTTGGGGAGTGTTCAATATAGCAAATGAAAGGATTCTCAAAATTTGAGAATATAGAGTTCTCAATTCGTTGATTTGATTACAAATCGTTGGTTTATGTCAAAAATTCAAGAAATGTCCTGAGTAGGCAAGTGCTTTTGAGCGCACGTTCATTGGAGAAACAATAATTTTAATAAATTTCACCCGAAAGCGATGAATTTTGTACAATTGTACTTCTCTAATTATCAATCACGAATATGAAAACAAAATTGTAAAATGTCAAACGGTTTCGTTACTACAGCCATTCAAATATCTCGTTCAGACCATTGATATAATAAAAAAAATTATTTTGAGTTCTAAAGTCAAAACAATTAAATTATTGGTATGTCCAAACATTTTAGATGAATTTATAGAAAAAAATTCAGTGAAACTTAGTTGGGACTCGAACCGACGTAGGTATTAAATAGGGAATTGAGACTGTTCTAAGGATATTAATATTCGTTGCCAGGCAATGATAAGTAGTTCATAGAGTTTGACTGGTATTTGAATTTCACTGAATATAATTTAGCCAGTAGTCAAACTCTATGAACTACTTACTACCATTGCCTGGCAACGAAAATTAATATCCTAGTTAAAACAGTCTCGTTTCCGGACGGCCCCACGGACAGAATTGAATTTTATCACGAATTCGTCATCAGGGAGTAAAACCATATCGTTTGAGACTATTTTTGGCCAAAAATTCGAAAACAACAGACATTTGAGCGCTCAAATTCTTTTGAACCAACAGTGCCGGACTGAGTTGCGCTTCATTTATTCTTTGAATTGGCCAAAAAAAAATATGCTTGAAAATCCCCAATTCTTAGTCATTTGATGCTTTGTATCTGTAGAGAGAAAGTCCTGCATGGTTTTCTTTGTGTCCCAGTCTTGTAAATTTCATTACCTCAAATCAAATGGAATGTCTTCCAATCCAATTTAGTCACGTTTGAAACGTGTTTTAATAAGATCTTTCAGATACGTCATTGTTCCGAGAATTTTAGTCGTGGGCGAAGAAAGAATTATCGATTTTGAAAGCTTGTTAGAAAGAGCACGTGGTGCTTCTATGATTCATGACCACACGAAACCATTTAAATCTCAGAAAAATTATAATTCCACGTGCTATTTATCTCTTCAGTCCCACAAAAGATTTGTGGTGGATCATTGACATCAATTTTATTTCCATTATGAACTAATTTACATTCTATAGCGCGCTTTTTCATCAAAAAAGACGATTTGCTCTATAAAGATAATTTTCTATGGTTTTCCGAAAATTGGCGTTGTAATAACTCTGATAATCATAGACCAATACTATCTAGTCTTTAGTTTACTTATCTATGCTCAAAATCAACATTTGCTGAACTCGAAAACTTGCTTGATTATCGTGTAATTTAGGGATCTTAGGTTTTCCTTGAATAAAAAATACAACATTCGGTTTAATGATAAAATATTACATAATTATTCTATTATAAGCTAATGCATATTCATCAATTTTTTACATATTTACAATCTTTCAATTTCAGTTCGTTTCTCAGAATTTTCCCACTAGGATTTCTGGGAATAACGTCTAAAAAGGTCACACCACCAGCTAATTTCTTGTAATGTACTACCCTAGCATTAACGTATTTTATTATGTCCTTATCAGTAATTTCAGATCCTTCTCTCTTCACAATAAATGCCTTGGGAATTTCATCAGCCAAGGCATCAGGAATACCTACTACAGCTGCATCGGATACATCAGGAATTTCAAGAAGAAGATTTTCCAATTCGGTTGGGGACACCTGAAACATCAAGAAATTCATTTCAACAAAAATTCCCATCCACCATTTCATATAAGGGTCATCACGAAAAGAAAATATCGAAATATCTATGGTTCAACTCTATGCGCTGCGTTAGTATAGTTCTATGGTCGGAACAAACCGCCAAAATATTTTTGTACCGTGGTCCGTGAAGGCAATCTCATAAGATTAATGTAAATGCAGATTTATCGCATCAAAAACATTATCTAAATAAGGCTCGAAAATAAATTATGTTCAATTTGAAGCAAATTAATTAAGGATCAGAACAAATTTCTGCCTTCCGCTCAATTTTTACACCGTTGTAGATTCCGCCATTATCTGTTTGTCCTTGACTGCTACGTCAGTCGTCAAATTTGGCGTTTCTTGTTTCTGTTTTGCTCGAATGAATAATTTGTGTTTTTGAATCAGAAAGAGTCGATAAACAATTTGTGATAATTAAAAGTGGAGTTAAGTGAATAAAGGTTGAACACTATGGAAAATCCAGAGGAAATACTCCATAGCTTAGAACAGTTTTCCAAAATTAGGCCGAAAGACATTCCTGGAGAATTGGAAGAATATTTATGTTTTGTTGCAAAAACGGGTGATCCTGTTTATCAGTGGTCTATAATCAAACATTTATTGAGAGAGAAATTGATTAACGTTGTGACTGAGTTTTATGAATCGTGTTCTTTAGTTGATATTCAACCATGCAAGAATGTCGAAAAATTCGACTATGACATAATGAAGTCGTTTATTTTAGAAAAATTAGATACCTTTGTTGCTGCACCGTTCACCGTGCAAAGAATATGTGAGCTGCTCACAGCCCCACGTAAAGAATACAATAGAATAGATAAATTCATGAGAGCGTTGGAGAAAAACGTTCTAGTAGTAAGTACCGTTGAACCTGGTATGAAAAATGCAGAAAACGGAGACAGTATAGTAAATGGTTTAGAATGTGAGCATATGCCCGAAACTAGAAACTGTGGCACTGAAATTATCGTTGTGGAAATGGAGGAAACATCTTGGCACAAAACAGATGAAACAGAACCAATGCAGTTTCAAACTGAGGAGGAATCTTCAACCTCTGAAGCTCAAGATACAATCATGGCTGAGGTTGAGGAAACGCCGAAAGAAACAGAAATGGGAACTGCTTGTACTTCTTCTCAAGATACAGTTCCTATCGTTGAAGAACCAAAGGAGATTGTAGTCGAGTCTGTTGTACCAGTAAACCCATCTGAAGAAGAATGTAGTGAAAGTACTACTTCCGAAGCAGTTCTGGAATCACTGCCACCCACACAGTCTGAGAATGAGGTCAGTTCTGAGCCCGTAGCTTCATCAGAAGTAATATCTGAAGTCGCTGATGAGGAAGTGGTATGTATTGCTTTATTTTTATCAATTAAATTTTGTTTGTACAAAGAGACAGAAGAGATAATATTTTAATTTGCAAACATTGCTTCAATCTTCAAAATGATTCTACATTTAGTATCGTTTCAGGTTAGTTCAGTTGACTCAAAGAGCTCTGATGTTCCCTCAGAAAGTTCTAAAACTGAAGAAACCACTGAAGAAGAACATCTCAAACAGGCTGATTCAACAACTAGTTTAAAATTACCACAGATAGAAGTTCCTACGATCTGCCAACTAGAATCAAGTTCTGACGAAACGCAGCAATCTTTCAAAGATCAGGAGGTTCAAAATACTATTGCAAGCTCTGAAACTGATAATACAAATACCGATTCTGATTCAAACCAAAGTTCAGTCTCGACAGAACCCGATACCGTAAATGAAGCTCAGTTCAGCGAGAACAATTCTAATGAAGCCAAGGAAATAATCAGTAACGAATCTGAGGAAAGTATAAGTTACCATGAGGGTTTAAATTCCACTCAGGCTGATACCACGAAGGGTTACATAGCTTCAGAAAATACTTTCCAGAACAAAATAGAAGAAAACAAGGATGAGGAAATATCATCTTCAGATAAAGTAGTTATGGCTGTTCCAAACACATCTGTGGATGATATAAGTGACGACGAGGCCGAAGCAGAAGCAGAAATGCAAAAAGTTGATATCAATGAAGAAACGCAACACGGTGATGTCCCATTAGTCACCGAAACGCAAGAAATCGATTCTCAAGTTACCGCAAGCACTGATGAAGTAACGAAAGACTGTGAAGAAACCCCCATGGAGCAGGATGCCAAAGATAAAGGGGACTTCAACGAGGCAGAAGCCACAACGGAATCCATTTGAGTCTTGCTCAGTTTGTGAGTACAATGGATTTTCATTCGATCTAAATTGATTTGGGAAGTGAATAGGCAGTAGGCGTTTGTGGTGATTTTTTTTATAAAATTGCTACAAGAGGTCGGAAGACAACTACTCTGCCATTTTTATTGTGTTGAATATGTATCTAAATAAAATTGATCGTGAAATTTATACATTCAATAAAATTATTTGCTAGACAATGAAAGTTTTCATTTCGGTTTAAGATCCCGTTTTTTTTTTCAATTTGAATAATGTAGTTTTGAAATTTTCACTGCATTAATCTACATTGAATTCATATGAAATTTCTCAATTATACGTATATCTTTTTATGTTGGTACTCGGCTCTCCTGTCAATGATTCGTCTATTATCTGCCAATTGATGATACAGAAAACAATAGTATCATTAGTCAGGTTTGTGATGTATAGTCGTTCGCGAAGATTGAGCCGTCGGTTGGCCATGGAAATTTGGCATATTCTACTGTGTATATTAAAATTTTTAGTTATGTTGTTTATTTTCTTGTCAGATTGATACGCAATGTTGTCAATATTGCATAGAGTTCTCTGATAACTCGCAAGCTCTTCTGACAAGGCGGAGTACATTAGGCAACGTTGACTTTCTTTTACGTTATGACATGAAATACTGCCAACTTCAGATAAATAAATAATCGCCTACTATGCGCTCAAACTTTCGTGAACGGACTATAAATATTATGTCTTTCAAAAATATTCATTTTTGAAAAGCACAGATTTGATTTTTGAGGTTAATTACTGGTCACCTATTTGAATAAAATCGCTATGAGGAATTAGATGATTAGGAACTTACTGCACTGGATCATATGTTTCAAAACCGTAAATATTTCATTTTTTTTTTTAGTACATCGATCTAACAATGTTTCTTATGAGGAAAGAAATCATTTGTATATAGCATAGACCTAATAAGAATTAGTAATTATAGATCTATGGTATACTGATTAGATAAAATTAAAATGGCTGATTCATGTACTACGATTTTCCAGTATGTTCTGCTTTATAGAAACTCCGGAACTGGATGGCGAGCTGAAGGTCAAAGTGCACGATATACCCATTCTAAATCTAATCTAATGTGTTTTTTTATCTCGTGAATACGTACCTGGTTTCCCTTAACTTTAATAAGTTCTTTACACCTATCTATAATATAAAAATATTTATCTTCGTCGTAGTATGCAACATCTCCAGTATGTAGCCAACCGTCCTCATCGATAGTATCTTTTGTTGCTTTTTCATTGTTTAAATACCCCAACATTACCTGAAAAAAATAAAACTAGTAAATTGTTACTGAAACATTGGATTTTATATTTTTTTTACTTGAGGTCCTTTAACTTGTAATTCTCCAGGCTTGTTTGGTCCAAGAGTGTCCCCAGTTATAAGGTCCACAATTCTACCTTTGGTATCTGGTAAAAGTACCCCTATGGTGCTGTGTTTTGATGGTAAAGGAACTTTAGGATTGATGAGGGTCACTGGTGAACTCTCTGTCATGCCATAACCTATAAAAAATGTATTCGAAATTTTAGGGGTTTTATATAACTAAATATTTTATGGATTTATTTTTCAGTCCCAGTTTATTTTCGGATTGTCTCTAGCTTGGCTTGCGTTTATTGGCTTTTGTAAAATATTTCTTATAATTTCTGGTTTGCCCTTCCATGTTTAATGTTATTTTGAGTACCTATGTTAAAGAAGTAGAGAATTTATTTTTTCAGTTCCAGTTTATTCACTGATTGTCTCTAGCTTTGCTTGGATTTATTGGCTTCTGTAAAATCTTTCTTATAATTTCTGGTATGCCATCGCATGTTCAATTTTACCATTGAGTACTTATGTTAAAGAAGTAAAGAATGCTTTAGCTTCAACGCAGAAAGATCTGCATACAAAGTTATGAAAAAGTTGTTTCACATTATTTTCTTGGAACCAAACATTTTACATTGAGCCAAATTCTCTTCTCTTTCCATAATTTTTAGGAATAGAATATATGAAATTACTAAGAAAAGAGTAAAAGACTTATTCCCGTTTTTTTAAAATACAAAATTAAACTGCAGTGCGCATGCGGTGACTCTACGACCCTGCTCTTGTTTAGGGTTACGATAGATCAACCTGGGTCAGTGGTCGAGTTAATAGCACTGTACTTTCCGAACACGGGTTGGATGTTCGGGTTAGGTAAACGAACGCGAAGGTTAGGGATCGAGTTAACCCGAGTAAGTATCCGAAAACGCCCAATAGGTATTATTATGGCCGAGTAAACAGACGTTTAATGGGTATATTATAAAAAAGTCTTGGATAATAGTATATTATGCAACGCGCGTATAATGACAGCTATTATTCGCGAGATGAGGTTTAAGCCACGAGCCGTAGGCGAATGGCCCAAATCACCGATTGAATAACAGCCATTATACGCGGCTCTTTATCCACTACTACTGAATATATATTTCTTGAAGATTTTAACATTTGGCGACCGTGACAAGACCCTTTTATGACAAGCGTGGAAAAAGGCAAGTTGGCACATGAGAAATTTTTAGAGAACTGGTCATTGTATATTTTGTAATAAAAAAGTTTTAATTGATATAATGAAAGTAGATTTGGCCCTCGATTGACAAGCTATGCCCATATTTGTTAGTTGGATTACTTCAGAATACTGAGGAAATACCAATTTAAAGAATACTATATCAAAGCTAAATCTATGAAGCATCTGACAGCAGTGGACGGATTTCACAATAGTCGTGGATGAATCTGTTTTTGTGCCTACCTTGTCTGACCCTGATTTGTTCACCGAATTTCTGTCTGAATCTTTGCATTAGCCCTTCTGACAATGGAGCAGCACCTGACTCGATTTGTTCGACGCTGGACAGATGTTCCTTCAAACCTGCTGTTTTCGGTCAAAAAAGTTACCAGTGACGGTACAACAAAAAGAACTTTAGGTTTGTAAGTCGCGAGGCACTTGATGTAGTCTTCTGGAGCGAACCTAGGCAGGGTCACCAGGTGTAGCCTAACCTTCAGACTGATGTTTAGGATTCCGTTGAAACCGAATATGTGGAAGAATGGGAGGACTGTGAAAACTGTGTTTGTTGCATCTGAAAAAAATTGATGTATTAGATCTAGGATATTAGATATACTCCGTCCACGAAAGGTTGAGCACATAGTAGGCGTTTCTTTATTTATCTAAAGGGCAGTATTTGCTGTCATAACGTAAAATAAATTCAATGTTGCCGAATGTACCCGGCCTCGTCCGACGAGCTTGCGAGTTATAAGACAACTCTATGCATGTTGACAACATTGCGTATCAATCTGACAAGAAAGTAAACAACAATACCTAAAATTTTAATATACACAGTGGAATATGTCAAATTATCATGGCCAACCGACGGCTCAACCTTCGTGAACGGACTATATATTTAACTTTCTTTTCAATATTCAAATTGAATTCTCTATGGTTCTGTTTACACACTATACTCCGTTCACATATTATTGAGCGTAAAATAGGCGTTTGTTTATTTATCTGAGATTGGTAGTATTTGCTGTCATAATGATGAACAAAGTCAACATTGCCGAATGTACCCGACGAGCTTCCGAGTTATCAAGAATGATAAATTTTTTTTTTATTCCAACACCAATAGGCTCAGCAATTATGCTTTGTATCCCAATATCAGTAATTTTTGAGAGTCTTGCGCTGTAAGGACGACACACCACCTCCTAGACTTTACACAACGTCCATGTCTTACCCGGGATTCGAACCCGGTACCGCCGTGCGAAAAGTCAGCTCTAGACCACCGCGGCCGACAATGATAATATTGCGTATGAATCTGACAAGAAAATAAACAACATAACCTAAAATTTAATATACACAGTGGAATATGCCAATTGTCAATGCCAACCGACAGCTCAATGGTTAAATCCATTCGAAAGTTATCGTGCTAACGGCCCCACGGACAGAATGGAATTTAACCACGGAATCGTCATCAGGGGGTCTTTTGAAACCATTTTCGGCTCAAAATTCGAAAAAGTATTGAAATCTTAGGGTGTTGATAGGTTGACGAATTTGTTTTCTTTGTTAGACTGGAAAATTTTTCCGCTCTAAATTCAATTCAATTGTGTATAGTCCGTTCACGAAACTTTGACCTGTCGGTTGGCCATGAAAATTTGTCATATTCCACTGTGTATATTAAAATTTAAGGTTATGTTGTTTATTTTCTTGTCAGATTGATACGCAATGTTGTCAATATAACATAGAGTTCTCTGATAACTCGCAAGCTCGTCGGACGAGGCCGGGTACATTCGGCAACGTTGACTTTATTCATCGTTATGACAGCAAATACTGCCAATCTCAGATAAATAAACAAACGCCTACTTTGCGCTCAATAATATGTGAACGGAGTATATGTCAAGTCAATTTCATGGAACGAATGAGTAACGATGCAAAGAATTGCAATGTGAGTACAGTGATAATTTTTTATGTATCTGATATTCGTATTTTTCAAACGTCATGCTTATTTTTATCTCATGATTGATAAAAATTACTTGAGCGTTTTTCAATTGCGGAACAAATCATTATCATGTTCCAATAATTATGAATTATATGTGAAAAAGACAGTGTCGGACTGATGTAAAAGACTCAAAAGAAGTTTCTTTATTGGATTTATTGTTAAAACTAAAATCTGAAATTTTCAGTGGCTTTGATTCATTTTGTAGCGTACTGAACCTTTCGTTTCCCTAAGGAGCGGGCATTTCAAATGAAAATGAACAATAATCCAAAATGTCTCCACTGCTTCTGTCAGAATGAAACTATTCAATGTTTTCACATGGTTCTCTAACAGCTTAAAAAAAATTCTGATAAATTCGTCTTTTACCCAAAAACAATTTGTATTTTCCTTCTGAAGCCACGTTATATGACTCTGAGTGCTTTCTATTGAGCAATTATCAGAATCGCCAACATATTGTGACCGACCTTATCTTGCATTTCATATCATTTGAAACAAGAAACAATGATTTAAAAACATCCATGTCTCTAATTATAATACCTGGATCATGATCAAATTTGATTTCATCATGCAAGACCTGTGTCATATTCGAGACCAAGTTATAATGAGACAGCATAACTCCTTTCGGCACACCAGTGGTGCCACTCGAATAAGGTATGATGGCCATTTCTCTAGGGTTGATACCAGGCAATTCGGCTTCACAGTCTGCAGTCAGCAGACTCCTCAAACCAAAAACTCTCTTTGCTATGTCGTCTTCTCCACCTACACATATTGTCCCTCTGTAACCAACCAATTCTGAGCCAACCTCTAGGGCCACATCCATTAGTTGAGGCACAGTTGCTATGAGTTTAACTTCTGCATTCTGAAATTGTCTCTTTATTTCGTCTGAAAACGGAAAATAAATTTTAATACCGTGATTATTGAAATGAATTTCTGTGTTCCGCTGAACATAGAACAATCACCAAAAATGGTCATAGAAATTTGAATGCAAGCCTATAATTATACCGTGATTATCGAAATGAATGTCTGTGGTCCGTAGAGCATAGAACAATCACACAAAAAGGTCATAGAAATGTTTAATGCTTATGCTTTTTTATAGTCGTCAGCAGAAGCATAGATTTCTTGAATTGCTGGAATTTCTTGCTCTATTTTAGCATTTATTCAAGCCGAAAATATGTTTATCTTACTTGCTGTATATAAAGGATTGACGAAAGTGACTGGAAGACCTGCCTTCATAGCACCATGGCAAACTATAACGTATTCGGGGATATTTGGAAGGAGCAATCCTATCACTTCCCTAGGTTTCATTTGACAGTGCTCTATGACAGCCTGAGCGAATTTGTGGATCATCATGTTCATCATTCCATAATTATAAGATCTTCCAGTGGATCCGCATGTCTGCAAATAAATAATTTATCACTTTAGCGAATAGTGCTTAAAGGGCAGTGGCGGCTAGTGTGGGTGTTCAATCCTTTGAAAGTTAAGAAGGACAGTTTTTTATGGAATATTTTGGTCCTTAATTAGTAAGCATAGTTCATTCACGAAAGTTTGAGCCGTCGGTTGGCCATAGAAATTTGGCATATTTGTATATTAAAATTTTAGGTTATGTTGTTTATTTTCTTGTCAATTGATACGAAATGTTTTCAATATTGATAGAGTTCTCTGATAACTCGCAAGCTCTTTGGACGAGGCCGGGTACATTCGGCAACGTTGACTTCATTTTACGTTATGACAGCAAATACTACCAACTTCAGATAAATAAACAAACGCCCACTAAGCGCTCAAACTTTCGTGAACGGACTATAGTTTTCGAATTATTCGACAATGAGGATTACTTTCATTATGAAATGTTAAAAGAATACTCACTAAACAATCTGTTTCCATAGCTTTCTCGTCCAAATCGTTGAAGATATAGTCGACCAAATTATCATTAGGAAAGGGGTTCCCTTTGAAGGGTGATTCTACTATGTAGTCTCCAGCTTGGCTAATTTCTGGATTAGCAGTATTATGCTGGGCTCTGTGAAAGAAACTGACTACTTCCTTCCTCTGGTGATTAAATATTCTTTTTTGGCATTTTGTGAGGGTTCTTGGAAGGCTTGAAAAATTCCTGATATTTTGGAAGTTCCTTGGAATTAACAGAGTATTTTTTACTATTATTCTCGACATTTTTCTACCTGGAAAAGTTAGTTACATTAGTTGTTTTTTAATGCGCAATATGAAATTTTGAAAATGTTCCACGAATGGAATTCCAAATCTCCATAAGTCACCTTTCATGGTGAATTTTTAGGCCTTGGGACAGAAAACCTGAATTCGTAAATTAGAACAATGACACTGAGAGGTTGAAGATATTCAGACATTCGAATCTCTCGCTATTCAAGTTAAGCAATGTATAAAGTGAAAAAATTAAAAAATAACTTCTTAAGAAACATTTTTTGTTTATTCCTAGAGTAAGAGAGTGCTAAAGTTTCTTGGAACCACTTGGTTGGATTCACTGGTGAAGAATTCTAGGTCAAATACATATCTGCCCGTCCGTACACACTCTAACTTCCGATCTGAATGAGCTAGAACCTTGAAATTTTCAAGATGCATGTAAAGTCCAAATATATTGGTTGAATTTGACCACGTATTCGTCATCAGGGATCGAACCCTATCGTTCGAGACCATTCTCGGCTCAAAAATTCGAAAATTACATTTAGCAAAACGATATAGCAAGGTTGAAGGCTTTCCACGCAATTAAAAAATTTAAAAAAAACGAACAACCTTACAAGTAATCAGAATTTTTTAATATCTTCAACATCGGAATTACTAATCCGGAAGGCAATTTGACAAAAGTGCTGTAAAAATTCTATACTTCAACTTTGCACGTGTAAATCGCTAAGAAAAAAACACCTGCTCGGTTTCATCAACTTTAATTACCAAGTTTTCTTTATTCCGTTTGTTTTGCATCAATTATCTCTTGTTATTGTCTAGTTCAAAGTCCAAATTAATCGCTAAATGGAAGAAGGCATCCTTAATTTATATGTAGCAAACGCAAATCAATGCGAACGTCAAAACAGTATCTATTTTGAACAATAAAGTTCGATACTTTTATTCGTAAATTTCTCGATATAAATTCTCAAATTTTAAATGCTCCAGTAATGATAACAACTCCCTATTTGAAAACTGGCGAATAAGCATTTTAATCTATATAAAACTATGTTTTAGAAGGATTGATATAAATTCCAAATCTTTATTTATTTCTAAAAATATGATGGAAATTAAAAACACATTATTATGCGCCAAATTAATGTTACATACGTTAAGAAACACTAATGATCTCTATTCAAACAACTGTCCTTGCATTGCACATTTTCTAATTTGTTTGATTATTTCATAATTTACCAACAAATGGATCATTTCAAAAGATAAAAATTTAAATTTTGAAAAAAAATTTAATTCGATTAAATTGTCCATCATTGGAACCCTAAATTCTTAGAATATTTCTCAAAATAAAGAGAGAAAGTATAATATTGATGAAAACCAGAATGCAATCAATTTTTCTGAAAACAATAGAATAATGAAATTAATGAAAATCCCAGTTATATAACATAACATAACAAGCTTCTTTATTTCAGATCACTCCACCTACAGTAAAGTACATATAAGTTACATGAAATGAAATAGTATCAAAAAAAAATGGAAACCTACACAAATTATCGACCAATAATTTCAGTCTGAAAAATATTTATCTCATGTTATTGAAAACTAATATTATTAATTCATTTTGGAAAATTTTAGAAAGATTAATACTGGCGATTGGTACCAGTAATAAATCATTTTTTTTTCGGAAATAGTTGATCAATAAAAAAAATAGTTACATGAATGATTCAATAATTAATTTCTGAATTGTGAATTAATTTTAGAATTGTAAATCCTCGAATGTACATACTGGTCGTGATTTAAAGAAACGAACTTTTTTGGTTTCAACAAATTTGAATTCAGTCATTTCAGTTTGAAAAGATCGATCTATAAAAATCGCAAATTTAAATTTTAGAGAGAGAGATAGAAATTCATTGTAATAAAGTTACAAAGGGCCATCGACCGAAGTCCTTTAGCCATTGTTACAATTTAAATTTTATTTTTCATTCGGTTAATTAAATCGATTTCCTAGGAAATAATTGAATATTAAACAGCAAGCTGGCTACTTTATAAATCAATATAATTTTCTAATTGAATATCCTCAAATATACTGGTTGCGAAATTAAAAAAAAACCGTACCTATACATTGTTTTAATCAATTTCAGTCTGAAAAATATTGATCTCATGTTATTGAAAAAGATTGCTATTATTATTTATTTATGGGGAATTTGAGAAAGAATAATACACTAGCGATTAATAGTAGTAAGTATGAAATTGATTTTTTCGAAAATAGTTGAACAATAATATAGAATTGACAGCTACACGCAAAGACCAACAACTTAATTTTTCGAATTGTAAATCCTCAAACGTACTGATCGTGAATTAAAAAAAACACACTGCCTTTCTTTAAACAAATTTCAATTCAATTTTGATCCTATGTTATTATTTTATTTAATATTCCGTAAAAGGATTGCGGAATTTGAGAGAATGTGAAAAAAATACTAGTAATGAATTAATTTTTTTGAAGTTGAATATTAAAATGAATGACTCAATCATCTTTGTCGCGAAAACGAAAAAAAAATATTTAAATAGTTTCAAATAAATTCGATCTCAGGCTGAAAAGATGGTTTTCAAATATGCCCAAATTATTATTTTATTTTTTTGCGGTTATTAGAAAAGTAAAATAATTGTGGTTGATATCAGTGAAATCAATTCTTTCGGAAATAACCGAGAATTAATTATATCTGGCAGCTACATTAAAATAAAAAGAATTAAACAATTGTTCGCATTTTCCCCAAATATTTGTCCGTTATCACACAAAAGTTTATTCGAAAATATGCGTGTTTAAACAGCGTAACTTATTGTTTACAAAAACATTATCACAAATTTTTAAACTTCCGCAAATACTGCTCCAAAAATAAATCTTCATAAAAATCAGTCTGTTAAATACGTACCTACGTGTGGTCAGGAACCAGCAAGTGCCACTGTTTATCACCGTTTCACCAAGAACAATTCGAAAAGTTCACCAAAACTAACGTCTGATAATTTAGGTTTGTTAGCGAAGATCGTAAGTTCAGTTATTATCCAAAGTTCAAGTAGAAATCTCGTTTGTAAATAAAATTCGTATCAATGCAACGCCAGTTGTTTATGTTTATGCGACAACCCACTCTCTGGCGGTTAATTTTTTTTTAAATTTAAATATTCTATTTTACTGTTACGGGACTATGCGATTTCTAGTACTTGACGTTGAGCCAAAACTTGCACTAGCAGCTGCCGACGGATTTATCAGTTACTTATTGAGCGTTTAGAATTTATTTCCTTTCAAGTTTCAGACCTACCCAAGAATCTATCGAAGAGTCAATAGTGTATAAGTCTGGTTCCAAAGGTTACTTCGACGTCTTTGACCAGTCCTCGTATTCAAAACGTTCGCCTGTCTCTTTGGATTTATTTTTAACTCAGCGGGTGGTTTGCTAATGCTTTTCTCGGGTTTTTGGCCCATTTTCGATAAATTTAATTTTTTTCTGTTGATATAAGGAAAAGTAGTAAGGTGGGTGATAAGCAGGTCAAATATCGGAAAAGTATGTGAAATCAGATAGGTAGATGAAAGTTGTTCGGATGTGGATGCATTTCAGATGAAACTCCAGTGGCGTAGACGGGTTTATAGGTCAATATAGTAAGCGGTTAAAGAACGCTATCAACTGGCCACTCTGTTGTCAATTTTCTTCCACAATTGGCATTTTCGGGAACTTATTCGATCACTACTAACCCGGGTTACAGTATTCAACTTAAAATTAATTATTTGAAATTTAGAGAATAATTGATAAGGTATATATTCAACACATACTTTCACATGAAGAAAACAGATACAGTGGAACTTCCCTATAGCGAAAGCGCTAAATCTGCAAAAAAATTTGTTATAAAGAAATTTCGTTATACAGAAAATTTGTTTCTATAGTCGGCAATATCGCGGTCGACTTCACTGATAAATTTAAGTTTATCATTCAAACTTAAGCACTTGCTTTCAGACATTTTCGCAATACTTTTCACACTGGCATAATGGTTAAATTGAAACCAAACAGCCAGGGGTGTATTTGAAACTGTTTCAGAAGAATCCTCTGCCCGCCGTAATTATGGTCGGGATTTATCACTTACGTCCGGAAAAATTTCGGAAAAACCTACCCTTACCAATACTCATTCAAAGAGTGATGTTCTTTGAATATTTCGTTATAGAGAGAATTCACTTCGTTTTAGAGGGTGTTTTTAACATGGAAGTTGGATTCAAGGTGCAATGTCTTGTACGAAATTCGTTATACAGAGAAATTCGTTATAAAGACGTTCGTTATAGGCAAGTTCCACTGTATTTTAAAATACTGGAAATGCTCATTACTTCGGAACTATAAAAATTGTGGTGCTAATGATCGACCTGAAAGTTTTAATTTTGCCCTATATTCTTCATCATTCTTTTTGTTATACTAGTCTATTGAATCAAGACAAATTTTGTTTACGACAAACTAAAACATACAAAAATCTCCATACCCGCACCGGGATTCGAACGCGGGCTAGCTATTTTATACTACGCTTTCTTAGCCACCACAGGCACAAAGGTGGTTTGAAGTTGTCACTATCATTTGATTTCTATGATACAGCTTACATAACCAAAGATAATTAACCTCAATCAATTTCCTCTTCGACTTTTTAGATTGACATGAAATCACTTCAAACTTGTCAACAAGAGGATGATAAGATAATCATAAAATGCAAATGAATAATTCCATTGATTCAAACGAAATGTCGCACAAGGTAGCTTCCTAGCAGTTGAGGGCACATATTTTGAAAATACGTTTAAATTAGTTTGCTTTTTCGTTGATTTTCAATTTATAATATTAAAAATGAGTGTTTATTCTTTAGTGGTGACGAGGTTTATCCTCAAATCGAACTCGCATGTTAAATTCTTTAAAAATTTGAATTTTGGAATTGTAAGACAATCAAAAAGGAACTTCTTCATGCAAACTCGAGTCAGTCAAAAGAAGAATTATGTGGCTGTGGAAATACCGAAGGAGGCTGAAATTCCACCGAAAAAGCGAATATGGGCGAGATTTAGACGAAAACAAGAAGATGGTGAAGTAGTTAAGAATAATGACGTTAAATTAAGGAAATCTGATATTAAGAGATTGTTATCGCTGGCAAAACCAGAGAGATATTATTTAATGGGTGCGTACACCTGAGTCACCCATTGAACGTATGCTAAGTTTGTCCAAATTACAGGTGCAATTGGATTTTTATTAGTTTCAAGTACAGTTACAATGGCTGTACCTTTCAGCATAGGAAAAGTTTTAGATATAATTTATTCAACGAGTGATAATGCAGATGATGCAAAGATTCAGCTTAATCAATTGTGTGGTATATTAATTTTAGTTTTCGGAGTTGGTGCAGTATGCAATTTTGCTAGAGTTTATCTTATGTCGTTGTCAGGTGAGTAAATAAATAAGAGAACTGACTGAAAACATATTGGGTATGAAGTGAGGACTATCTCTATTATTATTTTTCCTAAGGTTATAGAATGACACAAGCTTTAAGAAAAAATGTGTTTAATTCAATTCTTCGACAAGAACAGGGGTGGTTTGACAAGAGATCAACGGGTGAACTTATTAACCGTCTATCTTCAGATACACAAATTGTAGGTCAGGCTTTATCAACAAATATTTCTGATGGGTTAAGATCTGTTGCTATGGTATGTGCAGGAACAGCTATGATGGTGAGTTTATATTTTTAAAGAAGAGAGATGACTTCAATTTTAGTGTTTTTTCAGTTTTATACCTCTGCAGAATTAGCATTGGTGGGATTGGGTATCGTACCCCCTGTAGCAGGTAAATAGTATTTTTAATCTTCCAATCTTGGTTACCGAAATTAACAGGATTAAAAATATTTATATTAGATTGTATATCCATCATTTTGAGTCTACGTCTTTCAGGTTTGGCAATCATTTATGGCAGATATGTGAGAAAAATCACAAAGAAAGTGCAAGACACTTTAGCCGAGTCCACTAAAGTTGCTGAAGAACGAATAGCGAATGTTAAAACTGTAAAGACGTTCGGTCACGAGGCTAGAGAAATGAATTGTTACGAACACTCTATATTGAATGTGTTAAAAATAGCTTATCAAGAAGCTAAAGCAAGAGCTCTCTTTTATGGAATGGTAAGTTTACATTTATGATATCAATGAAATAAATATGATAAGGTGAGAATTGATTAATCATACACTATTTCTCATCATCATTATTTATTTGCTCTATACACTATTATTTTGTTGAAATATCAACAGTAAGCCTGTTCGGCATTGACCTCCGCGAGCAGACGGATTTTTTAGTCACGTGACCACAGATCGTACAGATTCATCTGTAATATCTGGGAATAAACGAACGGTACAGAGCATCTGCTACAGAACATACTGCTCTGTTCTACTTTTATAGATTATGAGATTTCAAAGATCACTATTTTGGGAAATATGGTCATCTTTTAACGATACTTTCACCCTTTTCGTAGCTCTTCCGTAAAATCTCAATTAAATAATAGGTGCAGACGAAACGGAAATGCAAAATCCCCTTCTGGTCGTTCAATACGGCGATAGTTGTACCGAAAGATCCTAATTAATCAATTAATTAATTACACGAAAAAGAAACGGAAAGCATATCTCCTCCTGCCCATTCATAACTACGATAAACTATATCGAAAATTTAATGATTTAATTAAGTTTTTAATGAATAAATGAAAACAGAAGAATAAAGTGTTAGAATTTTTCAATCTATCGGTTGTCGGATCAGGAAACTCAACATAAAAACAAAAAAAATATATAAAAAACATAAAAACTCTATGGATAAAATCGCTTTGCTCGAAATAGACCGAGCGAAAAGATCGACGTCCGATTGCTCAGATTTTTATGACGAACGCTCCAGATGTGTACTCTCCTCAATCCGGATGTAATAAACGAACGGTTCAGATCGATCCGACACGTCCGATGTCGATGCCGAACGCCCCTAGTGTACATGAATACATAACCTCATCTTTCATCAGACAGGTTTGACAGGAAATATCATCATTATTTCTGTGCTCTATTACGGAGGGGTTATGGTATCATCACAATCGATAAGTGTTGGACAGTTGTCGTCTTTCTTATTATATGCAGCCTATATTGGAGTGTCTATAGGAGGTTTGTCCAGTTTTTATTCAGAATTGAATAAATCTATTGGTGCAGGCAGTAGAATATGGGAAATCATGGACCGACAACCCTCGATACCACTTAGAGGTAATTTTTCAGTTAACCAGAAAAGTTTTTATTGAATAATGTCAATTATACTCTTTTTAAAGGTGGGATCACACCCTTGGAGCTCCCAAAGGGTAAAATACTTTTCCAGAATATAGCCTTCACTTACCCGTCCAGAGAAGACATACAGATTTTCGACGATCTCAACCTGGACATAGATCCAGGAAAAATGGTGGCCGTGGTAGGTCCAAGTGGATCAGGTAAGAGCACTTTAGCTGCTCTGCTTCTGAGATTGTACGACCCATCAAGGGGAACCATATTTCTTGACGATTACGATATACAAAAGTTAGATCCTGTCTGGTTGAAGAAATTCATTGGTACTGTAGCTCAAGTCTGTTACAAAAGATATACTTTTATAGGAAGTATTTCAGCGTGTATGTTTTTCAGGAACCAGTTTTATTTTCGACCAGCATAAGGGACAATATTTTGTATGGTTCTGATGATCCTGCTAAGGTGACAGAAGATAGGCTCGTGGAAATATCTAAAGAAGCTAATGTGCACGAGTTTGTTCAAAATTTACCCCAGGGTTATGACACTCTGGTTGGAGAGAGAGGTATAATGCTCAGTGGAGGACAGAAGCAAAGGGTTGCAATTGCAAGAGCTTTGATTAAAGACCCTAAAATTTTGCTTTTAGATGAGGCTACCAGGTAAGGGGTAGTGTAAACTAAGATTTATGAAGTTTAATCAAAAACAAATATCTTTATATTGAAGACTATAGTAACCTCTTCACATACAGTGGAACTTCCCTATTACGAAATCACTAAATCCGCAAAAAAATTTTGTTATACAGTTTTTTTTATAGTGTCAAGTATCGAATCAAGCAATTGCATTTTTTATTGTGAATTCATATACATAATCAAAAAGGTGTGTAAGTGCATTTCTAATAGCTTATAGACATTTTATGTAGGTACGTATACAATAAATACATAGCTATTCCCGGTTTTTTGGGCAAATAATTCGTAATTTTTGTCTGAGTGGTACAATTGAAAAACATTTTATTCTCATAAACCTTCGCATTTTCTCAAAGATTCAAAAGTATTTTCCGGAAACCCTTCAATGGACCGGAAAGCGAGACGACACGTTTTGAATGCTTGAAGTACCTCTTCACGATTTGATTTTTTGGCCGGTTGCCCCTCCAAAATCAACGCTGTCGGTATCATCACTGCTATCGAAGTGATCTCGAAGAGCGCATTTCACACTGTTTAACATGTCCTTTTCAGTTGGAAGTTCATTTGTTACAATTCAACATCGACATTAACGAAATCATTTAAAGTAACAGTCATTATCAACATTTCCAGCTGAATCCAACGTTTCGGAAGGATCTATCCGCTCGCCGTGATGTTTCAGTTTATGGTCGGGATTTATTACCTACGTCTGTCATAATTATGGAAAAAACCCACCCTTATACAGGGTCTTTATAAATGATTGAAACAGCGCAGTTGGCTTTGGATTATTCTATGTGGCTACAGAATAACAAAGTAGGTTCACTCCAAGCAATCAGAGCAAAGCATGATCCCAGAATTCTGGGGTTTGCATAGGAAGCGGCAAAATGAGAATAATTCAAAGCCAACTGCGCTGTTACAATCATTTATAGAGACCCTGTACCTTTTTACCAATACCCATTCAAAGAGTGATGCTCTTGTTCTTGGAATATTTCGTTATAGAGAGAATTTACTTCGTTTTAGAGGGTGTTTTAAACATGGAATTTGGATTCAAGGTGCAATGTCTTGAAAGAAATTCGTTATACAGACGTTCGCTATAGGGAAGTTGCACTGTATTTAGTATATGTGCGTTCTTTCATTTAAGTCACAATCGACCATATATTCATTTTCATTATTTTTTTCATCTGTATTAATGTACAATTTGTCTTCTTTTTCTTATAAATCAATTTTTATTTAGAAAAACATTCTATTCATTAACTTTTCATCTGCTTTCATTAATTTTATTTGAATACTAAACTTTCTCTTCCTCTATTTTAGTTCAAGACTTTACATTATTAGCAGCGATTGAATGATTAAATTTTTTCAAAAAACTCTTTTGATAACTATTGATTTCCTAGTGCCCCACGTTGGGCGCTAAATACACTGTACAAAAAAAATAACGCACATTATGGAAATCTCAAATTTATTTTACAACTGAGGGTGTTCTCTGAACACCCTCTGATAATTATTTTTATCAGAATTATGCATGAATATGTTATCCACTTTCAACGTTTTTCTTCAATACAGAGGAATAAAAAAAGATGAGATTATCAGGTATGAATGTCCGAAGACCAGGACAGGCTAGACCACAGGTAACCACTGCCATTCAAGAACGTTACTTGAGAGTTTCTTTGTTGAGACAACGGTTTGTAACCGCTCGCCTCCTTCAAAATCAGCTTGGGCAAACTCATGGGGTGCAAATTAGCAGTCAGACAATAAGAAATCGCCTCAGAGAATATGATTTAAGGCCTCATGTCGCGGCAAGAGGCCCAGCTCTTACTCCAGCCCATCTAAGGGCGCGTTTAGATTTTGCGAGAGAACATATCCATTGGGAAGAGGCTGATTGGGAAAGAGTTCTCTTCACAGATGAGCCTAGATTCTGCCTCTACCATTGTGATCGACGTTCCCTTGTATACAGACGTCCACATGAAAGATATGCTCAGTGCAATTTCCTGATACTACTGGTTTCGGGGGAGGATCGATTATGGTATGGGGTGGAATATCTTTGACTGCTCGCACAGACCTAGTGGTCGTTGATAATGGAGCTATGAATGCTGATAGGTATATGAGGAACTTTCTTGAAGAGCATGTAGTGCCATTTGCCCCATACATTGGTGAAAATTTCATTTTTATGGATGATAATGCCAGACCCTATCGTGCGCGCATCGTTCAGGAGTACCTTGAAGAGGTTGAAGTCTCTCGAATGGAATGGCCAGCAAGAAGTCCAGATCTCAATCCGATTGAGCAGGTTTGGGACAACCTCAATAGAAGGCTGAGAAGTTCAGAAAATCATTCAGCTACTCTTAATGACCTAGGAATTCAACTCAGAGAAATCCGGGAAGGATCAGATCAGAACATTTTAAGATCACTCATTTTGAGTATGAACCGTCGGTCGTTGCCGAGCTGTAATTAACGCAAGGGGTGGAAATGCCAAGTATTAAATCACTTATCAACATTCCAGTATTTTGAATATTATTTATTTCTCTTCTTTCACATAAGATTCGGTGAAATCCTGAATTTTTCTTCCATTTAATGTGTCTTGTTTCGTTCAAAACTTTTCCGAGAGAACATAAATAATAAGTTATGAAGTCAATGTAGAGTTCACTGTCATTAAAATTGAGATTTTCAGAATGTGCGTTAATTTTTTTGCGCAGTGTAGATCAATAATCATCTTCTACGGTTTTCTCTATTAATTGTAAATTTAATTTTCTCCTTAAAATTATATTGACTTGGTATATATTTATCAGCGCCTTAGATGCTCATTCAGAGCATTTGGTCCAAGAAGCCTTGGAAAGAGTGATGAAAGGAAGGACAGTACTTACTATCGCACACAGGTTATCCACGATACAAAATGCCGACACTATAGCCGTTTTGAAGGACGGTAAAATAGTGGAAAAAGGAACTTACCAAGAACTACTTAATTTAGATACGGGTGTTTTTAAAGAGCTTATGAAACATCAAACGTTTCAAGTGCAACAATAATTGCTTGGTTGTTGATTTAGGAATATTTTGAGGTTATACATTGTTAATAAATATATATTGTTTTTCCAGTGGGCTTTTTTTCATCTAATCGATAATCCTGCGCGTCAATTGAATGGCAAATAATTCCATTTCAGATTTCCAAGTCTCCTTCGAAAATTAGAGCTTTGAAGTTAGTTGTTTCGGAAATGATCGTGTTTACGAATAATAGCTTTCCCAATATGATCAATATGCCCAAGCTTCTGATATAATTGAGTATAGTATGTATAGTCCGCTCACGAAAGTTTGAGCGCATTGTAGGCGTTTGTTTATTCATCTGAAGTTGGCAGTATTTCTGTCATAACGTAAAATAAAGTCAACGTTGCCGAATTTACCCGGCCTCATCAGACGTGCTTGCGAGTTAGCAGAGAACTCTATGCAATATTGACAACATTGCGTATCAATCTGACAAGAAAATAAACAGCATAACCTAAAATTTCAATATACACAGTGGAATATGCCAAATTTCCATGGCCAACCGACGGCTCAAACTTTCGTAAACGTAGTATACACATACTAAAACAAAGGAGTTTTTAAATTTCGTAAGAAAAAGTAGGAATTTTTTCTACAACATTTTTTTATATCTTTATTCAACAACATTCTTCATCGTGTATAAGATAATTAAATCTTAATAAATGCATATCAATTCAATAATTTAAAATTAATATAGAAAATAAAGGTTGCAACCAACCATCTCTTATTTATATCAACATTTTCACGAAAAATGTATGTAACTTCATTTATGTTAATGTCTATCCAAATCCGAGAGGCCAAGCGTAAACAAACTAGAAACGCGATTTGGTCGCTCTTATTGGTCGAAAGTGGCGTTCCTGAAGCTTCGACCAATAAGAGCGACCAATCGCGTTTCTAGTTTGTTTCCGCTTGGCCTCTCGGATTTGGATAGACTATAGTTCAAATCTATTGCTTTGTTTTTGTTGCACTTTTTTGGTTCTGGTACCTCTGTTGTCATAAATTGAAAATTCTCACTATTCAATCTTAAAAATAGTTTATACGAATTATAAAATGGAAGTATTTCCCTGATATCGTTATGAATTGAATTATGTATTCATTTTAATTTTTTTTCGTGCATTTCTCGTAGCTCTCTTCTCAGTATTTTTCCAGTGGTATTTTTTGGTAAATTGTCTACAGCTTCAACTCCTCCTTTCAGTTCTTTATAACTTGCAACTTTTGTCTTTACAAACTCCTGTATTTTCTTTTCATCGAAAGATGCTCCAGGCTTCATAACGACATAAGCTTTGGGAACCTGCCCTGACCTTTCATCTGGAATTCCTATTACTCCAGCCTCTACAACATCTGGATGTTCTCTGATAATCTCTTCCAGTTCTGCTGGGGGTACTTGAAAACCCTTAACTTTAATGAGTTCTTTCAATCTGTCGGTGATGGTGATACAGCTGTTTTCGTCATAAAATCCTATATCTCCTGTTCTTAACCAACCATCACCCTGAAATATTTCTTCAGTTTCCTTTGGTCTCTGGTGGTAACCCTGCATGACTTGGGGACCCCTTACCCAGATTTCTCCAGATTGGTTCACGCCAAGAGCTGGACCTAATGGATCGTCGAGATTGCAAACTTTTATTTCTGTGCTTGGCATAGGTATTCCTGTTGATCCTGGTGTGCAACGACCATCACTTGTGGTCATGGTTATTACTGGAGATGTTTCTGTCATTCCGTAACCTGTCAAAGTTTAAATTGTTGATTTGATCGATTCACCAGTTAACTGATTGGACTTTACCTTGTCCTATGAAAATATCTGCTTTTTTTCTGAACCTTTCTTCGTCAGATGCTCCCAAAGGTGCTGCTCCAGATATCATATTTCTACATCTAGAGAAATACTCTGCCTTGACAGCTTCTTGCGATGACATGAATATAACTACAAAACAAAAATCCTTAGCACAAAAATCGTTATTTCTTTACTTGAATCAACGAGTTGATTAAGATTCTCAAAACCCATCACTTAAGACAGAATAAACTTACCTAAGGGAGGTGCAACAAAGAGGAGGTGTGGTCTATATTTTGCCAATACCTCTATGAACAATTTTGGATCGAATTTGGGCAGTGTGACATGTTTTGCGCCTGTTGAAATTGTTAATAACATCGTTACTGTAAGGCCGTAGATGTGGAACTGTGGAAGAACCACTGGTATGACGTCTTGATGATCATCTAAAAAATTAATTCCAAAATTATTCTTTATGATCCTGCCCACAGATGGTTCTTGAAGTAGCGAAGGTACCAGGCAGACATTTTATCTCTGGTAGCAGAATTCAAACGAGCTGACTAAAGGTAACTATAGTCCGTTCACGAACAGTTTGAGCACATAACGCCTATTCGTTTTGAGATATTTCGAGCTCCTGAGTAACTCAAAAGCTCGAATTACTGCTTGCCATTGTCTGCGCACAAGCACTGGAACAGCTCAGGAGCACGAAACTCCTCAAAACGAATACTGTAAGAGTAGGAATTTGTTTATTCATCTGAAGTTGGCAGTATTTGCTGTTATAACGTAAAATAAAGTCAACGTTGCCGAATGTACCCGGCCTCGTCCGACGAGCTGGCGAGTTATTAGAGAACTCTATGCAACATTGACAATATCGCGTTCGATCTGACAAGAAATTAAACATAACCTACAATTTTAATATACATAGTGGAATATGCCAAATTTCCATGGCCAACCGACGGCTCAAACTTGAACGGACTATACGCCAAATGGGAGCATGTGAAAGGGAGGCAGATAGCTACCGGATACTGTAGACCTATCGTGATAGCTATCAAAGATGACAAATGATAGGGGGAGAAACTTGCATCTGTTTCGTTACGAAAATGTGAGAATGTAAACAAGACGCGGATAGCTTAGACCTATCGCGATAGCTATCCGCAAGATTCACCCCCCAATTATAATCTGGTCCGATAGCTATCGTGATAGCTCCCAGATACCCTAGGCCTATCGCGATATGTATCGGAACTGACGCGAGGTAGGGGAATAATTTTGCGGATAGCTATCACGATAGGTCTAGGGTATACACAATCACACCTATCGCAATAGCTATCGGAGCAGACGTAGGATTGGGGGTGTAGCTATCGCGAGGTCTGGGCTATCCGGAAGCTACCTATCTGCGCCTTGTTTGAATTTCTCATTTGACGTAGTAATCTCAATCAGTTCACTCGAATTTTTAGGGTCTTAGTCAGTAATGTATATACAGGATGTACGGATTTGACGTTTATGTTATAGGAGGTTGAAATATTCATAACAACTTGAGTTTTGAAATGCACTTAGAATATACTTCTCGAGAAATAAATTATTTTGTGATGTACGTATGACGTAAGTCTTAATGAAGGAACTCATTATACACATTTTGAGACCTAAATTGAAGAAGTTTCCATCATATTTTGATAACTAAATTCGCGTATTGAGATATACAGCAAATCTAGATGGCCTCTTTTTAGTATTGGGTTCTTGTATTCCGGTTTGATTCAAACTTACTTGTTGCTTCTTTCAAGTAATTCAATTCTGGTGCTCTTAGTTGCATAAGGTTCGATATCAGGTTGTTATGACTGAGCAGCACTCCTTTGGGTAGACCAGTGGTGCCACTGGAATATGGCATGAATGCAATGTCTTTGTGTGAAATTTGGTTGTAATCTTCTACATCGATTTTTTCACTGGTGAATTCTGCGAAATTAATGGCGCCTGAAGGTGTAGATTGGTCTTGCTGTAAGAAAAAAATTCTCTCAGTATTCGATGTTCAATCCTAGACGGATATTGAAGGTAAATTGAAGTTTTAATCGATTGAAATTACATAAGAAAATGAAAAGATATATTAGGGAGATATGGGACAAACTTTAATTTCGTGCGCTATTAACGTTAGGTGTTATTTACGCTACGACGCATGCGTATTTTGATTTGCAGCTTAACGGGCGGTATTAACGTTACCGCATCACGTAAATTTAGGGAGGGTTTACGTAGCACGTTATCCGTAATTAACGTTGATTTTTAACCTGAAATTTTCATGTTTAACTTGTTATGAAATACTTTATTCAGTAATAAATTGGGTATAAGCGATGATTCCAGAAGTTGTATTCACCTGTTACTCTATTTCCTTTGTAAGTTCTTATTGTATCCGGCATTCTTAGTGCTTCTGAAAGCCTAAATAAATCTTCTTTTTCGAAGCGAAAGTTGGACTTGCAATCCTCATTTGCGAAATTATCGATATCAAAAGTTTCATCATTATAATTTTCATTGAAACTTCCTACAATATTTCTTAAAATTACAGTTTCTATATCTGTTGCACTACCGCCTGAAATTATTATACTTTCAATATCTTCTTCCAGTCTTTCTTTGAATAAAGTGAATGAAAGTTCTTCATAAAAGAATTAAATTCTTAAAAATCTGCCGCACTGACCCAATCTCGCAAAAATTTTCTGTTCATAAGATAACGTCTAATTTCTTCCACTAATAACGCATTGCGTTATTAGCGTACGTCGGCGTAGGCAGCTTCTTCCAGCTATTATTAAGAAAAAAACTATCCTGAGTGTAAAAATACTGTTTTGAGCAAAATAACACCGTCTTCAATGAAAGTGAAGTAAACGAATTATCTCTTTATAGTAGGTACTATTTCTAAGGAATGTATTGAAACTTTTTTTTTGTTTTCACTCCCAGTCTCAGAAACAATTGAAAAAAAATTTTTTAAGTTTTCTAGAAATGCAGAATTCTCCCAGATAATTATATTTCAATCGATATCTGATAAAAAATTGTTCGTCCTACATTCTGGCCTGAATAAGAGTTATTATATGAGTACACTCACCTTTCTGTTGATAGTCAGTATTGGTAATTTTTTTTTGTCATTTCTACAGCTTTTTTAGCCACTGGCCAAAACTCGGTGAGTGTTATTACTGCCTTTGCTTCAGAATCTAACAACTGGCGACATATTTCCTCTGAAAAAGCAAAGATTGACTTATTATTATTGCTTGTACTCAGTCCATGCACACTAGAATTCTCTTAATCTTAACAGGTAAAATTGTAAAGGGTTTTCCATTAAGAGGTGTTATTTTGAATAGCCCGCTATTTCGGTAGATGTCACGTTTGAAGCTGTCATTTTTTGACATTTGATAAGTAGAAACTATGCCATTAATAAAAATAGAACGATACACGCTTCAAGAAGGCATTGAAATTATTAAAATTCACTATAAAAATGGTGAACATTTGGCAAAGACGGTTCGTAAAACTAGAACATTTTTGGGTCGTCGTGAGGCACCTTGTCGGACCGCAATAAAGAAATTGGTGGAAAAATTCAAGCTGTTGGGACAAGTTACTCACTCAAAAACAGCCGTGAATATTGCTGCTGTAGCCGAAAGTGTTGAATAAAACCAATGTTTGTCCATTCCTCGTCTTTCTTTGGAATTAGGCATTCCGTAAACGTCATTACACCGTATTTTGCATGAAGGTTTGGGTCTTAAGGCTTATAAAGTTCAGTTAACACAAGAACTCAAGTCGGCCGATCATCAACAACGTCGTGTCTTTGCTGATTGGGTCATTGAAATGCATGAAAATGATCCGGAATTCCATTGAAAAATCATCTTGAGTGATGAGGCCCATTTCCACCTCGGTAGCTTCGTTAACAAGCAAAATTGTCGCATCTGGGGCTCAGAAAACCCAAGAGTTATTGTTGAAAAGCCTCTCTATCCTCAACGTGTGACTGTTTAGTGCGGTTTATGGTCCGGCGGAGTCATTGGACCCTACTTTTCCGAGAATGAGGCTGGAGCAACAGTTACGGGGAATGGATTGCGCTATCGAGAGATGATTAATGATTTTTTTATGGCCGAAATTGGATAGTATTGATCTGGACAACCTTTGCTTTCAACAAGACGGCGCTAAGTGCCATACAAGCAACGAAACCATTGATCTTTTGCGGGAAAAGTTTCCGGACCGTGTTATCTTTCGAAGAGATGATCACATTTGGCCTCCGAGATCTTGTGATTTAACACCTTGTGAATTCTTCCTCCGGGGCCACGTGAAAGAGAAGGTCTATGCTAATAGCTGAGTAAAGCAGCGTCCACACTATGCCGGAGTATGCCGGGCGGGCTGACCCGGGCGGCCCAAGCCGGGCGGGTTCGTTCGGGCCGGCACGACGTCCACACCGAAAACGAGGCCGCCCGGGTTATATCAACCTATATTCGACAATTCGACACCAAGACAATTGTAACTAAAGCCGCCCGGTGCCGCTCGGCACGTTCCCACTACATATTTTCGTTCGGCTCGGGCCGGCATCCTTTGATCTGTACCTACTTTCTGCGGGTTGGGATCGGCTCGGCTCGGGCCGGCTTTTTAAGCCGCCCGGGGCGTCCACACCAACCCGGCTTAGGCCGCCCGGGTCAGCCCGCTCGGCCTCGCCCGGCATAGTGTGGACGCTGCTTTATAGCCCAGCGTCGATTCAAGACCTCAAAGATGGAATTCGTGAGGCTATCGAGGACATAAGGCAGCCACTTTGCGATTTGGTTATGGAAAATTTCATTGAAAGGATATGGTCCTGTAAGCGTGGTCGTGGTGGTCATTTGACTGATGTTATTTTCCACTATTAACGGCATAGCTTCTTCTTTACAATGAAAAGAACATCCGATCATTGATATTGAAAAATGGCATTTTTCTTTGAATATCAAAATAATTTCTTTTATTGGAAAACCCTTTACCAAAGTGAGTTGTGACACATTGGGAACTGAATAAGTCCCAGCAAACCGGACGTTTACAAGAAAAAGTTTTGAACCCAAGACAGATCCCTGTGGAACACCACTCGAGAACACCCTATTTGGCGAAGAGTAGCCTTGATTCTTAATGACAGAATTCGTTAGTGAAAAATCAATAATTCAAGCTCGTTTTATTACCTGGTGTGTAGACTGGGTTCATTGTCGTAGCAGTCATACCACCATAGAGGACACCGAAGGCTGCAATTGGCATTTCAGGTTCATTAGGGAGAAGAAGTGCCACTACATCCTTCCTATTGAGTTTCAATTTTTTTCTCAAAGCTCCGCCCAAATTTCTAGATCCATTTTGTAGATCGTTGTAGGTGTATTTTCTTCCTGTAGTTGGGCATTCCTGAAAATTGAATATTTCAGCTAGGAATTTAAGGTTGTATGGAAGAAGAAGAAAGAACATTATAAAGTTTATTGTTTTCAGCGAAAACCTATTTTATCGCTCATTATACATAACTTTAGTGAATCACATCGAAAAGATACGATATTCAATGAATAAGTGAAAGAACTCTGCTGTCTAGTTGAACAGAAATAAATGATCAACTACGAATAATGTTGTTGTCTTTCTCTTATCGTTGGGAGCAGCTTAATGTAGACAACCTGGCACATTCAATCATTAGAGACTGCTTGAATTTATGCCTAAATTACACTCAGCCACTTCTTCTGCCTGAAATAATTCCCGAAATACTTCTGCGGCAGTATCGAAGACAGTGAGCATTCTCACTCTGCTGCAACAGTGGAAGTGAGATGAGTGTAATCGGGGTGTTAGGCATATTATTCCGAATATAAAGCCGGGTTTAGACGAAGCGCACCTACTCGCGCACCAGCCTCGCTTCCGCTCCCTCGCATAGTGTAAACATGCTCCTCGCCTTGAGGCCCCTCATCCTCGGGTTGAGCCATTGCCGGTCGGTTTTCAGTCGCGCATCAAAGAAGCCTCGCTGTGTCGTTTGAACAAGCTTCTGAAGCTAGTTGAGTCTGGTCGAGTCTCAGACTCTATACGAGGCTGATTACTACCTCGCCTTCTCATCCTGGCTCGCCCTTCCAGGCGAATCCAGCGCGTCGTGTAAACACTGGCGCGAGGATGAGTTTTGGTGCGCGAGTAGGTGGCGAGGTCGCGAGTGGGTGCGCTTCGTCTAAACCCGGCTAAAGAGAGAAAACAACATTATTCGTAATCGTAGCTGATCATTCATTTCGTCATAACTTTTAATTTTCTGACAAGTTGGTTAATTTTAGTTGGGCAATTCATGTGATGATATCCAGATTCAATTCAACGTTATTTTTAGTTACTGAATCACCGGTGATGATTCGATAAAACTCATATCAATGTTTTTTGTCGTAAATTGCACCAGTCATTCCTATTGTCTCTTATCGTTTTTAATGGAATTCGAAAGAAACGATGTGCAAAGTGCGAAATAATTGCCAGTCCAATCATTAAAGAATACATCATTATTTTTATCATACCGCGATTTATATCGAATAAAATATCTGGACAAAATATGAATCCTGAGGACTTTGTCGGTTGTACTCTGACCTTTAGATTATCTAACCAATGTGGGCTCGACTACATAGGTACATACCTGATTTTGTTTATAAATACTTGATAAAACGTAAACACATTTTATCTGATACACTTTTTGATGTGTCTTTCATTGAGAGATAAGGATTATTGGTGTGAATATAATACCTAATATGTAATTGATTTCCAATTGATTATACGCAGGTCAAGTGTATAATGCTTTTTATATTTATACTATAAAAATTTTATAGTATATTTATGTCACATTAACATGTTTATAAGGAAATCTTGCTAATAAATTTCTATTAAATCATTTTTGAGCGCTTGTTCTACTTAAACGAGTGCTATATCGTTTTGCCCAAATGTATGTAATTTTCGAATTTGAGCGAAAATGGTCTTAAACGATTGGGTTAGACTCCCTGATGGCGAATTCGTGATCAAATTCAATTCTGTCCGTCTGGCCGTTAGCACAATAACTTTTGAAGGGATTGTCCTAGAGACTTGAAATTTTCAGGATGAGTTCGGGTCCCAAATGTCTTGGTTAAGTTCGTTAACCAGCTAAATCGTACAGGGTGTTCCGTAAAATATGGCGATTCAAAATTTGTTTTCCTCAATATCTCAGACAAAACGAAACCAATCGAAATTAAATGTTAAGGCCAAATGCAATATGCTCATAAGAAAGCCTCATGCAAAATTTCGTGGCCATAGTGTGAACAGAACCATAGAAAATTCAATTAGAATATTGAATAAAATAAACTTTATATTTCCATAAAAAGATATCCGATTCAAGTGAAATTCATTTGTGGAAAGAGATCGATATATCCTGTGATTTTAACCTTGGAATTTTTATTCAAAATTTCATATTATATAATGATGAATCTGCTAAACGGAAATTATTCAATTTTTGAACGAGATTCATTAAACAGCTAATTTTGAAGATGCGGAACCTTTTTTAGTTGTTTATTCGATAGAAACATATCAAAGAAGTAGGTATTTTCTTTTAAGACCTTGAATAGTTCCTGCAGTAGTTCTCGCGTGCTGACCTTGTCGTGGTCAAATTACTAGTAAGACAGTGAATAACGTACGATGGAAATATTCTACCATGCTCATCCACTAATAAAATAGCAATTTATAATTGAAAATGTATCATTAATAACTTTCGGAATAAACAAAAAAATTGTGATAAAATTCAAGCAAAGTCAGCAGTCAATAAACCCCAATATTATCAATGAAATTAAACGGATTTAAAATAAAATTTTGTTTTCGAAAAATGATAAAGCATATCGCGGATTTATTGAATGTTTGATCAATAATTGTGAATTGTATTATTATAATCAATCAGTTTCAGATAAACTTTGAACTTTTCCTTATAAAGAAAAGTATTTTTTCTTCAAAGGAGGTAAGCATATAAAAAATGTAGAAATGTACATAAATAATATAGGTAAATTTTTATACTTAGTTCGTAATAATCCATAATTGTACCGGGTTTTTCACTATAATTTGACCCCCCCTTTAACTTTGTTACTAAAGAAGATACAAAAAAATGTGTCGTATAAAAGTTTCACGAAATCGACTGAGGTTTTTTGATATGAGTCCAGAAACTGAAATATATACAGGGTGGCCAACATATTGATGGCAACTTCATTTTTTCAAATGGAACACCCTGTATATTTTTCCACATTTGGTTAGCTCTTTTACCCCTGATCTCGAATATGTAACATATGTTCGTCTATCTCTTTCATTCTGGGTACCACAGAGTTTCAAATTTTAAGAACCACCTGCCAAGACCTGTAATCATTTTACAAGTGGCAGAGTGCGTTTACTGAAAATGCTCATTTTTGGAGTTATAATAACGTCAATGGAAAGATATACAGGGTGAACAACATTGATTGCAACTATATTTTTTCAAATGGGGCACCCTGTCCTGTATATTCTTCCTTTTTTTGATAGGCTATTTCGCATATAAATGCGTATGTGGATGTGTCTCTTCAATTTTCAGAGTTTTGAAATGATGACACCGAATAAAAAATATGTGAAATACCTACAAAATTCTTTATATCCAAACAATGAATGAATACTTTTACTTAACCAATGAAAAATGATAAACTATGGTAAGAAAAACATCAACTAAAGAAATTGCTCAAAATGACCACCTTCATTCAATACACATAGTTCATATAGTTGTCTCAAATTGTTTAGACTATTTTTGATAGCATTATTGTGGCTCTGGTGCCGTATTCTCGAGAAGAGATATTCGAAAACGTATACGAACTTCATTGCGCGATGTGCATTTTTGCAGGTAAAACAGGGACTCGCGCAATGAAGTTCGTTTACGTTTTCGAATATCACTTCTCGAGAATACGGACCCTGATTCGAGTCAGAAATTAAAGCTTCAAAATTTGTTTCTAATCATTATTCTTTGTGCGTTGACGGGATTACTTTCGAATTATGGGTTTAATATTGGTTTATTTTATATAATAATATTATTCTCCGTTTTCATTGATTGCCATTATTGCTGAAGTAAATTTTTTCTTCAGGAACGGCTATAAAAACGTGTCCAACGGTGTTAAATCGGGACTATTTGGTGGCCATAAAATGGGTGCGCCATTACCAATCCAAAGATCAAATTGGCTACTTAAATATTAACGAACTTCCAAAACGCTATACCAGATGGTTATTGAAATTTGAAACTCTGTGGTGCTCAGAATAAGAAAGATAGACCAACGTATGTTACATATTCGAAATCAGGAAAAAAGAGCTAACCAAATATGGAAAAATATACAGGGTGTTCCATTTGAAAAAATGAAGTTTGCATCAATATGTTGGTATATTATACAGGGTATATATTTCAGTTTCTGAACTCATATCAAAAAACCTCAGTTGATTTCGTGAAACTTTTATACGAAATATTTTTTGTATCTCCTTCCAAGGGCGGATATAGCTTTTTATCATGGGGGGGGTAGTAATGATTCAATATCGATAAATCAGGTTCAAAACTTGAAAAAAATTTAATCAAAATATTTAGGAGGAATAATATAATAAGAAAAAATAGTAGTAAAGTAATAGTAGTAAAAAAAACAAACAAATGAAAATATGTGCACCACGTTGCGTAACTTTTTCTAAGGTTTTCGATATTCATGGGGGGGGGTAATTACCCCCATTACCCCCCCCGTAAATCCGCCCTTGTCTCCTTCAGTAACAAAGTTAAAGGGGGGGTCAAATTATAGTGAAAAACCCGGTACATTTCCCGAAACCAGTACCTGACATACAATTTATAATTTCAATCAAATTGCAAGACAAACAATTATTATGCTACCAAAGTTCAATTATTGTCAATCAGCTAGATGTAAAAATTCATTCGAAAAAGATAATTGGTTTACTGATTATACCATGTCATGTTCGAAACCATCAACTGACGGGGATTCAGGAAATATTTTGTGTGGGTTTATCAACTCATTTACTTAATGAACCTTCCCTGAAAATGGAATTTCACGAACTTTTCGTATATCAATGATATCAGTGACTTATGTAAATGAGTGAAAAACCTCTACAAAGGAAATGCATTTTTATGAAATATTTTGATTTAAAACGTTCATTTTGTTCATGACGACCAAAGAGCTATACCTGTATTAATTTTTGAAAAAAAAATGTTTATTTATATGGAAGCAAGTATCTTGAATTTGTTTCGCCTTGAATAACATTGATTTCTTTGAAATGTGATGAGTTTGAGTATGAAACAAAAATTCATATCCAGAAATGTTATTGAAATATACATAATCAAGTCGAACAATTTTCTTGATAAAAAGATTGAAAAACCCATGTGAAGTCAGGAGCTCTTGCTCCCTTGTTCGTATTGGGATACTTTACTATCGATTATTCATTTATTTATTATATTAGTCTTTATTCATTTTGGAAAGAACCTTCAATTTGTTTTTTCTTATTAATTTTTTATGTGAGAAATGGAACAAAATTGAGGCAAACTAAGTTGAAAGAAAGAGCTTTGTACGCTTATTCATGATAGCTATTATTATATATTCACTCTTGAATTCATTTTTTCTTTTCGAATCTTAAACCTTCATTGAAAATTTCAAATTTGAAGTTGTTCCTTTCGGAAGTTATCGTGTTTATGGTCGATTGTAGGCTAATTCTGTTGAAACGAGCAATAAGATTCAAAATAAAAAACAAGAACCTGGAAATATAGTTTTTCAGAAAACAATCGAAATGGGCTACAGAAAATATATTTCCTTCGTAAATTTAATTTTTTTTTCACTCGGTTTTGCTATGCCTGGTCATTCTTAAACAGAATAACTTCCGAAAAAATGTGTGTTTTCGAAAATTTTGTAAAAGTTTCAGGCTTCTGGTCTATGCATTTATAAGCGCTCGTTCTACTCAAACGAGTGCTATATCGTTTTGTCCAAATGTCTGTAATTTTCGAATTTTGAGCCTAAAATGGTTCCAAACGATAGGGTTAAACTTAGACAAAGATTTTGTCTGAGGAGTTAGACTCCCTGATGACGAATTCGTGGTCAAATTCAATTCTGTCCGTGGGGCCGTCCGGCTGTTAGCACAATAACTTTCGAAGGGATTGTCCTAGAGACTTGAAATTTTCAGGAAGAGTTCGGGTCCCAAATGCCTCGGTTTAGTTCGTTCACCAGCCAAATCGTACAGGGTGTTCCATAAAATATGGCCATTCGAAATGTTTGTTCCTCACTTTCTCAGACAAAACGTAACCAATCGAAATGAAATGTTACGGCCAAATTCAAGAAGCTCGTAAAAAGCCTCATGCAAAATTTTGTTGCCACAGTGCGAACAGGACCATAGAAAATTTAATTGAAATATTGAAAAGAAGAAACTATATATTTCCATAACGAATATCCGATCCAAGTGAAATTTCTTTGTAAATGGAGATCGATATAAGTACTGTATGTTCGTCTAAAATTTCGTGGCCATAGTGGTGTAGTGTACCTAACGTTGGAATGTTTGATATTTCTCAATATTGCGTACACAGCACTCTACCCATTGTCATATATTAAGTAGGACAGATAGAATAAGGATAGTTAGTTAATTAGCCATTTATCATGGTAGTAGTAAGATATTGGTGTACCTATGTAGTTCAATAGATAGTTTCCAGAGTACAGTGTTCTCCTTTAAACCCTAAGTAACGCCCTCATTACTACATGGCGATCCTGATGGCGAAACCTTGGAATTTTTTAAATATTTAATGGAGAGTAAGGAGAAAAGTAAAAATGGGGTCAGGCCAATCTAAGCAAGAAAAAGAAGAGATAATCATCGCACAGGCTGGTAATAGTGGTGGCCAAACTAATGGACAAGACAGCGAAAAATTTTCCACCCGAGAGGTATGTGAATTGGTAATCTTCCTTCTGGTTATAGCGGCGGCCCTATTCTACACTTTCAATGCATGCAAGAAAAAGTTGAAAAGGAAAATCAGGCGAGAAGTCACGAGAAGCCAGATGTTAGCTCCAATCAACAACGCCTAGGTGATATTAACAGACTCCAAAAGCTAGTTTAGTATGAATCAGGTGAGCTCCCAAAAGACGCTCTGTAGCCGCACCTTTATTTTTCGTCCACATAAGCAGAAACGATGTATGTACAAATTCATTGGTAATGCCCGTGTCATGTGGCGAGTGCAAAGTTCGTGAGTTGACCCAGATCATAACAATATAGATGATAATTTAATTTGAATTTTTCTTTTTTCAACTTGATTTTTGATAATAGCTTATTAGAAAGTAGAGAATTATTATATTTTTTTTAATTTATGTATGGCAGTTAACAATTTAAATGAAATTTTGGAATCCCTGAAATCAATAAAAGTATATCTGAGGAAAATTGGCCCTGAGAGGCGAAAGAAGGAGATTCTTAGTACTAAAATTGAGGAAGCTAAAGTTATTTATGAACGGTTCGAGGTTGTTCTTAAGGAAATTCAACAACGTATTTCAGAAATACCACCTGATGTTTTGAGCGCAATTCAGCAATTTTCCTCCGAAATACGAGAAATATATAGTGGGATTACAAAGCTACAGGTCAAGGAGAGCCCTAGTTTGATAAAATGGAGTCGTTTGATTTGAAAACCGCGTCATCTTTGTTACCGATGCTCAATGATAGCGAAGATACAGTTCGGCTATTGATAGATGCTATAGAGTTCTATGATTCAATGCTTAAAACGGACCAAAAAGTATCTAATAAGATTCGTATTGAAAACTCGGTTATCTTCAAGTGCTAAACTTCGTCTCAATAAGGATTATGCTTCAACATCTTCGTTAGTGGATGATATGAAAACCCATCTCCTCACCATTAAATCAGATACTACTCTCCAAACTAAATTAATAAATTCACGTCAAGGAAATAGATCGATTGAATCTTTCGGTAAATCTTTAGAAGAACTTTTTGTCGATTTGACTATTTCGCAGGCTAAAGGTGACGACAACGCATATTCGGTTTTGAAACCTATTAATGAGCGGAATGCTATAAAACAATTCGCAGACGGTTTAAATGATAGAAGATTAAGTACCATTATTTCAGCACGCGATTTTTCTTCACTCAAAGTTGCCATCCGCACAGCACTAGACGAAGCTTCTTCGTCGGAAAATTTTCATTCTGTAAATCATTTTCAAGTGCAGAGAGGTAGAAAATGGCAAAACCGAGGCAGTGGTAGATTCAGAGGCCAATCACATAGATTTCGTGGTAATAATTCAAGATATAATACCAATTATAAGCCAGATAAATTTGTCGGTCATGCACCATCAAATGAAAATACGCGAAATTTTGCAAGTCGCTCTCGTGGTCAAACACAGAGAAACTTCAATCCTCGAGGAAGACAATCGAGTTATCATTCACAAGAAAACAGAGTCTTGTATTTGAATCGTAAAGATAACGAAATCGAACAGGAAAATTCAAACAATCAGCAGTTTTTTCGTTACTCCGATAACTGATTCTATATTTGCTTGCTTGGGTTTGAATAATGTAGAGTTTTCAGTGGGATCTCAAAAATTAAAATTTTTAATAGACAGCGGAGCCTCACTCTGTGCCATTAAATTTGATGCTATTAGAGACAAATCTTTGATACGCCAAGATACTCTTACTGTGAACGGTATTTGTGGAAATATAACAGCTATTGGAAATATTTCATTAAGATTGCATACAAACGGTGTTGCTTTCGAGCAATTATTTTATGTGTTTCAAGATATCCCTTGCAGTTACAATGGTATTTTAGGTCAAAATTTTTTGCAAAAATATAAAGGTATTTTAAATTTTGAAGAGAATACGTTAATTCTGAATGACCGCCATAATAGGGTGGAGGTTTCTCTGAACTCTAAAAATGATTCTGTTTTGACTATACCACCTAGATGCGAAATTATTGAGTACTTAACAATAAATACAGAAAACGAATGTGTTGTGATTCCTCAGGAAATATGTGGAGGAGTTTTCCTAGCAGGAACCGTGGTGAAACCTAAGCATAACATCATACCTATCAAAATTCTCAATACAAGAGAAACCGAAGTAACCCTCAAGAATTGTGTACCAGAAATTCATAATCTCGATAATTATCAAATATGTTCGTTTACAAAGAGTACCGAGATTTCACCAACTAGAGTAAAAGAATTATTTTCATTGATAAACTTGAATGGTTTGAATAAGGAAGAACAATTGTCTATCGAAGAGTTATGTGCTAAGTTCAGCGATATTTTCCATCTTCCAAATGACACTTTAACCACAACTACAGTTTTCGAGCAAACTATCACCTTAAAACCGAATGAAGCACCAGTATATAGAAAACCGTACCGCATCCCTCATTCACAAAAGCAGGAGGTAGACAAGCAAATTGAAGATATGATAAAAAACGATATTATAGAAGAGGCCCAGAGTGAATGGTCCTCTCCAATTTTATTAGTCCCAAAGAAAAGTGATAAAAATGGCAATAAGAAATGGAGACTTGTAATCGACTTCAGATCATTGAATGAAAAAATTCAAGACGACAAATTCCCTCTTCCTAACATAGTCGACATATTCGATTCGCTTACCGGAGCTATATTTTTCTCACTTAGACTTAAGTCAAGGTTATTATCAGGTAGAGCTGGCAGCTGACAGCAGACCTTACACAGCATTCACAACCCACAAAAAACAGTATCAAATGAAAAGACTGCCTATGGGATTGAAAATATCCTGCAGTGCGTTTTCACGTCTAATTTCAATTGCAATGACGGGATTAAATTACGAAAAATGTTTTTGTTATCTGGACGACTTGATAGTTTTTGGTAGAAACTTAGAACAACATAATAAAAATCTTCTGAAAGTGTTTTCCAGACTTAGAGAGGTAAATTTAAAATTAAACCCTTCAAAATGCGAATTCCTCAAGAAACAAATTTTATATTTAGGTCATCTCATATCATCCGAAGGTCTTTCACCCGACCCTGATAAAACCAAAGTTCTTAAATTGTACCCTGTCCCAAAAAACACGGATGAAGTCAAAAGATTTATAGCCTTTGCTAATTATTACAGAAAGTTCATTCGAAATTTCGCGGAATAGCTAATCCTCTGAATAAGTTATGCAGAAAATATTCAGAATTCCATTGGTCAGAAGATTGTCAAAATGCTTTCGAAAAATTGAAAATCGCTCTTTCTACAGCTCCAGTGCTTGATTATCCCGATTTCTCAGATGAAAACGAATTTATTTTGCAAACTGACGCAAGTGGAACTTGCGCTGGTGCAGTCCTTTCTAACAAAAATAATAAGCCGGTGGCATTTGCTAGTCGCCCTTTCAATAAATCCGAAATCAACTATTCTACTATAGAGAAAGAATTAGCGGCAGTAGTATGGGCAGTAAAATATTTTCGTCCTTATTTATTTGGTAGACATTTTAAAATTCGTACTGACCATAGGCCTCTTGTTTATCTTTTCAACCATACCGACCCTTCTAGTCGTCTTACAAAATTTCGTTTGTGTCTAGAAGAATATCAATATCATATTGAATATGTTAAAGGTTCAATGAACGGACCAGCAGACGCTTTGTCTCGCATAACGTCAAAGGAATTAAATGAAATGAATAGGAACGTACTTGCTGTTTTAACCAGGGCCCAGGCTAAAGCATCGAGAAACCTTCCTAATTTTGAAAATAAAACTTCAACGAATAATCGGTCTGATCAACCAAATGTTGTTGAAATTTTGAAAAAACCAAATGACGGTAATGAATTAATTGTTCTAAAAAAAACGATGATTTAAGTAGTTTTGGAAATACTGAGAATATATTTTCGAAAACAAAATGTGTATGTTATGAACCAAATACGAAGTTAGTTTATATCCATCCAGATACTCCATCGATAATCTCGCGAGACGAATTATTGAGAGATTTGGAGGAATTATGTAAGAAAATGAATATAAAAGAGTTAATCATAGTGAAAAATGATTATAATGCATTTATAGTGGAATATTTTATGCAGACGATTGCTAAAATTAAATGGACCGGTCCACGAATTTGCGTAATTACAGGTGTAAAAAGAATTTTCAATCCAGATACGAAAAAACTTATTCTAAACGACTTCCATATATTGCCGACGGCAGGACATTCGGGAGTGCGCAAAATGATCAATAATATACGAAGATATTATTATTGGCCTGGATTATCAAATGATTGTGCCTCTTATGTTAAGAAATGTGCTAATTGCCAAAAATACAAATTTAGTAAACCCATAAAAGAACCGATGGTAATAACACCAACTGCGCGTTCAGCTTTCGAAAAAGTATACTTAGATATTGTCGGCCCCTTGGAAAAAGATGAAGATGATTTATATATGTTCTAACTTTACAATGCGATCTAACAAAGTTTGTCGAAGCATATCCCTTAAAATCAAAGGATACAGTAACAGTAGCAAGAACTTTCGTAGATAGATTCATATTAAGATATGGTGTTCCCTCTGAGATTGCTACTGATCAAGGAACAGAATTCATTTCCAGTACAATGTCGGAGATTTGTAAATTTTTGAAAATATCTCATATAAAAGCCACAGCATACCATCATCAAAGCATTGGATCTTTAGAAAATTCACATAAAACATTGAACTCTTTCTTAAGAATACAAATGAGAAACTATGGCTCTTCGTGGTCTTCATGGATCCCATATTTTTGTTTCATGTATAATACATCGTATCATTGTAGTCACGTAACTATGACATATTCATTGATATACAGCGATGTTTCTGCGATAAATGAGTACACGATAATTATGAGCTGGTTTTCGGAAAAAGTGTAATTTGCCTAATAATCTAGTGAATAGTGACACTGTCGAACCCTTATATAACGCGGATTCGTATCCTTTAGAACTCAAATTTAGATTGCAAAAAGCACAACAAGATGCAAGGCAAAATTTAGAATCAGAAAAATTCAAAAGGAAAGTGATATATGATAGACAGATAAATCCTATAAAGTACGAAAAGGACGATTTAATTTTGTTGAAAAACGAAAGTGGAAATAAACTGCAAAGTGTTTACGAAGGTCCTTTCAGTGTAATAAAAGATGATTCTCCGAACGTTCGAATCAGCAAAAACGGTAAAGAGTGCGTGGTTCATAAGAATCGAACTAAACCTTTTGTACGCTAGGTCAAGGACATGTAACTATTATAAGACAATGTTGTGGATTAAAAATGACAATAGTGAAATCCTGAATGTGAGACTGGATACCCGATATTATTGCGAGTCAGACGTTTTTTATGTCTAGTTAAGCTAGGTTAGTTAGGTATATGAAGAATAAGCAAAATGGGTTCATTATATTATTGGGATTAGTTTAGTTAGTTATTAGAATTGAAATTGATAGAATTTTTATCCCCAAGTAATAAAAATTCTTTTTGAAATTTCGGGAAAGGTGTAGTGTACCTAACGTTGGAATGTTTGATATTTCTCAATATTGCGTACACAGCACTCTACCCATTGTCATATATTAAGTAGGACAGATAGAATAAGCATAGTTAGTTAATTAGCCATTTATCATGGTAGTAAGAGATATTGGTGTACCTATGTAGTTCAATAGATAGTTTCCATAGTACAGTGTTCTCCTTTAAACCCTAAGTAACGCCCTCATTACTACAGAACCATAAAAATTCAATTGGAATATGAAATAAAGAAGAATCTATATATTCCATATTAGGTAATCCGATTCGAGTGAAATTTCTTTTATGAATGATAACAGAGTTTTTTTTATTTATATTTTTTACATATTTTATTTTATGAATTATTTCCAGAACATAATTCCGATTGTCGTTAATATATTTGGTATCAAGTCCCATATAAAAATTTCAGGTAATAGTCTTATTAGGTACCCCATATATGAACGAGCGCTCAAAATCTATTGCTCAGGCTTGAATTTTTTAATCGGAACATTCAACTCAAGTATTTTAATTAAGTATTGCAAAAGTCTGATAACATTTGAATAAGTATTTAGGAAACGATAAATCTCATCAATTTACTCACTGTCGCTACAAGATGCCCCCATTTGGCGGTCTTTTCAAAAATATAGTCCGTAACATTAATTTTGGGCACATCCACAATACCCAAAGGAGACTTCAAAATATTAGAATCCTGACCACTAGATCCACTAAAACTAACACTTTGAATCGACACCGGTCTTAAACGCCTGCCCAAGCTGAAAATAGGTCTAAGGATAGGATTCACAGCCATTTTTCTGGTTTTCTGCTCTCGATCAACTTTATACGCTTACGCACTTTGTTCGAATGTAATTGAATAAATAGAGTGGAGACGGGAGACCTTGCAATGAATATCAGCGATATTTGACGACGATTTCGAGGGAATATAATACGGCAGTCTACTGAAGTCTAATGAACCAACGCTTCATATTTATAGTCTATATACTCGATATTCCTATCGATATTTATACATAGTTGGTGTGGATGAATACTGGTTTAGGAGGCTCACACAATACAGGTTCAAATGCATGAAAAGCCAGAAAGTGAAATCTTGTCTTGGACCGGTGTTGCAATGTGAGACGGTTTTTCCTTGAAACCAGGAATTTTGTCGGTTAGTATTTCGATGGACATTTCCAAAAAAATCATGAGAAATAATGAACCCTCAGAAAATCATAGTGACTTTCAGGCGTCGCGGCGCTGTAAATTTTTTTTTCTCCAGGCACATCCCTTTTTTTATTTGTCATTCGAAAGATAATTTAATTCTGAATGTTTCTCATCAATACCATTTTTTTCTATTTCTTACCGTCAGCGACCTGCAGCGTGTTTTATGTTCATTCTATTCCATTTACAGTGGAACTTCCCTATAACGAAAGCGCTAAATCAGCAAAAAATATTCGTTATAAAGCAATTTCGTTATACAGAAAATTTGTTTTTATAGTCGGCAATGTCGCGGTCGACTTCACTGATAAATTTAAGGTCATAAACAAACTTAAGCACTTGCTTTTAGACATTTTCGCACTTAACCAAAACTAAACCAAACAGCCAGGTGTGTATTTAAAACTGTTTCAGAAGGATCTTAATGCCCGCCGTAATGATTTAGTTTAAAGTCGGGATTTATTACGTACGTCCTGACAAATTTCGGAAGAAAACCACCCTTATACCTTCTTACCAATACCCATTCAAAAAATGATGTTCTTTGAATATTTCGTTATAAAGAGAATTTACTTCATTTTAGAGGTTGTTTTAACGTGGAATTTGGATTTAAGGTGCAATGTCTTGTACAAAATTCGTTATACAAAGAAATTCGTTATACAGACGTTCGTCATAGGGAAGTTCCACCGTTATTTTTATTTTATAGTGACAGTATGCCTTGATTTATAGACATAGATATGATTGTGTTTCTTAGAATCGAAAACACTTTGTAGCAAACTATTTCTTAATCTTTATTATCATCAAATATATTATATTTCATAATAATTAAAAAATTTTTAAATAATAAATGCAACATGTCAAATCATACGTATATGTATATAGCGGCCATTATGATCGATACAAAATCATATCTTTTCCTTAGTTCATTATAAGTTACTTAGTCCAAGTGGACCCTTATACAGGGTGTTCCTAAATTGAACGTACAAACGAAAAGGGGAGATTCCTTAAGTGAGTTTAAGAAAAAAAAGTCCCATAAACATGGGGTCGCAAACGTTCCGTTTTCGAGATACAGGGTGTTAAAGTTTTAATCAAAAACATGTGTTGATTATACGAGTTTATCTTTATGAATCATCGCTACAGATCAGGAAGATTTCCATAAAAACTGACACTGAATTCATTCACCACAGCTTACAAAGTGGCCTTCCCATCATAATTTGGATTTTCACGAGGATTTCGAGAGAATCGTTCAAAATTTTTTTCTCGAAATCGTTGGTAGATACGACAAAACTACAAGAGACCGAAAAGTTTAGTATAAGAACAAGGCTCTTTCTACATATTTTTCAAATTAACAGTTGCTCACCAAAAAAAGGTTCTGCAGAAGAACAGGTGGCAGTGTTCCAGAAAAAATATCACCCTGTAGATTTTCTATCGAAATTGCCATGTCACGTGGTGAGAACTCTCCAATGTAATATAGGTATATATGCCAAATTTCAGTTAAATATCTTGGGAAGTGTAGATACTATGAGAAAAAAACTTGAAAAAATTCAAACTTCAAACTCAGTATCTCGAAAACGAAACGTTTGCGACCCCATGTTTATGGGACTTTTTTTTCTTAAACTCACCTAAGGAATCTCCCCTTTTCGTTTGTACGTTCAATTTAGGAACACCCTATATATATTGGCCTAAGTAACTTAGGTATATTAAAATAGGGAAAGGATATAATCCACAATAAAAAAGGTATTTTTGTTTTACTTATTGCATTTTAATTTTTAGCCGACCCATTATGAATTTGAGGGAAAGAATGCCTTTCTTCATAGTAAGATTGGCACTTAGACAAGACGTTCATATTTCAATTTTTTTAAGTGAAGCAAACTCTCTAGTCAATAAAGTGCCAAAATTTAATCGTTCAATTTGCGAACACTTTACCTGAATAGATTCTATCTCGTGGACTTTGATCCTATAGTTGTTCAGGACCGTAATTCAGGTATTGAAAGAACTCACCAGGTTCCTCTATTTACTAGGTTATCGGTACAAATTGATAATTTGTAAATTCAGTGATAACACATCGCAAATTGTCATGTTTAGTTATTAGAATTGAATTCTTTTTATGCTAATATTTTTAACGTCAAACATGTATAACCCATTTTATATCTCATTCTGCGTAAATATTTTGTTATTAAAAATTTCAAAAAATACTGGCATGGACTCAAAACTGGATATCCCGAGAATTGTAGACCTCGTTTTATTTTTTTATTAATTTAATTAAGTTTCCTATAGTCTTAAACTAAACATGAGATGTCAAAACGTTTGCTCTAATGACGACGAGGGGAAGTCCAGGGGTGGCCCAGGCCCCCTCCCCCAAAATTTTTGCTGGCCTCCCTGCAATCTGGTCTATGCTAACTAAAGTCGAATTTTGGCGAGCTGTGGTTACATGTAACTATCTAACTATCACGTGATCATTTGACAGAAAATACGTGTATAACTGTCAATGATCACGTGATAGTTAGATAGTTACATGTAACCACAGCTGGCCAAAATTCGACTTAAACTGCACACTCAGATAGTCAAGCTGCTATTAAAGCACTGAGCTGAGCTCCTACGTCATCAACTCAAAGATGATCTGGGAGTGCCGAAACAAACTCAATGAGGTAGGCAAGAAAAATAAGGTCTTTTTAACCTGGGTGCCCGGCCATTCGAGAATCAAAGGAAACGAAGAGGCCAATACACTTGCCAAAGAGAGCGCACGAATGTCAGTGCATTGGCCCAGAACCCTTCTGAGGTATAGGTAAGTTTACCTATAAGAAGGGGTTTCTGGAGAAGGAGAAAACCGAGAGGGAAAAACTCTGGCGGAATCTCCCAGGGATGGATCATTTCAATAAGTTCGTTCGGAACTTTGAAACAGCAAGATCCAAAAGATATCTGGATCTTGGTAAGAAACAATTACACCTCCTCACTGGCTTTTTTCTCACAAGACACTGTCGCCTTAGGAAGCACCTGTTGAGGATAGGAAATCGGACACTGAAGAGTGTAGGTTCTGTGGGGACGAGGAAGAAACCCCCATTCGCCTAGTAACGGAATGCTTTGGCATTGCGAGCCTAAGGAGAGAATGCCTTGGGCGAGAAACTTGTAAGAGTGAGGAACTAGCCTCGTTGAAGCCTTCATAGATATTGGAACTGGAAGGCGAGCTGTGAAGGGTGTGGTCAGAACAGCTCTGTAAGGGGGCACAGTAGACCAAGAGGTCGCAGTGAACTGTAACCCCTTTTCAAACTAAAACTTAACTGCACAAATTCATTCATTATGGCCTCCACTGAAAAGTCTTGGCCTCTTTTCGCTCCCCCTGTTTTCAACAACTGCTGTAGGGAAAAGTAAAATACACCAATGTATAACCAAACATATATTTCAACACCAAACTTACAAATACATCATATACCAGTCCTCAGGAATTCCTCCTTCAATTTCTTCCTCAAAATTTTCCCAGAACCACTTTTCGGTATTTCCTGAACAACTGCAATACCCCCTTTGAGTTTCTTATATTTAGCAACCTTCTCTGAAACAAACTCGTCCAACTTGTTGGTATCTACAGAGTGATCAAGTTTGGGAACGATGTAAGCCCTTGGTAATTCCCCGCTATACTTGTCAGGTATCCTATAACCGCCGCCTCTGCTACCCCTGGGAAAGAACGAATGATACCTTCCAGTTCTGCTGGAGCCACTTGATTAGCCTTAACCTTTATCATTTCTTTTAAACGATCCGTGATGAAGAATAAGCCTTCTTCATTGTAGTACCCAATATCTCCAGTTCTCAACCAACCGTCTTCGCTAAGGCACTTTTTGTTGTCTTCTGGTCGATCCAGGTAACCCTTCATGATTTGCGGACCTTTAATGAATATCTCTCCAGCCTTGCCAGGATCCAAAGGCTCGGCTTGGGGATCGTCAATTTCTGCGACTTTGAAGCTAGAGTTGATGACTGGTATTCCCACGGTACCTTGGGTAGGACCTTTGAGTGATTTCATTACATTGGGAAAAGTGAAAGAAGATACGCAGGTGCCTTCTGTCAAGCCATAACCTGGAAAAGAGGACCAAAATTTACTAAGTTCAGTAAGAGCAAGTCGATACAGTGTTTGTGTCAAACCGAGCTTTTTTCGCAAACTGCACTACAACTTGCCCTTTAGTTCCAGAGCCTCATGAAGTCTAGTATCTGAGGGGGCTTCAAGAAGGCTAAATCTGCGTTTCTTCTATAATTTTCCTTAGTTGTAGTTCTAGTTTAAAAAACGGTTACAATTCACTGCGATCTAAAGGTCTATTGTGCCCCTTTACAAGGCTGTTCTGATCACACCCTTCACAGGTCTGATTTAATTCAATATCTATGAAGGCTTCAACGAGGCTAGTTCCTCTTTCTTACAAGTTTCTCGCCCAAGGTATTCTCTCTTTAGGCTCGCAATGGCAAAGCCATCCGTGACTAGGTGAATGGGGATTTATTTCTCCTCCCCGCAGAACGTACACTCGTCAGTGTCCGATAATCCCATCCTCAGCAGGTGCTTCCTGAGGCGACAGTGTCCTGTAAGAAAGCCAGTGAGGAGGTGTAATTGTTTCTTACCAAGATCCAGATATCTTTTGGATCTTGCTGTTTCAAAGTTCCGAAAGAACTTAGTGGAATGATCCATCCCTGGCAGATTCCGCCAGAGTTTTTCCCGCTCGGCTTTCTGCTTCTCCAGAAAGTCCTTCTTGTAGGTACATTTATCTAACAACAGAAGGGTTCTGGGCCAATGAGTGACATTCGTGCGCCCTCTTTGGCAAGTGTATTGGCCTTTCGTTTCCTTTGATTCCCGAAAGGCTGGGAACCCAGATTAAGAGGACCTTATTTTTCTTGCCTACCTCATTGAGTTTGTTCCGGCACTCCTAGATCATCTTTGAGTCGATGACGTAGAAGCTCAGTGCTTTAATGGCAGTTTGACTATCCGAGTTTATGGCTATATCGCACTTCCGATAGTTTAATTCTAGATTTATACGTAGACATCTTTCAATAGCTAAGATTTCCGCTTGAAAGAAGCTGATACACGAGCCTAGCGACAGTGCACACTTGGTACTTGGCCCGTACATCCCAGCGCTAGCTCCTGTAGAGGTTTTGGAACTATCTGTATAACATTTTACGGTATTTTCTTTGAGGTTATAGTCGGTGTATTTCCGTTCCCATTCCTCTCTTTTACTTAGCAATTTTCTCAGTGCTTAACCTCTTACCAGACTCCTTATATTCGCAGGCATTCTGTAACTCAGCGAACAGGAGTTTTCTACTCCTCCACACAGAATCTACACTCATTAGTTTCTGTTAAGCTTAAGCCAATTCTCATTATATGCTTTTCAAGGCGACAATTTCTCGTTAGAAAGCCAGTGAGGAAGCGTATATTATTCTTGCTGAGATCCAAATATTATTTTTGTAGTATGATATACAAGTAGTCTGGGATATTGATAATTGAAAAAAGTCAGTATTGTCATTACCAATTGTCGAGATCAAAAGTTATACAATTACTTTCATAATAAATAAAATAATCTAAAACTATTAAGTGATCTAATTCAAATTAATAAAATACAATTAAATAATATTACATGGCGCAGTCGATGAGTCGAATCCTCTAGGAAAAACAGTGATGGATCTGAAACCACCAACGTTTAAGGTTACAAGCAACCACGCCGCAAATACATGGCAAAAATTTAAACAAAACTTCGAGATTTATGTAAATGCCACAGGACTGGAGGACAATGAGAAGAGAAAATACAATCTCTTATTATATTGTATGGGTCCCGAAGCAATTGATATTTACAACACCTTTGAAATGAAAGAAAGAGAATTAAATAATTACCAAAGTAATAGGAAAATTCGATGCATATTTTTTACCTAAGGTGAATGTAACATATGAAAGACACAAATTCTTCAAAAGAAATCAACTACCAGGTGAAACGTTCGATGCTTACGTAACAGAGTTGAAATCTCTATCAGCAACCTGTGAATTTGGCAATTTGAGGGAGTCTCTGATTAAGACAGAATTGTATGTGGACTTCTGGAAGGCAAGATCACAGAGAAATTGCTGTGCGAAAATAAATTTACATTATCCAGATGCATTGAAATATGCCGAGCAGCAAATCTAACTATGAATCAGGCAAAAGAAATTATAGAACCATCAATTCAAATTGACCAAATCAATAGGGCAAAGAAATGGAAACCTAAAGAAAAAATAACATCATCAGAATGTACACTCAAAAGTACTTACAAGAAAATGATCAACAACTGTACGAAATGTGGCCGAAATCACCCAATAAATGAATGTCCAGCTTTCGGAAAGGAGTGTTTCAAATGCAAGAAACAGAACCATTTCGGAAACATGTGTAGAAGTTCAAGTAATAGGGAAAAGACCGACCGTCAACGTCGAGAAGTGAAGGAAGTAAGACAAGATACCAATCAAGAGGAAGAAGATGAGAGTCAAGAGTTCTTCTTGGGAGCAGTGGAGAAAACCATGAGTACAGATCAAGATTGGAAAGAGACATTAGAATTAAAGGAAGGTGTTTTCATGGAGTTCAAATTGGATACTGGTGCACAGGCCAGTATAATTCCTAAACATTTATTTGAAGAAATTCCTGATACTCAATTGATTAAATCAGATGTTAAATTAATTAGTTACAATGGAACAACTATTGATAATGTAGGAAAAATAGTTTCTACATGTAGAGTTAGAGGTAAAAAGGAAAAAATTAATTTAGAATTTCATATTGTGGACACTTTTCCAAATTCACCTGCAATATTAGGACTAGAAGCATGCAAATCATTGAATCTTATCAGGAGAATTCAAGAAATCTCCTCTAATAATTCAAGACTGAAAGAATATGATGATGTCTCCAGAGGAATAGGATGTATGAAACAAAATCATAAAATTAAAATCAGAAAAGATGCCATACCTAGAGTAAAAAAAAAAATTCATTTTGAACGTAGTGTAGAAGTATTGTTGTAAAAGTCATTTTGTTAATGTTAGTTGATAACTTTAAGTTCCACTTCTCATTGTGTAAAGAAAGGAGATGTAGTATGATATACAAGTAGTCTGGGATATTGATAATTGAAAAAAGTCAGTATTGTCATTACCAATTGTCGAGATCAAAAGTTATACAATTACTTTCATAATAAATAAAATAATCTAAAACTATTAAGTGATCTAATTCAAATTAATAAACTACAACTAAATAATATTACAATTTTGATCATTCTTCCCATTATTCGCTTCTTCCATTGCTTCGAGTTAAAGTTCTTCTCGAAGCTTACTTACCTTGCATAACCGTTATATGGTCACCAAACTTCCGAAGAAACCTCTGGTGATCAGAATATGCTATAGGAGCTGCTGCACAAAGCACATGTCTGGTATTCCTCAAGTAGTCCTTCTTAATATCCTCGTTACCAATAAGCATCAGAACTAAAAACATAATGAACAAAACTTTGAAGTTCTCCAGTTGCAACAACTTACATAATGGAGGAACAGTACACAAGTACGAGCTGTCTTGGTATTCTTTCAGCATGGTAATAAATGTTTTTTGGTCGAATCTCTCTAGTAAAACCAATTTCGATCCATATATGACTGCAGAATTCATTGCTTTGTTGTAAGCAAAAGCATGATACAATGGCAAAATCGTTGGAAGAACTTCTTGGAAAGTTCCTGTAATAAAAGAAAGTTTGAGTACCTAAATACAGTGGAACTTCCCTATAGCGAACGTCTGTGTAACGAATTTCGACTTTCGTTCAAGACATATTGCACCTTGAACGAAAATTCCATGTTGAAAACACCCTCTAAAACGAAGTAAATCCTCTCTATAACGAGATATTCCAAGAACAAGAACATCACTCTTTGAATTGGTATTGGTAAACAGGTATAAGGGTGGGTTTTTTTCTATAATTATGCCGGACGTAGATAAAATAAATCCCGACCATAAACTAAACCATTACGGCGGGCAGATAGATCCTTCCGAAACGTTGGATTCAGCTGGAAATGTTGATAATGACGGTTACTTTGAATGATTTCGTTAATGTCCATGTCAATATTGTAGCAAATGAACTTCCAACTGAAAAGGGCATGTTGAACAGTGTCAAATGAGTTGTTCGAGATCACTACGATAGCAGTGATGATACCGACAGCGTTGATTTGGAGAGGCAACCGGCCGAAAAACCAAATTGTGAAGAGGTAATTCAAGCCTTTAAAACACGTCGTCTCGCTTTCTGGTCCATTGAGGGGGTTCCGGAAAAATTTTTTGAATCTTTGAGAAAATACGAAGTTTTTTTATGAGGATAGAATATTTTTTAATTGTACCACTCAGACAAAAGTTACGAATTATTTGCCCAAAAAATCGCGAATAGCTGTATTGTATACGTAACTACATAAAATGCCCATAAGCTATTAGAAATGCACTTACACAACTTTTCGATTATGTAAACGAATTTACAATAAAAAATGCAATTGCTTATTTTGATACTTGACTATAAAAAAACTTCTGTATAACGAATTTTTTTCGGATTTTGCGATTTCGTTATAGAGAAGTTCCACTGATTTGTTTTTTTTTGTCATGCTAAATGAGCTGATGAACAGCCGTAAAAGAGCTGAAATTCAGGATTTTTTTCATTCATACTTGCCTGAAGCTTCATCCAAAAATCTGATCTCGTGATGATGTTGCTGGATGTTGTTCGCCACCAAATTGTTATGTGTCAATTGGACTCCTTTGGGTAAGCCAGTTGTACCACTGGAATAAAGAAGTGCTGCTACATTTTCGGAGCCCCAGGGGGTAACATCAGGATATTCTATTTCTGTTTGTACCACCTCGTGAAAATCTGCAGTATTGTTTGGGAGAGATTGCCCATTCTAATGAAAAAAACTATAGTTCAGTATTTATTAACTGTTCTAGTTTTCTATAATCTATAATCCGTTCACGAAAGTTAGAGCGCATATAGTAGGCGTTTGTTCATTCATCTGAAGTTGGCAGTATTTGCTGTCATAACGTAAATAAAGTCAACGTTGCCGAATGTACCCGGCCTCGTCCGACGAGCTTGCGAGTTATCAGAGAACTCTATGCAATATTGACCACATTGCGTATCAATCTGACAAGAAAATGAACAATATAACCTAAAATTTTAATATTCATAGTGGAATATGCCAAATTGTCATGGCCAACCGACGGCTCAAACTTTTGTGAACGGACTATAGTTATAGCATTGTTTAATTGTCCTTAAACAATGGTTATAGGTAGTTGAGTTTCAGAAAATTCCATAAATTAGAAGGCTTACAAGATTTTGAAATGTTTCTTGCGAAATATTGTTTTCTTTTTTCTTGAATATTTTGAAAATTACCTATACCTACAGCCTTACCCTAGTTTTCACTGTAATAACTGGCAATATTTTCGCAGCTTTTTTCATACTTTCATTTACTCTACTGAAGAGATCAACTTCTGTGATAACAAGTTTAACATTAGCATCCACGAGTGGTTTACTAATTTCATCTGAAAAAATAAGTGATAAAAAATTAAAATGGGATAGAAGAGTTAGATTTTACTCTCCAAAGTTATCTCTGTCTTCATATAATCAAATCCCATAACTTTTTAATTAATTAATCTAAACAAATAAAACTTTTGAGGTGCTTTTGTTTCATTTTTATTTGAATCCCCAAGCAGAGCTTCATCATGAATAGTTATTTAATCAACTAGGTTATTAAAAACAGCGACTAATGGTCAAGATATTTTAATGCGTGAGCGAAGCGTTAATAGTTCGAGACCATTAGTCGCTCGATTAATAACCGAGTTGATTACAAGATTTTTCCGACGATCTCAATCTCATTTGTGTTGAACACATTCAAATCACCTTTTATTTCGAGGTCAGCGGAAAAAAATTCAATTATTAATCTTACCTGGAGTGAATATTGAGCTCACTGTTGTCAGGGTAAGATTGGCCTTTAAGATGCCCATATTAACTATTGGATATTCAGGAATATTAGAAAGTAAAACAGCAACAATATCTCCATCTTTGAGTTTCCAGAACTTCCTTAGAGCTCTCGATAGATTATTGCTTTTTCTATCTATTTCTCTATAGGTATATTTCCGTTTCGTTACACAACATTCCTGAAAAATACCATAAATGGAAATAAAGGTTCCGAACATTTCCATCAGGATGTTAAAATATAGGGTTTTTTCATGTGATACAATCTTAGACTATATCCTCATACAGGTGTAACTAAATAAGTGTAAAATATTCAAGGAGGTGATTCCTCATCGAAAAAAATAGGATCTTTCATATAAAGAAACTTCATTGGAGCATCCCTTGTTAAGATACAGCCAATTTTTTCACAACCACACCAAAAAAGTTACAATATAAATTAACCTGACGTTTCCTACTAGCAAAAGACACTTATCCAGTTATTTATTTGGTTTACCCCATGGTTGTAAGGGTGGAAAACGCAAGCCCTAAAGTTCATTTCCAATGTAACTTTTTATCTTATTATTTATTTACCATTTAAAAATTCATTTCCGATAGCCTGTTTCATTCTAAACAAAAAATGTCTCTTGAGTTTTTTGCCCAAAATAAACCAGTCCGCAGTAAAAAATTATTTTACGAACAACTACAGAGATAGATCGTCATAAATGCGAAACTAATCTATCTAGTAGGACACTTTTAGCGATAGTGACAATTAAATTGGTATAACGCTGTCAGTAGCTGTTCGTAAAATAATTTTTTACTGCGAACTGGTTTATTTCGGGCAAAAAAACTCAAGAGGCATTTTTTGTTTAGAATGAAACAGGCTATCGGAAATGAATTTTTAAATGGTAATCAAATAATAAGAAAAAAGTTACATTGGAAATAAACTTTAGGGGTTGCGTTTCCCACCCTTACAATCATGGGGTAAACCTAATAAATAACTGGATAAGTGTCTTTTGCTAGTAGGAAACGTCAGGTTAATTTCAATATTGTAACTTTTTTGGTGCTTGTGAAAAAAATTGTTATACAAATTTTATGAACTCCCTTTGAGGGCTGTATCTTAACAAGGGATGCTCCAATGAAGTTTCTTTATATGAAAGATCCTATCTTTTTTTCGATGAGGAATCACCTCCTAATATTTTACACCTATTTAGTTACACCCTGTATAATATATCGGGTGTCCCAAGGTACTGATGATAAAGTACAAAATAAAGAATTTCGATAAATAATTAATAACTCAAAAACCTTTAAAAATAGGTATGAAAAAGTAAGAATGAATAGATTTATAATAATATTTTAAAGAGTATCATAAAAAAATAGAGATACCGGATGTCCCATTCAAAACAAACAAAGTTTTCGACACAATTTTCGTACATCTGGCAACACTGGAAATTTGAAATTATTTTAAAAATGCACCTCACATGGCCAAATATCGATCCACAAAATTTCAAATCTTTACCATCAATAGTTTCCATAATAATCTAATAGGCCACTCACCTTGGTACATCCGATTATACAGTGTGTCCCAAAACTCGACGTCAACCCGTAACCGGGTGAAAAGGCAAGTTATGCTGATTGTCAGAAAAATAAAAAAAAAAATCTTAATTGCATGATTTTAAAATTAAAGTCTGAAAAAAAATTTTCCAGAGAATTTAAACTACGGCAGCTACAATTGACCGGTATTATACCTTTTTGGAATCCTTACTATTCGCCAACTTTGACAAAACTTGCCAAACTTGCGAAGTACATTTTTTCCAATAAAGTCAGTTAAACTAGGCAATTTGAATTTGAAATTTGAATTTTTTTTCTTCTAAGAAGTTAGCCCTATTTTTAAGAAACTCAGAGCAGCTGGTATCAAAATTTTGATTACAGTTTAGACAAGCATTATTCAGGGTTACACAGCAAAAAAAATTGGAAAAATTTGATATTTGTGGCAACAGGAGTGAGAAGAATGTCACAGGGTGTGAAATTTTGCGTGTTTTTTTAAATGCCTATACTTTAAATCATGTTCTGACAACCAGCATAACTTGCCTTTTCACCCGGTTCCGGGTTGACGTCGATTTTTGGGACTGCCTGTATACTTAGTCTACGGATACAATAAAGAGTAGTTTTGAATACATTCCCATGCAATCATTCACTCAAAATGTTGAGTGATTATTTTTTAACTAATAACCTAATAACGATCAGATTAAAATCACTTACAGTAGCTACAAATTTCTCGTACTTGTCGAAATACGTGCAAAATATTCAGGTAGGGTAAGTTTCGGCATTGTAATATCCGGAAAACAAGAACTGACAACATTTTCTCTTATTTTCCACCTGCTGAAGTCCCTCTGCATACTTTATATCACTTTCCTCACAACTCTGTTTTCTGCTATTTTTGTGGCCAAAACAGACAGCATTTTATCACTTTCGCATAACCTTTTCGAATGTTTATACTCGTCCTTTACCGAGAATAAATAATGACGAATTAATTAATGGAAAGCGATATAATTCGACATTGAAAATGATCAGGACTCCATAAAGTGTATTTTTGAATTGTTTTTATTACTATAAAATCGCTAAGGAGTTTCGCAAATACCTATATATTGGTTTTTAAAACTTGAGGGAAGTAACTGATTGAAATATTTTTAAAAAATTGACGGGGGCGTGAAGTCGGTCTCTCATATAGAAAAAATAATAAATCAAATTAAAATTCCTTAGAACCAATTAATTTATTATGTTTACTGTCGGCTATTATCGCTTACAAGACAGCTTCCCAAAAAAAACTAGATTTCAAGGTAAGTACGGGCAAAAAAGTTGAAATAGTAAAAGAACATGAGGTCAGAAAGGTTCAAACCCATATAAACAATCAAGTAAAAATATGGCTTAATTCATGTAAATTTCAAACGATTTGAATTATATTCGGCGGAACTAATAATTACATGTAAATTATCGATTTCTATTTAAAATTGTGTGTTTTATAAGCGAAGGAATGTTTGAATATGTTTTTTTCTATTTTGGATCAAATAGTTCGATAAAAACTCCCTAATTTTTTGAGAGCTCATCAATGATTGGAATAAAAAATAGTAGTTGAAATTGAAACCAAAATTTTGGTTCAGCTTTTTGGAAATACCTAGTTTTAGTAGTTTTTCTTGTCTCCTAGTTATTATGTATACATCAAAATGATATTCATTAAATTTTATGTTCGAAATTTGAAATTATGTATACAGGGTGTCCCAAAACTCGACGTCAACCCAGAACCGGGTGAAAGGGCAAGTAATGCTGGTTGTCAGAAAGATATAAAAAAAAATTGAAGTTGCATGATTTCAAAATAATAGTAATAATTTTCACTCCTGTTGCCACAAATATCAACTTGTAACCCTGAATAATGCTTGCCTAAACTGTAATCAAAATTTTGATACCAGCTGCTCTAGGTTTCATAAAAATAGGGCTAACTTCTCAGAAAAAAAAATCAAAATAAACATTTGCCTAGTTTCAACTGACTGTATTGAAAAAAAATGTACTACATAAGTTTGGCAAGTTTTGTCAAAAGTTGCCGCATTTAGTAAGGATTCCAAAATGGTATAATACTTGTTAAATGTAGCTGCCGTAGTTCAAATTTATTTTCGATTGCCTTTGAATATACTTTTTCGTTAACTGCTTCCCAGTAAAAAAAGTCCAATGGATCAAGTCCGGTAAACGGCCGCCACGAGATTGGCCAGAACGTCCGATCCATCTTCGGGAAAAAATGTTACCAGAAAAAAAAATTCCAGAGAAAATAATTTTTCCAGAAAAACTTTTTCCGGAGAAATTTCTCTGGAATTTTTTTTTCTGGTAACATTTTTTCCCGGAAGATGGATCGGACGTTCTGGCCAATTTAGGAACCGGCCCGTTTACCGGACTTGAATCCATTGGACTTTTTTACTGGGAAGAAGTTAACGAAAAAGTGTATTCAAAGGCAATCGAAAATAAATTTGAACTACGGCAGCTACAATTTAACAAGTATTATACATTTTGGAATCCTTACTAAATGCGGCAACTTTTGACAAAACTTGCCAACTTACGTAGTACATTTTTTTTCAATACAGTCAGTTGAAACTAGGCAATTGTTTATTTTGAATTTTTTCTGAGAAGTAAGCCCTATTTTTATGAAACCTAGAGCAGCTGGTATCAAAATTCTGACTACAGTTTAGAGGAGCATTATTAAAGGTTACACAGCAAAAAAAAAAGTTGATATTTGTGGCAACAGGAGCGAAAAGACTGTCACAGGGTGTGGAATTTTGCTTTTTTTTTAAATGCCCATTATTTTAAAATCATGCAACTTAGATTTTTTTTTATATTTTTTTGACAACCAACATAACTTCCCTTTCACCTGGTTCCGGGTTGACGTCGAGTTTTGGGACACCCTGTATAACTTCTTCATGATATTTCATGATTCGCGTTATTTGAACCAAATATACCTATAGTGAAAGTTCTTTCAAAGAAAACATCAAGTCAGTTTAAATTGAAGATATGGAATGAATCAATAGCCACACAAATAAAAAAATGAAACAGAGAAGTTAAAAGGGAAATGTTTTCATCGCAATTTGATCTTTAATATTAAGAACATAAAAATATTACAATATCACTTAATTACAGAGGATGTGAAATTATTTTCACATTTCTAAATTATTCTGAATGAACACCTCCAAACATAAAAAATATCGGAAAAAATATATTAGTCGATTTTAACATCAGGCTTCGGTGGCTCACTGTCAAAGTATGCTCTGTAAATATACATGCCAAGTGCTAAATGTAACACCACGACAGCAAAAATTGCAGACCAAATATTGCTTGCAACTGAATCTACTCCTAGTAAACCTGAAAAGAATGTTGAATGTTCAACTTCAATTGATCGGAGAGATATTTTGCTAATAAATTCTTGGAAAAATTGATGATACCTTGGAATATTATAGATTTAGAACCGAAAAATGTTGATATTGGAGCTATTAGAATAAAACTAATATAAAAAAGGATATTTTTAAATACTTTTAAAACTTCTTGATCTGCCATTGTGATCCTAAATTTTGTATTAAAAGAACAGAAATTACAAATACTTATTTTCCTTAATTTTTATATTTGTTTGGGAAAACGGACAAGTAGGTTATGGTTTCTTGTCATATGACAAAAACAGGTGTCATAGAATACTCTATTTCTTTTCATTCCTTAGAGAGCATCTAAGTTAATCGTATTTTAGACTCAGGGGCAGTCTGATATTTATAAAATGTAATGAATACTCGTTTAATTGAAGTTTTTATGGGTGGAATTTAGGTTTATTTCTCAATTTGAAAGAATGATAAACTTGAGTAAAGCTGAAATTCTGTGGTGTAGTTCTAAGAACTTGTAGTTCTTTTGTCACTTCCGCCGATTTAAAAGCAACCGGTTGTGTTTCGTAAATAAATCTTTTACAAGCCGCACGTATTTCCCAACACGCAGGTGTATTGGCCGACATTATAAATAGTTATAGCATAACGGCGTGGTAAACGGTTATAGACAAAATGAGGGACAATTTATGTGGAAATTTAATTCCCCAAATCGGTGCACACTGTACATATCCAAGCATAACAACCAATGGATATTATGGGTATCAGCCTGTAAGGAACCAAACAGAAAACAAATCCGAGGATTGTGAAATGGAAGTGGATAGCAACAGTTCCTCCCAAAATGTAAATATTATGGCTAATAATCTCCAGCAGCCTAGTCGTAAACGATTTAGCACCGAACCAATAGAAGCACAGACATTCAAAAAGAGGCGCGAAAACGGTTAGTACAAACATTTGAAGTTTTCGCATGCTAATTTCACGAAGGTTGGTGTAGGTACTGTTGAACGTTTTTATATTATTCTGAATTATTTTTCACTTCTTCTTAGTAACAGTATTATTGCAGGCAATTTTCAACTTGTGGATTCCTCAATGCCTAAGTTTGGAAGAAAGCCAACACACCATTTACCTGATATACCTCATAGTGTTTTTGCCCATTTTTAACCTTATTGTAGCATTTTGATTATCTGTTGAATAGTTAATTCGTTGAACAAACTAACACCTTACTTTGCTGCTTTCTAAACAAAAGCAAGTTATAGTTAGTAGGATCAGTATTTGAATTATACTAGTGACGTTTTAAGTATTGTTTGAGGCTTTTGAGCCTGAATTGACTTCAAGATTAGTATTTCTGGGTGTCCAAGCCTTACTCTTGTAGCTTCAGATGTTTTGACTTGGACTCAAAATTGAATTAGCGGCAAAATCAATAATAGAAGAACAAAACAAACATGACCATCAAATTACCAGGTTCTGAACACAGCTAAAAATGTCTACCTCAGCTTAAGGTAAACATCCTATATATTTTTGGAGCCTAGAAGTACTCGATCTTATGTATTTGACATAGGTATTTAGGAAAACAATAATTTCTAGTTTGATTTCTACCTCAAAATGATAATTTATAAAACAAGAAAATTGTATGAAGAATAAACAAATAGTGTTCATTTCATTATAGACATTTGCAATAATGAAATCAAAATATATATCAAAGTTCTCTATTCAAAATATTTTATGCAATTTTTAATATACAGTAGGTTAGACTCTCGTTTGAACAGTTGCAATGTAAGATTCACTAGTCAGATCAATAGAAACTGTGGTGTTGTACTTAGGAAATTTATATATTATTTTTATTTCTCACAGAACATATCATTCATACCTTCCGTCAAAACAAAGAGAATATAGCTCATATGGAAAATGTAACGGAGGAAGAATTGTTAGCATACACCCATGGAAGTAGTTTGCATCACTGGAAACGTGAAAGCGATTTGTAAATAAGACACTTCATATTTTTATACTTGAGTAAAATCAATACAAAGGCAACATTGTGATCTGTGAAAATAGTTTTTAAGGTTTCTTTGTCAATAAATGTGAAGGTATTTCTCAGTGAATTTTGTTAGCTCTAGATATTTTGTATAAATATGTGTAAGGAATAAACCACATTCAAAAGGTAAAACATCTTTCATTAATCATAACATCGCTAAATAATACATTTTTATATGGAATAAACAGACAAATAAAAGTGTAAACATAATCAAATTACAGTAATACATATGAAAGCATAAATATTTAATACTAGTAGATTCATTTCATGTGATCTTGATGATCCCCATCGTGTTTTGGAGTTCGATCTGTAAAATAATATGTTTTTCATTTATTACTTCTGCAATAGAGGACTGCTGTAAGTGTGGCCAACTGCTCAAAAAACACCGAAAATCATTTCCCTTTTTTATGCAATAAATCAACTTTAATTGGATGGCTCATCACTCACTGACCATATCCTGTAAATATTAGATGACACAGAGGTATGTTAAGCCGGGTTTAGACGAAGCGCACCCACTCGCGAGTCAAACCTCGTCACCTACTCGCGCACCAAAACTCATCCTCGCGCCAGTGTTTACACTACGCGCTGGATTCGCCTAGAAGGGTGAGCCAGGATGAAGGCGAGGTAGTAATTAGCCTAGTATATAAAGTCCGAGACTCGACTAGCTCCAGAAGCTTGTTCAAACGACACAGCGAGGCTTCTTTGATGCAAACCGACCGGTAGGCACGTAGCGAAGGGGGGGGGGCTAAGGGGCTGAAGCCCCCCCCCCGAAATTATTAAAATGTCAATAGTTATACGTTGTGGCAATCATGAATTATTATTGTACTCAAGTTAGCCCCCCCGAAAAAAATTCCTGGCTACGGGTCTGCCGACCGGCAATGGCTCAACCCGAGGACGAGGGGCCTCACGGCGAGGAGCATGTTTACACTATGCGAGGGAACGGAAGCGAGGCTGGTGCGCGAGTAGGTGAGCTTCGTCTAAACCCGGCTTAAGGATTTCAATAACTTTTATTTCTTATGTTATAACAATTGGCAATAAAATGACTTCAAGAGTTCATGTTACCAGATTTACCTAAATTTCCTTGCTGAACATAAGAATAAAATATTTATTGAAATCTTCATAGGAAATCTAATATTTTCAAGATATGCTCATTAAGGTTTGACGTCTCAAATAGAAGTTGATTTATTGCATGAAAAAGGAGGTGATTTTCGGTGTTTTTTAAGTAGTTAGCCACTCATATGGTACTCCTCTATTACTGAATTCTCACCTTTGTTTGGAGTATTAGATCTACTTTTGGATTTTATGGGCAATCTCGTGGGAACTTGATCTAGTCCCAATTGATACTGGGATTCTGCCTGAAAAATTGGTAAAATATTCCATATTTTCGTATTTGAAACAGAAATAGTATTGAGTAAAAATCACCCTTAAAAATAGTTGAATGCTATAGTGTACCAGGTGTCCTAAATTCGTTGTCTAGTGGGGGGATCTCAGAAACCCGATGAGCAAGAACAAAATGAGTGGCACATTTTCGGGCTCGATTTTTGAGATAATTTATTTGGTGAAAACCGCAACCTTCTAAGTCAAACCGTTTTCGAGCTATTAGAGAAAATTGGAAAATGGCGTCAAATGAAAAGTTCTCATAACTTCTTTATCACTGAAGTTATAAACATGAAACTAAAACATTTTTTCAGTAGAATTCATTGAAGTAATCGATTTTTCTTCATTACATTTTGGTCTAGCTCATCTAGTTTCTGAGATCCCCTCACTAGACAACGAATTTAGGACACCCGGTACTTGTTCCCTATAGTCGAATTTTGGCGAGTTGTGTTTACATGTAACTATCTAACTATGGTTACATGATTTGACAGAAAATACTTGTATTAACTGTCAACTATAGTCCGTTCACGAAAGGTTGAGCACATAGTAGGCGTTTTTTTATTTATCTGAAGTTGGCAGTATTTGCTGTCATAACGTAAAATAAAGTCAACGTTGCCGAATGTAACCGGCCTCGTTCGACGAGATTGCGAGTTATCAGACAACTCTATGCAATATTGACAACATTGCGTATCAATCTGACAAGAACATAACTTAAATTTTAATATACACAGTGGAATATGCCAAATTTCCATGGCCAACCGACGGCTCAACCTTTCGTGAACGGACTATATGTAACTATGGTAAGCTGTAGTTACATCGCCAAAATTCGCCTTATGGCAATTTTGCGTTAAGAATTTATGCCTCTATATTCATTATGTAACTCCAAGAAAAACTCCAGAATAAAAAAAACTTGTTTAAACAGACATCTTAGACAATTCTTTCGTCCTTTTTAGGTTGCCTCTTGTGACATAACAAAACTATGTTTCCTGTTTTGATGCAAAAATTAATCTGCCGCATATTTTCCAAATATATAAGTTAAATCAGATTTTTTTTAGTATAATTTTTCTAATGCCGTAGTGAACCGTTAAAGGACATTAATGCGTTAATGAAAAAATTGAGACCTACCTCAGTTGATGTGGCAAATGCTTCTGTTGAGGAAGGTAAATCCCCATCATCATTGATTTTCTGGAACAAATAGAATTGGTTTTATGTTTTGCAGGATGAATGTTTCATTATTTGGTACAACCTGATTGAAAATGCCCTGACGAGTGTCAAAATCTTTTTCCCTTTCTCATAGAACCAGCGCTATTGGTTTTATTCTTGAATTATACTTTGCTATTAAAATCTTGAAACCTACCCTCAAAATGCCAAGCTTTGATATTATTTGTTCCGGAAGTTACCGTGTTTACGCTCGACCTACTACAAACTTAATACGAAACACCCTAGTTTTGAAAATATCCCACAAATAATCATAACTACAGTGGAACTTCCTTATAACGAAATCGCTAAACCCGCAAAAAAATCTAGTTATACCGAAGTTTTTTTTATAGTGTCAAGTATCGAAACAAGCAATTGCACTTTTCATTGTGAATTCATATACATAATCCAAAAGGTGTGTAAGTGCATTTCTAATAGCTTATAGGCATTTTATGTAGGTACGTATACAATAAATACATAGCTATTCCCGGTTTTTTGGGCAAATAAATCGTCATTTTTGTCTGAGTGGTACAATTAAAAAACATTTTATTCCCTTAAAAAAACTACGCATTTTCTCAAAGATTCAAAAATATTTTCCAGAACCCCTTTAATGGACCGGAAAGCGAGACGACGCGTTTTAAAGGCTTGAAGTACCTCTTCACGATTTGGTTTTTCGGCCGATTGCCCTCCAAATCAACGCTGTCGGTATCATCACTGCTATCGTAGTGATCTCGAACAACGCATTTGACACTGTTCAACATGTCATTTTCAGTTGGAAGTTCATTTGTTACAATTCAACATCGACATTAACGAAATCATTTAAAGTAACCGCCATTATCAACATTTCAGCTGAATCTAACGTTTCGGAAGCATCTATCCGCCCGCAGTAATGGTTTAGTTTATTATCGGGATTTATTATTTACGTCCGGCACAATTATGGAAAAAACATTGTTTTTAACCTAGGATTCTTCATCAGGAGTTCAAATGAGTGGTTTGAGACCACCGCGGCAGTAAATTCGAAACTGTTCTCCTAGGAAGAAACGCGCAACAAGAAAATAATATAACCTCAACTTACCGCTTCGCCGGAAGCCACGCCCTGCTCGGTGAGCGGTTCCAAGACTCCGCCCACCGCTCCTTCCTCTTCAACATCGATGTCTTCCACGTGACTCTGATCTGCTTCGGCCAAATCTCCGTTCTGAATCTGGACTGCCGTCCCGTTTTCAGTTGTTTCAGCCTTGAGAGGATGCTGAGACCTCAGCTCAAGCAGATTGGGGTTCTGCGGAGGACCTGGAGCCACCAAGTCGTTCAGTTGAGACTCGCCGCTGCTCTGTATGAGATTCATGAATGACAACTCGCGATCGAGAAGCTCGCGGATGCTCTGCAGCAGGGACATCTTCACCGATGAAAGGCTACAAATGAAATAAAAAGTGTAAAAGTAAAAATACTATTATCCGTTCAAATATAAGAAAGAGCTTTGTAAACAAACAGAATCGTCTGGTTTTCGCATAATGAAGCTCGTATTGATCAATCTGTCATAAAAACGCTCCCTTCGACCGCCCTAATAGACTACCAGGATCGTACTCGGAACGGACTGTGGATGGTACTGAATACGAGGCATGTTTTTTAAGTAAGTACCGTTTTGGAATAAAAAAAAAGTGTAAGGATATCGCAATAATTTTATTTTTACATGAGAGCCTGTATCTTAATCTACTTTTCAACATAATTTCCGTGAATATTGACGCACTTGTCATAACGTGGCACCAGTTTTTGGATACCCTTCTCATGAAATTCTGCCGCCTGGCTTGTTAACCATTGTGTCACAGATGTTTTGACTTCATTATCGTCTCGCAGACGCTGATCGCCCAGGTGTTTCTTCAAGTGCAGGAACAAATGGTAGTCGCTGGGTGCCAGTTCAGGGCTGTATGGAGGATGATCTAGATTCTAGAGTTTTCCATTTAAAAGATTTGAGGAGATCTTTGGTCCGATTAGCCACATGTGGACGGTCATTGTCATGCAGCTAAACGGTACCCTACTCAACTTGCCACGTCTTTTGTTTTGGATTGCACGACAGATGTTCAAAGTCCGTTTTGTCCGTAAACTTCACAGATCTCACGATGAATATCGATCGGTTTTACGTCTTCAGCACACTAAGAATCGTATAACAGCCCGTACTTCACAATCAGCGGGACTCACGATTGTCGGAGGCATCTTTAACACTCAGTAACAACGTATACAATGAAGAATCAAACTGTAACGGCGTCAGTGCGTAGACAAGAGATGTAGGCAATCAGTGCGCATGCGCGGAACGCCGACCGTTGCGTTACGGCGGCGGGATCGCAAAACGGTACTTACTTAAAAAACATGCCTCGTAGATAAAATCTTTTGACAAAGTGTATACAGTGTGGAACCTCCAAATGGAATAAATTCGATAAGGAATAAATGAGAGCGCGTATATATTTCACTTAGATGAGCTTTAAGAATTGCATTCGTATAATAATATTCAGTTAAATTGAACGATTGTATGAAATCCCCTCGATTCGACTCTGGACGGAAAGTACCTATCCGAAGGCCCTCCTACCGCGTTGTTGTTATTGCTCCTTCTTACATTTGAACACATCATGAAAGGTTGAGATGTTAAATGATATTTCGTGATTTGGGATGATTCATCTTTCAACTATCGCAATTGATAATCTGTTACTTCGTTTAGAATATCAACTAACAGTGAGATTAGGTAAATCGTGGTAATTGCTTACTTTTCACTCTGTATAAGAAGAGTAGTGGTCCAAGTACACAACCTTGGGGAACACCAGATCTTATGAAGTAAGTAGATTGTAAATACGCAATAAACAGTTAAAAAATGGTGTATTGTGGAGCAGTGGCGCTGCCAGCATTTTGTTATGGGGGGGCTGAACTGAACAATCCTTGATACAATAAATACGAAAGTTGCAAAAAAATTAACTCAAAAAAAATTGAAACCGTATGAATCTTTGGGGGGGGGAGGGGGCTGCAGACCCAAAGCCTCCCCTCTAGCTGCGCCAGTGTTGTGGAGTTACAAGATAATACAGTGGAACTTCTTATAACGAAAGCGCTAAATCCGCAAAAAAATTTCGTTACTTATAAAGAATTTTCGTTTTCATTGTTTCTATAGCCGGCAATGTCGCGGTCGACTTCACTGATAAATTTAAGTTCATCATTTCGCACAACTTTCATACTGGAGTAATGGTTAGATTGAAACCAAACAGCCAGGGGTGTATTTGAAACTTTTTCAGAAGAATCTCTCTGTCCGCCGTAATGATTTAGTTTAAGGTCGGGATTTATTACGTACGTCCGGAAAATTTTTGGGAAACCCCTCTTATACCTTTTTATCAATACCCATTCAACGAGTGATGTTATTTGAATATTTCGTTATAGAGAGAATTTACTTCGTCTTAAAGGGTGTTTTTAATGTGGAATTTTCGTTCAAGGCGCAATGTGCAATTCGTTATACAGAAATTCCACTGTATTTGAATTTTTTAGTGTATCTATTTGATTACAAACAACATTCTTGAAACGGAAAGAATTTTTTTTTACAAAATTCTAGACATTCGAAATAAGAGTAGTAATGTACATAGAATACTTACAGTTTATCATTATAGAAACCCAAGACATGGTCTAGAACATTAGAAAAGTGCTTCTGAAATATCGTATCCTTCACCACCTTCTTGAATGATTTCGCTTCCAAAATCTTCTGCTTCAAAACGGCCAGTAAAGATTGATCAATCGTGAGATGTTCATTATCGTTCAAAAATGGAATAATCTCATGGAACATATATTGCACTTTGGAGAAATCCCCTTTCTTCTGAAATTGAAAAGCTTTGATAGTATCGAAGACGAAGGAAAGTAATTTCAGATGCTAACTTACAGAAAGTAAACCTTCTAAGATTGTTGCATTCTTCGGTACAGAGTTCGGAGGTATGGGCGACCAAACTGTGGATTGCATCGAGAATTCATTGGAGATTGGAGGAACTTCTTGGTTTGGTGACGGCTCCTGAGAAGCCTATCAGAATTGCAACAAATATGTGTTTACTTAATTATAGATTTATTGTGGTATTCTGCTTCTTATCTTTAAGTTACGATACTGTAGCGTACGATTGATCTGTAACTGGTCGACTTACAGATTCGTAAATAACGCAATTTTGGAATGGTTCCTGTAACTAACGTGCGTTTTTTTTGAAGGCACGTTACAGTTACAGTGCCACTTTTGAACTACTTATCGATAAACATAACCTTCAATTGTAAGTTTTGATCATGGATTGTGAGTAAATGGTTTTGATTTGAATTTGAAAATATATTTATCTGAATGTAGTTTGCGTTTGTTTCTTTCATCTAATAAACTGAAAACAGGAAAGGAAGAAATTTCTTGGTTAAAATTGCTGTAGAGCATTTATTAAGTTTATAGTACACTGGTTCTTCAATATGAACATGTTCACAAACTGGGCATTAGGCATTTCTTCAATCTGAACATTTTCTGGGCATCCAGCATTTCAAATGGATTCATTTGATCATGCAACCTTTTCCTTCCTATTCTCATAAAGTTCCTACTTTAAAAAAGAATGATTTTCAGATCATGTATATTATTGAACAATGTTTGACCTGTTATGATTTTCTTCCGATAACAATCCAATAAACAAAGGCATATTATTTTTATTCACCACGAATTTCTTACATTAAAACGTTGGTGTTCGTCCTAAAATAAACAAACCATTCAACGTAACATCACAATATGTCATTCGATAATGCTTCCGATCACCCGTCGAGTACTCGTAAATATTTAACGATTTCTGTAAGCTACAGATCCCTTAAAGAGGTCCAGAATTGCAAATTTCATGTAAGCTTATGAAGAGTTACAGATTGGCTTACAGATGAAAGCAGAATACCACCATTAGTTTGGAAACTATGGGTTTTTGAGAATTTGACATAATTCGAAGGATGTTTGTTAATTCGTTGCGAAAGAGTCTTTTAAAGATTCTTGTCGAATTTAAAAACAGCCTGTATTAAAAAGTTGATAATTTGTGAACTTGTTATATACTCACCGAGTTCTGAGAATTCCTAAATGATTGACTAATCAATACTTGTATGGATTGTAATGTCTTGAGTCTTAGAGGATCTGAGCTTATTAACTGAAGATCCCTAAACAATTGTATGAGGAAGTGAGGCCTTGCCTCATTGGCCGATATCAAAGAAGCAACTTCCCTATAGACATTTTCTCTGAGTTCCTCAAAAAGCGAGATCTGAAATAAATCAAAACAGAAGAACTTATTGAAATTACCATGGTTTTCTTATTCGATTATTATAATTTTCAAGATATTTGCATCAGTTTTCATGTTTGAACATTTTAATGTGTATTGCTGTAATATTGAAGTTCTTTTTCTTCAGTAAAAAGCCGAAAAACTGTATTATTCGCAAGACATGTGAAAAACATGATTGTATATAAACGCTAACATTCCAGAGTTGAGTACAGTAGTGTGGGTTAATTATGGGTAGTAAGTATTAATTTAAATATGTTTCTCTTATTCTATAAGCCTATAATTAGTTATAGTCCGTTCACGAAAGTTTGACCCGTCGGTTGGCCGTGGAAATTAGGCATATTCCACTGTGTATATTAAAATTTTAGGTTATGTGGTTTATTTTCTTGTCAGATTGATACGCAATGTTGTCAATTTTACACAGAGTACTCTGAAAGCTCGTCGGACAAGGCCGGGTACATTCGGCAACGTTGACTTCATTTTACGTTATGACAGCAAATACTGCCAACTTCAGATAAATAAACAAACGCCTACTATGCGCTCAAACTTTCGTGAAGAGACTATTGATCTCAGTTTATAAAGAAGTTATATTCATTTCATTTCCCCTAAAAAAAAGTACGACTCTGCCTTTTGTTCATATTGAACTGTCAAATGTCAAAACAAAACATCTGCTTTGTACAGGGTCTTTATAAATGATTGTAACAGCGCAGTTGGCTTTGGATTATTCGTTGCCGCTACAGAATATAGAAGTAGGTTCACTCTAACCAATCAGAGCATAGCATGATCCCAGAATTCTGTGGTTTGCATCGGTAGCGGCAAAATGAGAATGATCCAAAGCCAACTGCGCTGTTACAATCATTTATAGAGACCCTGTATATCTGATCCCCAAATTCATTCCATTGATATTGCGCTTGAGGCCTATCTATGTTCTTTATGGATCTGAGGCCATAACATATTCTAGGATGTCTTACTTACTGTCTCTGAGTGAGCACCAACTCCAAAGAGAACTCACAAAAAAAACGATATCCTCACCTTGAAGTCCCTTCAGCGTTGACAGACTCGTTGGACGAGGCGTTCCTCCTGCGCGGGTTCTGCAAGTTCTCGACAGATGGCGTGACAACGTTGGAATGCCTCCTGGACGTTCTGGTCGCGTTATTCGGAAAAGCGGACGCTGCCGGACTGTTTCCGTCAGATTCGTTGACGTTTCGGCTCTCGTTCTGGATCGGGGTCAAGGGGAAGCCGTCGTTCTTGATGTTCTGATTGATGTTCAGCACATCAGGAGGTACGACGGCGATGTTGGTGTTGGGGTATCGCCTCGAAGGTCTCACGCAAGACCTGAAAATAAGCGATTCATCTTAGGACACAGCGTGTAGAGCGAGCTTAAGGGTCCACTCAGTTTATATTCGCTCAAAAAAAGGCAGGATTCTATGGTTCTGTTGTATAGCGAAGTGAAGTGAGGCCCCAGGCCTATTAGTGCGTTACGTTGCGTTACCACAGTGGCCACAACTCGTGTCTCATTTTCTATTGGTTGGCCGCCATGTTTTGTCGGAGTTGCGCAGATTGCAGATTTTGTTTGTTTATGTATGTTTTGTTGCCTACAGATTAAGAATAAGGTCGAAAAGTCTTCCATAGAGAGTTATGAGATATACAATTCAAAAATACCGCCAGAAACGTCTTGACGAAACATGGCGGACTTTTGACAGTTTTATGACCAGTTGTCGCCACCGTGGTAACATAGTCACTGAATTTTCAGATGCCTATGTTTCAAAAGATCGAAGGACAGAAGTCGTAGCGGGAGGGAGGGGATTGGTGATGCACTGAGTGTGGGAAAATTTTTGGTTATAATGGTGAAAAAAATGAATGTTTGGAAAATATAACACACCTTTGAGGGACACTTTCTTGCGGAGATGCAGTTAGATGATGAGAATTGCTCTTCGGCAAGTGTAACCCATCAAACGGCATACTTCTAGGTGTTGAGTTATTCAATCTATCGATAATCGGTGAATTCTGAATTCCATCATTGCTTTTGGTTGAGAACAGATTCTGCCTAGAGTAGCTGAAGAAAAACAATAAGTTAACAAGATGAAAAAAACAAGAGATATCAAAACCCACTAAAAAGCTAATATAATGGAAAAACTATTCATAACACATCTTGCAAACTTACTTACTTCACTTTATAAATTCTCTAAACAAAAGATTTCGGACTCTTCAACAACTCTATAACGTTAAAATCGAAAATGAGGATCTTATAAACACATATTCAACTTAATTTTTATTACATCCAATCTTTTTACAGAAATAAATAGAAGTGAACTATCTGAAGAAAGAAAAATTGTGAACTAGTACAAACTAAGAACTTTCTTTCTGCTATTTACCTCCTGAAATTATCCCAATAGTTATTGGCTCTATTGCCTGGAGGAACTTGATTATTCAAAGCATGTCCAGGCCACATATGGCCAGGCAAGGAAGTCAAGTTGTCTCCGGCACCTTGTAACGAAGCCAAATTTCTCATATGCTCGGTGTTGTTCATCACGTTGAGATTGTTCAAAGTTGAGTCCATGAGTCTTAAGTTGTTGTGATTGGCTAATATGGGATCTACAGTGACCGGAATAGTGTTGAACTGGTTGATGTTCGGTAAAGAACAAGCAGAAGTGGCCGTGTTGATCTTTGGGTTCATTGGTCTGCATTGATTCAACGATGGACTGCAAGGGTTCATGGGTGGAACGGGCTGGTTCAGTATGGGTGCCTGAAGTGGTTCCACCATACTTTGGCTTGAGGGGGGCGTCATTTGGCTCTCGTTGTTGTAATGTGGGCTTGATAATCTCTCTTGTTGTAACTAGAAATAAAGCTGCGATGGAGAACCATTGTGCACCTAGCCTCACTATGCTTTATACCAGTATTGAAAATAACATCGGAAACATATGATATTCAATGTATCAGAGAGAGAACTTAGGCTGTTAGGTTGAACCATAGAGATAGAATAGTATGAGTTGCTATCAATGAAATGAAAGTGGTATCAGATCCGCCATATTACTGCTATACGTCGAATTTTGACAATCATTGAATTTTTTCCGAAAATAGTGATTTTTGTACCTTTTTCAAGTTAAATTGAGATTTCTTGTGCTTAATAAACAATAATAAAATGGTATCGTGTGCTGTATGGCTTTCTTCAAGCAGAGAAGGAACAGATAAGAATAAAATTAGAGGAAAAACATATCACAGGTAGGGATGAGTACTGAACAGATCCGCATTCGAAATTTTTGCTAGTCTGTCTTGGTAATCTGATATCTTTTTATATGTGTATATTATCGCCTGAAGAAAGAGTGTTTATTTGATATACAATTGATTTATTCGAACAGGATTCCTAAGACCAACACGTCGTATTTTTTGGGTGTAATTCGTAAACAGAAAAAACTGGCCACTTAATTCAACCCTGAACTTTCCGCCATATTGCTCGGCTACTAAGCCCCGCCCAGTGGTTCCATTTTTCCTTACTTAATTGTATGTCATACCGTCTCTTCTCTATTCTATCTCTATGGGTTGAACAGTGGAATATTCGAAATATTTAACGCTTCACGAATATGATGAAATGATTGAACAACTACTAATAATATTTAAGTTCCACATTTTCAGATCAAAGTCTCCAAAAAAACCTTACGATTTATCAAAATACCGAATATACGACAGGAATGCTGGAAATCTCCGCTGAATTTAGTTTCGTTCCCATAAAAATAAACGAGATATTGATTTCCAAACTGTTAATACTAATGTCATGAGTTCCAATAATTTGTGTATAACTTGGCAACAGTGCGTGGCAGAGAATTTTTTACAGTAGATTTTACTGCGAATTTGGTATTGAAGCGATACATATAGTCCATTCACGAAAGGTTGAGCCGTCGGTTGGCCATGGAAATTTGGCATATTCCACTGTGTATATTAAAATTTTAGGTTATGTTCTTTATTTTCTTGTCAGATTGGTACGCAATGTTGTCAATATTGCATAGAGTTGTCTGACAACTCGCAAGCTCGTCGGACGAAGCCGGGTACATTCGGCAACGTTGACTTTATTTTACGTAATGACAGCAAATACTGCCAACTTCAGATAAATAAAGAAACGCCTACTATGTGCTCAACCTTTCGTGAACGGACTATAAATAAATAAATATAGGTAGTTCCATTTGAAATAAGGAAGTAGATCTGCGTTCAATGTGGATGTGGCAACACTGTCGTCTTGAGAATATTTTGAGGCCACAATGCAGAATTTCAAGAATGTGCATATCTTGACAACAGTGCATGGCAGAGAATTTTTTTCTGTAGGTTATAATGCGAATTTGGTATTGAATCGATACATAAATAAAAATATAGGTAGTTCCTCTTGAAATAAGGAAGTGAAGGAAGATGGATGTGGCAGCAAGTCTGTCGACTTGAAAATATTTTTTACTTCTTCAAATACTTCTAATAGGCCAAGATAAAGGGAAAACCTTGCATATTATCATGTGGGGGAATGAGAAACAGCTTTCAGTTAGGAACTATCACCTCGATTACACTCCGCTCACTTTCCCGGCATGGAGCAAGTAAGTGAGCAAGGAAGTGGTCAGCACAAGAATGTAATCACTACACTTCTGCTCCTGCCGCTGCCACTAGCGTTGCTCTACGCTCCCTAAATTGGAGGTTTTAAGTACGGAAGTCAAAGGACCGGCAGTGCGAGCGGCAGCAGATTGTGAATGCACACTGCCTTCGATTTCTGGCATTAATTTCAGGCAGCACGAACGGCAGTGAAAGTGGCTGAGTGTAAATGAGGCTTAGGTGCAATATATTCTCAAAAGTACATACAGTAGTGACCATCCCTCTCAAACTCGCCAGTTCCCTCTGCTGTAGCCACAACATCTGGCAACACTGGTTCAACGAATTCAACATGAAAGCCTGCGTTTGGAGCGTGTTCGTCGTCAGCCAGTTTTGGTAGTTGGCTGCGTCCGGGAAAGTCACGTTCGGCTGACCGCCGCCAGGGGGCCAGGGGTTCTCCGCCTGAGGATTTACCACATTCAACGCGTTCATCGAGTGAGGGTTCGGCGAAGAAAACGGTCTCAACTCTGAGTAAATCGGAGACGGTGTCAGGTTGTTCCTTAGTTGATGCACGTTCGTTTGGGCGGTCGTAGGCTGAGGTAGCATCGAGTCGCAGACGCTTCTGATGAGTTCTAGTTGCTTTTGCATCTGAAAAAAAGTTTTGTATGCCAAGATGAAGTAAGTTTTCGAAAGAATATAATTAGAAGTCTTCAGATTTCATATTCCCTATTTTACATTTAGTCCTAGCTGTTCAACTATAGTAAAGGGTTTTCCAATAAGAGGAGTTATTTTGATATTCAAAGAAAAATGCCATTTTTCAATATAAATGATCGGATGTTTATTTCATTATAAAGAAGAAGCTATGCTGTTGATAGTTGAAAATAACATCAGGCAAATGACCACCACGACCACGCTTTCAGGACCATATCCGTTTAATGAAATTTTCCATAACCAAATCGCCAAGTGGCTGCCCTATGTCTTCGATAGCCTCACGAATTCCATCCTTGAGGTCTTGAATGGAAGATAGGCCATTGGCGTAGACCTTCTCTTTCACGTGGTCCCAAAGGAAGAAGTCGCAACGTAACTGTTGCTCCAGCCTCATTTTAGAAAGAGTAAGTTCCAATGACTCCGCCGGACCACAAACCGCACCAAACAGTTACACGTTGAGGAGAGAGAGGCTTTTCAACAATAACTCTTGGGTTTTCCGAGCCCCAGATGCGACAATTTTGCTTGTTGACGAAGCCACCGAGGTGGAAATGTCCTCATCGCTCAAGATGATTTTTCGATGGAAATCCGGATCATTTTCATGCATTTCAACGACCCAATCAGCAAAGACACGACGTTGTTGATGATCGGCCGGCTTGAGTTCTTGTGTTAACTGAAATTTATAAGGCAAAATACGGTGTTATGAAGTTTATGGAATGCCTAATTCCAAAAACGATGAGGAATGGACAAACCTGGGTTTTCTTCAACACTTTCGGCTACAGCAGCAATATTCTCGGCTGTTCTTATGCGACGTGCACCGGTTTTATTTTTCACATCACTAACTTATCCCAACAATTCAAATTTTTCTACCAATTTCTTTATTGCGGTCCTACAAGGTGCTTCAAGACGACCCAAAAATGTTCGAGTTTTACAAACCGTCTCTGCCAAATTTTCACCATTTTTATAGTGAATTTTAATAATTTCAATGCGTTCTTAAGGAGTGCATCGTTCCATTTTTATTAATGGCGTAGTTTCTACTTGTCAAATGTCAAAAAATGACAGCTTCAAACGTGACATCTACCGAAATAGCAGGCTATTCAAAATAACACCTCTTTTTGGAAAACCCTTTATGTATATTCACTAATACAGTGCCATGACGTCATATCAAAGAGATACCATCCAAGTATTGATTGTACAATGCCATTAATTGACGATGTTGCTGATTTTATACTAGTTCACAATGGCATGTTTTATCAGAAAATAATACAAAGAGTTTTATAGCAAGATGTTTCAATAACAAATTAGATGAAAATTTGTATTTATGATAAAGCTAGGACAAATGCACAGTCTGGCAGCAACGGTGCAAAAATTCGACAGTTTCAGGGAATTTTCATCTGAAAAACGGGCTTTCAGCTACGGCAATTCCAAAGAATTCCTGAAAATATCTAGAGATTGCTTGCAGAAACCTCTCTTGTTCAATATTTACATTTTGTTTTCCTGCTTGGCCTATGTTAGACACTGATGAACCTCTGCTGAAACTGGAGTTGGCTTCAGGGGGCCCAGCTGTTGCTCTGGCATTTCCTTCGCTTCCATAGTAATAGGATTGCCCCAACTGTTCGTAAGGTATGGATTCAGGATTCCTATCCGTAGAGAATTTTGCAGCATTGCCTGAGGCTGGAGGGGCCGAAGGAGAATGTAGAATCTGATTCTGTTGATTGGGGGCGATACCTGTATACTCATTCACGTCTTCCGTGCCTTCGTCACTAAAAGACCAAGATGAAATTGAGGTTAACCAGAGGAGTTATCAAAAAATTTCTTACCTTGAGTATCTTTCACTAGAGTCAGGTTGGTTATGTTGCATTGGCAACAATGGAGTCCAAACGCCGCTAATATTATCAAAAATACTGTTGCTACAACTGAACTCCGACTTATTATCAGTACCAACATCGTGATTCAAATTCGAAGAACTCGCTGCAAAACTCTTGATTATACTTTGCTTATCAAACAAGAATACCTCTGTACCTTTATGTTTGCCCATAATTTCCTCCAACTCTCTTTTTTTAGCCCGCAGCTCTGCCTGTAACGCCAATTTCTCATTCACTTTCGAATTTGAATCGTTACTCTGACTTCTCGAGTCTCTGCTATTCTTATTCATCAATTTACTGCGATCCATATTCAAGGATGGACTTGCTCTATTTTCGTACTGAACAGGACGATGATTCTCGATCTGAGACTGATTCGAACAATTTCCCTTCGCTAAATCCTTGTTCAAGAAGTTTTCAGCGGTGTTGAATATCTCGCATGCTACAGCTTGCTCCTCTTGTGTACCATTCAGCATCAGTACTTCTGTACTCTCTACCATAGCTAACATGTCTTTCAGTTTCTCCAGCTTATCTTTCATTGTCACAATTGTCCGAACATGAGAACCTTAAAAAAACAAGAAACTGAAGAATAAAATGAATAACGGAGAATATCAATCATGGTAGCTTCTGTCAAATTTGACATATGACTTTTTGAAAAGTTTTGACAGATGACATTTAACCATAACTGTGATGTATGACAATTTATTATGGAATGATTGATTTACCCATATCCTCATCCTGCTCCTTTCCATTTTGCAGCGCTGCTACAAGGTGGTCAACTTGAGATTTCTTCGTTTGCAGTTCGGTGAGCTTGCTTTGAAGCTCCAAATGTTGACTTCTTAACTCGGCGTCCCTCTTATCAAGCAGTTGTATCAGTTTCTTTCTGTCTTCGTTAGCGTTATGTACTACTTGTATTTGATTCTGCAGTTCTTCTATTTCTTCTGTTATATAATTGCTATATGGAAAACAAATATATTTGACTCTGATTTATGCATGTTATGATACAAGGTTTTATCCAAAACTCTTGGGTTTAAGACAAAGAATTCATTATGACCTTGACTTTTTGGGAATGTTTTTTTTATCAATTTACCTTGCTCCTTCTGGTTGCTGGAAATTGTTAACATCACCCTTTGTATCAATCAGTCTTGAATTTGCTTCTTCCAACTCCGCAATTGCTAAATCGAATTCTTGAAGATTATTTTCCATCCTATTTTGGTTTGCAATATTTCCTCCTACAGATTATTGAATTATGAGTAAAAATGAATAATTCTTTTACATGAAACAGAAATGATGAAACTGGTCCTTAGTGAATAAAGTAAGATACAGTGGAACTTTCCTATTACGAACGTCTGTATAACGAATTTCATACAAGACATTGCACCTTGAATCCAAATTCCATGTTAAAAACACTCTCTTAAACGAAGTTAATTCTCTCTATAACGAAATATTCAAAGAACATCACTCTTTGAATGGGTATTGGTAGGAAGGTATAAGGGTGGGATTTTCCGAAATTTTTCCAGACGTACGTAATAAATGCCGTACTCAAACTAAATCATTACGGCGGGCAGAGAGATCCTTCTGAAACAGTTTTAAATTCACCCCTGACTGTTTGGTTTCAATCTAACCATTACACTAGTGTGAAAGTTGTGCGAAAATGTCCGAAAGGAGGTGCTTAAGTATGAATGATATTAAATTCATCAGCGAAGTCGACCGCGACATTGCCGACTATAGAAACAAATTTTCTGTAGAACGAAATTTCTTTATAACGAATTTTTTTTGCGGATTTAGCGCTTTCGTTATAGGGAAGTTCCACTGTATTATAGAGGGTGTTTTAAAAAGAATGGGCGATTTTTAAATGAAATAAAACAAACTGTGAATAATATATTAACAACATTCTTTTTTTATTTGGAAGGCCTTTTCTGTATGAAATGAAAAAACTCACTTGCTAATCTTTCTTGTAATTCTCTGGCTTCTCTTAACCTACTGTCACCTTTTTGTTTCAAGTGTTGCAAGTCCCTAACGATCTCCCTGTTTGCAGAGGCATCAAACTCGTTTTTGCGGTCTGAAATGTTATCTCCGAGGCACTCAGAATTCTACAAATTTCATGAAGAATATAATAAACAGAACCTTGAAATGTTTTACACTTCATTGGCAGTCAGTCAGTTTTGAAAAACGAATAATTTGTTAGTAAAACATCAAAAATGAAACAAATTTGAAGACTGCCTCTGAAATGATTATAACGTTATATAAACACTCATATACACAGTAAATATTAACAAATACATTATCTGTAAATATGTGCGGAAGATCGCTATATTCCATCTATAAAATAACTGTAGATTTAGACTAGTCTGAATCCAAAAAGTTATGTATAAACCATTTCAAGCAACTTACAGATGACGGTTTTGCTAATATAAACCTTTTCATTAAGCACAAATTGAAAATTTTAAAACCAGTGTCCTTAAACATGAAGTATAAGTAGAATTAATGTTTATTGGGACTGATAATTATTAATCGAAACAAATCCTTCATTCAAAATTTCTGTATCACCTCTTCGAAGTCTAGTGCCAATAGTGAACTCAGTTTAGCTTCGCTGTCTCTGAGGTCTTCAATCATAGATGTTAGGTTCTCTTTTTCATCGGAGTTCTCAATGGAAAATACACATGTTTATATTGGAAAGTTTCCAAGAAATTGTAATATGAGTAAACTTGAGAGTATCACACAAAAATACTAGAAGATTGATTGTTTTCTTCGAGGTCAATTGAAATATTTAATTATCTTATTATTATTACTTTTTCATTCAAAAATTTTATTTTTGTCTCAGTGTTGATTACCAAAACAATTGGATATTACACAAAATAAATAAATATGACAAAAATATAAAAGATTAAATGATACCTCAAGTTTACTAGGTTTTTCTGAAAAGAAATGTGATAAAAATAAATAGAAATATTACCTGATCATCAGAATTCTTCATGCCTGACATCAAAGATGTGGTTATATGAAGGTAATCTCTAATTTGGTTAAGTTTATCTTCTATTTGTTTTTATTCGGATACTTTGTGATATTGTCACATTTTGGAACAGTACCGCAAGAATTTCTTCTAGAATTAGATGAACTAGTTTGACTGGAATTCGTAGTACCATTTGCTAAAATAGGGAAACATTAATTCACTTCAATTTGGTGAGAGTTTGCATTACCATAAATCCCATTCTGATGTGGTTCTTCTATTGAGGAATCCATTATATCATAGCTTATGTGCTGTGTGTTTCTTGGAAAGTTCGAATCCAATCTCCTGGGTAGCCACTCTGAGCTCTAAATCAAAAAGAAACTGATGTATACCAAAGAAAAATATTTTCCAAACTTGCGCAATCAAATTCTTAAGGCTTCTTCAATAATTTAAAAACTTGGGCAATTATGATTCATCCTGACATCATTCTTATGTTAACTTAGTCAAAATATATGAATGAAATCACGTCTTACCAAATTATTTGGCAAATTCCTCAAATTGTCCCTCTCATTATACAACTGTTGCTGTCCTGTATTGTTTCGATACTTAACTGTATACTTTACTTTTGGGACAGTGCCCGTGCTATGTCTATTAAGTTTCCTTCTATCATCAGACATGATTATAGACTATTTTTAACACGATTTTTTTCACTTCTGATCCAAAATTAGATTAGAATGGTTCTTTGAAGTTGAACGATTTCTGAAGTTGAACGATTTCTGAAGTTAAGTATGGGATTTAGGTAAAATGTTTTTTTTACGAAATCCAGCAAGAAATTCTCATGTTTACAGGTCCTTTTAACAGAATAACAATTTTGATTGATCAAATCTGGGTTGGGGAGGGTCAGTGGATTGTTAAGCAAGTTTTTAATTTTTTTTTCAGTCCAACAAAACAAATTTGACGTTGATTTGATTGATATATGACATATAAACTACGGTATTATTGACCTACTTTCAAATTCAGTGGCGGTACTCTCTTCGGGAAGAAAGGCGACTTTCTGATCAATAAAAGTTCTTTTATTGATCTGAGAGGTCAATCAAACTGAAACTACGTTCACTCTTGTCCTACGTAGTTCATTCTATGGAAAAAAAGGAATAATCTGTTCTACTTATAACACAATTTATTATCTAATTAATCATTCTTTTCATCCTCTGCTTCAATGAAATTCTATGAATTGACCCCAATAAATTAGATTTGGTTTGGATCTATGAGCGAATTTCAAATGGCATCAATTTATTTGAATATATCATTAGAACTTCTTATAAAGTGTTTTTATGATAGGAAATGAAACAAGCCAATAAAAATAAACCAATTTAATGTTTATACCACAAACATAGGTCTTCACTAAAAAAATAAATTACTCTAAAGAAAACTTAACAATCAAACTGAAATGATCGGAACCCTGTTTCAGGTTGGGTATTCTAACACCGTCCAACTGACTCTTTGTAAGCAGTTGGTACCTTGAGAGAAGCTTCAGTTTATCCTCTGCAATATTGTCTTTTTCTCTTCTTCCACTGAAAGATACAAATGTAAGATATAACCTTAATATTTTCAATTAGTTACCTATAAAAAATATAATCAACAGTAATCCATCTATCTTGGTATGTCGTCCCTTCTACATCATTGTTACGATAATGATTATACACAGATCTGAATGAAAATGGATGAGATAGTGTTCCAGACGAAAATTTTAGATCCTGAAGTGCATTTGTTTTTAAATTGCCTTCTTTAGCTTCAAAACGTCCGTTATGGAAATCATTTCTACGTTTAACCATCTCAGCATACTGACAGTTATCTTAGAAAACCAAAAATGTGAAAAATTGGAAACTATGGTACTGAAATTTTTACCCGTCATTTGCAGTGATTCAGGTACTAATACTTTGCCGGTGAGCTCCTTCCCAGTTTCTTTGGTCAGAGATCTTTTACAAAGATGCTCATAATTAAGGATTCCTCTTGTAATAAATTCATAAATTGCAGATTCAGGTGTTGAATTCAAGTCCCCCGTTATGATGACTGGTAGATATGAAGATTTGCCACTAAAATCAAGGTTTTTACCACAAAATTTGAAAATTTTCTACTAATTACTTCATTGTCTGTTACAGCAACTTACAAAACATAAGTTAGGAATGTGCTTACTTCTTATTTGTACAAACGAATGCCATTTTATCAATTTCTGCAATCAAATTTTGCACTTGAGCTAAGCGAACATCTTGTCTCTTCGGATTATATAACAAATGAGTTGTGGCCACAACAAAGGCTTGTGCCCCGAATTCCTTCGGAATGAATCTTGCCACAATACCAACATTGTCTCTGTTAAGAACAGGAACCTTTTCCTGATAATATTCTACTTTCTCATATTCCATCAGCTGAAGTCTTTTTCTCTTGTAAAAGATGGCACAACCGTCAGTTCTTTCACCTGTTCGCTTCTTAAAAAGACTCTTATATCCTAGAAATCAATCCTAAATTTTTTGTTGGTGTAAGATCATGAAGTTACCTAAATTTTTCTCCAAGAGACTGAAGTAATTGTCTATATGGGATTCTTGTACTTCTTGGAAACATATTATCTGTTATAAAGAAGACACAAATTAATTCTACAGATCAAAATGTTCACAAGATGTGTAAATAAGTTAACTCACATCAGGATTTGCATCTCCGATTTCCTTTAAAATGTTCACCCATCTTACGTCCCACTGTAAAGCTTGTTTGTTATGCTGTTTGTACAGATATTCGTGGTTTACCACCAGGTCTTGGGCAAGGACATTGTAAGACATAAGAGTAAATACAAACCTTTTACCATTTCCACCATTGTTGGAATTGATAGGCTCCCAACGCCTTTCTAATTCTTAGAAAAGATGAAATAAGTCAAAATTTTTCCCCCCTTCTCGTATCATCAGCAGAAATAAATTCATCAAAATAAAACTCACTTTTTGGATTCCTTTTACTAGAAGAAGAATTTTGAAAAGGCGGTATAGTGTGATTAGCTCTAAATTGACCATTCCAACCGCTGAGCGTAGGTACTGGACACCTATTAAAATTAAGAAAAAAATTCGGGTTCCAAGGTTGTTGGCACTGATTAAATGGACGACCTGTTGAATCTCCCTGAACACAATTGATCCCTAAATTGGGGACAGGATACGTTTGCCACCAAGTATTATCTATATTTCCATCAATAGTAAGCTGAGATACTGTCCTTTGGGGTTCCAATGAACCAATATTATTACTTCTTGAAGGGCTTGAAATAGACCTTGAACACCGTCCCCTCTGATTCTTGGAGTCTGGTTTACTTACATTCTTCCGGTCCATTACTTTTGCACTTCTTTTTTGTAGATTACAGATAATTTGAAATGCAGCAGTAGCATTTAATTTAAGGTTAGGTGTTGCTGTCAGAACTAAAAGTTGAAATTGAATGTGATGAAATAAAACGAACCTATGAAAATTGTTCCACAGCATTACTGCATAGCATTTTTTAATGCTGCTTTTAGTGTCAAGGTTTTGTTTTGTAATGTAACAATTTCAACTCGATCAGTCAATTCAAGACATTTCCCTGTATCAAATCAACATCATAGAAAAATCTGGACTAGTCAATCGCATAGAACATATGAATCATCTGCCGTCGATTTTTTACTGATGAGAAAAAGTAGACCAGTTACTTATCGTGTTCTTATCTTTTCGAAGCGATAACTTCAGAAAAAAACTTCTCTTCGCAGTTCGCAGATGAGTCTAGATTCTGCCTCTACCATTGTGATTTTCAGAAAATCATCCAGCTACTCTTAACGACTTGGGAATCAAACTCAGAGAAATCTGGGAAGGATTAGATCAGAACATTTCAAGATCACTCATTTTGAGTATGAACCGTCGTTGCCGAGCTGTAATTAACGCAAGGGGTGGAAATACCAAGTATTAAATCACTTATCAGCATTCCAGTATTTTGAAAATTGTTTATTTCTCTTCTTTCACATAAGATTCGGTGAAATCCTGAATTTTTCTTCCATTTAATGTGTCTTGTTTCGTTCAAAACCTTCCTGAGAGAACATAAAAAATAAGTTATAAAGTCAATGTAGAGTTAACTTTCATTAAAATTGAGATTTCAGAATGTGCGTTAATTTTATTGCGCAATGTATATAAATGGAATGTTTAACCATTGTTTAAGGAGAATTAAACATGTTTAACTATTGTAAAAAAACTTTATTTTTATTTCCAACTCTTTTAAACATTAATAAAAAAGGTCGTACCTAGTACTTTTTTTTCCTCATATTAATGAAATGTTTTTGGACTGCATAAAATATTTTTAAGCTTTGTGTCATCTGTCCAGTAATTCAAAATTAATTCCAAGCATTTTCTTACTTCCTTTCTTTTCTAATATTTTCCTGAATTTATGGAATCTTTCAAATAAGAATAAAACAGTGTAAAGCCATTTAGGATTGATGTTCGCAGCTTACTCTTATGAAATAAATAAAAAAGACTCAGTTACACATTTTATTAAACATAAAAATAGGACAATTCCACTGATCAATGTTTAGAATGAAAAATGTAGCTGATCGAAAAAATTCTACATTGTGTAAGAACTGTGCAATATTGAAATGCCCTTCGTTACTTAATAATTTGAATTTTGAAACAATTCAAGTGGAAAAATATTTACAGCAAACTGAAAAAGTCATAATAAATAACCCTTACTTCTAAATTTACCTAGATAAAATATACAGCTTGTTAGTATCATTTAATTTGCTAAATGATTGATTATGAAAAGGTTCATTGTATATTAGAGTAGATATAGTAAGATCTACAATTCATTCTTCTATGAAGCAGTGAAATTTCGTCCTGAAATCCTCCAAAAATACTTATTACTAAAAATCAGGAACAAAATTAAAATCCTAGGTTATGTGGACTTCCGAAGCGTTAATACTGCACGTTCCAAAAAAAATAAATGCGAATCAATCTTACCAAAGTATAACGGCAAAAAGGAACTGGGGATCAAACGTTGACATCGATACCAATCGTAGATATTAAGAATAAGTAGTTAGTATTTATTCGAAATAAAAGATTGTCGGCTAATCATCTACCAACCGCATCTTGTTCACAATTAATAAATTTAACGGTTATTTATTGAGCTTTAAAGTCAATACGAACCACATCATTGTAACATCCACAATCGGTGAAGAAGTGACATTTACCAAAACTGACAAAACCACAATTTCTTAAAAAAATAGGGGATATAATCGGGACAAATACAATTCAAAATCGCCGCATAAAGGATAAAAATTTTGTAACTAATTCAAGGAAGCGAGGCTATGGAGGTGTATCACATATCTGAGAATAAACAGTGCTTTATCCGTATATCTTTTATCGAACCTTCCCAACCGTTAACATTAGCGATAAATGTTATTCTCTCCCAGCAAAAAAAATTAAGTAAAAAAGAGCATTTTGAATAAATATGTTGTCCGAAAAACTTCCTAACAAAACCTGTGTCTCTTAACGATCAACATTCAAAGCAAATTGATCTAGAGTATAGTGAATTAATTAGTTTATGACCAGTCCATGTTTTCTTGAGACTGCTGTTGGTTCGATTCTCCTTGGTTATTCTGTTGCTGTTGTTCCTGTTTACCGTCTTTGCTCTCGCTGTTTTCTTTTTCGTCTTTTGGCGGCGTTTTCGCTTTTGGTGGTTGTTTGTTCAAAACTGGGTTAACGGTGTTCTCGAAGTTTGCTTTTTCTTGTCTGATCTGGGCTACCGTGACCGGAGGAGGAAGCTCCAGTTTGAAAGGTTTGGACCTGGCTTGTTCCAGCCATTCGAATGAAGATACCAAGGCTTGTTCCACTTTCTTAACGTCTTCATCTGTGAGATGAGCATATTTGGGATCTTTACTCCTATAACAAATTAAAAGAAATAATCATCTCTTCAAATTAGAAGCCACCATAGAGATAGGATAGTATAGAGTTGCCATCATTGAAATAAACGTGGTATCAGATGCGCCACCTAACGTCAAATTTGACAATCGTTGAATTTTCAGGAGGAATTGTGATTCTTGAGTCTTTTTCTAGTTTAATCGTGATTTTTTCTGCTTAATAATATACAATAAAATGGTATCGTGCACTGAAAGGCTTTCTTCAAGCAGAGAAGAGACAGATAAGAAGAAAATTAGAGGAAAAACATATCACAGGTAGGGATGAGTACTGAACAGATCCGCATTCGAAATTTTTGCTAGTCTGTCTTAGCAGTCTGATATCTTTTTATATGTGTATATTATCGCCTGAAGAAAGATTGTTTATTTGATATTCAATTGACCTTATTTGAACAGGATTCCTAAAGACCCAACACATCGTATTCTTTGGGTGAAATTTGTAAACAGAAAGAACTGGCAACTTAATTCAAACCTGAACTTTCCGCCATATTGGTCCCCGTCTTAGCCCCGCCCAGTGGTACTATTATATCTCGATGGAAGTCACCAATCAAGTTCGAAAAGGAATCCCACAGGGTAACGTTCTAAGTCCAATATTTTTCCAATTTACAGGTTATACAATAATAATAATACACAGAATGAAACAGTATTGTAATGAACCCATTTCTTCTTCTTCATATTATCAAAACAATATGGCATGCTTACCTTATTTTATCCAGGATTTTCTGGCACAGCTGCAAGGATTTTCCGAAATCTTCGAAAACGATGGGTCTCAATTCTGCTTCGATCCTCCTGTTCTGAATAGGTTCGCCTTTGCCCTTCAATTCCTGGAGTTTATCACTGTAGACTTGTCGGTTACATTCTTCTCCTTCTTCATAAAGCCAATTTTCCATATGGTCTAATTGTTGGACAAGGTTCAATCTGTCATTTTCAGCTACGAATTCACACAGCTCTCCGTCAGAGGACAGTTTTCCTGCAAAATTATAACAATTATAGAAGAATCAGAGTATAGAAAATGTTGATTTTTTACCTCTGAGCTCATAGACATATTCTTCTAGGGCATTTCTGGCATCAGCTCTTTCTTTTTCTTGTCGATCAGCTGCAATCATCTTACATTCTTGCTCTGTGTATTGATTGAGTTCTACTTGTGAGAAACCGTAAGTTAAGGATTCGATGGGTAGTTCAACACTCTTAATGACATTCTTCTTCTTCTTATCTTTATCTCCGTCCTTGAAGATAAAACATTCGTTAGTTAAAATAAAAGAAGCGCCCCGATCCTTTTTTCAGGACCTTTAAACAATATTCTAACTGTCATGAATGACACAGTGAAAAAGAAAGAAAAGATGGAGATAGATGAGGAAATTCAAGCAACAAATAGGACAACAAGAAACGTGATAAAATTAGTTAACAAAAATAAAAACAAATTTTTTTTGAGTTATTTCTGTTAGGATCACTCAAGACAGTTATATGACCTAAAAAAGCAAGGAATATTGGGTAACAATGGTAATAGGGTAACTTGTTGAGTTTTGTTCAGCCATGCAACTATTGTTTTTAACGTATCTCATTCGTAATTAAATGCGAATTGAAAATAAAAATTAACTATCTTGAATTCTCAGAGTAGAGAGCCATAATTATATTTGTGATACATATAAGATGACTCACAGTAGGACTTATCAACAAGAAAAACAATACATCTGAAGGAATGTTATCGTGTAAGCGTCATAAACATGTTTACCAGTTGAAAGAAATTTGTATACATTGCAACAACCTTGGATCGAGAGGAAAATTCTGGAAATGATGAGTAATTCAAACTGAAATAGACTAATCAATAGATCGTAAAATCGTTCATTAAATAATAAAAAAATTTTAATCACTAATATGAAACACAATGGAAATTTGTTACCGCGCCTCATTTCCATGAACGATCTCAAGACAGGTATAATCAACAAAAGTTGTTATTATGAATGTTTTTTTTATAATTTACTAGGATTATTTTTTTGAATTTTTTTAACTTGTAAGTCCTCCTTTGAAAACATCCGACGTTTTGGTATAAAAAATAAATTAAAATAGTCTATTAACTTTGTCGTTAGGAACCCTCTGAAAAAAAGATTACAAAGTCATTGTGAGCTTCAATAAGGAAACTTCAAGTGTCGATGCCCTTTTTTGCAATCGCCGCATGACTAAACCCCCTTTCAATATTTGTTTGAAATAAATTGTTACCCCCATTTGCAAATGTTCTGAGGACCTCATTGGAAGTGTACATTTCTTGTTTCACCTGAAGCACTCATTTAAAAAAATATTTTACGACATTCAACTGATCAGATTATCATATATATTGCTCGAAACTGATGATCAGAAAACTAATTATTCGAATATTGCTGTTAAAGCAATACCTTGTATTTCGAAAGCTTCATATACGCAAACAGAATAAACTTGTGATTGATCCCAAGCGAAAACTACAAGAAAAAGTAGTTTTTAAGGTATTTTTAGCCCACGAACTGAACCCTGTGGAGCCCCCTCCTTAGACAATCGTTAGAATTTGTCGCAAACAGAAAATACAGGTTTTAGCGTCTCAACATCTTCATTGAGGGTAAACGAAAAAAAGATAGAAAAGACATTACATTACTCAGAACTGATGATCAGAATAATAATATTACGAATATTGCTATGTAAGCGAGTTCTTTATCCTTAAAACTTTACTATTTGCAAAATGAATAAGCCTGTGATTGCCCTTAACCGAGAAGTACAAAAAATATTAGACTACCGCCGCGTTTAAAATATTTTCAGCCCACGAATTGAACCCTGAGGAACACCTCGATCTCAAATAATCGTCCCAATTCCTTGAAAACAACCAATATAGGTTGTTCTACAAACACTTGAGATCCCCTACCGCCGTTTGAAAAATATTTACAACCCACTAATCGTTAAAATTCGTCGAAAACAACAAACATAAGGCGTTTTAGGAAACTTACTCAGGGTTACTAACTCGACGTGACGGATCTACTCGGATCACGGCCCCGGGTTCTAAGTTTCCTGAACAAATCAGGTTTGGTTTTGAAGTGACAGTCGTATCATTAACATAACCAAATATTTTATGGATTTATTATTTCAGTCCCAGTTTCTTTTCGGATTGTCCCTAGCTTTGCTTGCATTTATTGGCTTTTGTAAAATATTTCTTATAATTTCTAGTGTGCCCTTCCATGTTTAATGTTATTTTTGATTACCTATGTTAAAATAATAGAGAATTTATTTTTTCAGTTCCTGTCTCTAGCTTTGCTTGGATTTATTTGCTTTTGTAAAATCTTTCTTATAATTTCTGGCGTGCCCTAGCATGTTCAATGTTATTTTTGAGTACCTATATTAAAGAAGTAAAGAAGGCTTTAGCTTTAACGCAGAAAGATCTGCATACAAAGTTATGAAGAAATTGTTTCACATTATTTTTTCGGCGCATGGCACCACACATTTTACACTGAGCCAAATTCTCTTCTCTTTCCATAATTTTTAGGAATATAATATACATGAAATTACTAAGAAGAGAGAAGAAGACTTATTCCCGCATTTTTCAAATACAAAATTGAACTGCAGTGCGCATGCGGTGACTCTACGACCCTGCTCTCGTAGGATTAATAGATCAACCTGAGTCAGTGATCGAGTTAATAGCACCGTACTTTCCGAACACGGGTTGGATGTTCCGGTTAGGTAAACGAACGGCGAAGGTTAGGGATCAAGTTAACTCGAGTAACCGTGGGTTTCACAAAGCTTGATTGGGCAATCAAATCGTTTATTATGGTTTAAGTCGATGGTTTATGTAAAAAATGAACTGAAAATTGCACAGAAATGATGACATTTCAATAATCAAGGTGATTGGAGTTTTGTTAAACCCAGCTTTAGTATCCGAAAACGCCTTTGGTTAATCGTTAAAATTCGTCGCAAACAAGAAACGTAGGTTTTTCAACCCCTCCACTCTCACAACATCCACAACGAGGGTAACCGAAAAAGAAAAAAAGATAAGAAATAAAGAAAAAATAGAGAACTAAAACAACTAAATGAATGAAAACAACGGTGGTGGGGTGAACGGATAACGAAATTGCCAGGCCAGCAAAGACAGGTTTGTTGGCGTGTGTATCTCGAATGCGTACCCCGCCGAACCAGCCGGAAATTTTCTTCGTCCAGCTGGCGCCGGAGCCTACCTCGGGCGGTGTGGCCCCCCCGCCGTTCGACGCGGCGTCCATTGGGGCGTCGGTCTCGCCGCCTGCGGCGTCGTCGTTGGGGCCGTTCTTCTGGCCGTCCTCCGAACCGTTTTGTTGCTGCTGCTGCTGCTGCTCTTCGGGCGTTTCCGGTTCCGCGGAGTTTTTAGACTCGTACATGGAAGCGCTGGAGATGGACATGATGCCGTGGAGGTTCAGCCTGACCTTGACCTTGACTTTTTGGGCTTTGCCTTCGGGGCTGGGGCGGACGTCCTTGATGATCCAGGTGCCTGAAAGTTGAGTGGGGGGTCGAGTTATTGGTCAGTGGCGACACGTGATTTGTTTAAGGGTTAGGGTTATCTTGACAAGACATATGAATCGATTTCTAACGGCTAACCAGTTATTACTGATCGGTTATCGACTTTAATGGTGGTATTCTGCTTTCATCTGTAAACCAATCAGTAACTTTTCATAAGCTTACAGGAAAATTGCAATTCTGGACCTTTTCAAGGGATCTGTAGCTTACAGAAATCGTTAAATATTTACTAGTACTGGACGGGTGATCGGAAGCTTTATCGAATGACATACTGTGAGATTACGTTGAATGGTTTGTTTATTTTAGGACGAACACCAATGTTTTAATATAAGAAATTCATGATGAATAAAAATAATATGGCTTTGTTTATTGGATTGTTATCGGAAGAAAATCATAACAGGTAAAACATTGTTCAATAATATACATGACCTGAAAATCATTCTTTTTAAAGTAGGAACTTTATGAAAATTGGAAGGAAAAGGTTGCGTGATCAAATGAATCCATTCGAAATGCCGGATGCCCAGAAAATGTTCAGATTGAAGAAATGCCAAATGCCCAGTTTGTGAACATGTTCAGATTGAAGAACCTGTGTACTATAAACTTAATAAATGCTCTACAGCAATTTTAACCAAGAACTTTTTTTTTCCTGTTTTGAATCTATTAGATAAAGAAACGCGTTTGTTTCTTTCATCTAATAGATTCAAAACAAAACCATTTACTCATAATACATAAAGTTCCATGATCAAATCTTATGATTGGAATTAATGTTTTTCGATGAGTAGTTCAAAAGTGACACTGTAAATAAGAAAGTTACAGGAACCATTTCAGAATTGCATTATTTACGAATCTGTAAGTAGGCCAGTTACAGAACAATCGTACGCTACAGTATCGTAACTTACGGATGAAAAGCAGAATACCACCCCATTAGTTTGTAGTATTGTGTGGTTTTCTGGTGTAGGAGTCTAAAACGCCTTTTTGAGCGCTTGTTCTACTTAAACGAGTGCTATATCGTTTTGCCCAAATGTCTATAATTTTTTAATTTGGAGCTGAAAATGGTCTCAAATGATATCATTCGACTCCCTGATGACGAATTCGTGGTCAAATTCGATTCTGTCCGTGGGGCCGTCTGTCCGGCCGTTAGCACAATAACTTTCGAAGAGACTGTCCTAGAGACTTGAAATTTTCAAGGCGATTCCAGTTCTGAAATGGCTCGGTTAAGTTCGTTAACCAGCCAAATCGTACAGGGTGTTCCATAAAATATGGCCATTCAAAATTTTCTCTGACAAAACGAAATCCATCAAAATAAAATGTTGCGGCCATATGCAAGATGCTTGCTCGTAATGAGCTTCATGCATAATTTTGTGGCCATAGTGTAAACAGATTCATAGAAAATTGTATATTGAAAGAAAGAAACTTCATATTTCCATGAAAAAATATCCGATTCGAATAAAATTTATTTTATAGATAAAGATTGATAGACTGAATGTTCATGCAGAATTTTGTGAAAACTATTTTTCTACTTACCAATACTTTTTTCAGGGTAGGGAACATTGCCTGAATACAAAGCCTTGATGGCAAACGGTTCATGTCGGTAGAAAGTCAGTAGTTTGGAAAACGGTACAGCTTGTTTCACTGGGAAAATTTCAATATTTCCACCTGCATCACCTTCTGCACTAGCTTCCCATAATACTGAGATTGGATAGCTCTGAAAACAGGAATTTTAAAATAATTTTTTCTTCTACTGATATTCTCAAACAATCCAAACCTACCTGTACGTCTGTCACACTGAAATCCCTGACGCGAATAGCAGGTGATAACATCGCACATTGTAAAGCACATCCCCTGCTTACTGCTTCGTCTTGATTCAAAGTAGTACTAGGAGTCTTCTTGAACACTTTTTCGATTAGCTGTTTTATTGCGGGAATCCTAGAGGAGCCCCCAACGATTTCGACAGCATAAATATCATCCTGGGACAGTTCTATAAGAAAAAAACATGTAAATTATGAAGATTTGTTGAGATGGTAAAACTTACCGGATTGTTCTAGGAGATTCTTAAGAGTTTCCTCTACTCGTTGGAAAAGAGGTGCACACATTGCTTCCATATCTGCTCTTTTAATATCACCACGAACATCTTTGTCATTCATAAAACATTCAATGTTCAGTGGCAAAGTGGTAGAATTAGCAGACATCTGTTTTTTAAGTTTCTCCACTTCTGTTAGAAGTCTCAAATACGCTCTGAAACAAAGTGAAAATTATTTCAAAAACTAATAAATGTGACGAATAATGTCTTGGGAAGATGGAAGTCAGAATTCCTTACTTAGGAAATGAAAAATTGATGTTTACTTACCTTGGGTTATTTCTAGCATCAATCTTATATTTGGTCTGGAATTCCTTGCAGAAATGATCGGCAAGTATATGATCGAAGTCTCTTCCGCCCAAGTTGGCATCAGCACAGGTTGCTATCATCTTCAGTTTTCCCTTATGGAATGCTACTGCAGATACTTGAAGTGCAGAATGACCACAGTCCACAAATATAACATTTCTGGGTTTTTCTTCGGGTGCTGGCAAATCTTGCTTATAAATGCCATAAGATAAGGCAGTGGCCGTTGTTTCATTGAAAAGCCGGAGGACATTCAATCCTAAAATATGATAAATTAGGAAAAGTAAGCTCAGAAATTATAATATACGTACCAGCAATAGATGCAGCATCTAACAAAGCTTTCCTTTCATTATTGGTGAAATATGATGGTACGGAAATTACACAATCATTAATAGGAGTCTTCAATGCTGATGTTGAAATATCTTTCAGTTTCGTTAACAGCATAGCCAAACATTGTTCCGGTGAAAAAATATGTTCTTCATTTAAATATTGAACCTGAAAATCGGAGAGTTGAAACATATTCTGATGAATTCCTCTCAAAGTTGTAGCTTACCTTAATTCCTATATTACCATTATTTACTTCAATAACATTAAATGGTAACATCTGAAGCTCCCTTTGAACATGGGGGTCTCTAAATTTTCTACCTAAAAGTCTCTTTAAACCATATACTGTGTTTTTCAAATTTGTCACCTGCTGGTTTTTTGCAGCGACCCCCAATATACGGTTTTTGCCAGAAAAGGCAACACATAATCTGCAAAACGTGGGATCTTGTAAGAGAGAGTGCTATAAAATTGCGCACATGGCCAAATTTGGTTAAAATTATAGATCTGAAGGTAATTCAGAAAACGTATTTGTAGCACAAATCCATTGACACCCACTTCAATTATGTCATGATGAAAAGGCAAAAATACGTATTCGAAGATGGAAATAGCAATTATGGTTAATTAAACTTACGGTGTAGCCCTCAAACTGTAATCATTGGCTATTGTTTCTATTCCTCCTGATTTAGCGACGGCCACATAACAAGATTCATTTCCTAAGTCAATACCAATAACTGACATACTAGCCATTTTTTCGATAAATTGATGTTAAAAAAATCACTATCAAACTATTAACTACTTTTTTCTAATTGAATGTATAGCTTTTTTCGCTTTGAAACTCACAGCGTACCGGTTAATCTCGAGATTTATCAATTCACTAGCTCAAATAGTGAAGAATCGTCAGTCGTTTTGTCTGTCTCTGTCGAATCTATTACCAACCGCAAAAATCAAGGCTATGCGATCAGTCTGGAATGTTCCAGAAAAGGTGAATTCTCGACGTATGTCCCCGATTCTTCCTTCTTTATGGCCATTTATCCACACATGCTAGACAAAGAAGGCTATATGTCGTAAATGGAAAATTTTTAATTACTAGAATCAACTAGATTTTTCGATTTTTATCGATAGCATTACTTCAATACCCAAATAGTGTAAGTTTCTCCAGAGAATTTTGGGATGAACTCCAAAATCAAAAGATTGGTGTTAAAAATCTACTCCGCAGTTCTTATAAGAATTTATTTGCGAAATTCCAGTTGGCTGAAATGCGTAACGCACAGGGACGGACTCGGCCCAATCGGAATTCTGATTAAACTTCAGTTTGTTCTATCAGAACTAGAACATGGTCGGTATTTTGACTCATACTTATATTACTAGGGCTCTGTTATTACAAGAAAGGGTTATGCCAAAACAGTATAATTACTTTTTTTCCTTTGAAACAGATTTTCATATTCTATTCATCTGATTTGTCATCTTCAAGTCGTATCTGAAGAAACAGAATAGTAGTATTAAATATACAACCTATTCATTTATTCACTTAAAATCTCAAGTAATGAGTAAATGAATATTGAAAATGCGAGATCCATACTCGTTAGTTCCTTAGACAAAAGTCTAAGGTTAGTTCAAACCACAGAACATGAATATAACGTCGCGCCATGCATAATTAGTGCAATTTTCTTTGAAATACCCATAGACATATAAGTCTATGGAAATACCTCATTGAATCAGGGGTGGCTCTCCAAGTAATGATCTTTCAAAACTTCAGATACTCAATGAACTGTCTACAGACCTGCAATACTGGGTAATCATCTCCCTGGGGTTCAAACATCGGCATTTCAGCCTGAATTTCAAATAAAATTTCGGAATATTGATAAAAAAACACTTGATATGAGAGGTGAAATAATTTTATTGAACATAAATCACTGAACAACAAAACAACTAGAGCTAATACACAACACAAACAGATTAGCATATTTTACAATGTGGGAAAACAACTTTCCATAAAGATATTCATCATACATGCACCAATTGTAATGTTAAATATCATGAAACACGTGAAAAATTCAGTGTTTATTCCCCAACGGAGAACTATCAGTGAATTTCAGACATAACGATCCAAACTTCAACCCGAGAAGTAGCGAGTAGAGTCTAACCGTATTCGGTACCTCTGGGGGCTCAAATTTCGACGCTAGGCCCGACGTGACAGCTACATGGCTAATAGGAAACGCAGTTGTGCACTTGAACCACCTTGCCTGGAAGCCATGTTTTTGCTTAAGCATGTCAAATCAGCACATCATGGATTAAGTACTTCGGGAAAGCTTATTTACCTCTAAAACGTTACTTCACCGTCTATAAATGTAATACAATACACACAACAACAAGATAAGGTATAAAGAACAACTAGTGTATCTTATATAGATTTAAAATTATTTAAAAAATATTTTTTGATAACAAGAAACAAGAAGCACAATTGCACAAGTCATGCTGTAGAATTAACGATAGCTTATATTTTTTTATTTTTTCTTTTTTTTGTATACATTACCTCAACAATCACTTGTAGATGATACAAATAATATGATTTTTGATCATAAGATGTTTGATTCCATACTTTTTCTTGACGAAAGGAACATCATTGATTACGCCAAGTATTTCTTGTTCTTTTCAACATCATATTCGAGTCCAAGAGATCGTATTTATTGTATTAAAACGTATAATTCGATATATCCACAAGATATTGTTACGGTCATGTTTACTCTATTTTTATTAACAAAATCCACACGCTATTTAAGCTTAATTCTCCAACTCTTATAATGAAGAATTTTAAAAATACTATAGTTATTACATTAGTGTTCATTCGAAGCTTTTAAATTTGTGAATGAATATATTAGTTTCAATATAGCATAGTCTAACTCCTAACGTAGGTGACTTAATATTCTCAATTGCAAAATTCCATGAAATAAGTAACACCTAAAACTGGATACTCATCTTAAAATGTCACGTTTAAAATGTACTTACTTAAATTCCAAGTGGTCATTTTCTTACAATAAATACTTTCTGAATCTAATTGACATCAATTTTCGAATCAGAAATCTATTTTTATTATTACATGTGGAGTGTACAATGTATTTAAGTATCATCAGATGTCGTTTTCAAAATGCCTTAACAATGTTATTTAAATATATATGACGCTAACATTTAATGCAAAGTAAACAACTTACTGCCTACTTGCAAAATTCAATTTGCTAAAGGTGAGTTTTCAAACGAAATTTACTACATGAGAAACTATGGTTACTACGTTACGGTGGTCATATTGAGCCAGATCTCCGAAGAGATCGGCTTTGGCCCTAGTGGCCCCTTTAAACGTCTACTACCATCTTCTTGTGGACATCTGTGTTGCCCACAACGTTGCAGAATTCCTCGAAGGAAATCTTGCCATCCTCGTCTTTGTCAGCGAACAAGATGGTCTTGTCCACGATCTGTTGGAGCTGGGTGTCCTTCAGGTTGTTGCCCACCATCATCTTAAGGACCTTTAACGTTTTAAATTATGAATATTTTATGTAGAGGTTGTAAAATCTCACGAAATTAATTGTAACTAGAGTCGGTCGATGTTTCAATCATATTTTTTGCAATGAAAATGTTGAAACATCACTGTGACTTTTGTTCAGAGACCTTCACCCCCTGGAGAAATCTATGAATGTCATGTAAAAAGCCTCTTGAGAGTAGTGGTATTTGATGTATATGTAAGGAAACATTTATTCAAATTGAGCGCCCTTCGATACAATGTATTGATTGTAACATTTCATGAACATTTTGGAAAACTTGCACTTGAAATCCAAATCTTAAGAGTTAATATTGCGTTTGTGTTTTTGTATGGAAGTAAGAAGCATCCAATTTGAACATTTAATTTGAATATAATAATATGTACTCTGAAAATATCGACTAGATCATTTCCACAAACAAATGAAATTTGAAGCCATTCAACATGGGGTATCATTACGCACCTGTTCGCACTCAAATAATTAGCGTTTTGCGTCCCCCATTGGGTGTTGCGTATTCAAGCATCCATTGTAGAGGTTTTTTCCAATAATAGGTGTTATTTTGAATAGCCCGCTATTCCGGTAGATGTTACGTTTGAAGCTGTCATTTTTGACATTTGACAAGTAGAAACTACGCCATCAATAAAAATGGAACGATACACGCTTCAAAATCGTATTGAAATGATTGAAATTCACTATAAAAATGGTGAAAATTTGGCAGAGACGGTTCGTAAAACTGGAACATTTTTGGGTCGTCGTGAAGCACCTTGTCGGACCGCAATAAAGAAATTGGTGGAAAAATTCGAGCTGTTGGGACAATTAGTGATGTGAAGAGTAAAACCCGTACACGTCGCTCAAGAACAATCGAAAATATTGCTATTGTAGCCGAAACTGTTGAAGAAAACCCAGGTTTGTCCATTCCTCTTCGTTCTTTGGAATTAGGCATTCCACAAACGTCATCACACCGTATTTTGCATAAAGATTTGGGTCTTAACACTTATAAAGTTCAGTTAAAACAAGAACTCAAGCCGGCTATTCATCAACAATGTCGTGTATTTGCTGATTGCGGGAAAAGTTTCCGGACCGTGTTATCTCTCAAAGAGGTGATCACAATTGACCACCGAGATCTTGCGATTTAACACCTTGCGACTTATTCCTTTGGGGCCACGTGAAAGAGAAGGTCTACGCCAATAGACCAGTGTCGATTACAGACCTCAAAGATGGAATTCGTGAGGCTATCGAGGACATAGGGCACTTTGCGATTTGGTTATGGAAAATTTCATTTGCCTGATGTTATTTTCCACTATTAACGGCATAGCTTCTTCTTAATAATGAAATAAACATCCGATCATTTACATTGAAAAATAGCATTTTCTTAGAATATCAAAAAATCACCTCTTATTGGAAAACCCTTTAGAACAAGGCTGTCCAACCCCAGGCCCGCGGGTCATATCGTGGCCCGCAGAAGATCTTCAAATGACCCGCGCAAGGCAATCAGAAAATTTCTTCATTTGAGAACAGATTTCAAGATTTTGAGGTTAAAAAAAGGAAATTCAAATAATTTTGAATCCCTTCCTAATTATTTTATCTGAAATAATTACTTATCCTGCTAATGTTCAGCTAGAATTCACGGAACTACAAACTCATTCTGCATTGAAAAACATCTTTGACGAAAAAATCTCATCGAATGTACAAAACTCCTCAGGAGATTTTGCAAGTTTCTGGAAATTGGTACCAGCCGAAGATTTTCCTGTCATAACAGACCTGGCGTTGAGATTTTTATGTGGTTTCGGATCAACATATGTATGTGAAAAAGTGTTCTCAGATCTTAACTATGTAAAAAACAAATACCGCACTTCCTTAACCGAACAACATATTTTCGATTCATTGTTACTATCAACATCTGATTTGACACCTTACATCATAGAAAAATTGTCACAAGCGAAACAATGTCAAAAGTAACACACTAAACATGTTTTCATTTAACTACTTAATCATTAAAAAAATCTTTTTTCTGTTTTTTTTTTAAGTGCACAAATCCTAAAAATTGTCTTGCTAGTTCAGTCAGTGGCCTTCTGAAATTTTTCAGATCGTCCGTTTGGCCGGCCTGCTGAAAAGGTTGGGCAGCCTTGCTTTAGAACAACTTGTGTCCCTCTACTAACATGAGAAATATCAGTGATGGCTTGTCGTGAAACTCTGCACTATTAACACAAATACCCAATGCCACACTCTCACATAAAAAAATTCCACCACTTTCACGCGTCCACGAGTACCAACCTTCACCGCACTCCACCCAACCTTATCCTAACAATTACTACCAACCTGAAACAGCTCCCCGTTAGAGATGAAGCCATCGTTGTCCATGTCGTAGATGCGGAAGGCGAAACGAAGCTTGGAAAGCTTGTCTCCCTTCACGCTGAACTGGGACACCCCCTGGATGAACTCTGGAACAAGAACAACAAGTCAAGAACGAACTAAACCGCCCAGCGCAAACCTGAAAACAGCCAAATCTACCGTACGCGAAAATTTTAACACGCCGCTACGTTTGTAATTTTTGCCGATAAATATTTTCCTTACATTTCATGATGGTGTCGATTGAACCTGCTAAACCATAACAAACACTGGTACAATAGAAGTTTTCAGGATTATTTCGGGATGTCTAGAGGTGGCTATTTTTGAAGTTTCCTCCTTAACCCGTCGCTCGCGGTGCCCAAACAGCTAATTTAGCATACAGCTAGAGAAGGGAGACGACGTTTACGATCAAGCGTCTGACATTTTTATTATTGCGATTTTTGATGGCCGGTAAGTAGGTGAGGTGGGGCTAATACGATACTTTTTAACGATTTCACGGTGTAATGAAAAATGTACTACATTTTTAGTCACATTGAAATGAAGGAGATGATGAAGTTTCAAAAAGTGCATCAATGGTAACACCTGCTGGGCCGGAGCCTTTCTATGGGCTTGGGAAAGACCAATATAAGGCAGCGGTCTAGCAATGAGAGCTGAATAATGGGTCCATTACATTGAGATACTTTACAAGTTGCTACTGAGCGAATTTAGAAGCCAGTGAATTAGCTTGTGAAATTGTGATGATTACACACAAAACTGTCTACTAGCTGAGTAACCCACAATCTATCGATCCACGCGAGGTTTATGTTTGTATCGTTGTCGAGGATCTAAGATAAATGTCAAATACGTTTTCAAATTTGAAGAACCAGGAACCACCGAGTAGAAGAGAACGTACAGATTGTTTAGTAGCAACTGTGATTACACACGGCTTGTTTACATGCCAACAAGCCAAAACGCCAGCGATTTAGCGTGTAAAAGGGCCCACTCACTAAGAAGGAAGCGCGAAGGCTTCAATGCGCGTGGTACGGGGTACAGTGAAAACAGTGTGTGTATGGCATTCCGCCGTTCGAAATTTGGAATGCGCAATTATCTCCGACGGAATCAAGATAGTTTTGATTTTAAGCGTGTGCATTGCTCATCGTACGTGGAAGAATGACCAAGAACAACCGTGTATGGGCAACAAGTCTGTTCACGTTTCATATTTTTAGCAATACAGTGTCGGGTTCGCTATGTATACATTGGACATTTTTTCTTTAATAACAACACTCGCCACTGCCATTAACATCAGATCTTTTTTCGACTTCATCTCACGCTTGTCACACATCCTCACTCAACAGGCAAAAGTGTCTGTGTGTGGGAAATATGAAAGTACACGTTTACTTTACAGCCAACGTGCAGATACTTAACTGCGCATTCTTCCTTCATAGTGAGTGGCCCCCAAGTAGCCGAGCTTCCAACTTTAGTCGCAGCATTTTTACAATCAGATTGTTGGCTTGTGAACACGATTACACTGAGCGAATTTACAATATGCCACTAAATTCGCTCAGTAGCAGCTTGCCAAGTAGCTCAATGTAATCGACCCATAACTGCAAAACTAGTGCAACCAACAGCTATCAATATCATGAGATTTCGGTACTAAACCATTATCAGGCCAGCTGGAAATACACTAAAATGAAGACAATACGTTGAAAATAAATTAACAAATAAATAAACTGATTTCGATAGAGTTTTTATATCTCAAAAAAGCAGATTCTGTAAGCTTTCAAGTTTCCATCACTATTCCACCAGAAATGCTGACATCTTTTCTATTCCATTGCACAGAACCACAAAATTCCAATCATCCATCTTATATAGTGAAATTAAATTATATAATCATTTGCCTCCCAAGGTGCGGGCAATGGGTGGAGCAGAGTTCAGAATGACGGTGAAAAATTTGTTAGTGGAAAAGGCTTATTATAGCATTAAGGAATACTTGTGTGATACAAACATTATCTTGTAATTTGCTTAACACCGATGTAACACTGTCTTATCCTATACATTTTCATGTCTTACTGGACCAATAAATTTAATATTATTATTATAGTTACTGGCTGAAAAAAGTAAGTGTAAAACAAGAAAAGCACACATTAGTGCTTTTCTTGTATTACTTATTTCTGTTATTAGCCAGTAACTAGTTTATTTATTTGTTAATTTATATTCAAAGTATTGTCTTAATTTTTGTGTATTTCCAGCTGGCCTGATGATGGTTAATACCGAAATCGATCGCCAAATAAATATAAGCATCAATAAAGTGTGACTTATTGTATATTCCCCAATTATATTGGTAATATTTCTTGCAGTCAACTGCATGCCTGGCCGCACGGCTACTGCATTTTTTATTTTTATAGCCCCGCTCTTAAACGAAGCGCTTCGCTTAGGTGTTCAGTTGTCAAACATTAATATTTCCTGCTATAAATTCTCGCCTTTTCAATCTTACCGATTATCTTCGCAGTTATACAACAAAGGAATCCGTAATGAAATAATGAAAATGCCGATGCGTGGCTATCGCAATTTTTTTAGACGTTTTATGACGAAAGTACCCTTCACGTATTATGAAGTCAGAAGAGTCTAAAGACCTTTCTATTTGACACTGTATAACTTCCTAACTGATGCAAATTGAAAAATCAGTAATGCAACGTTCCTATTGGTCGATTCAGTCGAAGTAAAGTGATTTCTTCAGTTAATCGGTCAAATAGGAAATCCCATTTGTCACCGTCAGTAGCGGCGCTAGGCAGGGGTATCCCGGACCCCCCTAAATGTTTGCTGCCACCCTGAAATCTGACCTATTCTAAACGAAATTGTACGAATTCATTTATTATAGCCCTATAGACATATAAAAGTGACACTAAGTTTTTGTGCCCCCAACATAAGAGAGAGATACTGTGAAGGATGGAGTAATATTAATGTAGAGCATAGACTAAACTAAACTAATATCATTCCATCCTTCACAGTATCTCTCTCTCTTAATGTTGGAAAAATCACAGAACATAAAAATATCTAATACGTATAGTCCGTTCACGAAAGGTTGAGCGCATAGTAGGCGTTTGTTTATTTATCTGAAGTTGGCAGTATTTGCTGTCATAACGTAAAATAAAGTCAACGTTGCCGAATGTACCCGTTCTCGTCCGACGAGCTCCTGAGTTATCAGGTAACTCTATATTATATTATAGATTATTAACGATCCAATGTTTTTATTATATGTTCTGTGCTTCGCACTAATATTATTCTATCCTTGTCTGAAGTCAATATTCTTTCTCCACGTCCCGTCCATTCTTTTATAAGTCTATGTTTAGCACCCACGGAAAAATTCTGACCTCTCCTCCGAAAAAAGGTTGAGTTTATTCACTTATGCATCAACTATAGTCCGTTCACGAAACTTTAAACTGTCGGTTGGCCATGGAAATTTGGCATTTTCCTCTGTGTATATTGAAATTTAAGGTTATGTTGTTTATTTTCTAGTCAGATTGATACGCGATGTTGCCAATATAACATAGAGTTCTCTGTTAACTCGAAAGCTCGTCGGACGAGGCCGGGTACATTCGGCAACGTTGGCTTCGTTCATCGTTATGACAGCAAATACTGCCAATCTCAGATAAATAAACAAGCGCCTACTTTGCGCTCAATAATATGTGAAAGGAGTATAGGTGAGCGCTTCCTTACTCCTCAGTAAAAATAACCTACAAAACCATCGCGAAAAAGCTCTTCACCACAATTCAGTAAATTGAAGGTAACAGATAAAGTGAAGTAGAAAAGTTTACTGAAAAAATATTCCGAAATTCCTGGTTTTCATGTCTATTTTCAATAACATTTACGAGAAATAAACGAAATAATTCATTCTGATTTATTATTGTCTAAAAATAGACTATTGAAATCCAGTAGCGAAAAAAATAAAGATTACTTAATATCAAGTTTTCAAGCAAAATATGCGTGAAATTGGAAGGAAGCTCTAGATGAAATTCCCTCATATTTAGTTATTTCGAAGGTCATTCTTAATATTTTGACAGAACGTGGTTTTTCTACCATTTTTTAATCTCCTCAATGAACATACAGGGTGTTCTGATTTGTTTCCGACAAACTAAAATGGGTAATAGATCACATCATTTTCCTATGAACATGGGTCCGGAAATGCTTCGTTCCCGAGATACAGGGTGTTGAAGTTGAAAAAATAATTCGCGTTTTCTTTAATATGTTTTGACTGCTTCGAAATCCTTCCATGAAATTTCGTATAGATGGGTTTTTTGGGACGATAAAATCAAATTCGTGGTCGATTTAGTTGTATTTTCTAGAGGGCGCCACCGGCAACCATTTCAACCCATGTAAACCGTTGCAACTTCTTTGTGCTACCCTGTACAACGTTTTGGACTTAAAAATCGATTCTCTCATCCTTTTTACTTAAAAAAGGTATACCTCATCGAAGTCGCTAGAAGCAATCGTTTCAGAGAAAAATGCATGTAAAGCCAAAGGGTCCCAAAACTTCGAAAATTATTCCCATTCAAATATTTAATTTAAATTCATTTCGAAAATTTCTATGGCGAAATGCATGCGTATTTTCTATTGCCCACTAATATGTAGAAGTGGTATGCTATGTAATTATTGTTTTTAAGTGTTCTGAATATTGTTTTCTGAAATATTGAGTTGTTGGAATGCTTTACGAATACTAATATTAATATTATAATTTTTCAACTTTAACACCCTGTATCTCGGAAACGAAGCATTTCCGGACCAATGTTCATAGAAACTTTTTTGCTTAAAATGATGTGATCTATCACCCATTTCAGTTTGTCGGAAACAAATCAGAACACCCTGTAGGTGTAGCACATTGAGCTTTTTATCTCACTGAAATAATTTGATCTATTGAAGTTATTGGTCTGTAAAAATATAAAAGTTTGAATTCAAACTGGAAAAACCTCCTGATTAATCTTTTTGTTACAGAAATAAGAAAGAAATGTTGCGAATGCCTAAATGCAAACATAAGAATTTGACTACTCATTAGTGATTATATTATCTAACTTTTTTCAAATAAGAATTTTGCTACATCAAAAATTAATATATTTGTTGAGTAAACAAGTCTGATTTTTGGATAAACCTTTCTTAAATACAACAAATTATATCAGTGGATTGTAAGAAGTATATTTTGTGCTCTTTTGAAGGAAAGAGGCTAGATTATCTATTAATACCAATGACACTCCTTGTCAAGAATAATTAAATATTCATTTGTTAATTACAAATCTATATTGGAAGAATCTAATACAATATTCAATATCCTTATTACTTCGGGATGTAGTACATTTTGAAACTGACACCAAAAACCTATCGCTATTAATAAGAAACCAACGTAAAACACACAATTGTAAAACTCCACAAATAGAAGCATAAAACACAGTAATCTGATTCATTCAACTCACCTTTAAAATCAACTTCCCCATTTCCATCGGCATCAAATATATCAATAACCCGTTGTACCAGGGGGTTTTGCTGCAGTTCTGGTAACGACATGAACTCATCGATACTCAGGGCACCTGAATTATCCAGGTCGAGCTTTCGGAACCTTTTACCAAGGCGCCTTATCTCATCAGCATCGACTGAAAAAAATTTTGATCAGTCTTTGCAGATACAAAATTTTTTAAGGACTTACAGTTTGAGCATAGCTCCATGGGTAGGGAACTTTCATTACCCTGAAAAATTTAGGCAGTTATCACACAGACCAACAAAAATGTAATGCAAATGAATCCACGGAAAATAAATGAAAATTGTTGCAGTTATGATCCAAGAATCCTATGGGCTTGACCCAGGAAAGTAGGCTATGTACAAGTCGTAATACACCATAATATCGACCGTTTTCTTTGGATTCAATAAACCAGCAAACTTTATATTTTAGGTAAAACGCATTCTTACCATGGTTTTCTGTTCTACTTGTATGTAGTTTAAAAGGAATAGATGAAGCCAATTGACGAGAAATTTTGGATCGTTGATTAAAAAAATTGATAAAATTGTATTGGTATCTTCGCCAATTCTGACATTTATGTAAGCACCATCTATGAACTAGCTACTGAAGGTTGCGAACGAAATTTCAATAGTTTACAGAAAACTTTATTGTTATATATCCCCTCCCATAAAACATTCAAATCTGCTTCGCTTTTCAATCTTTTAAAACCTTTCCTTTTATTTAAATATAATTGTAGAGACACATTATATATCTGTATGAATATTTATATTTTTTAAGTTTATTTCGAGCTTTATGATATTGTTAGTTTCATCTAGTTACTGAATAGATTGGGATTATTAATTGGGCAGAACTCCTCATAAAAACAATAAATTACAATTTTTATGCTATCAATTTAATAAATAACCGTTTTTCCTGTATTTTTCAAGCTCCGTTCATAGTTATTTTGAATAACAATGGATGAAAACAAATAAGATACAGATCTTCAAAGATAAATATCTCGAGATTATTTTCCAATTATCAATGATTGTATATCCGGAGAATATATAATCAAATGCATTTTTTGTATATTCTTCATAAATTCATTCATTTGGGTGTATTTTCTTTGTGTAAATATAAATTTGCCGTTACAGAACGAGCGTAAACTGCATATTTCTCTCTGGTTTCCTTGAATAGAGTTCCAAAACCCAACCATTTCGGACCGAATATTCCTTAATTTTCAACAAATTAAACTCCGGTGAGTATTTAATAAAGAAAAAACATTAGAGGAATCATTTCTCTTCATTGATATTTAATAAATACTCCCAATTTAAAAAATTTGTTGTAATGAAGGATTCAAATACAATTACACCATAGAACGCCAGTTTTTTTCTTTATGCTATTTGACGTGTGAGCACATGCGCGATAACCTACAATTCACAGCAGCCATTTATTGTTGACCATTTTTCGAAGTTTCTTTAAAGCGATTTTACTTGCAGGTAAATTTCCTCATTTAAAAGGAAAAATATAAAAATATTTCTTATAATCGAAAGCATATCCTTGATGTAGCAGTCGGATTCCTCTTAAAGGGAGATATGTTATTAATCGTTTTTTGGTAGTATAAAGATATGACCTAGGGTCTGGGATTTGAAATTATGGTTTCAAAATTAAAATTTTCAAATATTATTGTAGCAAACTATGAGATTTCTATATTATCGTATCCAGTACCCATGTATGCAAATAGAAGTAGTGTAACTATTTCTATTAATAGTTTACTAGTTCCTCCATTTTTACTTAAAATGGTCCCAACTGTTTCCATAAGTTCACGTATTTCTCTACTTATTTCAGCATTATGACTGACTCGATGAATTTTGGTCCTGATTGGATTCGTAACCTTTCTTCTGAGGAACAACAACAGGAAATAATAACAGTGGAATGAAGTATCAGCTGGCCGACTATCGGTGAGAATTTCAGTTCTTCTAAAAAAGCTGGTTCTCAAACGTTTTCTTTGCAGATATGGTAGAGAAGAGATGTTGGCCTTGTTTGATAAAAATTCTAAACCTCCCGAGTCTTTATTAGGATTCAGAACTCTCTATTCTGAACATGCACTTCTTCCACTAGCTCTTACACCAAGCACAGAAGAGGAGGTAAGGATACATTGTTCATACTGTGCATTAAAGTGTATATCAAGCTTCTAGCTTTGGTGTTAACTGTTAAACTACTTTCTTCTAACATTAATTATGAAGAATCGGTAAATATTTTAATTACTGTGACCAGCAGATATCGACCAGATTTTGGTGTAATCTTCACGTCACTTTTTTTCACTATAAAACAAAAATTCACTGCTCCAATTTAGTCTATAAATCACCTCTGAACATTCAAATAACTATTTGATTAGTTTTATTTCAGATATATTATATAATTAATGCAGAAACATCGAAATTCTAGAGATAGCACATATCCACAAATTCTAAAGAAAGCCCGCTGTTCTTCATGGCAAGTTTGGCACCACTGCTCCGTCCTTCGGCGAGTGACATATCAAATGATGGCGGGAATTACAGGAAGGCATCGTATCATATTCGCTCGAAAGAATCTGCGGCAGGCCAAATCTACCACTAAAAACGGCGGGTTTTCCAAGATTTTGAAGATATGTGGTACTTCTAGAATTTCGATGTTTCTGCATTAATTATTGAATATACCTGAAATGAATCTAATCGAATAGTTATTTGAATGTTCGAAGGTGATTTATAGACTAAATTGGAGCAGTGAATCTGTGTTTTTATAGTGAAAAAAGTGACGTGAAGATGGAACATTTTTGGAACTTTCGGGGTCCATATATTCTAAACTAAGACAGACCGCCACCTGTTGTTTTCACTAATGTTGTTCAAGAAGACTCAATGAATACAATGACATTGAAATTTGGTCTATATCTGCCGGTCACCAGAATTCAAATATTTACCGAAAATTCTTGTTCCATATTTCAGCAGAGAGGATGGCAGTCAAGACCAAGCTCTCTAGCTGGACCGATAAGAGGTCGTGGAGGGCCTCTTGACAGGGGAGGTAGGGTCAGCCGAGGAGGAAGAGGTGGATACCAAAATTATGGTAGACCAGTTACAACATATGATGGAGGATGGGGCACTGGTGGGGAACAGTCGGAATGGAGTCCCAGAAAAGAGTACAACTCTAGAGGGACAAATGATAATTGGAGAAGAAATAGGCTAAATGATGATGATGATGGTTGGAGAAATTTGAACCATACCCGGCCAATGCATGACAAATGGGGTAAGTTCTTTTTTTATTTAATTGTACAGAGTCTATAAATGGTTATAACAGCGCAGTTGGCGTTGGAGTATTAAAAATATTTATATCCTGATGTAAACTTACATTGAAACAAACGATACTTTGAGTTTAGGCTGGTAATTTGGAAAGAAATTGAATAATGTGACTAGAATTATAAATTTGTGAAGAATTTGTAAGAAAAGATAAGATAAAAAATTTCCAAAGCAACCTACAATGTTACAATCATTTATTAACACCCGTATAATGTTAGTAGAACTGAGAAAAACACATTAAATTCTTCATGAATTTCATTAGCACTCTACTCTAGAGTCAAGATTATCACATCAAATACATGTTGTTTTTGTGAATCTCGGGCTTGTGAATTTCAATGGCCTCATATTTATTTTTAATTGATAGCTTTTTATATTTGATGGAACAACCTATATTTTATAAATAAAATGGTATATCTAGTCCGTTCACGAAAGGTTGAGCACATAGTAGGCGTTTCTTTATTTATCTGAAGTTGGCAGTATTTACTGTCATAAAGAAAAATAAAGTCCACGTTGCCGAATGTACCCGGCCTCGTCCGATGAGCTTGAGAGTTATCAGAGAACTCTATGCAATATTGACAACATTGCGTATCAATCTGACACGAAAATTAAGAACATAACCTAAAATTCTAATATACACAGTGGAATATGCCAAATTTCCATGGCCAACCGACGGCTCAACCTTTCGTGAACGGAGTATAGGTCAATTAAACTATGGTATGAATATACCAGGTTGTTAGATAGAATAGTAAAGGTTGAAAAATGATTGAGGATAAATCCTCACCTGAAAATTTTTCATCTTGAGAACTAGATTAACCAAAGAATGAATCGAAAATTTAAGAAAAGCCCTGAGCAGGAGCTTTTTGAACGCTTGTTCTTTGATGGAGCAATAAGACTCCTCAAATTTTATATGGGATTTGAGATTCACACCAAATATATAAATGCAGAATTTCAGTACAATCGGAATTATATTCTGGAAATTATTCAAAAAATGAAATATGTAAAAAATAAATAATTAAAAAAATTGAATTCTATGGTTCTGATAATGCGATACACTTGAAATTTTGCATGAACATTCAGTATGTCAGTCCCGATACACAAAATTAATTTAATTTGAATCGGTTATCCTGTTATGGAAATATAAAGATTCTTCCTTTCAATATTCCAATTGAATTTTCTATGGTTCTGTTGACACTATGGCCTCAAAATTTCGCATGAAAATTCTGTGTATCAATCTTTATTTATAAAATAAATTTTATTCGAATTGAATATTTTTTAATGGAAATTTGAAGTTTCTTCTTTTCAATATTCCAATTGAATTTTCTATGGTTCTGTTTACACTATGGCCACACAAAATTTTGCATGAGGCTTATTAAGTTATTATGAGCATCTTGCATATGGCCGCAACATTTCATTTTGATGGGTTTCGTTTTGTCTGAGATATTGAAGAACAAAAATTTTAAATGGCCATATTTTATGGAATACCCTGTACGATTTGGCTGGTTAACCTTAACCGAGCCATTTGGGTTTGACCACGAATTCGTCATCAGGAAGTCTAACCCAATCGTTTGAGACCGTTAGAACTATTTGGGCAAAACGATATAGCACTCGTTTTAGGAGAAAGTGTGCTCAAAAAATTGTTTCCTCACAAATAATGTACAATTTCTTAATCTCAAAATCAACAAAAGCTGTCAAAATATTTTCAAATTCCGTTGTTTGTTTCTACATAATTATCTTTTACGTGTTTGTTTATACATTTTTCTAAATGTTGTTGATATCTCCTAACAATTCTTCATATTCTTAAACTAGCTAATCTAAATCTTTTTCTAAGCCACTTTGTTTTTCAGTCTATGCATAACTGATCTGAGTTTTTTTTCGTTTTTTCTATTAATTAAATTTTATCATATCATGTATATTCATATTTCTAATATGATAATAATTTAACTACTTAGTTATTTTACTTTTATTTCTCTAATCTCTAATCTTATCAGTTTCAGTGTAGAGTTTATTCTTGTTAACCTTAGTTCCCTTGTGTCAATGTTTGTATAGTTCTTAGATTAGGGAAGGGAGAGGATACCGCGCAAAGCCGTTTCGTCTAGTTCCAAAGTGAAGCTCTTTTTAGTGTATTTATGTGGCAAACAAAAATTGTTCAAGTTTTTTTTCTGCTCAGTCATTTCAAGTTGCTCTTATTAATGGACTTTTAAAATTAATTTATTCATAAAATAACTGTTATTTCGAAAATTCAGGTCTGAGGAATATTACCAAATGTTCGAAAATGGTCTATCTCATTATGTGGCAGATTGCTTCACAAAAACATTTACCGTTAAGCGTCCTCTCTCTTCTCTAGTCTAAGGTGTACTTGTTCTAAAGCATATTATAGTTTCATCTGAATGTTTTCGACATTATTCAGTCCTATTTTATACTTCATTGTTGTTCTTCAACGACTTTTTTTTCAGGACGATCAAGCTGGAGAGGAGGAGATGGCGAGCCAGAAGAAAGAATTGAAAGACAAGGAGGAGGAGGTTCAGAGGGTAGAGTGAATCGTTCGGGATGGAATGATGGAAATCGAAGTAACAACATGAGGAGATCTTGGGACGAGGATCATTTACCGGAATGGGCTATGGAGAATGTCGATGGTGGGGGCACTTTTGACTCTACCGGGGCATTCCATAACTCAGATGAAGAGCAGGTTTGTGACCCTAATTATCAGTTGAACACGTATTGAATTCTGCCCAGCCATGAAATTAATTTAAAAAAAAACATCATTCTTGATGATTTCAGAATAGGGTTGAAACCTGAGTTTGTCATTGGTTCGTTAGTAAAATAAAAGAAGATGTTGTGTGTTGTCAGCTCAGTGTATAGAACATTGGACTGTAAACGGAAGGCTTTAACTTCAATTCCAGTCTAACACAGATTTTTCCTAGACTTTGGTGACGACTATGCATTGCTGTGGTCAAAAATGAGCTGTGCTGTGTCTAAGGTGGCGTAATGACACAGAACCAATTAATTTTTCTAACTTACATAAACCGAATAGCTTCAGAGATCCTCAATTGTATAAATTAATTTTCCACGAAAAAGTTCTGGATATTGATGAAAAACAAACACTTGTACGAATTTATTATTTTTTTCCATAGAAATATCGGATAATTTGAACAAAATATAATTGAATTTACATTTTAGACAAAATTGGTATTACAATAAAAATGATGTGACAATAGCTCATAAACATTTTTCACCTAGGGTCTGAAAAAAATGATGAATCTTCGAATTATAGGGCGAAGGAAAGTCAAACGTCAGGAAAGAAACAGTATTACAAAAATCAACCTCTCAACAGCATATTACGCCGAACAAGGGATATTTCTCTTCGTTACAAACTTCAAAATCAGTAGCTTCTCTTTCAAAAACCCAACAAGACAACAATTGTATTATGAAGGTAAGTTTGAACAAAAGATTGAGACATTTACTTTCTTAAAGATCAGTTCGTAGGCTTTGATTCTGTTGAATTTCTAACTATAGTCGTTCACGAAAGTTTGAGCCGTCAGTTGGCCATGGAAATTTGGCATATTCCTCTGTGTATATTGAAATTTTAGGTTATGTTGTTGATTTTCTTGTCAGATTGATACGCAATGTTGTCAATATTGCATAGAGTTCTCTGATAACTCGCAAGCTCGTCGGACGAGGCCGGGTACATTCGGCAACGTTTACTTTATTTTACGTTATGACAGCAAATACTGCCAACTTCGGATAAATAAACAAACGCCTACTATCCACTCAAACTTTCGTGAACGGACTATTGAACTGTATTAGGTTGGCGATAATGATATATCATCAAGGTCAAAATAATTGGACAAGACAATGTCTTCAAATATTTTTTCATTTTTTATCTTTCAAAATGTTAAACAAGAACCGAAAATGTAAGGCAGCTATCACCTACTAAAACTTTTATGTAGAACTGACAACGTTGCGGAATTATGTAACTAACCTCAAATGTTTCAATACACAAAGTAGAACTACTCAACTTCCATAGCCTACTGATTGGTTTTTGAAAGTGAAAAAGTAAAGAATAGAATAAAACCACAGAATTTTCTTTGCAGGATAAAAATTCGGAACGGGATAAAGATGTCAAAACGGAAATAAAGAAAATATCAGAACCAGACAAACAGACCCAACTGCCAAAAAATAAGAGTGAAGAGGAACAGGAACAGAGAAAGGAAAAATTGAAAGAAAGTCCGGCAAAACAAAAGACAATTGAAAATTTGAGAGAATCAAATTCGGCACCTGTTCCAAGTTCAATTGGCAATAAGTAAGTAAAAAAACAGCATGTTTAGCACCATTTTTTCATGCTGACAATAATCTTATCTTTCAGGGATTCTAGAGTAGAGGACAATTATAAAATACAGGAAGACAGCATATTGAAACTGGTTGACGACGATACACCGAAGACGAAAATGGTAAAAACTACAGAACCCAACAGTTCTTCAAATATCCAACCTCCACCAAATTTGGGCCCCCCAATGCAAGATCAGTGGTATTACCAAGACCCACAGGGGCAAATGCAAGGTCCCTTTTCTAGCGCAGAAATGGCAGAGTGGTATAAGGTGCGTAATAACAATTTAGTATGTTATGTCTTTTAACTATTTCTCCTACACTTCGAAAGATCCTAATGGAAACATACTAACTAAATAAAACCGTATACAATGCATACCAATCTAAAACTTGTCTTTAAACGTGTGGTGTTCCTCAAGGGCCAGTAATGGGACTCTATCTTTTGAAATTATATTAATTTATGAATTCAACTCGGTGTTTAATCAAATAAAAGCATATATTATGTTCACCAGTCTATAACTCGCCCAGAAAGACGTGTTTAAACGTGTGGTATTGCTCAAGGATCAGTTATGGGACTCTTTTCTTTGGTAATTCTATTTGTTTATGAATTAAACTTAACTGTTCATGAAATAAAGCATATATAATGTATACCAATTCCCAACTCATCTATTGAGACTTGTATAAACGTGTGGTGTTCCTCAAGGATCAGTTATGGGACTCGTTATCTTTGATAACTCCCAGAAAAGTAGTGAACGAGTTGGAGGAGTTAATTATGAAGATTTAGATTTATTTCTCGGTTTTCAGGCGGGCTACTTCAACAGTCAGCTCAAAGTCAGACGACCCTGCGATGAGCTCTTCTACCTGCTGGGTGAGCTTGTCGCCTTGAGCGACGGTGCCAATCCGTTTTTGGGTACCAAACGATTCGCACCCTTGAAACCCGACCCGAATACTCTACCCGAACATGACCTGTTACAATATCAGTATCTGATGGCTCTAAAGCAGGCCCAGAGGCCTGCAATGCCAGAACCCTGGAACACTTTAACACTGCAGCAACAACAGGAAGTTGCTGCTCAAAGACTGATCATGCACCCCCAAGTAAGTTTGGTGCTTATTTTTGTTTCTTTTTTCAGTAGTTCGAGAATGTATTTATGTATTTTTTTTTATCTTTGTTACCCCTTTCGCATTTTAAATGTTTTTCCTTTTCATTCCTCCAAATGTTAACGAGTTGAATGTTCATTTGCTTTTTATTTAGTATTCTTATCTGGATTTTTTGTTATTTCATGTTTTTTTTGAGCTCATATTGAGTCATGAAAGCATATTGCCATGCTGAGCTACTTAAGTTGTTATCAGCAGCTAATACATTGAGAATATGCAATTTTTAGTTTTTTTTTTGTTTTAATTTTAGGTGTCCCAGGAAATCCCATACATTCATCAATCTAACACATCAAATCCATTAATGCACATGATAAATCAAATGCAACAAGTGAGTATCTCATTTTATAGGAGTAATATTCGGTTATATGAAAGTAAAGGGTTTTCCAATAAGAGGTGTTATTTTGATATTCAAAGAAAAATGCCATTTTTCAATATAAGTGATCGGTTGTTCATTTTATTATAAAGAAGAAGCTATGCCGTTAATAGTGGAAAATAACATCAGGCAAATGACCACAACGACCACGCTTACAGGACCATATCCTTTTAATGAAATTTTTCATAACCAAATCGCAAAGTGGCTGCCCTACTTTCTCGATAGCCTCACGAATTCCGTCCTTGAGGTCTTGAATTGACGCTGGGCTATTGGCGTAGACCTTCTCTTTCACGTGACCCCAAAGGAAGAAGACGCAAGGTGTTGAATCACAAGACCTCTGTGGCCAATTGTGATCACCTCTTCAAGAGATAACACGGTCCGGAAACTTTTCTCGCAAAAGATCAATGGTTTCGTTGTTGATGATCGGCCGGCTTGAGTTCTTGTGTTTACTGAACTTTATAAGCCTTAAGACTCAAATCTTTATGCAAAATACGGTGAAATGACGTTTGTGGCATGCCTAATTTCAAAGAAGGACGAGGAATGGACAAACCTGGGTTTTCTTCAATACAGCAGCAATATTCTCTGCTGTTCTTGAGCGACGTGCACGGGTTTGATTCTTCACATCTCTAACTTGTCCCAACAGCTCGAATTTTTCCACCAATTTCTTCATTGCGGTCCGACAAGGTGCTTCAAGACAAACCAAAAATGTTCGAGTATTACGAACCATCTCTGCCAAATTTTCACCATTTTTACATCTACCTAAATAGCGGGCTATTCAAAATAACACTTCTTATTGGAAAACTCTTCATTAGTGAAAGTTATTGAGACGGTCTCTTGTCTTGTTGAATTGCTCAGTTATTAGAATACGAACACGTTGTATTTTCTTCTGGCTCTCTTGAAGAACAAAATTCATAAATTTGTGTTAATTTGAATTTCTAAATCGGCAAGTTACTCTTCCCCACTTTGTATCTCCTTCAGTTTTGTTATATTAAGTTATAATAAAACATAGTTCGTCAAAAAGAGCATGCAAATTAGTCGTGTATATTTTAATTTCAGGCAAATAAACTTCCCAATCCAACATTAGCAGATAAGGCACCCTCTCAGATGCCCAATCAGCTCGACCCCAGATTGGTGCAGCTGTCCAATCTGCATCAGCTACAGAATAGGTTACCTCCCACAAGTGCCATACCCAACCCCATGGCCTCCAGGTTGCCCGGTTTGACAACCGACGGCCTGAACCTGCCGGGCGTCCTAGGAGCTCACCCTCTCGGTCTAAATCCGGGAATGGGGCCCAACCTAGGCAACTCGCTGAACCTGCAGAGGCCGATGACACATACGAGTGTCGTGGATAACATGGTGCAGAAGCCTGCCGACGATCCGATCAGCAGTCTTCTCAAACAGTTACAGCAGCAGAAACAGCAACAGCAGCAGTCTGCTAATGTTTCTGTAAGTATAAAATGTTTCGTAACAGTGGATTTTGAATTTAATCCGGTGGTACTCGGTGATTTCTACTTCAATCTGTAAACGATGGAGGAGCTAGAGTATGGATTATACAGGTTTGGAAATTCACATCGGAAACATAGAGAATTCAATGCATCAGACAGAGAATTTTGCCGTGTAGTTGACCAGTGCTACGAGGGCGGTTTGATAAGTCAGTGACTTTTTGAATTTCCCGCGCAGTTATTCCAAATGCAACAGTGCTGCCGTCAACTGTAATCTATTAGTAGGCAACTGTCAAATTTTGAGCAAGCTACGTCATGCAGTTGGTGTTTGATAGCCATTCAAAGCAGACAACCTCGTGAATTTTTACGAAAATAGAAAAAAATTAATTTCGTGTGCTGATTAAGCATTACTTTTTACGTAAAAAACCATCACTGAAACTAAGGAAAAGCTTGATAAATACTACGGGGACTCGGCACCATTAATTTCAATGGTAAAGAAGTGGTTTACAGTACAGAGTTCCGTTGTGGTCGTACCAGCACTAGTGACGCTGAACGTTCAGATCGCCCAAAAGAAGTGATCACGCCGGAAATCGTCGATAAAATCCATGAAATGATATTGGATGATCGGAGAATGAAAGTGCGTGAGTTGGCTCATGCTGTAGGTATCTCAACTGAACGGGTACATCGTATTTTACACGAATATTTGGACATGAGAAAACTCCGCGAGATGGGTAGCTCGCCGTTTTGTTACTGTGGACGAAACATGGATCCATCACAACACGCCAGAGACCAAGAAACAATCGAAACAGTGGATTGCTCGGGGTGAACGTGGACCAAAGAAGGCCAAACAGAGTATGTCAGTCAACAAGGTCATGGCCACAGTTTTTTGGGATGCACGCGGTGTCATTCGCATTGATTACCTCGAGAAAGGTAAAACAATCACCGGTGAATATTATTCAAAGCTTTTGGACAGATTTGATGTTGACTTGAAGCAAAAACGGCCGCATTTGGCGTTGAAGAAAGTGCTGTTTCATCAAGACAATGCACGTGTGCACACTTGTTTAGTCCCAATCCAAAATCCACGAATTGAGATACGAACTGCTGCCCTATCCAGCATATTCTCCCGGAATTAGCCCCCTGCGACTATTTTCTGTTTCCAAACCTAAAGAAATGGCTGGGTGGTAAGAGATTTGAGTCTAATGAAGAAGTCATTACCGAAACAAACGTGTATTTTGGCATCCTCGAGAAAACCTATTATTTGGAGGGAATAAAAAAATTTGAAAAACGCTGGACAAAATGTATCGAGCTAAAAGGTGTTTATATAGAAAAATAAAAAAAAATAAATAAAAATAAAATGTTTACTTGTCGCAAAAAAATGTTTATTCAAAAAGTCACGGACTTATCAAACAGCCCTCGTAGATGATAAACCATCTATCAGTTGAAATTAAATGTAAAAATAACCAGACGGATTTAGTGCGCCACCTATATTTCAAATTATTCTCAAAAAAACGCGCAATTTTAAACACCCCTTATAAGTTCAAAATGGGGATCTGGATTCTATATCTATATGAAGAGTTCTAGTAATCATAATTTTTCCCATAGCTCGATACTCTCTGGCAAAGCAGCCAATATCCGGTACCCCAAACAATGCAGACCCCCCAGTGGCAACAGGAACCATCTCTGTCCATGTGGGACATCAACAAACTTCCCGAAATGACAACCTCTCAACAGGAGAAACAACTACCAGTGATGAAACAACACCAAGAACCACAGACAGTCCCTTCCTCGAAACCAGCGGAAAAAGACATACCACCACAGCAACTACCCAAGGCTCAAGATAAAAAAGAAGAAATGTCCTCGAAAGAACTGAAGAAAAAGAAGGAACAGGAGGAGAAACAGGCGAAGAAGGAAGCTGAGGAAAAGAGGAAGAACGAACAGAGAAAGTTAGAGTTGGAAAAACGCGCGGCCGAAGAAAAGAAAAAGAAGGAAGAAGAGAAGATCAAGAAGGAGATGGAGAAGGCTAAGAAAGAGGCGGAAGAGAAGAGGCTCAGAGAGTTGGAGGAGAAGAGAAGGCTCAAGGAGCAGAGGAAGATGGAGGAAGAGGCTAAGAAGAAGACGGAAGAACAGAAGAAAGCAGAGGAAGATAGGGCAAAGTGAGTAGCTTTTACAAATTCGTTAAAATATAGATAGGATTTTGCAATTTTTTTTCGTTTTTCCTAAAACAGAATTTCATATGCCCATAACCATTACATTCAAACCATTATTAGACTTAGCGAAATGCAAATACGTTGTCTTTTTATTGGTTTACAAGTTACAACGTTGCCAATTCGTCAACTGCTCACTATTATATTCTGTGAGTCTGTAACCAACAGCTGTCTAACAATGAAATCTAAACACGGCAACAACGCCTCGGATTAACGTCATTAATTATTTTTGTGATTTCATATTGACACATTTTATTTTTTTGTATTTTGATAATAAAATTGAGAATGCTACTAACCATTGCATTAAAACGATTAAACTTAGCGGCAAGCAAATACGTCGTATTTTGATTGGTTAGCAGATCACAAAGTAGCGCTTATCTTTTCTATTTAAATCCACGTCATCACAGATTCCTGTCATAGTTGGTTTAGTTTAGTTTAAAAAAGGGGTTACAGTTCACTGCGACCTTAAGGTCTACTGTGCCTCCTTACAGAGTTGGTCTGGCCAAATTCTCACAGCTCTCCTTCCAGTTCCAGAGACCTAATGAAATCTTATAACTGTGAAGGCTTCAACGAAGCTAGCTCCTCACTCGCACAAGTTTCTCGCCCAAGGCATACTCTCCTTAGGCTCGCTAGGCCAAGGCATTCCATGACTAGGTGAATGGGGGTTTCTTGCTCCTCCCCACAGAACCTACACTCGTCAGTGTCCGATAATCCCATCCTCAACAGGTGCTTCCTGAGGCGACAGTGTCCTGTAAGAAAACCAGTGAGGAGGTGTAATTGCATCTTACCAAGATCCAGATATCTTTTGCATCTTGCTGATAATGGATAATCCATCCCTGGGAGATTCCGCCAGAGTTTTTCCCTCTCGGCTTTCTCCTTCTTCAGAGACTCCTTCTAATAGGTACATTTACATATACCACAGAAGGATTCTGGCCCCGTATTCTCGAGAAGTGATATTCGAAAACGTATGCGAACTTCATTGCGCGGTGTGCATTTTTGTAGGTAAAACAGAAACTCGCGCAATGAAGTTCGTATACGTTTTCAAATATCACTTCTAGAGAATACGGCACCTGGGCCAATGAGTGACATTCGTGCGCCCTCTTTGGCAAGTGTATTGGCCTCTTCGTTCCCGAGTGGCCGGAAACCCAGATTAAAAAGACGTTATTTTTCTTGCCTACGTCATTGAGTTTGTTCCGGCACTACCAGATCATTTTAGAGTCGATGACGTAGGAACTCAGTGCTTTAATAGCAGCTTGACTATCTGAGTGTATGGCTATATCACACTTCTGATAGTTTCTTTCTAGATTTATATCTAGACATCTTTTAATAGCTAAGATTTCCGCTTGAAAGACACTCATACAGGAGCCTAGCGACAGTGCACACTTGGTACTTGGCCTGAATATCCCTGCGCCTGTTCCTGTAGAGGTTTTGGAAACATCTGTATATCATTTTACGGTATTTTCTTTGAGGTTATAGTCGGTATATTCACGTTCCCATTCCTCACTTTTACTTAGCAATGTCCTGAAGTTTTCCTCAGTGCTTACTTTCTTGATCATTACATCACTAGGGAGGTTCGCAGATGAGATATAGTTGTTCAGGGAGGACCAGCTCTCTGATTCTTTATTCTGTCATACTGGCGTATTGTTTAAATTCACATTACTTTTAACAGTTCATAGTAAACAATTGTTAGCACCGAATTTGGTCTACCCCCAATACTGTTATGTAAAAAGATGCATCTTTTATAAAATACCGGTATTGCCCGTTGCGTAGAAAAGAGGCCAAGGAACGAGAAGAATACGCCAAGAAGGAGGCGGCACGTCTTGCTCAAGAACAGGCGATACGGAACGCCAAGATCGCCCCCTGGTGTCAGTCGTCCTCGTCCCAAGGTCTTACCCTGCAAGAGATACAGAAGTTGGAGAAGGAGAAGGCTAGACAGGAAGCGCTGATCCTGCAGCAGCAGAAGCAGATGCAGGAGCTTCAGCAGCAGCAGGAGAAGGCTACTGCTAGCTTCACCTGGGCGGCCAAGGCTAAGGAGCAGCGTCAGGTCAAATCTCTGGCTGAGATTCAGGCTGAGGAGCAGGAACGCTTGGCAAAGGTAAGAATTTGCTATTCATTCTCGTTCTTTCTTCCCCTCTATATCTTGCTGGATCTTTTGAAATACAAATGCAACTTTCAAACAGCTCATGAAGTGAGTTAGTTTGGTATACAGGGTGTCTGGTGAGGAATGGGACAACGTTTAGGTGGTGATGAGGGATGTCTCAAGGAGTGAGAAAATGCCATTCGAAATCATCTGAGGTACATGGTTCCGGATATACAGGGGATTTTAGAAAAAATTAGGAAATTTCAAATGACCATAATTCAGGAAATAAAAGAGCTAATCCGATGATTTTTCGTATGAACAATGATAGAGTGAGTACGAATCTGTTTGAACGAAAAATTCGAATTAAAATCAGATCCTGACTCAGAAATTTCAGTTTTTCTGAAATAGGTAAAAACAATACCCTGTATGCGGTTTTAAATTTTTTTTACTTCAGATTCTGAAAGAGCAGGAAAAATACTTTCGAACTCAACTGTCATCCCGAATGGCACAAATTTTCCCTGCTTTCTATGACCCTTCGAATGTCAATCTTCCGATTTTCGCTCCTTACATATTATTTTCTCGACATTTCAAATGACCATAATTCAGGAAATATGAGAGCTAATCCGATGATTTTTCGTATGAACAATGATAGAGTGAGTACGAATCTGTTTGAACAAAAATTCGAAATAAAATCAGATCCGGACTCAGTAATTTCAGTTTTCTGAAATTAGGTAAAAACAACACCCTGTATGCGGTTTTGGTTTTCAATTTTTGACTTCAGATTCTGAGAGAGCAGGAAAAATACTTTCGAACTCAACTGTCATCCCGAATGACACAAATTTTCTCTCCTTCTATGGCCCTTCGAATGTCAATCTTCCGATTTTCGCTGTCGTACAAAGACAATCACAGAGACGTTTCAGTGTTAATGTGTGGTGCGCAGTTTATGATAATAATTTAATAGGTCCTCATTTTTTCGAAGAAAGACTCACCGGAGAAATTTATAGATATTTCCTTATGAATGTTCTTCCTAATTTATTAGGGAATATTAATCAAAGAGGACTTATCTTCCAGCATGATGGAGCACCCCCACATTTCTCAATTTTAGTGAGAAATCATTTGAACGAGGTCTATCCAATAGATGGATAGGTCGTGGTGGTCCAAGAGCATGGCCACCTCGGTCCCCCGACATGACACGTTAGATTATTTCCTTTGGGGACACCTTAAAACTATGGTGTACGGGCGAGAAATAAATACAAGGAAACAATTAATCAGCGCATAATAGACGCATGTGACGAAATACCAAACAACCCGAATGTGATAAGGAAAGCAGTTTTGAACTTAATGAAAAGAGCAGATAATGTGTAGAAGTGGTGGTTTTCATTTTGACCAATATTTGAAGAATTAATTAATTATTAATTTTCCAAATTTCGCATTTTTATAATTGTTATAAAAATTTTGATTCGTTTATGATCTTTTTTTTACTTATTAGTAACTATCTGAGATTCATGTTTCTGAAATGTCGAGAAAATAATATGTAAGGAGCGAAAATCAGAAGATTGACATTCGAATGGTCATAGAAAGCAGGGAAAATTTGTGCCATTCGGGATGAGAGTTGAGTTTGAATGTATTTTTCCTGCTCTCTCACAATATGAAGTCAAAAAATTGAAAACCGCATACAGGGTGTTGTTTTTACCAAATTTCAGAAGAACTAAAATCTGAGTCCGGATCTGATTTTATTTCGAATTTTTCGTTCAAACAGATTCGTACTCACTCTATCATTGTTCATACGAAAAATCATCGGATTAGCTCTCATATTTCCTGAATATGGTCATTTGAAATGTCGAGAAAAATAAATGTAAGGAGCGAAAATCGGAAGATTGATATTCGAAGCGTCATTTCTAGAAAGCAGGGAAAATTTGTGCCATTCGAGATGACAGTTAAGTTTGAATGTATTTTTCCTGCTCTCTCAGAATATGAAGTCAAAAAATTGAAAACCGCATACAGGGTGTTGTTTTTACCTAATTTCAGAAAAATAAAATTTCTGAGTCCGGATCTGATTTTATTTCGAATTTGTCGTTCAAACAGATTCGTACTCACTCTATCATTGTTCATACGAAAAATCATCGGATTATCTCTCATATTTCCTGAATTATGGTCAGTTGAAATTTCCTAATTTTTTCTAAAACCCCCTGTATATCAGGAACCATGTACCTCAGATGATTTCAAATGGCATTTTCTCACTCCTTGAGACATCCCTCATCACCACCTAAACGTTGTCCCATTCCTCACCAGACACCCTGTATATTACAGTATGATCTTTCTGTAATAGAACTCTTATTGACACAATATTCACACCTGACAGATTGTAATCCATAGCAATTTTAGGTTAGGACTTGTAGAAAGAAATTGTCAATAGCAATTGTAGTAACATAATTATATATAGAGGGTTTTCCAATAAGGAGTGTTATTTTGATATTCAAAGAAAATGCAATTTTTCAATATAAATGATCGCGTGTTTATTTAATTATAAAGGAGAAGCTATGCCGTTAATAGTGAAAAATAACATCAGGCAAGTGACCACCACGACTTTGCTTACAGGACAATATCCTTTTAATGAAATTTTCCATAACCAAATCGCAAAGTGGCTGACCTATGTCCTCGATAGCCTCACGAATTCCATCTTTGAGGTCTTGAATCGACGCTGGGCTATTGGCGTAGACCCTATCTTTCACGTGGCCCCAAAGGAAGAAGTCGCAAGGTGTTAATCAAGATTTAATCAATCAAGTTGTGTCACCTCTTCGAGAGATAACACGGTCCGGAAACTTTTCCCGCAAAAGATCAATGGTTTCGTTGCTTGTGTGGCACGTAGCGCCGTCTTGTTAAAGGTAAACGTTGTCCAGTTCGAAACTATCCAATTTCAGCCATAAAAAATCATTTATCATCTCTCGATAGCGCAATCCATTCACCGTAACTGTTGATGCAGCCTCATTCGGCTACAGCAGCAATATTCTCGGCTGTTCTTCAGCGACGTGCACGGGTTTTATTCTTCACATAACTAACTTGTCCCAACAGCTCGCATTTTTCCATCAATTTTTTGTATTGCGGTCCGACAAGGTGCTTCACGACGACCCAAAAATATTCGAGTTTTACGAACGGTCTCTGCCAAATTCTCACCATTTTCATAGTGAATTTTAATAATTTCAATGCGTTCTTGAAGCGTGTATCGTTCCATTTTTATTAATGGCCTAGTTTCTACTTGTCAAATGTCAAAAAATGAAATCTTCAAACGTGACATCTAACGAAATAGCGGGCTATTCAAAATAACACCTTTTATTGGAAAACCCTTTATATTATCTGGATAAAATGGAAAAATAAGGTGACAATATGTAATAATGTGTGTTCAATTTTGAAGAATTACAAGAAATAATGAGTGTTTCGAGTAGGTTCTTCAAGTCAGTTGTCGAATGCCAATAACACAATACAAAATCTTAATTGTGCCAAAAATTCTATGCTTAAAACATCTTCCTTGTACCGGAATAATGTTACAAGAGAAATGGCATTGATTGTAGGATTTTCTGTGTATTTTATTTCATTAAAAAAATAATATTTTTTCAGCAAGCGGCAGAAGCCAAGATATTGGCTATGCAGAAAGAAAAAGAACAACCACCTACTGTGCAGAATACAGGAAACATATGGCACTCTCAAAACCTCACTTGGTCTACCAATAATTCATCTACATCGCAGTGGTCATTCAATAATAACAATTGTAAGTTAATTATTCGAGAAAGTTTAGGAGTGCAATGCAATGTTGCCATATCTGAAAATGTTTACACCTTGATGTTTCTTTATAATCAGATATTTTGGGTTCATAATGAGATATTGAAGGTTTTTTCTCAAATTTCAGCCACTACGACTTCAGGTTTATGGGAAGAAGTTCCAGCGAAACCCGTAACTAACAACAAACCGTCCAACAATTCCAAAGGTAACACTGCATCGACCCCAAAACCTCAACAACAACAGACCAATCAGCAACAGTCGCAGAAGGCCAAACCTAAGAGCAAAAAGGAGGAGCCTAAACAAGCCAAGAACGGCTCGACTACAAATTCAGTAGATGAATTTACTAATTGGTGTTCCAAGGCGCTGTCTAACATGACCGCTGAAATCGATAGTACGTATATTTTTTCGAATTTCATTTCATTTTCATTGAATGAATTTTTGTAAAATTTACCTTTTTTCCTCAGTTCCGACATTCGTGACGTTCCTCAAGGATATCGAGTCGGCTCTGGACGTGAGGGAATACTGTAAGGAGTACTTAGGGGAAAGCCCTCAAACTGTTCAGTTCGCCTCTATATTTCTGGAGAAACGAAGATCTTTCAGACCGAAAAACCAAGCACCAAAAGATGACATGTGTTCTCCTGCTTCTGCAATAAACCCAGCCTCGTTCCACAGTAACGAGTTTCAGGAAGTTAAGGTTGGTATACTGAAATTTTTACTATTTTGTATTCATTAAAATAAATGAGTTGTTTTCAACCATCTTTGAAAATTTGTCGTGTTGACACTTCATATAGCAAAAAATATTCGATGAACTTGTTACATTTCTGTGGTCTGTTTTAATTTTCAGATCTTTGATTAATTCAATTATGGTTTCTGTCTCTTCTATGGTTTTCTTAACACAGGATTATTTGAGTCAAAAGGATTGACAAATTAACAGTTCAATTGCTGTTAAATATTTTGACCTGAAGTTTATGTTTAAAAAAAGTACAAAAAGATATAGAAATCATTTTTGAAATGGTACCAATCAGATGAAATTGAATTGAAGCAGACCACAGAAATGAAACGAGTTCATCGAATATTTGATTAGAAGAATTGTCAAAATGACGAATTTTCAAAAAAACGCCTCTTCAAATACATGAAATAGTTTTATAATTTTCATCTCGCATTGATGTTAGTATTGAGAATTTCTTATATGTTTTTTGCAGGGTAAGAATAAGAAAAATAAGAAGAATAAAATGTTGAAAGTGGATAATCGAATCCTAGGATTTAATGTGACTTCTGCTCCTGACCGAATAAACGTGGGTGATAGAGATTATGGTGATAATTCGTAAATGTAATTGTTCACCGAGAAAAATTGTTAAAGTTGTACCTTTATATATACATATATTTCCTTTTAAAAAAATCTTGTTTACTTTTTGCTTATTTATGTCTAATTACAATCCTGTTTTACTATTTTACTGTTTAAATATTGATTTTATAAAAAATATTTTTATTTATAGGCATATTGTTGACTTACTAATGTAAGTCTTCGTAAAAAAGAGTCAAATTGAAAATGCCATTTATTGAGACTAAATATAGTATTTTTACAACAAACTTGTTTTTCCATGTAGCTTAAGAAAATTATTGTTTTTATTAGAATTAATCTTCATTAACTTTGGAGACCTTACTGATTGATATGTTGATATCTGTCGTTTAGTAATTTTTGAGCTCCATCTGAATTCATAAACAGGTAAGATTTCGTTGGAATAACACTGTTGACTATAATATTAATTAATTTAATTCAAATATTTCAAATCATAATTTTTTGAAAAGAACAAGTAGTTCACAAATACCATTAGTAGTTCAGACTTCAGAAAGACGTTCACAGAAATGTGCTGCCTTCACGATTGATAAAATAAATAAACAGAGACTGAACTTTGGAGTCCGAACATATCTCTTAACACGAATGAAACTTCTCAATTAATTGCCAATTAAATAAGTGATTTATAGTGCAAGATATCCGTAATTATCGTGAGAATGGCACATCCTTCGATTTGACATCTGACATCTACTACGCCTCCGCGACCAAACGTCAGTCGCTAAAATGGCGGAGCCAGAATTGAACGTAGACAGTTTAATCCAAAGACTTTTAGAAGGTAAATATACAAATTTCGATAAATATTTGTATTTCGCAATCTGCTCCAACATGCTGTTTTTGATTTACCGTAATTGTTGCATGCGAAAGTTCATGAAGATAGCGATTTTCATACACATACTGTCAACTTTTTATTGAGATAGTCTAATTCTTTTATTGGAATGAATTATAAATATTATCTCTTTATCATTTACTTCAAGAGATCACTTACGTTTAATTTATTCAAGTTTGAAACAAGGGTTTTGTTCCTAGATGCGCTTCTACACTGATTTTATTGATTTTTGATGTATACATACAGTAGTGTTTATTTTTGTGCTGCCTTCCAACTTCCTGTGTGGTATCTAAAGGGTATAAGAATCAACGTGCCTTGCAAGAGAATCGAGACGTTAAGAAGAGATCTAAATTCAAAGAAATATTTATTTCCTCCGAACGTAAGAGTACACAGTTTAATAGTGCTTTCTGTAAAATAGCTAAGAGCTTTCGCACTTTTTTACATATCGCCAGATTTGGCCTATATCTGGTGACATCAGTTATCATTCAGCCTAATTTATTGATCTTCTCATTAAGTATTTAGTAGCGAACATTGATTTTTGTAGGTCATTGCCATTTCATTTGAACTGAAAGTGAAATTGTATAATTCTTGTACGTTATAAGCTTTTTCTCCTTGGAACTGATTGATTCTTGTTGTGTTGCTTAATTCCTCAGTTAATTCTAAAAAAGGAGGATTTTATCTAGTTGGTGATGTATTGTTATTTTCTTTATTGACGTGGTCTTTTATAGTGAGAGGATGCAGACCTGGAAAATCAGTGCATATGACAGAATCAGAGGTGAGGGGGTTGTGTCTCAAATCTCGAGAAATCTTCCTACAACAACCAATACTCCTAGAGTTGGAAGCTCCACTAAAAATTTGTGGTGAGTTTAAAAATAAAATTAAATGGGTGCTTCATTTTATGTCAAAATGATTCGTATTGTACAAGCTCTGAGTAGCAATTGTTTAATAAGCTTTATTTTGATAAAACATAGTTGATATTTGAATGTCCTTGAAAATTGAAGTCAAGGTCACTCTTCACTTATTTATGCTTAAGTTATTAACAGGATGCTATAGCATTTAGAAACAGAATTACAAATTGAAGAAGCAAGATTGACTATCAACAAGCATTGATACTGAAATTCAATGTCATAATCCCACGAAAGAAGAAAAATTTACATGAAATCACTATAATCAAAAGTGTGGTTACTTGAGTAAGTTTTATGATCTGAAAACTATAAATTTTTAGGGGACATTCATGGACAGTATACTGATTTACTGAGGCTGTTTGAGTATGGAGGTTTTCCACCAGAGGCAAACTATCTATTCCTCGGAGATTATGTAGATCGCGGCAAACAATCATTAGAAACTATCTGCCTGTTACTTGCCTATAAAATCAAGTATCCAGAGAATTTCTTCTTGCTGAGGGGCAACCACGAGTGTGCTTCCATCAACAGAATATATGGTTTCTATGACGAATGTAAGGTTTTCTCTTAACGAAGTTGAATATTCACTGAATGTTTATTTCATGCTGTAGGTAAAAGGAGATACAACATAAAGTTATGGAAGACTTTCACAGACTGTTTCAATTGTTTACCTATAGCGGCCATTATAGACGAGAAGATTTTTTGCTGTCATGGGGGTCTTAGCCCTGATCTTCAGGGTATGGAACAGATTAGACGTATTATGAGACCCACAGATGTCCCAGATACGGGTAAGTGAACTTGTAACCTCTTCAACAAGAGGTTATTACATCTAATTGTTGAGCAATCCTAAGGTTCACATGTTCAATATTTATTCAGTATTTTGTCTTCAAATTGTGGGACACCATAACTTCTTAAGCCAAAGTATACAGGGTGTCCTGGAAAATGTGGGAAATCTCTTGGATTCAGATAAAACATAAAAAAATTAGATGATAAGTTCCCATAATTGTTTTTCCCAGCGGCCCTCCCTACGAAGATACGATCTCCTAAATGACGCCACTGGAAATTCATTTTAGTGGAATAAATTTCAATTACTTCTTTCATAATTTTTTTTCGAGAACGGTTCATTTTATCGACACTGAACAAGAGTACCTTTCCTTTAGCTTAATGTTCAAGGTGTGCAAATTTGTTTTTTTAGCACCTTATCATATAGGTTATTGAAAATGTAAGCATTAAAATGTACAACCCAGTCCGCCCCTGGTAAACTGAACAAGCTAATAATTGAAATTTTAGTGCAGTGATTTAAGGGGTCTTTACTACTTTTAATCATATCAAATTATATCGAGTAGTTTGTAACTTATTCCACTAAAATAGATTTCTAGTGGCATCATTTAGGAGGTCGTATCTTCGTAGGGAGGGCCGCTAGGAAAAAAAATTATGGAAACTTGTCATCTTCATTTTTTATGTTCTGAATCTGAATCCGAGATATTTCCCACATTTTCCGGAACAGCCTGTATACTTCGAATTTGTATTTTCCTCCAAAAAATTGAATGAATTGAATCTTTTCCTTACCACTCCAGATTCAGAGGTTCATGAAGACTCTGGAACTGGACAGCTAGTACTGTAGACAGCTAAACACTAGGGAGGCACTTTAGATTATTAATTGGAGGTGCACATACACCTCTTAAATTAAAACTTGTGAACCTTTTCCTACGAAATTTCAGCAAGTTCTTTTTTTAGGGCTGCTCTGCGATCTGCTGTGGTCCGACCCAGACAAAGATGTGAGCGGTTGGGGTGAGAACGACAGAGGTGTTTCATTCACATTCGGTGCTGACGTTGTCAGTAAATTCTTGAACAGGCACGATTTGGACTTGATATGTAGGGCGCATCAAGTGGTTGAAGATGGTTATGAGTTTTTCGCTAAAAGACAGCTGGTAACGTTGTTTTCGGCGCCCAACTATTGTGGGGAGTTTGACAATGCCGGTGGTATGATGAGTGTTGATGAAACACTCATGTGCTCTTTTCAGGTGAGAAAAAAAATGTGTATAACAGTGATAATCATATGATCACTTCCCTTTCTTCTTTTGTAACTCTTCAATTTAAAATTCTGGATCTTTTTTTGTTCTAACAAACATTGCCAAGATATCTAGACATTTCACCTTGAATTCTTGATCAGTTAATCATTTAAGATAATTTCATGCTTGGAATCCACAAATTCATATATCGTCGGCTGAGGGGCAAAACCGTGTAACTCCGAAATTGGTGATTTATAGGTTTTTGTTTCATTCGATTTCGAATAACCTGCCGCGTGTTCTGTCAAAGTCGTTTAGTCGAATCCTCACTAGATGTTATCCTAAGCGCAGGTTTCTTCTTCTTCTTCTCTGTGCGGTGCCTTACCGGCCGAACTGAGGCCTAGTGGCCCATTGTTCACCCGCATCGTTCTATAGAGACTCAGCTCCTCAGACACGAAGACAGAAATGTCGCGAGCCTGCCAGGAGTGGTCCCTCTCACCATAGGAATAGAAGGTGTTGGATTTCCTAGGTGTGTTGACCTTAACTCAGTAAGGTTTCCACAGTTGAACAAAATATGCTCAACCGTTTCATCAGTACTCCTGCACCACCGGCATAGGGAGCAGCTCGTCAATCCCATTCTCTTCAAATGCTTGTTAAACAGGTGACCAGTCAATGCACCAGTCACCAGACCGAGTTGTTTCCTCTCCAGCAGCAGAAGCCTATTGACCTCAGATCGCGAGGACGGTCTCTCAATGAAGCGCAGGTTTACAAAAACGTGTGTTGAAATTTCACACATTGTTTACAAAAAAAAAGATTTTTTGCCACTCCTGTAAAATTGTCAAAATAGAGATACCCGATTTTGCTCCTCAGCCGTCTATATGCAAATTGAAAACACACTTGCGAAACTGATGTCAAAAACGTTCAACAAAACTCAAATTTGAATGAATTGAAAATATAAAAAAAATTGGCTCAAAATAATACTTCACACAAAATATTAAAAAAAAATTACAGTTAAACTTCCCTATAACTAAAACCCTAAATCCGCAAAAAAAATCGTTTTAAAGAAATTTCGTTATACAGAAAATTTGTTTCTATTGTCGGCAATGTCGCGGTCGACTTCACTGATAAATTTAAGTTTAACATTCAAACTTAAGTAGTTCCTTTTAGACATTTTCGCACAACTTTCACACAAGCGTGATGATTAGATTGAAACCAAACAGCCAGGGGTGTATTTAAAACTGTTTCAGAAGGATCTCTCTGCCCGCCGTAATGATTTATTTTAAGACCTGGATTTATTACGTACGTTCGGAAAAAACCCACCCTTATACCTTCTTACCAAAACCCATTCAAATAGTGATATTCTTTGAATATTTCGTTTTAGAGGGTGTTTTTAACATGGAATTTGAATTTAAGTTGCAATGTCTTATACGAAATTCGTTATACAGACGTTCACTATAGGGAAGTTCCACTGTATTAAGAAATAATATCAGATGAACAATTTGGAAAGACAGAATATATTTCCCCAAAGATTGTAAATCTTTCAACATTATAGATTAGGTAAGGTAATTTGTTTTGCAGATATTAAAGCCATCTGAGAAAAAGGCGAAGTACCAGTACCAGGGTGTGAACTCTGGAAGGCCTGCCACCCCCCAAAAAAACACTAACAACAAGAAAAAATAGATTTGTTGTGAAGCCAGAAATTGAAGAATTTTTGGAATGTATTTTTCATGGTAGTTAATTCTGTTATAACCCATTATTTGTGTAAAGTATGAGTATTACATTAATTTAATTTTTGTGATTTTTTTATAAAAAAGATTATATTATTCACTTCTGTTTTGTAATTTGTATATAGTTTAACTTATATTTTTTATTTATTATTCAACGAAAACTTGCATTTGAAATATAAACTTCGGGGTTCAATATCTTGCATTTGGTAGATGGCCAGTAAATTTTGTTTTGTTGAAAATGTCTTGTATTGAAAAATATTTCTTCGCACCGAATTTATCGAAATTCTCCATCACCAATCACCCTTGTGCTAAGTGTGACATCTATATTTTAGAGGAATTATTGTTAATCATTTCAAGCTTTAAAATTTGAAAAAATTCTATTAATAGTTAGTAAAATGTACTGATTCTAACGAAATAATTGGGTGTGATTAAGAATCGAAATGCCTCGTACCTTTTTCACTTCAAGTCGCCTGGCAGGACTGAAATAATCAATATATTGCATAAAGCAATAAAATCCAGATAGACTTCCAATGTGAATTGAACTATTCTCAACTTGGCCTTCTATATTGGGACGAAATTAACGTAAATTTGAACGAATTTCAATGTATCATGTTTTGGTTGTAAGCCCGCAATGTTTTTATTGTTTTAAGAATTTTATATCAGGTGTAGATCTCACTTCATCTATATTACAGATCCAAATAAATTTATATTATTAATTTTCATTCTTTTATTTGTCTATAACCTTACTAACCTATATATTTTTTGGTATGGCAATCGTAAACCTGAAATTCTTAGTGATATATTTTTGTTATCCTTTTTAGAGTTATTTTCTTCATCTTTTAAAATTATTTCTGGCCTCAGACTTGTAAGAATAAAAACAACAGACTGAATTTTTTTTATGTAATAATCATTTTATACTTGTATAAATAAATAACATGAAATTGTACAAATAACAGAAAAAATCGTTAAAATATACAATATTGACGTACTCGAAATACATTTAAAACATAATATAAAATGATATATTCCCAGATCACTGTAAAACGAGTATTCGAAAACGAAAGAATGATTTAGTATGAAAATATATGACTTTTGATTAATTCATGTTTTTTTAAATCTAATGGTAATAAATATATATATTTTTCAATGAATAATATGGTCAGGAAAAGCCTCTAGATTCAATTTCCTTTAGCAATAAAATTGGTAACTGTCTCACCAGCAACAAACTTGTCGTCGAAGGTCTTTCTATACTTCTTTTGCAGCTTCTTGATGAAATTATCTTTCAGATTTTGCAGGCACATCCTGTATATCGGTGAGGTGCGGAATTTGGCGATATCAAAACTGGGTGCGTGCGCTTTGTGAATGATGAACGTGTCTGGTAATACTACAAATTCGTAACCTTGGGCGTTCAGTTCCATAATATGGGAAACTTTGTTCCAACCAAAACCCATGAAAGTAGGGTCGTATTCTACCACTGTGCTTTTCACCACTACGTAGGGTTCGAAGTCAGGTTTCCAATCAACCTGTTCAAAATAATGGTTATTGGTCAATATTAAGGCTCAATACACAGAATGTTTCGTTTATTCTTTGATATAGCTAATATGGTTAGGTTAGGTTAACAAAATAGTTATTGGTCAATAGATCAATACACAGAATCTTTCGTTTATTCTTTGATAAAGTTAGGAAAATCAAATTTAGTCAACATTTATGTTGTAACATGAAAGAACCCATAACAATTTGGCTGAAATAGAGTGGCCAACTGCTTAAAATTAAATGATTTTCGGTGTTTTTTCAGCAGCTAGCACTATTATGATTTATGGTACTCCTCCATTAAATAGATGATATAGTCCGTTCACGAAAGGTTGAGCCGTCGGTTGGCCATGACAATTTGACATATTCCACTGAATTTTAGGTTATGTTGTTTATTTTCTTGTCAGATTGATATGCAATGTTGTCAATATTGCATAGAGTTTTCTGATAACCAGCAAGTTCGTCGGACGAGGCCGGGTACATTCGGCAACGTTGACTTTATTTTACGATATGACAGCAAATACTGCCAACTTCAGATAAATAAACAAACGCTTACTATGCGCTCAAACTTTCGTGATCGGACTATACAAGTTTTTCTATCACTTACATTGTAAGGTGAAGTGGCAGTCTTCCATCTAGTGTAATTGGTCGGAGAATGTCCTACCGCCCAGACATCGTGTCTGAAAGGCATAACACTTTTCGTTGCCAACATCGATAGCAACTGTTTTTTATTCTTCGGGATCCTACTTCGATACCTCTGGGTCTCGAATGCTGGAATGACTAGAGCCTGAAAAAATCAGATAAGCAAGGGAAAGATCGAAGACCAATGGAAATTTACCTTTTTGTCCATTGTATTCATGGACTTGATATATTTTTTCAAGGTTTCGTAAAGATCTTTCATTGGGAGAAAATCAACATCAGCCAAAAATACGTATGGAGTTCCCACGTTCTGCAGGCCGATGTTCCTTAGTAGATTGATAGGATAATATTCCTGATGAAGTATAAAATAACAATAGAATTCCCAAATGAATAGATTAAACATTTTTTTTTATCAATTATAAAAGTAGAGAAAAATATTCTTTGATGAAAATAAAAAATATCAATATCGGCAGTTTCGACCTTTTGGGTCTCTTCAATTCAAAGAGATAGCTCTTGAAGATATTAGACACCATACTTTGGGATGTGGAGTGGTGTGTTTTGGTATTATTATATTCTTTACAAATAACCCTCTAATATTGCATGAAGTTTGAACTAAGACTGCTGATTGCTATTGTTCAACCTTGTATACTCCGTTCACGAAAGTTTGAGCGCACAGTAGGCGTTTGTTTATTTATCTGAAGTTGGCAGTATTTGCTGTCATAACGTAAAATAAAGTTGTCAACGTTGCCGAATGTACCCGGCCTCGTCCGACGAGCTTGCGAGTTATCAGAGAACTCTATGCAATATTGACAACATTGCGTAGCAATCTGACAAGAAAATAAACATCATAACCTAAAATTTTAATATACACAGTAAAATATGCCAAATTTCCATGGGCAACCGACGGCTCAACCTTTCGTGAACGCACTATAAATATGTATAGTTCGTTCACGAAAGTCCACGGTTGGCTATGGAAATTTGGCATATTCCACTGTGTATTTTAAAATTTTAGGTTATGTTGTTTATTTTCTTGTTAGATTGATACGCAATGTTGTCAATATTGCATAGAGTTCTCTGATGACTCGCAAGCTCGTCGGACGAGGCCGGGTACATTCGGCAACGTTGACTTTATTTTAAGTTATGACAGCAAAAACTGCCCAACTTCAGATAAATAAACAAACGGCTACTATGCGCTCAAACTTTCGTGAACAGACTTTAACAAGTATATATAAGAGAAAAGAGATTTATTATTATCTGTGTAAGTACGAATTTTATATTTGTTTCTTTTTTATCTATGAATATTATTCTTTGCTTTTATCATTTATATTTTCGGTGGCGTTTCGCATCAAATTCTGAAATATCATAATATTTTTTGTGGTCATAACTTACTCCATCTTTGAAAACAGCGTGATAGGCAATATTTGTCCTATCTTGAAGCAAATCTGAAGCATCAATGTATTCATTCACTTGTTCCAGTTCGGGATCTGTGATGTACAAAGTTAAACTAATTGGCCCTGAAAATTCCACACACATTAATCATAAAGAAAGATACCAACAATCTATATGCTACCTTCCCAATATTTCGCTAATTCCTCTATCATTTGTATCCGATCGAAAGATAGCTGCGCTGCGAAAGTTACCTCGTTGTCAAGAGATACTGCCTTGAAATCTCGAAAGAAAAGCAGAGTCCTCCATTTTGTATTTTTCATTTTGTTGAACCCTGAACAGACGTCAGTTCCAATGTTCTATAAGAAAATTATGGATCAAATAAATCAATCATACTCACAAAATGAAAGTCTCTTCTCACCACTGCAGTTTTCGAATGGGAAGAACAAACTTTTAGATGCCTCCTCAATAAGTTGCCATTCAATTCGGCAAAAATTGTGTACAAGCCGCGGAAATAATCACCGTCTTTGTTGAGGACATTGAATTTTTTTGGGGAGTTCCAATGTATTACCTAGAAGAAATTTTATAATCTCAAAACCTTTGTTTACAAAGGGTTTTCCAATAAGCGGTGTTATTTTGAATAGCCCGCTCTTTCGGTAGATGTCACGTTTGAAGTAATTTCTTGACATTTGAAATGTAGAAACTACGCCATTAAGAAAAATGGAACGATGCACGAAATTATTAAAATTCACTATAAAAGTGGTGAAAATTTGGCAGAGACGGTTCGTAAAACTCGAACATTTTTGGGTCGTCGTGAAGCACCTTGTCGGACCGCAAGAGAAATTGGTGGAAAAATTCGAGCTGTTGGGACAAGTTAGGGACGTGAAGAATAAAACCCGTGCTCGTCGCTCAAGAACAGCCGAGAATAATGCTACTGTAGCCGAAATAGTTGGAGCAATAGTTACGGCGAATGGATTGCGCTATCGAGAGATGATTAATGATTTTTTACGGCCGAAATAGAATATTATTAATCTGGACAATGTTTACTTTCAACAAGAAGGCGATACGTGCCACACAAGCAACGAAACCATTGATTTTTTTGCGGGAAAAGTTTCCGGGCTGTGTTATCTCTAGAAGAGATGATCACAATTGGCCACCGAGATCTTGTGATTTGACACCTTGTGACTTCTACCTTAGGGGCCACGTGAAAGGTAAGGTCTACGCCAATAGCCCAGTGTCGATTCAAGACCTCTAAGATGGAATTCGTGAGGCTATCGAGGACATAGGGCAGCCACTTTGCGATTTGGTTATGAACAATTTTATTAAAAGGATATGGTCCTGTGAGCGTGGTCGTGGTGGTCATTTGCCTGATGTTATTTTCCACTATTAACGGCATAACTTCTTCTTTATAATGAAATGAACATCCGATCATTTATATTGAAAAATGGCATTTTTCTTTGAATATCAAAATAACACCTCTTAATGGAAAACGCTTTAATAAAAATGTGAAAAATTTGGGCTTTTTTATTAGACCATGCATCACTTGCAAACTGATGCAAAATTAGTTCCTATTGGTCGATTCGTTCGAAGTAAAGTGATTTCTTCAGTTAATCAGTCAAATAGAAAAGTTCAATGAATTCAAGTTTCTGAAAAATATAACCAAAAAAAATTTCAGTCTTGCCAACTCATCACAAAATAGGATGAAGCTTTTGTGGTTGTTCCTAGGGCTATCATTTCGCCAAATGTCTGTATACGGACCAAATCGGTCCAGTAATTTAGCAGGTATTGAAATTCAAAATTGTTTATTATTTTCTCAAAATTTCCGAAACCACACATCCGATCATTTCGAAATTTGGTACATTGAAGGAGAATAATGATGCGCAAACTTCTGTGAAATTTCGTGAAGAACGTGCCATTAGAATTAAAAAAATATATATTTTGTCTGTGAGTGGTGAACCGACAAAATTCTGTTCGCTATAACTATGAACGGAACAAGTTGAAATTTTCACGTTAGATTTGGGACACTTGCATGTCTGTATGTTTATGGTCGGCCATAAACACGATAACTTTTGGAAGGAACGGCTTAAAAACTCGAAATTCACAGGGTAAATTACCGATAAAATAATAAATATTGGAATAGCGGTGACCAGCAGATATCGACCAGATTTTAGTATCATTGTATGAATTAAGTCTTTCTGAACAACATTAGTGAAACCAACAGGTGGCGGTCTGTATTTGTTAAGACAATATGTACCCCCAAAGTTCCCAAAAAGTGATATCGTCGTGTCACTTTTTTCACTATAAATACACAAATTTACTGCTCCAATTTAGTCCATAAATCCCCTTCGAACACTCAAATAACTATTCGATTAGTTTCATTTAAGGTATATTCAATAATTAATGCAGAAACCTCGAAATTTCAGAGGCAACGCATATCCACAAATTCTAAGGAAAACCCGCCGTTTTAATGGTAGATTTGGCACTGCCGCACATTCATTCCCGCGAATATGATCCGATGCATTCCCGTAAATCCTGCCATCATTTAGTATGTCACTCGCCGAAGGACGGAGCAGTGTTGCCAGACTTACCATGAAGAAAGGCGTGCTTTCCTTAGAATTTGTGGTACCTCTAGAATTTCGATATTTCTGCATTAATTATTGAATATACCTGAAATGAACCTAATCGAAAAGTTATTTGAAAGTTCGAAGGTGGTTAATAGATCAAATTGGAGTATTGAATTTGTGGTTTTGTTGTGAAAAAAAGCGACGTGAAGATGGAACATTTTTGGAACTTTGGAGGCCCATATTTTCTACACTAAGACAGACCGCCACCTGATGGTTTCACTAATGTTGTTCAGGAAGACTCAATGAATACAATGACACCATCTGATCGATATCGGCTGGTCACCGAAATTCGATATTCACCTAAGATTTAATAATAATAATAATAAACTTTATTCTGGAGAACAATCTAAATACAAAACACGTAGACTGTAAGACAGAATTGATGATTGAAGAGGAAATATGAATTCATGTGTGAAACTAATAGCCCTCAGGATATTCAAAACAGATTTATCGTTTTCCCAGAACAAACAAGCGCGCAAAAGCTTCTGACTTCAAGTCAGTGCTTTTTCACTTCATTTGGACAAGTATAGAACTTATAAAAAAAAGTAATTTTACTTGAAATCATTTGAAGAACACCCTGGAATCAACAAAATTGAAACAGTTATAGAGCGTTCGAGGAAAAATGTGTCTATTCCAAAAATGTAAATAATTCTAAGCCCCTTTAACTAGTTCAAGGAATTCTCATAGTCATATAATGATTATCAAACCTTGGTAATTATCATTATGGAATATTTACTTTACTTTGTCAAATAAATACCACGCAAACTGAAGAATATGAAATGAGATAACATAAGTTCACTTCAAACAGAATTGCATAGAATTTTTTTCAACATTTAATAACTTACCTTAGCACGGTGTTTGTTGTAGCATAAATAGCTATCAGTACGGTCACTTAATTGTGTGTTCCAGTAACAAGGCACTTCATAAAGTATATTAGAATTTTCTTTTATCACTGCATTGATTATATCTTGATCTCCTAATAAAGTCGATCCAATCTCATTGGCAATCTTTTTCGTTACTGTATACCACATATTAGGCCAATTCAAATCTTTCAATTTGTCTAAACAATATAATACTAATCCTGAGTTAAAACTAGAAATAAGAAAAAGTTAGGGGATAAAATTCAAATAAAAATATCAAGATTTTACCCTCTGCCGATAGCTGGCCACGATGTTTTTTCCAAATAATAATTACTTTCATTCTCAACAATACCTATAGCCTACAACAAATGCAACTACGTAAAACATAAGATGATTCATAAACTATTTTACCTGTTTATACAAAAACTTATCAAACATTTTCCATAATTCATAAATGTCGCTCAAAAATATGAGGTCAGTATCTAAAACAATTAACTTATTGGTAACTGATAAGGGAATTATTTTTGGGAAAAGGAGCTTCGTTAACCCAAATACTCCAGAATAATGTGTGTTTGGTACCCATCTCACATCAGAAATGTGATCGTTGATGTCATAAAATGTTACATTAACTGAAAAAAAAAATCTTGTGTATTCGTTCTGAGTAAATAATTAATTGAATTACCTCGATCCATGTTCCAACTTTGGAATAAAGTGCTTAGGACTCGTTGTGACATCCAACTTGCAATTATATGAAAGTGAAAGGCGTTATCACTGTGAAAATAAATAGATTTTAACATTGTATGTAATTGTAAATTGGATTTGTATCCAGCACACACAATGCCTATATGAATAACTTCACATTTTTCATTCCATATATTATCATCCCCATAATCTTCCCCAAAATTGTTGAAATGTTTTATCATCTCATTTTTGAAATATTTGTTTGAACCTCCACCACCAAAGTTATGGTATCCTAAAAATAAATTGTATGTTGATTGAACATGTACCTACCAAGGAACATTTGAATACTTGCCTGGCAGTTGTCTATAAAAATTCAGTATCAAAATTAAAATTACCGCTAAAACCAATAAAATTAACCCGTATCTAAGAAGTTTAAAAGGAACAACATTTTGTCTTTTAATTCGAATATTGATCTTATTAGAGTACTTTTGAAAATTCCATCACACAGAAAGATTAATAATAGGAGGTATTAAGTAATTAGAGAAGTCTTTTCAAGCGGCAGTTTCGAAATAGAAGTAGTACACTTTCCCCCTAATCAGAAACTGATAAGTTCTATTTGAGATTCGAGTTTATACACTTGAATTTTTAATTATCAACAGACAAACGATGGAAGGGGTTAAGCAAGTTTGTTTATTTTGACCTTCATCATAGAAAATTTTGCTTGAAGTGTCAAGTAGGAGGAGTAGTCGTTCTATGACATTCAGGGACATGCTGATGAAATAACAAGAATTTTTCTGATTCTCGTGAGTAAACTATTTTGTTAATAAAGAAGTATCAATGAGGGAATTGTATTGGGGTCAGGAGCATTTACGGTGAGATCCCACCTGCGGTCGTCCATCCAGTTATTTACCTCGCTAATCACTTTATTACAAGAACAAAATGTATTTGCAATTGCCTTTTTTATTTTCAACTTTACAATCATATTTTTCATTAAGGCAAGTGAAACAAAGTATGAATTCAATAATAAAAAAATTCTTTATTGGGACAACAGTTTCAAGACATAAAAGCAGTGTTATATTCTTACTAGAAGAAAGTAAGAACAGACTTCAGACTTGGAATGTTTTTTATGTTTTAAAACATGATTTTCATCTTACACATAATACTTGTCAGAAGAAAAAATTAATAAACATATAAAATTTTCATCCAATATAAAACAGAATTATAATATAAATTTTATGGTTTGTCTGATAAAAAAGTGATCATATGTAACATTTCATTCGTATTATACATATTTCAGACTTTCGATAGAGTTAGGATTTAGAGAAGAACTAGGAATTAACTCATTAATTTGTTCTGTGCATTTCTGATTTGCAGCCATCTCCAAGAAACGATAATTATTAGATTTGGTAAATTGATCATGATAATCATCAACAGCCTTATTATAATCTTTTAACATCAAAGACATTTGATGGTCCTTCAAAAATATCAAATATGTAACAAGTCTTGATACTTTTTTCAATCTATCAACATCCAAAGGCATTACTTCCAATGAATCATTCAATATTTCCAATGATGCTGTTAAAAATGTTGGGGAAAAATTGAAATATTCAGTTAGACAATCACCTATTGTTGGCAGCTTTTCTTGACATTTCCCTGTAGAATTTTTCACTAGTAGAAGATGAGATATCTGAAAAAAGAGAAAATTATTTGTGATATCCTTATAAATTATATCGAAGAAAAGTTATGTATAGTCCGTTCACGAAAGTTTGAGCGCATAGTAGGTGTTTTTTAGTTATCTGAAGTTGGCAGTATTTGCTGCCATAACAAAAAATAAAGTGAACGTTGCCGAATGTATCCAGCTTCGTCCGACAAGCTTGAGAGTTATCAGAGAACTCTATGCAATATTGACAACATTGCGTATCAATCTGACAAGAAAATTAACAATATAACCTGAAATTTTAATATACACAGTGGAATATGCCAAAGGACCCCGCACATTTTGTATGGGAATTGGCTCCCGGTGGATTTGGCTGAAAATTTGATATGATGTTCTACTAATCCTTCTGATCAAACGTCTAAACAGTCACGAAGCTGAAAAATGCATACTTCTAGGAGTTTTTAGTGATTTTTTGTATCCATTATGGCTTACGTATTATGAGAATTGGCTCCCGGTGGATTTGGCTGAAAATTTGATATGATGTTCTACTAATCCTTCTGATCAAACGTCTAAACAGTCACGAAGCTGAAAAATGCATACTTCTAGGAGTTTTTAGTGATTTTTTGTATCCATTATGGCTAAGTATTATGAGAATTGGCTCCCGGTGGATTTGGCTGAAAATTTGATATGATGTTCTACTAATCCTTCTGATCAAACGTCTAAACAGTCACGAAGCTGAAAAATGCATACTTCTAGGAGTTTTTAGTGATTTTTTGTATCCATTATGGCTTACGTATTATGAGAATTGGCTCCCGGTGGATTTGGCTGAAAATTTGATATGATGTTCTACTAATCCTTCTGATCAAATGTCTCCACAGTCACGAAGCTGAAAAATGCATACTTCTAGGAGTTTTTAACGATTTTTTGTATCCATTATGGCCTACGTATTACCGTTCACACAGAAATGTTTGAAAATATTTCGAATTGACAGAATCTGCTTTCAATAATCACGAAATATTCTCAAACATTTCTGTGTGAACGGTAATACGTAAGCCATAATGGATACAAAAAATTGCTAAAAACTCCTAGAAGTATTCATTTTTCAGCTTCGTGACTGTAGAGACATTTGATCAGAAGGATTAGTAGAACATCATATCAAATTTTCAGCCTAATCCACCGGGAGCCAATCCTCATACAAAATGTGCAGGGTCCTTTCCATGCCCAACTGACAGCTCAACCTTTCGTGAACAGACTATAGAAACAAATTTAGAAAATATAAATGAATTAGATAAATAATAGTGACAAAGTTACCTGAATATCATAAACATTATTCATGGGAATCTTGTAAGCATGTAGTAGGCAGTCTTTAAGTGGTCCCCCATTGAAAACAACTTTTTTAATATAATGTGATTTCAATATTTCGGCCAATTCAGTGGGAAAATGTTTTGATCGAAAATTTTGAAAATCGAATATATAAATTTGTTTCCAAGTACTTATAGCTAGAACTTTAATCCTTCCATTACGTCCCCTCACACAATTACTCGCAACAATACCAAGGGATTCATAGTTTGATAACAATTCAACAGAATCGAAGTAAGTTTTATCATCAGTCTTTATAACGATATAATCGTCTGTCATTTTCAACAGTCTTTCATATTCTTCCCTTGGAATGAGAATTTTTTTGTCATCTACCACTTCTTTCGTTGATACATTGCTCTTCTTTCCACCTATTCTCAATACAGAACTTATTTCTCCTCTGTAAAAAGTCCACTTCGAGTCAATTTTATTTCCTGATTCGTAATGCAAGAAATTTTCTATTTCGATTCGAGTATCTGAGCCCCTAACATAGTCTCCTTCGAAATTCTCTCCACTATTCAACACTATCAAAATTCTTTCACCTTCTTCGAACTTTTTTTCCATCATGTTTAACAATTGAATATTTGCCAATAATAAAGTATAGTAGACAATTAACTAAACCTAAATCACTACATCATCTATACCTATTATATAGAACAGAATTTTCATTTTAAAATTAATTTGTTTTTCAACGAAGTAAACATATTAGTGATGGGCCATTCGAATGCAAAATCGAATGCAGCATTCGATTCTTGAAAGTATTCGTTGCATTCGAATGCAAAATTTCAGCAATTCGAATGATTTTGCATTCGGTTGGAGCGACACCTATCATAAAAATCAGATACTATGTCGTTAAGGTTCAATATCTCAGACTTTGCGTGCTTTTTTTAGGAAAATGAACTCTATTGGCCATTCATTCGGTCCAATTTCGAATGAATCATTCGTTTTGCATTCGGTTTCGGGCGGCATCTACCTGAAATTGTAGTTACTATGTCCGTAAGGCTCAATATCTATGTCATTGCGTGCTATTTCTTAGGGAGGTTTTTGAAATTGAGCTCTATTGGAATTCATTCGGTCTAAATTTCGAATGAATCATTCGTTTTGCATTCGGTTTCGGGCGGCATCTACCTGAAATTGTAGTTACTATGTCTGTAAGGCTCAATATATATGTCATTACGTGCTATTTCTTAGGGAGGTTTTCGAAATTGAGCTCTATTGGAATTCATTCGGTCTAAATTTCGAATGAATCATTCGTTTTGCATTCGGTTTCGGGCGGCATCTACTTGAAATTTTAGTTACTATGTCCGTAAGGCTCAATATCTATGTCATTACGTACTATTTCTTAGGGAGGTTTTTGAAACTGAACTCTATTGCAATTCATTCGGTCTAAATTTCGAATGAATTATTCGTTTTTCATTCGGTTTGGGGTGGCATCTAGCAGAAATATCAGACACTATATACCATTAAGGCTTAATTTCTCTGCTTTTGCATGCTATTTCTTATGGAGGTATTTGAAATTGAACTCTATTGGAATTCATTCGGTCTGAATTTCGAATGAATCATTCGTTTTGCATTCGGTTTGGGGTAGCATCAAGCAGAAATATTAGATACTATAAATCAATAAGGCCCAATATTTCTGCGTTTGCATGCTATTTCTTATGGAGTTTTGGAAATTGAACTCTATTGGAATTCATTCGTTGAAAATTTCGAATGAATCATTCGTTTTGCGTTCGGTTTGGGGTAGCATCAAGCAGAAATATTATATACTATATATCAATAAGGCCCAATATTTCTGCCTTTGTGTGCTATTTCTTACGGAGGTTTTTGAAATTGAACTCTTTTGAAAATTCATGTAATGGTTTCAAGCATATAGTTTTATGAGATGTTAGCTCATCGAAGAAAAATTAAACTTCAATGTGCAAGTTCTTGTACCATTGCGAATTTATTAGGAAAATCAGTACTTACATTTTTTCACCTTACTTTTTTAAGAATTTTCCTATCACATCACTAAGTTGAATGTTTTCATATTGATTCGCTATAATAAAAGGTGATACTACCATCTTTCAAAAAACATTTTTTTCAAATCAGTAGGACCTTTATGTCCAAAGAAATCGATATTATTTAGAAGGGTCAACTAAAATAAAAAAGTAAATTTAAAATGGGGGCCACTCCAAAACTGACGAATGAATTCCAATAAAGGTTAATTTCCAAAACCTCATAAGAAATAGCATGCAAACGCAGAAATATTGGGCCTTATTGATTTATAGTATCTAATATTTCTGCTATTGCCACCCCAAACCGAATGCAAATCGAATGATTCATTCGAAATTAAGACCGAATGAATTCCAATAGAGTTCAATTTCAAAAACCTCCATAAGAAAAATAGCACGTAATGACATAGATATTGAGCCTTACGGACATAGTAACTACAATTTCAGGTAGATGCCGCCTGAAACCGAATGCAAAACGAATGATTCATTCGAAATTTAGACCGAATGAATTCCAATAGAGCTCAATTTCGAAAACCTCCCTAAGAAATAGCACGTAATGACATAGATATTGAGCCTTACGGACATAGTAACTACAATTTCAGGTAGATGCCGCCCGAAACCGAATGCAAAACGAATGATTCATTCGAAATTTAGACCGAATGAATTCCAATAGAGCTCAATTTCAAAAACCTCCCTAAGAAATAGCACGCAATGACATAGATATTGAACCTTACGGACATAGTAACTACAATTTCAGGTAGATGCCGCCCGAAACCGAATGCAAAACGAATGATTCATTCGAAATTTGGACCGAATGAATGGCAATAGAGTTCATTTTCCTAAAAAAAGCAGGCAAATGCTGGGATATTGAACCTTAACGACATAGTTCCTGATTTTTATTGTAGGTGTCGCCTCAAACCGAATGCAAAATCATTAGAATGATCATTCGATTCTCAAAATTCATTCGTTCATTCGGTTTTCGATTTTTGAAAGAATTCGGTTTTGCCCATCACTAAAACATATGTTTTGACAGAAGTGGCTAAAAATAATTTAGGTTAAGTAAGTCAAACCAAAGAACACAAATAAACTTTTTCTTATCACTAGTTGTAAGCATTGTTTAAACGATAATTCTGTTCTGTTATATATTTTAAAATTATTTATCTTATTTTATTTTTATACAGGGTCTAATCCCTTATAGTTGTATTCCGTAAATCAACTTGGTTGGTTTGGTTGGTAATTTTCTGTTCCGTAAATATGAAATTCTCGGTTGGTTTCTGCGAACAGTTTATTTACGGAATCCGGTTACAGAAAAAAGCGGTAATATTCAGGAACCAGAACAACCAAGGATTTTCTTCGGTTTCTTTGGTTTGTTATTGTTTTTTTTTTTGGGATTTAGGTTATTTGATGAATATCATTATTTCAGAGTTGAATCGTTGTGCTTGCTGTGATTTTTATGTTCTGTGCTGTGATTTGTGTTGTTGAATTAGACTGAATATTTTTTTCATTGTATGTCGTGTCGATTTATTTTCAGATTTTTTTGTTTCGTTAACTTCAGATTTTTAGCATTTTTCTGATGTATTTCTTCCTTGTAAATATGTTGTATTAAAATATATATTTTATCAATGCATTTTTTCTCATTACAAAAGAAAATATTCGTAGGTACCCTATTTTTTAATTGCAAATATCAAAATAACTAAACTGACAATATTTACTTCATGGTAAAACAAGCAGGATAAAATGTACTTTAAGTACTTTTCAATTTTTTAATGGAACAATATTTGGTTGAATGAAAATTTTTCTGTTTTGTATACCCAAATGATTCCTTCTTCTGTTGATCATCATTTTCATCTTCCAGTTCCTGTGGACTGTTCTAAATTATTTTGAAGTTGAACCTAACCTAAATAATAGTCAGACAGCAACCGAAATACGTTCCGTAAATAAACTTCAACCAAAACAACCAGAGATGACCGCTGTCAAAATATTATCAACCGGTCTGGTTTCATCGGTTGATTTACGGAATATATACTATATCTGCAACACTGGATTTACTATTTTCGTCATATGTTGCATAAAATGAATAAAATCAAATTTTTCTTCTCTATGATATAACCTCAATAATTGATTACAAAAATAAATTCAGTTGATTCAAATAAATTAATAAATAACAAATCAAAATGAACAATATTGCACGCCGACTTCTCATTACACCTAATTCATATTTGAAGTTTTTCTGCACTGAAAGCAATTCAAAAATCCAGGAATTAGTAACAAAATCAAAAGTTGTACTCTTTATGAAGGGGGTTCCTGAACAACCCAGATGTGGCTTCAGTAACGCCGTTGTACAAATTTTGAGGATGCATGGTGTTCCTTATGAATCTCACGACGTCTTACAAGATGATTCGTTAAGACAAGGTAAGGGTAATAAATGTGAAAAAGTAATCCGTAAATCTTATTTTTTTTTCAGGTATCAAAGAGTTTTCTAATTGGCCCACAATTCCTCAGTTGTATATAAACGGTGAATTTATAGGGGGTTGCGACATACTTCTAACCATGCATCAGAACGGAGAACTGATCGAAACACTTGAGAAAATAGGAATTAATAGCGCTTTGAAACAAAGCTCTGATGAGAAATGAATTTTAGTCTGTAGAAATGGAATATTAGTGTAATTAATAAAATTATGTTGTGTTTGCAATATCTTTCTTGAATTGTTCACCTATATATATATTCTTTTGAATTGAGAGCTAACAAAATACAATACATGAAACAAAAAAGTCCCTAGCTGAGGTTGGTGCAAAATGGGGAACCATACTATTCTGTCGTATGATACCAGAGCACAGGGAAAAACCTCAGTAGAAAAAAACCCTGCCTCACCGTTTTTACAAAATTGAAACTTAAAACTATTCGAATAAATACCTTCAATATTTAGATACAAAATACGTAATTCTTGCCCTTGGGCCAGGAGGGTGTTTTAAAGCAGGTCTGGCATTCCAAGTGATGGTTTTCGAATCTTCTGTTCTTCTAGGACCGCTATAGGACCCTACTGAAGGGTAATCAACTTCCATAAATTTAAATAGAGATATTTCATCCTAAATATCGAATCTAATTTCGGAATAATGATGAAAAACGTGTGACAAATTTATGTTCACCTATACCCTTTTTGTCATATGTATAAAATTTGTTTTGGATCAGCCTTGCTTGAAATTGAAAAAAATAGTTCTTTGCCACTCTTTATTTCAAATATGAAATACTAATACATTAATAAATTTGAGTTGTCACACAACAATGTAATTAAAATTACTCTTTATACTTTATTGATTGGTACTGTTAACATATTGCACTAATATGTCACAAGAAATATTGAAGAAATAAATTAAAGGTGGAGTGTTTCTACCATATTTGTGTTGTCGATCAAATTCACGATGAAAAAAGTTTATTCACTAATTATGTTCAAAATCATTCTTTTGAAACAAAATTTCAGATAAATACCTAAACTTCCACATTGAATACGAACATTACAAGCTTGGCAAATACATTAACTTTATCATACTTAGATCATTAAGAATTCAATAACGATTCCTTTTGTTATAGTGATAATTTTCTGGCCAAGTTCTTTTCCAACCTTGCTGATATTCTTCGTCTGCTTGACTTCCTCCTCTTCTCTGGAAAAGATCGTCTCCTCCTGCCACACCGTCTTTGTCCAAACGCTTCCAAACTTGACCAGGTTCCTCCAAGAAAGAGGTGTTCCTACCTCTCGATTCCTGAGATCCGCTCTCTTCGTTAGGAACTGGGGGTGCTTCTTGCTGCCAGTAGCTCTGTCTGTTATCGTCCCATCTAGGATTGTTTGGAGGATCGTAGAAACTGAAACGGTAAAGATATTTTTATTTCGGGGTCCAGTAGATATCGACCAGATTTTGGTGTCATTGTATTCCTTTAGGCCTCCTGAACAACATTAGTGAAACCAACAGGTGGTGGTCTGTCTTAGTTTAGAAAATATGGACCCGCACAGTTCCAAAAATGTTCCATCGTCATGTCACTTTTTCATTATAAAAACACAAATTTACTGCTTCAATTTAGTCCATAAATCACCTTCAGACATTCCAATAACTATTCGATTAGTTTCATTTCAGGTATATTCAATAATTAATGCAGAAACCTCCAAATTCTAGAAGCACCACATATCCACAAATTCTAAGGAAAGCCCTCCGTTTTTAATCGTAGATTTGGCACTGCCGCTTATTCATTCGCACGAATATGACACGATGCCTTCCCGTAGATCCCGTCATCATTTAATATGTCAATCGCCGAACGACGGAGCAGTGATGCCAAACTTACCATGAAGAAAAGTGTGCTTTCCTTAGAATTTGTGGATATGTGGTACCTCTAGAATTTCCATATTTCTGCATTAATTAGAAAAATACCTGAAATGAAACTGATGGAAACGTAATATGAATGTTCAAAGGTGATTTATAGACTAAAATGGAGCAGTAATTCTGTGTTTTTATAGTGAAAAAAGTTACGTGAAGATGAATCATTATAGAACTTTGGGGGCCCATATTTTCTAAACTAAGACAAACCGCCACTTGTTGGTTTCACTAAAGTTGTTTAGAAGGCCTGAGTAAATTCAATGACACAAAAAATCTCATGGATATACAGGGTGTCCCAAAAATACCACGCCAAGTGACACTGGAGATAGATTGGCATTAGGTCTATCAGATAGCATCAACATGACCTCAGTAGAAGTCCGCTGGTTTTCGAGATATCACCACTTTTCGGTCTTTTATCGCCTATCATTGCTAGAAATTACTTCAAACTCATGTTTTTTTTACCTAGGCTATCCTGAATAGTTGCTTTGAATAATGAAGTAATAACTTCACCGAGAACTAGAACAAAATCCTTCAAAAAATGTCTAACTTGTTGTATTTTATGCCGAAGTTAAAACGTTAACTTAACTTTGACTGACTGCTGGAAAAAAAATTAAATCAGACTGAGTTGACAAATAATCGTAAAAACTCGTTCATTTCACGCTCTTTTCAAAATGATACAACTCTGCCAATTTTCTTAAGTAAAAACCTTAGAAATTCTAATTTCTTAGTGTTGTATCATTTTAAAAAGGGCATGAAATGGACAAGTTTTTAAGATTATTTGTCAATTCAGTCTGATGCATTTTTTTTTTCCGCAGCAGTCAGTCCAACTTAAGTTAACGTTTCAACTTCGGCATAAAATACAAGTTAGACATTTTTTGAAGGATTTTGTTCTAGTTCTCGGTGTAGTTATTACTTCATTGTTTGAAGCAACTATTCAGGATAGCCTAGGTAAAAAAAACATGAGTTTGAAGTAATTTCTAGCAATGCTAGGAGATAAAAGACCGAACACTGGAGATTTTTAAAAAATACACAAAAGTGGTGATATCTCGAGAATCAGCGGACTTTTACTGAGGTCACGTTGATGCTATCTGATAGACCTTATGCCAATCTATCTCCAGTGTCACTTTCGCGTGCTATTTTTGGGACACCCTGTTTGCTGGACTCAAAAATTGAAATTTATAGTTAGTAAATCCTCAACTTACTCGACTGGTGGTCTTTCTTCCTGATTGTACAAATTACCCTCTTTCTGCCTCAACAGCATATCCTCCTCATGTCTCGCAAATTTCGCCATGATCTGCTTTTCCGTTTCTCTTATCTCTAGTTCATTCTTAGATATCATTTCGTCAGCCAACCTCTCCTTCTTTTCTAAGTTTATTTTGTGTTGTTGCCTGTATAATTCCCTTTCTTCTAGTTGTTTTTTGAGCATTTCTGTTTCATATTCGAATTTAACAAAGTCCATCCTAGCCATCATCTTTTCTTCTTCTATTAACAACTCTTTCTTTAAGGCTTCTTCTTTTTTCTGGAAGAGTAGCCTTAGCTGCTTCCAGTCAGTGCCAAACTGATGCTCGAATGAGTTTGGTTTGGCGAGCCAGGGTCCCATTTCTCGATCTTTCAAAAACTCATTGTTCCTCCACATAACGCTTCTTTCGCTGAACCCATCAGTTTCCAAGTTTGGCTCATAAAATTCTGCTATACAAGGCCTGAGAGAGTTTGTGAGAAAGAAGCAACCTTCAGTACATTCTTTGACTGCTTGAGCTGCGCTCTTCTTTCTGGCAAAGTCTATTTCTCCAACACCAAGGGAATGACCACGTTCATCTTTATGAACTATTGCTCTTTCAATTTCACCAAATACACTAAAAGCGTGATATAACAGCTCATTAGTTACTGTAGGTGCCAGATTTGAAACTTTGATAGTAGTACCTGAAATTGATAATTTATATAATATATATTAAAGGTGAATATTTAATTCTATTACCTCTTGATGAAAACCTTATTTTTATCTGTCTATCATTATTCAGGAATTTTCCATCTAATTCTTGTTTAGCTTTCTCAGCATTCCTGTGAAAATCGAAAACCACAAAACCAAAACGTTTCTCACGATTCAAGAAAATATCGCTGACTTCTCCGTATTCGGTGAACAAATTTTTGAAATCTTCTTCTGTCATATCTTGTGGAAGATTACCAACATACAATCTATTCCTTGCATTGAACTTCTTTTCACTCATGTCAAGTGGAGGTAATTCATGGGTTGGTCCTGCTATTTCATACAGCTTTTCACGATAGAAGTCAGTGGAGCTCCATCCCCCAGCTTCTTGACGGTTACCAAAGTCTCCTCCTCTGCGACCGCCAAAATGCCCACCTTGATCGCGGTCGAAATCGCGATTGCCCCTTTTGCCTCCTTGTTCGAAGCTGTCATTGGGACCCCCAAAGCTTCGCCTGTCGCCGGTAAAACTTCTGTTTTCATTTTTTCCACTGAATCTTGATACTCTCCTGAAGGAATTATCTTCTTCCTTTTTTTCAACGAAAGATTTTTCTTCGGCATTTGGAATTCCATCATCAGGAGCTGTGGTGCTTTCCACACAGTCACCTTCTTTTGTGTCCATTCTCCCTAAAAGAGGATTAATACAAATATTTACCTTGTGAAGTATTGTACAATAAAATGAATCAGTTACAACCCACTTACTTGATTCGCTGTTTTTTTATTACAATAGATAAATGACTATTTTTAATTTGCTATTAATTTTACTATTATTCGTTTATCTTCAATTTTCTTTGCACTCGAAAACAAGCTTGGTATGGTACACAGAATATTTTGAACATTTCCAAAACGTCAAAAACTAATCATAGAACACATTAAAATGTTGTTAAAATATCTTTAAAAATAATTAGGAACGGTAGGAGAAGGTTCGATATTAATTTATTATACTCACATCAAAAAGACAAATCATATTAGATTGAAATTTAATTAGTATTTTAGTAGTTTTTGTTAATGATGAGTTTTTTCTTTTTTTTGCTGGATTTTATCTCTATGGTCCGTTGGCAACCACAGCCAATGTCATTTTTTTGACTTTGACGTTTGACGATAAATGCATGAAAATAAAAGAGGAAATGGCGAAAACTCTCAACTCTGATGTAAAATTTGTTCGTAGTTTCTGTTAGAAATAATTTGAACGTTGCGATTTTGACCGCGATAGCATAATTTATTGAAAGTAAGTACAAGCACTTCATTTTATTCAACTGTGTTGTACTGTGATAGTTTGTAAAAGATGTTTCACTGTAGGTATTCAAAACAGTAAGCCGACAAAAATATTGATTTACGTGGAATCCGAACAGGTGAGCTTATTACTAGTTTTTAGCATTCCTTTGATTCTTTGAATAATGGTTCTTATAAGCTGTTTCCGATATTTGAGTTATTTCAAAGACTATGATTTTTTTATGTTTCATCTCGAATTTAAGACCATTTCTTCTCATCATTAAGTGGAACTTCAAACGTTAATTTCTATTATTAATATGTATCTTGAATTCATTAAAGTGATGGAAATCGATATTGAGTAAATTATATCAGCATCTACATTTATTGTCTTTACTCTTGAGTACCTTGGTTAATGGAATATCATGAAAGTTGTTTGGATCATGTTGATTTTCTTGGGTGTCGATTCAACCTGTTCAATTTAACAAGTTGATTTCTGCATTCAAACATACAGCTAAAAATCACTACAAGTTCACAATATTTCGTTATATGAATAACTCACATTCACAAAAAGTGAATTTATATTCACTGATTATATGTAATGAAGTGTTTATATGTCTGAATGATATTTATATTGGAGCTAAGTAATTTTATCAACAAGAATCGAATAAAAATATAGGCAAAAAGGACCTTAGTCAGTGGCAGATTTGATACTGAGTTACTTCGAATATCATTTCAATTTTCTGTCTCGTAGAAGTGGTGGTTACTTATATTTAAAAAAAGGAAATTGCGCTGTTTGTTAAAATTGCTATCTTGACATTTTCAGTCAAGCAAATGAGGTAATATGAACTTAGATCTAGTGAAAAGGCCAATTTTTGTTCATCATTACTTTGCTTCGTAGTTAATACGAGGTGAAATAAAGTTCGTTACATATTTATTTTTTCATTTTCTATTGTAGAAACAAATATTTTTGCGTTTATGTATTTTACAAGAAAACTGTTTTGCATAAGTATTGAGTGGAACGAATTCTTGAATTTGTTCTAAAAACTTCTATACATCGCACTGCAAGTTTATTTCTTTATGACTACTTTTCTATATCATGAAATCTTTTATACTTGAGTATAATGGATTTCTTATGCTTCTGGACTATTTTATCGTATCTGTATGCTACTATCATTATTGAATAACTTTAGAAGTTTTTATGGGCATTTTTTATTATTTTGAACCAATCTTTCTGATGATTGTTCTTTGAGATTGTTTGATCTTTCTTCCAACAGTAGGAGAAGCTTAAAGATATTGTAAGAAGGTTGCAATAAGTAGAGAAAATCTTTGTTAACGACAGGTAAGTTAAGACTGTTTTAGATTGTAAGTGATACTAATGAACTATTTTGAAGTTATGTCATGGAATCAGTGGCCGGTGGCCCCTACGCAGCAGCCACCCGTGGTAGCTGCCACACCGCTTTTGGGTGCAGCACCTAGTGTCATGCCTCCCGGAATGCCATATACTTCAGATCAGTGGACCCAGATGCAACAGCAAAATTGGCAACAGTGGGCACAGTGGCAGCAACAGTATCAACAATGGCATCAGCAATATGGAGCTGAGGTAAATATTGTGTTGAAGCAGTATTCACTTTAGAATTAAATATCTTAATACAGGGTGTTTATAAATAATTGTGACATCTTAGGTTGCTTTGGAAATATTTTATCTTATGGTTTTTTTATGCAAAGTCTACAAAGGACCCCGCACATTTTGTATGGATTTGGCTGAAAATTTGATATGATGTTCTACTAATCCTTCTGATCAAATGTCTCCACAGTCACGAAGCTGAAAAATGCATACTTCTAGGAGTTTTTAGCGATTTTTTATATCCATTATGGCTTACGTATAAGCGTTCACACAAAAATTTTTGAAAATATTTCGAATTGACAGATTCTGCTTTCAATAATCACGAAACATTTTCAAACATTTCTGTGTGAATGGTAATATGTAAGTCATAATGGATAAAGAAAATAGCTAAAAACTCCTAGAAGTATGCATTTTTCAGCTTCGTGACTGTGGAAACATTTGATCAGAAGGATTAGTAGAACATCATATCAAATTTTCAGCCAAATCCATCGGGAGCCAATTCTCATACAAAATGTGCGGGGTCCTTTATAATTTCCAGTCACATTATTCAATTTCTTTCGAATGACAAGCCTAAACTCGCAGTATCAGTTGTTTAAATCATGTTTTACATCAGAATATAAATATTTAATATAGTCCAACGTCAAATGTCTTGTTATAATCATTTATAGAGACCCTGTATAATAATTCAATTATCTCAATAAGATAACAAATTTTACTGGAAATTTTTGACTGATAACTATATAAGAAGAATGAGTTGCCATTATACGCCGCATTAGTAGTGATGTCACACGTCAAAGACAGGGTTCCAAACAAGCTTATTTACACTGGAATTTGAACTATACTCCGTTCACGAAAGGTTGAGCCGTCGGTTGGCCATGGAAATTTGGCATATTCCACTGTGTATATTAAAATTTATGGTTATGTTCTTCATTTTCTTGTCAGATTGATAAGCAATGTTGTCAATAGTGCATAGAGTCTTCTGATAACTCGCAAGCTCGTCGGACAAGGCCGAGTACATTCGGCAACGTTGACTTTATTTTACTTTATGACAGTAAATACTGCCAACTTAAAGAGAGAAACGCCTACTATGTGCTCAACCTTTCGTGAATGGACTATAGCTAGCGTTCTGTGTACGATTTAGTCGCGTTGAAGACATAGATTTATAATACTAACTAGATCAAAAATGTCAAAAATTTTGAGGCAAACGGCGGGCATTTGCAGTTTGGGGTGGATTTGAGAGGTGTCACTTTTTCTATGAATTTAAATATTAGAATTACCAATATTCCTTTATTTGTTTTATTTCAACGAATTAAAATGATAAGATTACCAATCTTGTTTAATAACTAATCACAAGAATCGAAAATATTTCTAATTTTAATAGACCGAAATGTCAGAGTTCACAGAACACTAATATATAGAGTTCGTTTTTCATCACTTCTTTCAAAGGAACGTCTATGTTTCAATCAAAATTCGAGCACAGATGGCATAAAACATCAAAATATTTGTGGTTCACCCCAAACTGCAAATGGCGGCCATTTGCCTCACTTTTTCTACGTGACAGTAAGGAAGTTCGCCGACCAGTTAGTATTATGGGTCTATGCTTGAAGACGTTTTCACCATAAAAATAAGCTTATTCTGTGAATCATCATATATTTAGATGAATATTGCAATTAAAAAGAGGTAAATCAAGTCAAGTTGAGGTTATGTGATTATTTTTATATTTCCACATCGAATTTGTAGTTTTAATTAACCGATAATCCACAAAATAAGCATTTTTTCATCTTAAGAACGTTTTCAACACGACAAAATAGTACATAGAATAAACGGTAGTTCAAATTCCAATGTTTGTTTGGAACCCAGTGACAGCTTGTGACATCACACTAATCCGGCGTATTACTGTTGTTTATCGGTGCATAACCAAATTGACTATTTTTACGGTGGATTTATTTTCAGTATCAAAAGTCTATCAGCGCCTTAGCTGCTCAGCAGACTGTAGTCCCCACATTGGGAGGACCACCGCCTCTTCCCTTGGAACCGCATCCGCAGCCTCCACTTCCTAAAGAGGAGGGTCCTAAACCCGCTCCGCCTCTTCCGGTTCCGGTACCCCCACCCCAACAACCGACAATACCATCATATACGACACAGCCGCCCATGCATAACCAATTCTCGGCACCACCACCTAACTTTGTGGCCACTGGTGCTCAACAACCTTGGAAAGGGGCTGCCAACATTGATCAGAAACGCCCCCTTCAAGGATCAGATGACAGCATATCCAAAAGACAAATGACGAACCGCCAGGGTTGGCAAAACGCAGCCCCGCCCACCGCCAATCAGAACGAGGAATTGTCGGAGGCGGAGAAAAAGTTCGACAAACAGTTCAAGGAGTGGGAGGCCCAGTTCAATAAGTGGAAGGAGCAGAATAGTGGCCATCCGGACAAACAACAGTACAAGGAGTACGAGAAGAAGTGGGAGCAGTGGAGACAGCAGTTGCTGGACAGGCGAGAAGCAATGCGCAGGAAACGTCTAGGCCTCCCGCCTGCCAAATCAGCTCCTGCTCAACAGCAGTTCAACGTTCCTCCTCCATCCCAAGCCCAAAGCGCTCAACCGCCCCTTCCGGCTTCCACTCAACCTCAAGCGCCGCCTGGCGGCCCAACGCAGAAAGACGGTCAGATGATGTTCAGTAAACCTCCGCCAGATATGAACAACGAACCGCTTCAGTTCAAAGGTAACGATAAAGAACCAGAACCCCAAGAAGAAGGTTTAGGCTTCTTGAGCGTGTCCAAATCTGACGGAATCCCCGGTTTGGACCTTGTGAAAGACGGTGATGATGACATTGCCGACGATGAACCGGTTCAGAAAGGACCCGACTTGGAAGCCATATCCAAAGGTATCAACAATATTCTTGGGGATCAAAAACTGATGAGTATGCTGTCTATGGTGTCTCAGGGCTCCAATTCGAACAATTTGTCTAAAATGGCGGATGTATCTTTGAGTCGCGAGCAGTCCAATCTCAGCGGCGAGGACTCCCGCAATGATCACCCAGAACCTATTCAAAACTTCGACGATCAGACCAGAAGTAGTTTCACCATGCAACCGAACGAGCCTGAGTACTTCAGAGGTAACAACAATAGCCAATTTGGCAGAGTAGGCGGGCCACCTCCCACTAATTTCTATGAAAATGAACCGCCTTATAGTAGGCCGCCCCCTAATTTCTCTATGCCTAGTCAGGACGATCTGAAGAGACCTCCTCCTAACAGATTTGGAAACGACCAACCTTCTTTTCCCCAAAGGAACTCTGGAGGTTTGGACAGAGCACCTCCCACAAACCCAGAACGAAGAGGTGCGCTCCTTCCTGATCCCGACATACAACCAGGTTTCGGACAAGGAAACTCCTTTGGCCCTGGAAATATGAATAAAGGTAGAGATTCCTTCGGTCCTGGCAGAAACAGAGACGACTTTGGTCCTAGAGGAGACTTTGAAAGAGGTCCAGATGCCAACTGGAACGGCCCAGGAAACATGGGCAGAGAAAAAATGGCGCCTGGTGGTAGAACAGATTTTGGCGAAGAGAATAACGGTAGTTTTGGAAATCGACCTCCATTCGGGAAAAACTTTCAAGGCAGGAACAGTTTTGGAAACAACTACGATGACCAAGATTATGGCGATGAAAGAGAACCTTTCAATGACGAACGTGATTTTGAGGGGGATGAAAAGCCTCCACATGGTCAGAGATTCGGTCCTGGTTCCAGAGAGGAAAGGGAAAATTTCAGTGGTCCCCCACCAAACTTTAGGGGAGGTAGGGACGGATTCAACGAACGCCCCTTGCCAAACATCAGGGGAGGCAACGAGCGTCCCCCTCCAAACATCAGAGGAGGAAGAAATGATTTCAACGAACCACCACCTCCGAATTTCAGAGGAGGAAATGCCGATTTCAACGAACGCCCCCCACCAAACTTTAGGGGAAGTAGGGATGATATCAACGAACCTCCCCCGCAAAACTTCAGAGGAGGAAGGGACGATTACAACGAGCGTCCCCCACCAAACTTTAGGGGAGGGAGAGAAGATTTCAACGAACCTCCCCAAGCTAACTTCAGAGGAGGAAGAAACGAGCGTCCCCCACCAAACTTTAAGGGAGGTAGAGACGATTTTAATGAACCTCCTCCGCCGAACTTCAGGGGAGGCAGGGACGATTTCAACGAACCTCCTCCACCCAATTTTAGAGGAGGAAGGGATGATTTCAATAAACCCCCTCCTGCTAACTTCAACAACAGTAGGAATGATTTCAGACAGGATGATATGTCCTTCCAAAGGGACGGAGACTACGGGAACGCTCCAGATGATAGGTTTGATCGTTACCCTGATGAAAGAGGACCTCCTAATAGAGGTCGTGAGTTTGGTAGGTTCAATAGGAGCGGTGATAGGTTTGGTGGAGAGTTCAGAGATGATTACGGACCAGAAGGCTATGAAAATGATGGCGATTATCCACCTCCACCAGCTATCGAAGGTTTTGGACGTAGAGATAGTATGGGTCCTATGGATGATGCTCCAGAACCTCCGCAGTTCAATAGAGGGCCAATGGATGAAAGTGGTTTCGAAGATATGCCACCTAGCGATTACGTAGAGGCCAAACCTGTCGAAGATATCTGGAAACCTGTAACAGTAGTGGATTACGAGCACAAGCGCGTTAAGCCTCGTGAGTATTACAATATCAGATCAATAAAAAACATAGATAGGCCCTAAGCGCGATATCAATGGAATTAATTCGAGGATCAGATATATAGTCCGTTCACGAAAGATTGAGCCGTCGGTTGGCCATGGAAATTTGTCATATTCCACTGTGTATATTAAAATTTTGGGTTATGTTGTTTATTTTCTTGTTAGATTGATACGCAATATTGTCAATATTGCATAGAGTTCTCTGATAACTCGCAAGCTCGTCTGACGAGGCCGGGTACATTCGGCAACGTTGACTTTATTTTACGTTATGACAGCAAATACTGCCAACTTCAGATAAATGAACAAACGCTTACTATGCGTTCAAACTTTCGTGAACGGACTATACAAAGCAACTGTTTGTTTTTTTAAATTTGACAGTTCAATATAAACGAAAGGCAAAGTCGTGCTTTTTTAGTGGTTTCGAAATGAAATACATACAGTGTCTTTATTAATGATTGTAGGAGCGCAGTTGGCTTTGGATTAACTCAACACATTAATAATTTTTTTTTTAATTTCACCTTTATCGGGATCGGCCGTGAGAGAGTCGGATCAAATTTTGACCAAGACATTTCTCAGTTGCTCGTAAGAAACCTACGTACTATTCGTGTAGTCCACAAGATTACCTCCTTCTGTGCATCGCCGATTACACTATCTTTGAGGCCGAGCTTCCTTGTATTCTCCAGTAAATGTGTTTCGACCAGACGCCAAACTTGCGTAACAGTGTCATTCATTCATTTTCTTTTAATCATGTCCTTAGCATCTAAGGCCATCTAGACAGTGAACATTTCAACACTTTGCACTCATTACCATACTTATTACTTATATTATCAGGACAATTTTCATTGTAAGACAAACTAAAACATACACACACCAGGATTCGAACCCGGACCTCCAGCTTCGTAGCAACGCCTTAGCCCCTACAGCCACCGAGGCGGTTCCTCGTAACAGTGTGATAGTTTCATTTTCTGTAAAATAGTTTGGTACCCTTATTCTGTAACGGCGAAGAATAAGCCAACTGCGCTGTTTCAATAATTTATAAAGACCCTGTATAAATTCTTCAGAAAACGAGATCAATAGTATTTTTTTATGAAATATGTTGCATCCGCACCTAATGGTTTTTAGCGACGGTACATTATCTTAAGTTAGGTTATTGTTTTTAACCAGCAGGTGGGATATATAAAGATAGAGATCTCCTTATTTTTGCCTCTGTTTACATCTAAAAGGGCCTAACTATGTTTCATATTGAAAAAAGATTCCAATAAATGTGTCTGAACTTTTTCTAACAGTTGATTCTTTTGTAGCCGAAATCGATATCTTGGTTCAACCATTCCGAATGTTCGACTACCGTCACAAATTGCTCAGACGTATTCCCTACCCTGAAAGACCAAACTGGCTCTCTGACGCTGTGAAGATGATACCAGAATTCGACCCCCCTATAATACGTCCACCTCCAATCGATCGCAGAACATTCGACGATCGATTCGAGCCCCCACGTCGCGACGATAGACAGATAGACAGATACCGGCCAGAAGATAGACATCCATATGACAGAAAACCTTATGACGTCAGATTTTCCCCGCCCCCACCGAAATACGGGGAGAACGATTGGTCGAGTCGTAGACGAAGATCGAGGTCTCCGCCCACACATCGTTTTGAAAGGACCCCATTGGAGGGAGATAGATTAGCAAAAGATAAAGACAATTGGGATCAAGGAAATTAGGCGATAGAGACAGAAGGGGAGGAAATAAGCGATGGGAGGAAGAAGAACGATTCAGAGGAGATAGAAATTATGATAAAGATAGAAGAGATCGTAGAGATGATAGGGGCAGGGATGAAGACAATTGGAAAAGAAGAGGTACAGAGTGGGAAGACAGGGAAAGAAAGAGCAGAAACCCTGACATGGACTTGGAGAAAGTAGATAGGGATAGAAATGAATCGCAGTTCAAAATGGATATTAGAAATAACGAAAGAGACACATTCAACAAAAAAGATGGAGGATCAGTATTTCCCTTCTCTAAACCCATCGATGGGAATAAAGTTAACAATGTTACACCCATAGAAGATCTTTTAAACGCCCCCGGAAGGTCGAGTAGGCCCCAACGAATTGTCATAATCTTAAGAGGTCCACCTGGTAGTGGAAAGACCCATTTGGCCAAAATGATAAAGGATAAAGAGGTACTTGGCTTTCCGTGCAATTTTGTTTTCCCAATCTTAGCGTTTGCTTTTGCTTCCAGGTCGAAAATGGTGGATCGGCTCCTAGAATTTTATCCTTGGATGATTATTTCATGGTCGAGCAAGAAAAAGAGGTTATGGAGGATGGTAAAAGGGTGAAATTGAAGGAGATGGTGTATGAGTTCGAAGCGGAAATGGAAGAATCTTATAGAAACTCCCTGATCAGGTCGTTTAAGAAGACAATCACAGACGGATATTTCCCTTTCATCATTGTCGACAATGTGAACGATAAGGTCAAATATTTTGGAGAGATGTGGAGTTTTGCCAAGCAGAATGGGTTCCAGGTAAAATTCCTACTTTCCGATTAGTTGGGAAGGGAATTAATATTTTGTTGGTGTAAATCAATAAGCAATACTTTTATTCAATTCTGTTTGATTCTTCCCATTTCTTTCTTCGGTATCATTATTTCACTTTGTCCGAGTCTGTGATTTTTGAAAATTGTCTCAAACGATTGGAATGACACACTAATCTATATTAATAAAACAAGATCTATGGTTACCGTCAAAATGCAATATCTTTCAAACGGCTGCACCAAATCAGATAAATCTTGTTTTGTTGTGTTCATAATTGCTAGGGCAAGGTTTATACAACAAAATATTTCTAAAAAAATTGTTCAGAAAAAAATAAAAGGCTCTCCTTTTTCTTACGACCAATCAAGCAGTCATAGAATACATATTTATAGGTTATAATGATTTTGACATTTGGACAAAAAGTGAAGTTATATCGAGTGAATCGAAAATTTAAAATTTCCATCAGAAATAACGTATGAACTAACATATTATACAAAAATTTTTTGCTTATGCCATATTTTACAATTTTAAACCTATGATGTATGAATGTATTTTGGATTGCCTGATGCCCGTATGTTTATGATCACAAATCAGATCAACAGATGGCGCTGTAGTCGTTATCTAGGTTATTCATCTATTCTGCAACTAAAGGGCTGGATCGAATTAAATGAATTTTTGTGTATGCAGAACAACGTCTGTTGGGTCCGCAAGCGAACAATATAAGTTATTCTGTTCAACCTATCGTAAACACTCTTAATTTCAGAACGATAAATTGTATTTTTTCCTCATGATTAATGGGTATCAATGTGATGATCGAATTAATGCATCGAACATCGAACAAACTAATAAATTCGTTTAGAAGAAACGATTTGATGAAAATATGGTATCGAATGACTGTCATTGTAATCTAATGCGCCAGAAACGTTACAGGTTTACGTTTGTCAACTGGATCTGGACATCCAGAATTGCACCAAAAGGAACGTTCACAATCGTAGCGAGGAGGAGATTCGTAGGTGCATAGAAGGATGGGAGACCACTCCCTCGCACCATCCAATATTGGATGTCACCTCCCTATTGCAGGGGGAACCGATTTCAGAGGTCGAAATGGAGGAGATCAATTCGACTGGCAGCGATTTTGACGATAAGGATGATGGTAACGAGGTAAGAGGTAGTAACGAAGGAGGCGAGGAAACCGAGGAATCATCCAAGTGATGGTTTTTCTTTTCGGAGCCCTTTGGAAGTTTGGTTACCTTCCCAATTAAGGTGTATGAAAGCTGTGAATTTCCTGTTTTTTTGGCTTATTTGGCTCAGAAATCAAGTTATTTTCAAATTCACATCTTCAATTCGTCTATTATAGTACTTTCCAATGAAAAATTCATCATTATTTGCCATTAAAATAAATTGTTTCCCAGAATCTAACCTCACTTCAATTCAATATTCTAAATGAAAGCGTTTGGCGAATCATTAATCGCAAAATTTATAGTTGGGCGCTATCTTGTATATTTTGTTGATGCGGTTTTTGGTAAAATTATTTGTTTCAATCTATTCCTCTGTCTGTAAAGAACACCTTTTTTTGTTATTTTGGTTATGAACGAATCAGGTACTGAATACTATTTTATTATCTAATGTAAAATACTGTTTTTGCTTAATTGTCTCTTCAAATTATGGACAGATTTGTAGGAAATGAATTATTTACAGAAGTTGACGGGAAATCAACTTTCAAAATAGTCGTATTCATCTGATATTTTTGCAGGTTATTCATTATTTAAAAAGAAACAAGATGGAGGATTATTAGTCGCGAACTTGATAATTCCGCCATCTTGAATGTTTTGTTTTGGCGATTTTTAGCGAGATGATTTATTTCCACTGGCGCAGCTAGGGGGGGGGGCTTTGGGGCTGCAGCACCCCCCCAAAGATTAAATTTATTCGTTATTCCTTTCGTCTTTATTTTTTTGAAACTTTCGTATTTGTTGTATCATCAAGAATTTTTTAGTTCAGCCCCCCCCCAAAACAAAATCCTGGCTGCGCCACTGTTTATTTCGATTTATTCTTCTTTATGTTAAGAACCATTGTGTTTACTCTTGAATTAATACAACTCGCCCAAACCATTTATATTTCGAAATTATAGTTGAAATAAACTAGAAAATATCTTAGTTTATTTCAACAATATTCTCCAAATTTCAGATTGATTCAATGTTTTATAACTAAGAAAATTCGATATTTTATCAAAAACAATCATAACAACTGCGAAAATTGTGTGTATATACAGATTGAAAGGAGTTACTTACATGAAAATTTTCGGCCAAAAACATTTCCTTGAAGAATCCCATCTGTTTAAAGATGAATTTTGATTGAATAACTACTTTTCTATCCAAAATTCGATCGTGCTACTATATTAATATTGAATTATAGCATTGTATTGCACTTGAGGCAGAATTTAAAGAAAATTCAATTGGATGATTCCTCTGTTGTCTGCCTTTCGTAGCAGCGTATTCTGATGTTTTTGCAGTGATTTTTCCGATCTTAAGCACCAGCAGGCTTTTCTACGACGCATATAAGTATCAGTCATGGAAAAATCGTGCAATGATTGTTTAAAAAATGACAATTTTTCTCCACAGAATGATCGATAAAGGTTTTGATTTGGTCACAAGATTGTATCATTGTTATTGTTTAATTTTTTTTGTACTTCCCGTACCTACTAAAGATTAAAGTCTTCCCAGGACCAACTAGATCGAAGCAAATGGGACAATTTCGACTGTTCTATAAATAACCTTGGTAAGTTTCACTCTTAAATGGGCTAAGCAAATGATATTTATTGAAATCGAACTTTATTTTCAGTGTACTTAACTATTATTGTCTACTTCCTATTGGATATGGGACAATTATTGTCGAAACAGTTGACGAAATTGTTTTTTATTGTACAGAACTTTAATTTTGATATGATTTTATATGCCCGGTGAGGGTATGTGGATATTTTTCGCATACCAACTCGTTGCAATTTTTTTCTGCGTATACAATATCATCTTTGCAATACTTTGCTTCATACATTTTATTTATGTGTTATCAAATGAGTATATTGGTGTTTTCTTATATATTCATTTCAAGGTTTAATACCAGATTTAGTGGCATTTGAAGTCAAATTGTGCATTCTTTCAGAATAAGAGTATTTAGGGTTTAATTATTCCTCGTTTTCTGAAGTATTTGGTTTCAACGGTTTAGGTGTATTCGAAAGCAATAATTTTTGCTATCCTATATTGCACCATGTCGATGTTATTCGAATGATTCGTTTACTAACATTTGCCTATTACCTCGGTTCAATTAGATGATTTTTATATCTCTAATGGAAAATATAAAATTGAATTATCTGTTGGTCAATTTTCGAAGATATATGTTCAGAGATTGTCGTAATAAGTGTAAAAAGTATTCTTTTGAATATGGAAATTTAATCCTTATTCAATCTCATCTCATAAAACAATACAACAATTTAACAGTTACTTCTTTTACCTCAAATGGTATTCGAGAATTTATCTTAAACATGAATCGATATCTGTTTATATTGTTTGATGTGCATTTATTTATTTGTTTATTTATTTATTTAAACCAGTAAATTACATCAGTCGGTGCAAAATCACATTGTTCTACGATATTTTCTTCTGTACCTATTGATAAACTTTTCCTGACAAAAACGCTTCGTTTTCTGTATGATTAACTGGACCGTTTTTTCAGCACGACTTGATGGCCTCAGCAAACCCCCCCGTCCCTCAAGAACAATGGAGGAATACCTACAACTCGACGATGAGTGGGAGGTCACAAGACCCACCAAACCAGGACAGAAGAGGGTTCGTAAAATGTTTTATCATTTTTTTTTTGTCAAGATTATGCTCGCCATCGAAACAAAATACTGATACCAAAGCTTATTATGTATTTATTAGCTGGCCGTGGAAGTTTGACACGCACCGCTGTGTGAAATGAAAATTTGTGAGGTTAGGGACATTTTTCTGTCAGTTAACTACAACGACTAAATGCTTTATGAACAGATTTGTTTTTTCAAAGTGAATTTCAACATTTGAAAGCATTTTTATGGCGTAATAGGTTCGTTTTGATGAAATATCTAATATTACTGAACGAAAATGTCAGTACAGGTTAACATTCGCAACTGTCAAATCATAGACAAAGTCATCGAACTAGTTAAAGGTTTTTTGGAATGTTGAAAAAGTTTACCAAAGCTTATTATGTAATTATTCAGCTGGCTGTGGAAGTTTAACACGCATCGCTGTGTGTAATGAAACTTTGTGAGGTTAGGGACATTTTTCTGTCAGTTGACTACAAAGACAAATTGCTTTATGAACGGATTTATTTTTTCGAAGTGAATTTCAACTTTTTAAAGCATTTTTATGGCGTTTAATGATTCGTTTTTATGAAATACCTAACATTACTGAACAAAAATGTCAGTACAGGTTAACATTCTCAACTGTCGAATCATATACAAAGTCATCTTACTAGTCAAAGGTTTTTTGGAATGTTGAAAAAGTTAACGAAAGCTTATTATGTAATTATTCGGCTGGCCGTGGAAGTTTGACACGCACCGTTGTGTGTAATGAAAATTTGTGAGGTTAGGGACATTTTTCTGTCAGTTAACTACAAGGGCAAAGTGCATTATGAACAGATTTATTTTTTCAAAGTGAATTTCAATATTTGAAAGCATTTTTATGGCGTTAAATGATTCGTTTTTGTGAAATACCTAAAATTACTGAACAAAAATGTCAGTACAGGTTAATATTCTCAACTGTCCAATCATAGACAAAGTCATCTTACTATTCAAAGGTTTTTTGGAATGTTGAAAAAGTTTACCAAAGCTTATTATGTAATTATTCGGCTGGCCGTGGAAGTTTGACACGCACCGCTGTGTGTAATGAAATTTTGTGAGGTTAGGGACATTTGTCTGTCAGTTAACTACTACGACAAAGTGCTTTATGAACAGATTCATTTTTTCAAAGTGAATTTCAACGTTTGAAAGCATTTTTATGGCGTTAAATGATTCGTTTTTATGAAATACCTTACATTACTGAACAAAAATGTCAGTACAGGTTAACATTCTCAACTGTCGAATCATAGACAAATACATCAAACTAGTCAAAGAATTTTTGGAATGTTGAAAAAGTTTACCAAAGCTTATTATGTAATTATTCAGCTGGCCGTGGAAGTTTGACACGCACCGCTGTGTGTAATGAAAATTTGTGAGGTAGGGACATTTTTCTGTCAGTTAACTACAACGACTAAGTGCTTTATGAACAGATTTATCTTTTAAAAGTGAATTTCAACATTTGAAAGCATTTTTACGCCGTTAAATGATTTGTGAAATACCTAACATTACAGAACAAAAATGTCAGTAGAGGTTAACATTCTCAACTGTCAAATCATAGAGAATGTCATCGAACTAGTCGAAGGTTATTTGGAATGTAGAAAGAGTTAATTCATATTAGAAAATTATTCCAAAAATGAGTTATCCACTCATTAATATTGAGGAAAACATTTTTGTTACTGTACCACTAAAGAATTAGTGGAAAGAGACAAATCAGAAGCTGTCTCAAAAGTTCTATACATCCGATAAAAACAAAAGAAATACTGTTGAAAATTTAGAAACAATTGATCAAAATCTTTTTAGCAGGAGGTGAACTTACCAAGAAGAAAGTTTTTTATTTGATGTGTATTATTTTTAAAATCAGTTTGAATTATCTTTTCTTTATTGTTTTGGTCTTTATTAATCTTGAACGAGTATACTCTTTAAATCCGCTTTTATCAATTTATTATCGCAATTGTTTCGTTGAAACAGTTGTTGTGAAAATAAATTAATTTAAGCGGGGATAAAGTGCATACTTAAATTATTATGGTTTTTATTATGTACACAATCCTCTCGAAACCGGCAGTATATTATGGTTTTTACTGTTTTAATGCGTTTTATTTTATCTTGTGAATCATGCAAATAAAAAGTTATGCAATGAAACTCTTAAATGAGGGTTTGTTTAACATACTGGCTTTGTCAGTATTAATGTGATGTTAATAGAAGAAAGAAAACTTTGAATACTTCAATTGAAAAGTTTCAGTGATTTTTGCTTAGCATGTGAAAACTATAGGACCTTTTCTATGATTTTCTCTCTTGGAGAATATTCGTTCTTATAATATTGTGTTACGTATAACAATATCTTTTATCGAATTATCCTTTGTTCATTTAAATGGAAATTGTATGAAGTTATGAAGAGATACTGTGAATGTCATGCATTGGGTTAAAAATTTACCTTGTTTGTGGAATTCTTATTCAAAAGTCTGAAAAAAAGTTTGGTTAAATGTTTGGTGGATTGATTTTGTTCTTCTAGCATTTTACCGGTGTTTTCAAACCTTTTTACTCTTTTTCAAAAAGAAGATTGCTTGGCGTATCATTTTAGTGGCGAAAACCTCGAATACTGCAGACACTAAGTGCGCTACATTTACCTCATCACCGTTTTTGTAAAAAAGAGTGACTGAACAAGAGCCAGGCCACTGACTGACATAACCCCCGCACCCCTCGGATTCGTTGTGTTCAGGCAGTAGTCAAAATAATTATAAACTTTGTCTTGAAACAACTTGTATTAGATTTTAAACTGATAGTTAGTTGTTTTGGTTCTTCTATTATTTAACGATCAACCTTTTGTTTTCACTGATTATATTTTTAGGTTCGGTGGGCCGATCTGGAGGAACGAAAGCAACAGGAGAAGATGAGAGCCATCGGCTTTGTAGTAGGACAGACTGATTGGGATAGGATGATGGATCCTACAATGGGCCAAAGTGCCCTTACTCAGACAAAATATATTGAGAAAGTACAAAGAAGACGATTCTAATTTCCTTTGAAAGTATTGTAAGAATCTGTTTCGTACTTGTTTTTTTAACTATCCGGAATATTCCTCGATTTGTACATAAATCTGATTAGTTATAGGAAGGGGAAATAATTGTATTCTAAATATTGTATTGTTCTGAAATTTTTTTTCTGTATTATAGTAATAAAGTATTTGTTCGAAATTTATTTGTTTTAATTTTGGTGTGTATAGTCCGTCCACGAAACTTTGAGCTGTCGGTTGACCATGACAATTTGACATATTCCACTGTGTTTATTAAAATTTTAGGTTATGTTGTTTATTTTCTTGTCAGATTGATACGCAATGTTGTCAATATAGCATAGAGTTCTCTGATAACGCGGAAGCTCGTCGGACGAGGCCGGGTGCATTCGGCAACGTTGACTTTGTTCATCGTTATGACATCAAATACTGCCAATCTCAGATAAATGAACAAACGTCTACTTTGCGCTCAATAATATGTGAACGGAGTATAGCTGTAAGTTCGAGTTAGTTGCGAAAAGATGGTTGTTCCTAGGGGAACAGTGTGCTATCGTTTCGCCCAAATATCTGTCATTTTCGAATTTTGAGCCGGGAGTGGTTGGACTCGCTCATGAAAAATCTGAGGTCCAAAATAATTGTGTGTAATTTTTAGGATAGGTTTTAGTTTCGAATTCCGCGTTTGAGTTTGTTAACGGACCAAATAGATCAAGTAGTTTTCGAGTTATTGACGTTTTGAAACTTTCATTATTTTTCCGTTCATCTTGGGAAAACGATATATCAAATTTGAATAACCTGATAGCAATTGATTTCATCTTATTTATTTAGGTTTGATATTTGAACATGAAAGTTGACTTTATAATGAATAGAAGACACCAGTAGCTCTCAGGATAATCAAATTTGATTTATTGTTTTCTTAGAATGGACAAAAACGCACAAGCTTCTGACTTCAAGACAGGACCTTTCGAGTTTTTCGAAAAATCGATTGGTATTTAAAGGGTTTTCCAGTGTGTCATTTTGATTAGCCCGCTATTTCGGTAGATTTCACGTTTGAAGTTGTCATTATTTGACAAGTAGAAACTACTCCATTAATGAAAATGGAACTATAGACGCTTCAAGAATGCATTGAAATTATTAAAATTCAGTATAAAAAAGGTGAAAATTTGGTAGAGACGGTTCGTAAACCGAACATTTTTGGGTCGTCGTGAATCACCTTGTCAGACCGTAATAAAGAAATTGGTGGAAAAATTCGAGCTGCTGGGATAAGTTAGTGATGTGAAGAATAAAAACCTTGCACGTCGCTCAAGAACAACCTAGAATATTGCTGCTGTATCCGAAAGTGTTGAAGAAAACCCTCTTTACATTCACATAAAAAACTGATTAGTCCAGCGTTTTATTTTTTGTAAAATTGGGTTGATCCCGTTAATAATAAATAATTGTTATACATCCAAATATTGATTTGAACTATTCAAGTTTCTCTAATGTCACTGAACCTCTCCACTAGCTTCAATTTAACAGGAACCTGAGTATATTGGTATTCTTCTTCTGGGTAGAACATTGTTGGCTTTGTTGGTCGTATATCTATTTTTTCTCTTTCGTCTTTTCTTCGCTTCTTACTCTTATTGGTGTTTCTGCGTCTAGTTTGCCTGGTTGTTGTTTCGAAATCTTCTATTTTCACAGTATTTTTACTTCTTTCAGATTCTACATCTTCAGCAAATGTGATGTTGTTGGTTAGTTCACCACCATCGTCACCTTTTCTGTTTGAGTTTCTGATAGTGCTTGCTGTAGTCTGCATTTGCATTACTATGGTGGTTGGGTTCATTTGGTTGATATGCTCTTGTATGCAATTTTGCAACATGTTCAGAAAAAACATGAATGATAAGAGCGTCAGTGCGTTCATGGCCATGCTTTTCTTCTTTTTCTTGCTGGAAAAGAAATGCATGTTTGGATATTTGAGAAATAAAATAGGACAAAGTAATTTTAGCTGGATCAGTTTAGTATACAGTGGAACTTCCTTATAACGAACGTCTGTATAACGAATTTCATGTTAGAAACACCCTCTTAAACGAAGTACATTCTCTGTATAACGAAATATTCAAAGAACATCACTCTTTGAATGGGTATTGGTAAGAAGGTATAAGGGTGGGTTTATTTTGAAGTTTTCCCGGACGTACGTAATAAATACCGACCTTAACTATATCATTACGGCGGGCAGAGAGATCCTTCTGAAACAGTTTTAAATACACCCCAGGCTGTTTGGTTCCAATATAACCATTACGCTAGTGTGAAAGTTGTGCGAAAATGTCTAAAAGCAAGTGCTTAAGTTTGAATGATAAACTTAATACTTAAATTTATCAGTGAAGTCGACTTCGACATTGCCGACTATAGGAAGAAATTTTTTTTTCAACGAAATTTCTTTAGAACGAATTGTTTGCGGATTTAGCGGTTTCGTTCTAGGGAAGTTGCACTGTAATTATAATAGGAAGCATTTGAACATTTATGTTCCTTGTATAAATCACGGAAATATTTTGAACGGTTGGAGTCTATTGAAACCTGCCTTCAAAAATGTTAGAATTCTGGGAGAATGAGAAGATAAACGGTCAGTTGCCAAAGTCCATTATCATTTATTGAAATATATGCTCCATTATATACGTTCTCTCAAACAATTTTGGAATTATTGATTATATTATGTTGACATTTATTTCGTTAAATTATAATTGTTTTTCCTGCAACTATAAATTATAGTCCGTTCACGAAAGTTTGAGTCGAATTTGGCATATTCCACTGTGTATCTTTAAATTTTAGGTTATGTTGTTTATTTTCTTGTCAGATTGATACGCCATGTTGTCAATATTGCATAGAGGTCTCTGATAACTCGCAAGCTCGTCGGACGAGGCCGGGTACATTCGGCAACGTTGACTTTATTTTACGTTATGACAGCAAATACTGCCAACTTCAGATAAATAAACAAACGCCTACTTTGCGCTCAAACTTTCGTGAACGGACAATGTGTTTCGTTTTATCCTGAAATTATTTTGACCTGGTATTAATTCCAAAACAGAACAAAAATTATTTAGTTGTTCTATTCATGAACAAGATACAAAAATTGTTTAATTGATTATTAATTAGCTTAAGATCCACCTAATTCTTGAGGTGAAAATTCTTGGACCTCCATATTAATTAAATATCAAAACGACCTGTTTATTCGCTGTGAAGATTAAAGAATTCTAATTGTTGAATTGAAACAATCTATCATTTTTGCTTAGGGTAAAAATGTTGTTTTCCTGCATTTATAAATATTTGTTCTGTGGTTTTACCACAGAACAATCTATGGTTTTACAATTTCATGATTGAGATCATAGATTTGATTATATTTCTGTGATCATGGTACATAGAAAATTTTGTATATACCGTGATTCTCGAGTTATCATAGAGTTTCGTGTTTTCTATTTTCATTTTCGAATACATCTATGAACATGAATTCGGCGATTCATAGAAAATATGGTTATTATCGTAAAGAACATTCATTATTCAGTTATTCAGACAAGAATTTGTGTATGATGGAAACAGGATTTCAAGTGCAATCCTACTGAATTCTAATTTTGGTAAGTGAAATTTTGGAATTGAAAATCAGTTTTATATCTCACCTATAGTGATAATGATGATATCCACCTCCAGAATGTCCAGAAGAATGATATCCACCTCCGGAATGTCCAGAAGAACTGTAATGCGTTCTATCCAATAAAGTAACAGTGGCGGCCGTAGTCACTATTTCTGGATTAGGGGTAAATTTGCCTATGAAGGCACTGAAAGGGTTAAGATTTAGCGCCATGAGGATCTGAACAAATTCGCACTGATCATCACAAGCTCATCTCAACTGTTTGTCTTTGCGTTTACTGTTAGTAAATGTATAAGACAACGCATCTCTTCTGCTTCGTTAGCGCGAATAATGGTTGGAATTACATGTTTCGGTGGCGTTTTGTGTCGCCATTCTAGGGCGAAGGGGCGTTAGTTTTGGATCGCTGGATATTGTTTTTTCTAATTTGATAATTATTGTCAAGTGTGGTTTTCGTTTTAATACCATCATTAATTGTTTACGGTTACATTAAGACCTTTATAAATAGTCACAGAACTTATTATTCACTGTTATCTTATGTACCAAGGGCATTTTGAAAGGATGATGAATGAATGAATGTTATCTTATGGTATGTATATCATTTTTCGCCGTTATGCTTAACGTTTCGGCAAGCATTTTCTTGTTGTATTTGATAATAGTTTTTGAAACTTTGTTTCTTTATCAATACTATTGTTCTTTTTCTCGTACCCCAGTCGACAAATTTGAAGTTTTTTTTAGACATGGTGTAGCTTAAAAATATTGGAACGGCCTAAAAATTTGTCTCTGATAGTTCAATAAATTATTGGGAAACCCAGAGTTATTTTCATGGCGCTTTTATGGGATTTTAAAAGATTAAAGATGTTTCCTTCAGTACCTCTTCGTGTCGGTCATTCGTTTTCGAATAAAATGGAATTAATTCCGTGAAACTTGGTAAAGTTGTGGGTCATCCAGTATTCCAATGCGGGCGTCCATGAAAGGAAGCCGGCAAAACATCAAAGAATTTCATATCGATACTCTATGGATATACTATATAGTCCGTTCACTAAACTTTGGGCTGTCGGTTGGCCATGGAAATTTGGCACATTCCACTGTGTATATTGAAATTTTTAGGTTATGTTGGGCATTTTCTTGTCAGATTGATACGCAATGTTGTCGATATAACAAAGAGTTCTCTGTTTCGTCGGACGAGGCCGGGTACATTCGGCAACTTTGACTTTGTTCATCGTTATGACAGCAAATACTGCCAATCTCAGATAAATTAACAAACGCCTACTTTGCGCTCAATAACATGTGAACGGAGTAAACTAATTTTTTTATTGCTTCGGCTTCCTTCTGTTCTGCATACCACAGCAACTAAAGAACTAAATGTGAAGAGTGCATCTCCAATTCAACAGGAAATTCTTCAAGACAATAATTACTACAAATAATTTACTAGGGTAAAATGAGAAAGTGGACATTTTTTCCCTCCAGTACTGATTTGATAATGATGAATTCATCGAAAGTAAAATCAATTCTAAGAAAAAAAAATGTTTAAAAACAGAAGCAGAACTAAAATTCCAATTAAATGTTCAAATAGTCCTTGTTGTTGAGACAAACAGTAGATGAATCTACTGAAAAAGGGATAATTTCGTATCACTGACGAGATTCGGCATCACTTCTTGATATTTTGGCACAGAATTTGATTTACTTTTCAATTCATCAGGATTTGTGCCAAACAACCAACTGGTTTGCACAGTGATATGAGTTTATCATTCTTCAAGAGATCAGTTTTTGGCTCACCAACGTGTTTTATTCGAACATTTAGTTTATATTTGTTTCTCTTCATTTGCCAAATATTGAAATTTGTTTGCGTTTTCAACATTTTTTATTTTCACCTTTTTAGTTTTATTTTCGATGACTTTATCATTCTCGAGCCAAAAAACTTATTTTAGCTTGATAATTATTTGTATCATACATTGAATTCACATGCAATGATTCAAAGAAGGCTGTCATGAGGGATTTTCTGTTCCATTGAAGCTGCACTCAGTACCGTCTTTAATTAGTTACTGTTGTAAGCAAACTGGTGAAGATTAGCGATTGTAATAGCATTGTATGAAGTTTCCTTCTTAGACAATGGTAATAGTTCTCACTAATCTCTGTTTGAAGGCAGAAGTGGCAAAACCGTCGGCCGTCTAGGCAGAAAATGTAAATCTCCACTACATACTTCATTTTACTTCAGTTATTGGATATGACAAAGCGCTTATAAGTCTCTCAAAAAACACATCGTAGTTTGCGAGGTTTCATAAATTTTCAATAAACAACATACAAGTAAAAAAACTTTATTTCAAGATGTTCCACAGTTTCGGCCAAAGCCAAAAAAATCACTAATACTGATCTGAAAAACTTACATTTCCTTTCGTTTCTCTCAGTCAACAGTCTTAAATAGAATACAACAAAATACTTAAATATCTTGACACTAATTTCTAGTTTCGTCCCAAACTTCATCTTAATTAGGGTGGTAGAAGATACAATTCGAATAATTGATGAATAAAAAAATAAAAGGGATACAAGCAAAAAATAATTATAATATATAATTTGTAGTAAGTTATTTTAGCTTTTTTTCTACATCTTATTATTTCGATTCCCGATTTTACCTCAATGACTAGCTAGACATTTCCAACGTTTCAAATTTGTACAAACTTAAATAAACCAAAGTGTATGTTCGAAGAACTAACAACAGACAAAATTGTTGTATAAACGATTCTAGCGATTCCAATTTTGGAACCTATCGTTATTGTCACCCATTGGTGCGGTAGCTTTACCGGTGCTTTCAATAAATAAAGGTATCTATCATACAAATAAATTATAAGGATCTAGTAGACGTATCTCTTCAAGCATCGCGACAATCCAAGTAGGCTTGATGGCAGTTGTCACCTGCCCTACCCCTTCTACCTGCTTCGTATAACACGCTAAAACCGGTTGAACTTGTCCTGTCGACCATGTAGCTGGCAGCGTAGCTGTAAAAGAGAGGATTGAGTGATTTGAATAAGAAATAATGCGTTTAAAGGAACGCAGTTATATTAATATAAATAATGAAAGCAGAGAATAATATTAATTGATTAAAATCAACGAATATTAAACTCATACTTCTTAGATAATCACGTCAACGTCCAAAGAATATGAAATGTGGTAATATCAATCAGAGCATCCATAGATAGCTATAGCTATTTCTCCCTATTGGGGCTCGCGTTAGTGTGAAGAATAGCTCTGAATGATAGAGAACTTTACTTCGATTTGGCGCTCATCTTCTGAGTATAAACAGAAACAAGACGCCATCTCTGGAGACCCTCGCGAACACCTACCTTCGATGCATGAATTTTGAACGAATTAGCAGATGTTTATACTGTTTTTTAATATTGGTTGATTTTTAACTATTATTGATATTATATTCTGCTTTAATTGTTTATATTGATTGATTGTTTCTAATGGTAACGTAAAAGTTATTCAATCAACTAGTTTATTAGGTACTGACAGCGATTAATGGTCGAGATATTTTAAGGCGCGGGCGGAGCAAGCGCGTTGATAGTTCTAGACCAGTAATGGCTCAATTAATAAACGAGTTGATGACAAGATTTTTCCGTCGACAGTATTATGAATCGAGTTCTTGATTGAAATGCATTTCTATGTTTCAGTAAATATGTAACATTACTCGTATTACTCTTGAATTCTTTATATTCGGTTACCCATGACTATTGCATATTCAAATAGGAGAAATCACACATTAAAATGTCATTATTGATCAATTTTGCGTACGTTAAACTGAGCTTCTTTTTGAACTCAAGAAAATATCAGTTATTATTATTTTAATAATTCCGAATAAACCTCTCATATTACGTGAACCTTCAACGAAGTATCTAGAGGTTTTTCCTTTTGTTATTCGGACAAATGGTAGACGGCTGATTGCAGTTATTCACCCTTTGGTCGACTACGTGGAAATATAGAGAATAAGGATTAGTTGTGAGGATTTTTCGTGTCTGCATATCACCGAAATCAATACTTCAAGCAGAGGAGTCTCAAAGTGCCTCGTGTCATTCAGAGCTATCTCTCTGCACTTAAGAGACCCAAAAGGTTGAAACAGCTGTCTCTATATGCTCTGGATGATACCTTTCTTTTAAGAAAAAAATTGTAGCGTGCTCTAACGTATCCGTACTCTGAGAATATTTTACCGCATTGTCAAAACACGGTTCCGCGACATTCCAACCAATCTCCGCTGGTTCAACTTACTTTCCAAGATGACAGAAGAGCGAAGATTGTCCTACGTCCATGGCACACTCCCTGTTAGCTTCGCAGATGGTCTTTTGTTGACATGGAACGCTCAGTGCGTTGACAGATTTGACGTAACCCTTCATCATGGTGATACCAGCCACTGCTGCTTCACTCATGGAGTCTCTCCTACCGATGTTCCTGGCCATCATTGATCTGTGTGAGAATGAAGTCTTCAGGGCGTTGAGGAGGGTCATAAGGATGTTGACGAACTGAAAGAAGAAGCGTTGGAACGGAAATTAAACAGCTGCATATACAAGAGAGCTAGTGTTGAAGAAATGAAGATAAAGTCCAGTGTTGATATAATGTTTCGTTGAAATAAGAGTGAGTTAGTCTTAATTCTTCTTCTGATCAAGTAACTTGGAATATTCTGGATGTAATCTAGCTATAATCGTATAGATCGTGATCCTCAATGAGTTACTGTGAATGATTCGACAATATTTTAAGAATGTGGAAAGGATACTGTGAGAATCTATAATATATTTCACCAAAGTATGAAGGGAGTAAAACTTTAGCCCCACCTTCTTCATAGAACATTCGTTAGCTGTCGTTCATATTCGCAAACGACCGGAATTTGTTGGAGGTTTATTGGACAAGTAAAGAGAGGTCGTAGCGATAGGGGGCAAAGGTTTCCTTCACTTCATACTCTGCTGATATAGACCATAGTACCCTTTTATTTTAAATATCAGTAGATAAGCAAAGAGACTCCTTGCTCATTATGATTTTGGGATTAAATAACTTCTATTGACTTCAGCAAATTGCATGAAGAGTTTCATAGCTAGACCACATTAAAATAGTCCCAGTGCATAAAATACGTGATTCCAAAAGTTAAATCAGTAAGATCTAACATAATCAACATTGGAGTTTTATATACAACTTATTTTAATTCGTTAAAAGTAGCTATATGGACCCGAGAAAATTGAATTGAGAAAGTACAATGTGTTTGAGTTTTATATACATACCTCACCAGCTTGTTTAGCTATAGCGTTCACCTGCTGTGGGTCCCTGCCTCCCAAAACTGCGGTAAGCACTCCAGCCAGTATACCCTGTGCAATGCAAGCCTCTACTAGTGCTATATTTCTTATTTATATACAACTATAATGCTACTAAGCCAAAGCCTTATGTGAAATAACTTGCAACCGATAATATTAGACGTTTTAAATAAGAAAACCCAAGTTTAATTCTTCGATTGGGTATATTAAGGGTGTCCCCCATGGATCTATCTAAGGTCCCGTGAATTTCAGTATGTAAAATAAAGATTTTGGAGTGTATTTAAAGTGATTACGTGTGACAGTTTCTGGTACTATAATCTTGACCTCAAATTGATTTATTATATTTACAGTTACTTACAAACCATAACCCATATAGTGTAATTATTGAATTCTTTCATTATGTGTTTGCTATGTGTGAAAACTGACGAATTGTTGTTGTAAATTTATTGGAGGTTAGAGAGGATGTCCAAAAAGAGTAAAGATCGAGATTGTAAATTGAAAAAAATCACCCATAACACCACTCGAATAATGATGTTCAAAAACGAAAAAAGAATCATAATTACAAATAATTGGTTCAGTGAGTTATTGAAAAACTGATTATCAATCGTAACTTTCTGGACAATTTCGCAGAAGGAATTTGAGTTGAGAAAAACAAGATGCAAACTTTTTGATTTTGAGCCCATAACCCTTTCTGGACAATTTGAAGAATACCATCATAAACGGGAAGTACCAGTTGAATTATTATTGAAAATTTAAGTCTGTAATAACATATTCTGTGATCTAACCTGCATTGGCGAACCACCATTGTCTACTTTGTCGATGCCTTCAGAGGAGGCACCTCCACCCAAGATGGCTGTCAAGATTTTGAGACCTGCGGCGAGGAGGTTTGCCCAAGGAGATGGTGCCACGCTGTTGTCATCCAGACCATCTGATTTGTTGGGACCAGTTGCGGTGCCAGGGTTGAAGATCATCTGCATGACCATGCCTGTAAGAGGGGAACTGTTGATAATGCCTTTACCAACAGGAGGATCGTTTAAAATGCGAAATTTGGTATGCCGAAATTAAAAGCTGTGCAGTTTCATTCGACTAATCTAATTTTGGGTTCTAAAGTTTAATTTTGGTGTCTTCAGTATGTGTCCTTAGTGAATACTATGCTATTGAGGATGTTTACATCATTTATTTTTCTGCTGTACGTTTTAGAGCAAAGTTCTTTAAAAAAAAACTGAATGGTTCTCTATAGTGACTCCATTTTACTGGTAAAACTACGTTGTGTCAGAGGAACTTGCGGATTTGAAAGTTTCAATTAAATGATTATTAATTAATGATTATTTTTCTATTATCAAGTACAACATTAAAAGTTTATATTTAGACAATTTTAAAGATGACATCTGATAAATGATGTTCATTATTGTCAATACATTGCGTTTATTGATTTTGTAAATATCGGACCATGTCTTGCATTTCGTTCGGTATGTTGGCGATTGTCAAACAGAATAAGAAGAGGTTCAACGCACATCATCGCCATGAATATGAAATAATGAAAAAAGAAAATAATATTAATCGATTGAATTCAACCAATATCATACTTCGGAGCTAATCTCGTCCTCGTTCAAGACAAAATGCAAGGAGTGGTATCAAACAGAGCACCTATGGACGGCCATTTCATCCAAATTAGGACTCATCAGCACAGGATAGCTATGAATGATACAAGGTATTTCTTGAAACTAGCGAAATGGCACCTTTCCCTAAGGTATGAATATACCGAAGGCGCCATCTCTAGTTCCATACGAAAACCTTCTTCCATAGCATGAACCTTGACGAAGTAGCGAGATGTTTACCATTTGTCGCATTGGCCGAAGCGTACTTGCATTTCGCAAATTTTACGTCTTCAGTCCACGACACGGTAACGCCAGTTGACACCGTAGTAAATAATAAGTAGTGGTTTAACACATAACATCGCCATGAATATAAAAATAATGAAAGCAGAGAATAATATTAATCGATTGAAATCAACCAATTTCAAACTCATACTTCGGAGCTAATCTCGTCCTCGTTCAAGACAAAATGCAAGGAGTGGTATCAAACAGTGCACCTATGGATGTCCATTTCGTCCTTATTAGGACTCATCAGCTCAGGATTGCTCTGAATGAAACAAGGTATATTTCTTGGAACAAGCGAAATGGCACCTCTTTAAGGTATGAATATAACAAAGGCGTCATCTCTAGTTCCATACGGAAAACCTTCCTCCATAGCATGAACCTTGAACGAAGTAGCGGGATGTTCACCATTTGTCGCATTGACCGAAGCGTTCTTGCATTTCGCAAATTTTACGTCTTCAGTCCACGACGCGGTGCGCTCAGGGTAACGTCAGTTGACACCGTAGTAAATAATAAGAAGAGGTTGATGCGTAACATCGCCATGAATATAAAAATAATGAAAGCAGAGAATAATATTAATCGATTGAAATCAACCAATATCATACTTCGGAGCTAATCTCGTCCTCGTTCAAGACAAAATGCAAAGAAGTGGTATCAAACCACCTTATTAGGACTCATCAGCACATGATAGCCCTGAATGATACAAGGTATTTCTTGGAAATTAAAGCGAAATGGCACCTTCTTTTAGGTATAAATATACCGAAGGCGTCATCTCTAGTCTCATACGAAAACCTTCATCCATAGCATGAACCTTGAACGAAGTAGCGAGATGTTTACCATGTGATTTCAGATATCTCCATGAACAAATTGTAGAGGGCTAAATCAGGTGACTGTGCTGTGCTGTGCTCCTTGGGGTTTTCACCGCTCCACCACATTCGCCTGATTCATCCCCATTTGTTTTTTATGGGAATATCTTAGATCACATGTTTATAACGATCGTTCCGGGACTCTGGTCCACTTGAAGAACAACATTTCGTTTGGCTATCGCCAACATAACCAACGAAATATTGGACAGAGTTGTCCGATGTTTCCAAAATCAATTAGGGTAGTGTTTTGACAATAATGGACACCATTTGCCAGATATCATCTTTAAAACTATCTAAACATAAACTTTAAATGTTGTACTAGATTCTGGAACTCGAGCAGCCAAAGAAATGTCCATAATGACCCAACAAACACAAAAAATCATAAATCGCGATTCCTATTTTTGAAACAAACGCATGCGTGCAGAAGCTTCTCAAAAAGTTCTACTTACTCAACAGACTGGACCATGAGAAACCTTCTCCATTACCGCCAGAAATTTCGTTGGTTTCCAAATCGTTGCTGAGGTCATCTAAGGCAACCTTCTTGATAGCATTTGGCTTTTCAGCAAATTTCCTTTCTTGCCTTGGAGACGGCAATTGAGGGCTATCTGATGGGAGATTTGAAGGGAGAAAACCACTTTGCATCTCATGCGTTGGTATAATATTTGGGTACGAGAATGTGCTCACTATGGAACTCGAAACTAAAAGGCTGAACAGCAACCATCCTCTCGTTTGTTGATGCATCTGAAAGAAATAGTATTCTAATAAATTTTCCTCTATGAATACGAGGATAACACATCCCTTCTCTCATTGAATCACAGATAAATTCCTCTTTTTCTGTGTTCTATGTGGATTCAACCATAGAATATTATTCTCCATTCTATGGATTCGACCACAGATTGCAGAAAATATCCTGTTATCTATGATATTGACATAGATGATATAATCTTCTATGTCGAATTCACAGATATCAGAGTATATTATCTGTGGTCAAGATGCATAGAATCTTGATAAATGGGTATGTGTCGGAACATGCGATTCAATTTTATCACATCAAATGAAATTCTCCAATCTGAATAACAGGTGGAAAGTATCTCAAATGAGGCTCATCACGAAATAGTAATTTCAGAACAGTTATGATTTGGAACGATAACAGCCAGTAATATTTGCATTAAAGAGATGACCGACTTCTAGAAAGTGTGCTGGCCAAATTGGGATCGAGAATGCGCCCATGTTGAAGTACGACATTCATAACTGAACATAGAGTATTTGGGTTGACTTTAATTTCAAAGTATCATGCATCGTGTTCGATTGCTTCATGCGGAATCAACAGGAAAACACGATAGTAATTGTTATCGGTCAATATGCGTGAGACTTTTTCTTTCATGAGGATTTTCCTGCGAAAATTGTCGTTTAAATCTGGGCCGCGACTTTGTTTACCGACCTAATGTCAAGATTGAGGTCGCGTAACGGAGTCTTCAGTGCTGCAAGGACAAGGTTATAAAGTTGAGACAAGGCGGTGTACCTTTAAATATGCGGCGCATTCCTTTCATTTCCTTGATGTAGGACCGTTTTTTCGAGAGACGACAGAGTGAACAGCTGATATAAATAATAATAAATATTCAAATTTAAAAGGAGTAGATGTGTCAGGAATGCAAATCATCAAATATTTAGCTCCTTCTTGTTCAGAGCTAATAAAAGAGCTAGGTGAAAGATTTACTGAGCTCTGTCAAAGTGGAAGCGGAGATTGCCTGCGATCTTTAGAAAACTTAATGGCTTCAAATAAGGAATGGAGTTTCTTTCCATTTCACCATAAATTCATTTCTCTTCATTGTCAGCTCGACTTATATCGAAGTAGGCCTTACTTTTCGCTTTTCTATAATCAATTTGATGTAGAAGTGTGTAGCATCTATCTATTATGTGTTATTTAAGTCCAATATTTCGGTTTTTGCATAACTTTTGCAATAACCATGCGATGACAGATAAATTTAATCATTGGACAGCCCTTTTGTGTTCATTTCTATGTGCACATTCGAAATCATAGACATAGAATATAATCTATGCTCGAAACATGGCGGTTTATCAAATTATCCAAAACTTGCAATAAGTGCAATAAAAATGTGTTTTCTAAGTGGAACTCTTGTGACATCTGGATGCCTGAAGTGTCTTTTATGCTATTATTGAAGTGATATGAATAGAATTTATATGAAACAATGGATATTGTCACTGTCAAGCTTTCTGAATTCGATGATTCTTCCGTTTTCGCAATTACTTCCAATTGAGGTATATATTATCGAATAAACGAATTTTGAATTCCTTGTATTGTAGAATTTTTCTATTGTTCTTGTCACCTGAACACGATAAACAGCTTTCATTTTCTATATGTCATCATACTATTTTCTATGATTTCACAGAAGAATGAGAAACATAGATATTGAAAGTGAATATCATAGAATTGCCGTCTGAGGATGCTTTGTTACGTGTTTCTTCCGTAAGTATTTAAAAAATGCATCCATTTCCTCGTTGTTTTATTCAAAATGAGAATTATAAACGTATCGGTGATTAAATCTGGGTCCGACCCAGCCGAGTAACTATGTAGTTGAGGAACCTTAATAATTACTCTTCAAGATCATCGAACATTTCTTGGCCTACTATACCGAAAGTGACCCCGTTCTTCAAAATCCGATAGTTTGTCGGCGCATAGAGTTGGATTGTTGGAAGATTTTCACCGCAATATTTACTATACCGGTTTCTGTTCATATCTATTGAACTTCGTACATTCGATTTGTTATGACCATAGAAAATGATACTTCTTTTGATGAAGGAAGAGATTTTCTGCGATCTTGTAACAACAGAAAACAATTTTTGTACTTTTTTATTTAGTTGTGGGATGGTGCGTTGCGTAACGTTTTCGCGTTTGCGATTTTCTTCTCCGCCCTGTCAATTTATGCAAAAAATTAGTCATCTCTCATTGTTAAATACCCTCTGAATCCGCATTCTTTTCGATGATTCAAATTTGATACCGCCAACCATCGATTTTATTGACTCTACAAGATCACTTTCTCCTAGACGGAACTCGACCATTTTTTGTATATTCAATAAAGTTTTTTCGATGACGTTTCTAGTATAAGAGAGCTCTGAAAGAATGCAGCTGCGCTATATATTCCAAAGAATCACGATGACAGTTTCTTGTTTCTTCTATGATTTCACTTTCTCAGAATGTTTTATTGTTTATTTTCCCGAGAACGTTGACTTTGCTCTAGATATCTTTGTGTTTTTGGCTTTTTGATGTACAGTAGGGAGGCTTTCAGAGTGAATCGTCACTTGCTGACAGAAAAATTCTTCCTATATCCCTATGAACTATTTGAAAGTTTTAAACATAAGTAACCAAAATGAAATTTTTACTGAACAGACTCAAGTAAAATATTATATTGGTGCTTCAATCTTTTTTCAAACATTATTATCTATCTATGGAACTTATGTTCTGTACCGATTCGTTTGATCTGTGTTCTGCTGCATAGATATATATGCAATTGATCTACCGGTCAATATGAACTACCGGTTCAATTTATCTACCGAAAAAGTAGATCTTTTGCAAAGTAGCTCGTCCGTCCTCCGAAAAATTTCATGGTCATCTATTTTTGTAGAATTTGAATTACATTCTCAACCATGAAATATTTCGGTTTTTTCATTTCCTTCTGCTTGTTAACTGGGTTGAAACGCTTCGCAAAGATGATAACATCGAACTGATTAAAACGTATAAGTAAAAACAAGATGATCTACTTGCAATTTAGATAACTGTTCTTCGGCACCTCTGCGTGCGTTAATAGGTTTAAAAAATAAATAATTAATAAGTCATCGACACTTGGGAGTAATTATTGGATACAGATAGTTAACGAGGAAAGGTAATTTAGGAAATATTATTAGGTTCTTAATTTACTTGTCTAGTGTACTTATATCGGTAGTTATAGCTCTCATTAATGATGTGAATATATCGTGTCAGCTGATGAGGGTGAAAGATGAGGAATATTATTGGAAATCTATAACTATAGTCCGTTCACGAAAGGTTGAGCCGTCTGTTGGCCATGGAAATTTGACATATTCCACTCTGTATATTAAAATTTTTGGTTATGTTGTTTATTTTCTTGTCAGATTGATACGCAATGTTGTCAATATAACATAGAGTTCTCTGATAACTCGGAAGCTCGTCGGACAAGGCCGGGTACATTCGGCAACGTTGACTTTATTTAACGTTATGACAGCAATACTGCCAAATTCAGATAAATAAACAAACGCCTACTGTGCGCTCAAACTTTCGTGAACGGACTATAGTTCCTTCAAAACGAAGACTATCAATAGAAATTTATATTCATTTATTTGCTTACTTTGATTAGATAACGAGCGCTCAAAAAACACCATTAATTACATATTAAGTCATTATGTTTTTCTACCGTTCTTGTTGCGAATCTGATTATTGCATCCAAAAAAAGCTTGTTCATTATGTTTCAATAACGAAGAAATCGAAAAACCCTAAAAAAAAGTCAGGGATGATCGAAAACTATAGAAAATACAACGAGGCCATCTGAATGTAGTTTGATGTGAATCATCTATTGGAAGTCACTATCTTGACAACCCTGTATATAAATAACATTTGATTCCGATTGAGCCCATCTAACTTTGAGAAAAAAATAAAATTTCATATACTGTGCGTAACGGTAGAACCATAGAAAAGATTTGACCCGCAAACTAACACTTTCTGCTGAAAGTTGGAGCGTTTACGACTGGACAGAATTACGCTTGGCGTTTGGATATTTGTTCGAAAGTATTGCACATTGCTTGAACGAATGAATTGCTAGGAAACTGAAAAAAAATCATCTACTAACTGAATACCTTCGTGTTGCTACTTTAATATATTTTTTTGACTGGTAAGTCACCTAAGAAATCAATTGATATTATTCGTCGATGAAAAATTAAATCTGTGATACCCTATCTTATCGAAAAATGTTTATTAACATGCTTTTCTTTTCACCAATTCTCAATTTTTTTTCATGTTGTACCTAACAAGCTTTTTAGTTCCAAATTTAATTTCGTTTTCAGGGGTAACTGTCATAGTTTCAAACTATGAAATCAATACCAGTACCTATATGTATAGACTTCTCTTCAAGATTTTTCAACTTTTTAAATATTTAATTTTGTATAATGAATTCCAAATTCTTTTGAAAGAATAATAAATTGTTCATCTAGTTAGTTACATAAAAAAAACAACGTAAAACGTAATAATATGATACTAGTTTTGTGGTGGTTTATTTACAGTTGTTTTATATATCGTTAGTTTATTACCTTCTATTTATTATTCCTTATTCGATTTTTTTTATTTATGTAAGGAAGTGAATGAAAAATCTGTTGATTCATTCGAAGAGAATTTAAACTTCATACCATCATCAAAACAAATACTAAATTCACAATGACACAAGTAAAACATAAAAATTAACTACCACCAAACTATCAAAATAACTAAAATATAAAACTTAATTTTCGACTTGGTTCGAGACTGACAGGAAGTTAAATAACATTTCTTTGTCTACAAATCATCCCTAGAAAGTTTTGTACCCTTCCAGAAACCATTTAGAATGGGTTTTTGCTCACCTTTCTTGGTATTCTCGCAGCGATAACGAAATGCACAAGTCAACAGGTAATAAGACACTATGGAGATGCTTCTTCACTTGCAGCACTACTTCTAGTGGTTCTTCGATACCTTGAACTTGGGTATATATACGTTGACCCACTTACCTCTTACAGACCTGTGGTTCGGTGCTGAAGAAGATGTTGGACATTCTTGATAAGCGGTTTTACAAATCCAAGACTAGGTTCTGTTGAATCATTGGTGGATGATTGCGTTAATTGGCTGTTTTGGGAAGTTTTGGAATGTTTTTCTAACCGATTCTAGGAAAAAAAGGATTTTTATTGTAGGTGGGGATAGTTTTTTTGTATTGTACAGGGTGTCGCTGAAATACTCGGAAAAATTTCAGAATTTGACTAAAAAATCATTCTTCTCTATTTTTTCAACAGTGGAATGTTTTAATTTTGATTTTGTTTAAGTTCTTAATTGAATTTTCATTTCATTTCGCAAAGGATTTCACCTGTGGACATTCGCTCAACTTGAAATAATTTTTTTCGCTATACGTTGTGTTCAACTGGAATTATAAACAGTTTTAGTCTGACAATTTATTGAAAATGTTGACTAGTTTTCGGCCTTACGACCATCTTCCAGGTGAATACAAAAAGTAACTAAACTAGATCTGAAAAAGGTTCTTTCGCTACACTTTCAACATCTATAATTCTTATGGCGCATGTTCACAACAGTATATCTGATTTAGGGTGTTCGCAAAAAAGCCCTTCGTAAAATGCTCCTTTCTATCAATATATGTTTTTATTGATAGAATCTTCAAACAGTCATTTTGCCTTTTGGAAAATTATATAATGAAATGACATCGTTCTAATGTCATTATATGATGCTCAAAAGCACAGCTTTTGTAAACCTGTGCCACAAAAATAAACAGATGTTGGAACTGGAAGCCTAGTGAAAGAACCTTTATTTTAAAATCTTGCTTAGACTTTAGTTGGTTTTTGACTTTTTGCACTTCTTGGAAGATGGTCGTAAGACCGAAACACGTGTTAGGAACCTAAATAAATTGTGAAATAACAAACTCTGTATATTTATCAGAAAAATAGTTATAATGTTTCACCTAGGACGAACTCGTTCACTTCATTCGTTTTAGGAAAATTCCATTTTGCAAGGTCTTTCATCATGAGAGTTATAATGGCGAAAGATCTATTTCCAGTATAATAAAAAGTTTTCTTTTATGTGACTGATAATCACTATGAATTTCTGAGAGCATATTATATATACAAAGATTTTTTATGAAAATCCTGAAGCCAATAATTCATATAAACTGTACGTTGAACTACCAACTGAAATTCAAACGAAATGAAAGAAATTTCTATCATTACAAGATGACACTGATTTAGATATGGAAAACCGTGCAAAAAATCCATGAATAGCAATATACAGTGGAACTTCCCTATAACGAAAGCGGTAAAACCGCAAAAAAATCGTTATAAAGAAATTTCGTTATATAGAAATCTGTTTCTATAGTGGGCAATGTCGCGGTCGACTTCACTGATAAATTTGAGTTTACCATTCAAACTTAAGCACTTGCTTTCAGGCATTTTCGCACAACTTTACACATTAGCGTAATGGTTAGATTGAAACCAAACAGTCAGGGGTGTATTTAAAACTGTTTCAGAAGGATCTTTCTGCCCGCCGGCGCCTTAATGATATAGTTTAAGGTAGGAATTTATTACGTAGGTACGTCCGAAAATTTTCGGAAAAAACCCACCCTTATACCCAAGGGCGTAGCCAGGAATTATTTCGGGGGGGGTTTGACATTTTGGCAATTAATTTTGTAGGTGCCGGGAATTGTGAGGGCCGCTTTCTGTAGCAAGTATTAAATGAAAAATAACTCTGAAACATTTCGGGGGGGGGGGGGTGTTTGAACCCCCAAAAGCCCCCCCTGGCTACGCCCTTGCTTATACCTTCTTACCAATACCCATTCAAAGAGCGATGTTCTTTGAATATTTCGTTATACAGAGAATTTACCTCATTTTAGAGGGCGTTTCTAACATGAAATTTGGACTCAGGTGCAATGTCTTGTACGAAATTCGTTATACAGACGTTCGTTATAGGGAAGTTCCACTGTAATTTGAAAAATGTCTTATTTTTTACCCCGAAATGAGGCCAGTTTCATTTCGTTTTCGGTTGAAAATTTGCGAATCTCAAACATTTCTGTGAAATGATAGCTCTTTTGATCCAATTCTGTCATTGGAACCATCACTGTACACATGAGACATAATTGTAGTCAACCTGGTGCATCGACACCAATTCTTTTTCGGTCTGAAGAATTCCCTGTCACAACCGCAGCACCGATGGAAGACCAAATCGCAGGTGAAAGTTTTCTTAGAACAAGTGCGGGTTTTTCTTATTCATGCCATTGGATGAATCAGTTGGAAAGAGGCTGAATTTTGAGAATGACCAGGAACTTACTACAACTGATCAGACTTCTATGATTGTAGCAATCCTTAAAGTTCAGCTGTGATTTAAGAAAATCAATAACAGTGAAACTTCCCTATATCTATAACGAAAGCGCTAAATCCGCAAGAAAAATTCGTCATAAAGATTTCGTTATACATAAAATTTGTTTTACTGATAAATTTGAGTTTATCATTCAAACTTAAGCACTTATTTTAGACATTTTCGCACTACTTTCACACTAGCGTAATGGTTAGATTGAAACCAAACAGCTAAGGGTGTATCTAAAACTGTTTCAGAAAGATCTCTCTGCCCGCCGTAATGATTTAGTTTAAGGTCAGGATTTATTCGTACGTCCGGGAAAAATTCGGAAAAACCTCATATATACCTTCTTACCAATACCCATTAAAAGGGTGATGTTCTTTGAATATTTCGTTTTAGAGAGAATTTTCTCCGTTTAGAGGGTGTTTTTTAGCATGGAATTTGGATATAAGGTGCAATGTCTTGTACGAAATTCGTTATACAGACGTTCGTTATAGTGAAGTTCCACTGTAAATCTTTCATTGAAATCACAAAGGAAAATTAGAAGGCAAAGTTGAAGATAACAAAAGACTTACAACTCTTATATTTACACTTTTTTACATTAGGTACCCCAAGATTCATGTGAAAAATAAAAAAAAAATTTGTTTTTATCTTTACAAAAAAATTCTACGAAGTTTGCTGGAAACTTATTGCCTTTTTTGTACCAAAAATACCGTAATGTTTTCGATCTAAATATTTTTTTTTTCACTTTATGTTGACTAAAAATCGAAAAATCACCCTCATTTTTATTATTTAGGTCAAAATACCAGCGTTTCTGAAAAAAACTTCAGGATTTTCGTTCGCTGAAATAACTTTTTTCTCATAGTATAAAAAAATACATTTCTATGTTAAAGGTTCTCTGAAAATGCATTAACATTGCTGCAGCTGTAAGACTGGATGTAATATTTTGAAAGTTGGCTGTCGAAAACATGGCTTGAAATGCACAAATTTATGCTCAAGTTGTTTTGTTTCCAGATTGTTCCAGAAAAATTACATTTTTAGCATAAATTTGTTCATTTTAAACCACCGTTTCGACTGCCAACTTCCAAAATGTTACATTGAAATTGTGAACAGGAAATTCTTGATAATGGCTCATTAGTTGAAAGATTGTTAGAAGCTAGTCGCATTAATTTTGCTGAATTTAAGTTTAATTTTGCGATTTCTCTGAAGACGGCTGGCGAATGCTTGCCGAAACGTTGGATAGAACAATCCAAGATAATGGAAACAGCCCAAATAATCTTACATTCAGTTTCACAGCTGCTGCAAAAAACTTTGCATTTTCTAGGAACATTTATCATAGTAATGTATATTCAGAAAGAAGAGATTTTATCTAACAAAAATCCCACAGACTTATTCAAAAACGCTGATATTTCGACGCGAGAATTTTAGATTGAAAACTAGGGTGCTTTTTTGATTTTTAGGCAATATAAGGTGGAAAAATGAATATTTTGAATGAAAAAAATTGCATGATGTGTTTGACATAAAAAGATGAGTTTTCACCAAGTTTCGTATAAAATTTTTTTGTTAAAGATAAAAATAAAAAACAAACACTTGGTATTTTAACTTTTCACATGAATTTTGGGTTGATATAAAAAAGGGGAATGCAAAAGTCTTAGGGCTTCAACCCTGGTCTATTGTGTTATAAATAAATATTAATAATAATTATCGAGCTTTTAGAAAAAATCTTGCGCTTTCGGTTCGACAGTTTCATGTCTCAATAATTTAAATATGAATATTCATTCTACGATCAGCTGACGTTACTGCAAAAAATACTTTTTTTCAAATAGCTCAACGCTATGTCGGTATTCATACAGAATTATAAACGAATAACTGCAATTTATTAACAGTCCGTTTGACCGTTAGCCATCTGAGAGATGATGTGAAAATAAACTATATAATCAATTTACCATGAAAAAAACTGTTCGATGGCCAGATTTTAAGATGATCATCTCTGCAATAACAGATCTTTTCAATGGAGAGGATTTGATAATTTACGATATATTTCCAACGGAATATATAATTGATCTTTGATGGGTATTCAACTCTAGATTTTTGTTGGCTTCTGGGACACTGTATCAGAGTCTCGACTAGATATTTTTGTTTATATAATGGAATGATAATACGCAGAGCATTCTTAAAAAAGTAATTGAGCTGCGCCAAAAAAAATATGTAAACAGGGTTCCTTATGAAAACTTTTATTTACAATCTGGTACCTATTGTATCTATCGAATACTGTATGTAACTGACTTGAAAATTTTCTGGGTTGTTTCATAGCTTCAAGTTTGTTGATTCGATCAGAAAATTTTTTCCAAATAAAGGGTTTTCCAATAAGAGGTGTTATTTCGAATAGCCCGCTATTTCGGTAGATGTCACGTTTGAACCTGCCATTTTTTGACATTTGACAAGTAGAAACTGCGCCATTAATAAAAATGGAACGATACACGCTTCAAGAACGCATTGAAATTATTAAAATTCACTATGAAAATGGTGAAAATTTGGCAGAGACGGTTCGTAAAACTCCAACATTTTTGGTTCGGCGTGAAGCACCTTTTCGGACCACAATAAAGAAATATGTGGAAAAATTGGAGCTGTTTAGACAAGTTAGTGATGTGAAGAATAAAATCCGTGCACGTCGTTCAAGAACAGCCGAGAATATTGCTGATGTAGGCGAAAATGTTGAAGAAAACCCAGGTTTGTCCAGTCCTCGTCGTTCTTTGGAATAAGAGATGATTAATGCTTTTTTATGGCCAAAATTGGATAGTATCATCGTACAATTGGCCACCGAGATCTTGTGATTTAACACCTCGCGACTTCTTCCTTTGGGGTCACGTGAATGAGAAGGTCTACGCCAATAGCTCAGCGTCGATTCAAGACCTCAAAGATGGAATTCTTGAGACTATCGAGGACATAGGGCAGCAACTCAGCTTGATTTGGTTATTGAAATTTTAATTAAAAAGATATGGTCCTGTAAGCGTGGTCGTGGTGGTCATTTGCCTGATATTATCTATTTATTTGTTCATTTTTCTTTGAATATCAAATTAACACCTCTTGTTGGAAAAATTTTTGTTCCGTGAACTGTTCATAATGAACGAATGTATGTGTGTTCTTCTATTTTTGACTTTCGATAAAAATATATCCAAAAAAGAATCTGTATCAAATTTTGCATTAAAAATGGAATGAAGTGCTTCAAGACACTTGAAATGTTGACTTTTGCATTTAGAGGGTCCACTTTGTCTCAACCACCGTATTCACCAGATTTGGCTCCATGCGACTTTTTCCTATTCCCCAAACTGAAGAGGCCAATGAAAGGAACGCGTTTTGCGGGTTTTGCCACAATTGATGGGATAAAGTCAGGATAGAAGAACCAGCTGATGGTCTTACTGAAAATCTCATTTCAGAAGTGATTCGAGGATTGGATATGGATATTGAAAAATAAAAAATAATTTTAATGAAAGTACAGAATTGGCCGTTTTTTAAGAGATTTTGAACACACATAAATCAATTATGAGCATTTCCTGTCTTCAACTATAAAAAAATCTGTAACTGACCTCACCTAACAACTTATCTCGAATGATAATATTTTTCTCTATTCATCATTTATGATGATACAATAAACAGCCCATTCTCGAAATTCTCAATTGATAATAAATTACTTTCTCAGTCAGACCTTTTTTCAATTTTTTTCTGCGCAACGAAGCATAGACAATTAAGCATTCAGGTAATTGGTGCGTTCAGAATAGGGTCATAAAAATTTCGGGCACTAGAGTAAATATGCCCAAACGATTATAACCGAGACTTGTAGATTAAATCATTGAACAATTTCACCTAATGAAGAGATGTGTTAAATATTTTTATAGTGTGCCAAGCTAATGTAGACGCATATACAGTTAGGACATGAGAACTGGTTGCCGTTATGTCGCAGAGCTCTGTTTGTATAATACACTGAATGACATAGAAAATAGAACACCCACAGAAGTTAATTGCGCCTTGCCTATTCAATATTTAAACAAGTTAGATGAAAAAATCATCATCGAAAATTACCAAAAAAGTCCCAAATGACTGATCTTAGTTTAGTTTATTTTGAAAAGGGGTTACAGTTCACTGCGACCTCAAGGTCTATTGTGCCCTCTTACAGAGCTGTTCTGGCCACCCCCTTCACAGTTCGCCTTCCAGTTCCAGAGATCTAATGAAATCTTTTATCTGTGAAGGCTTCAACGAGGCTTGTTCCACACTCTTACAAGTTTCTCGCCCTAGGCATTCTCTCCTTAGGCTCGCAATGCCGATGTATTCCGTGACTAGGTGAATGGCGGTTTTTTCTCCTTCCCACAGAACCTACACTCGTCAGTGACCGATGTAAGAAAGCCAGTGAAGAGGTGTAATTGCTTCTTACCAGATTCCTGATATCTTTTGGATCTTGCTGTCTCAAAGTTCCGAAGGAACTTAGTGGAGATTACGCCAGAATTTTCCCTCTCGGCTTTCTCCTTCTCCAGAAACTGTTTCTTATAGGTACATTTATGAGTGACATTCGTGCGCCTTTTTTGGCAAATGTATTGGTCTCTTCGTTTTCTTTGATTCTAGAGTGGCCGGGAACCCAGATTAAAAAGACCTCATTTTTCTTGCCTACCTCATTGAGGTTGTTAAATGAGGTAGGCATTTTCTATCTTCCAAAGAAATATATATAGAAACTTGACAGTTATGGACACTTGATTATTTTCAACATTTTTTGTAATATTTTCAGAACGTACCGCATCCGAAAAACGTAACTGATCTCTTAAGATATTCAAATAAAGGGTTTTCCAATAAATGGTGTTATTTTGAATAGCCCGCTATTTTGGTTAAGTGTCACGTTTAAAGCTGTCCTTTTTTACATTTGACAAGTAGAAACTACGCTATTGATAAGAATGGAACGATACACGCCTCAAAAACGCATTGAATTATTAAAATTCACTATAAGAATGGTGAAAATTTGACAGAGACGGTTCGTAAAACTCAAACATTTTTGGTTCGTCGTGAAGCACCTTGTCAGACCGTAATGAAGAAATTGGTGGAAAAATTCGAGCTGTTGGGACAAGTTAGTGATGTGAAAAATAAAACCCGTGCACGTTGCTCAAGAACAGCCGAGAATATTGCTTCTGTAGCCGAAAGTGTTGAAGAAAACACAGGTTTGTCCATTCCTCGTCGTTCTTTGGGATTAGGCCTTCCACAAACATCATTACACCGTATTTTGCATAAAGATTTGGGTCTTAAGGCTTATATAAAAGTTCAGTAAACACATGAACTCAAGCCGGCCGATCATCAACAACTTCATAACTTTGCTGATTGGGTCGTTGAAATTGATGAAAATGATCCGGAATTCCATCTCTCGAATAGGTGATCACAATTGGCCAACTGGATCTTGTGATTTAACACCTTGCGACTTCTTCCTTTGGGGCCACGTGAAAGAGAAGGTCTACGCCAATAGCCCAGCGTCGATTCAAGACCTCAAATATGGAATTCGCTAGGCTATCGAGGACATAGGGCAGCCACTTTGCGATTTGGTTATGGAAAATTTCATTAAGGATATGGTCCTGTAAGCGTGGTCGTGGTGGTCATTTACCTGATGTTATTTTCCACTATTTTACGGCATAGCTTTTTCTTTACTACTAAATGAATATAGTGTGCACTAAAACTAAATACTCCGTATAAAAACCATAACAATATCGTTTAATTTTCACTCGAAAAAAAATTGTACAATCACAAAAATTTCAACATTACTCGTATCTATGTGCCTTCTTGGTGATTTGTTGGCGTCCAAGGTACGTGAATGACATTCTGTTTTTCATCCTCACAATTTTCCAAATTTTCCATCGCTACCCTCTTTTCTGGAACCGCTGGATGCTCCTGAACCCACGTCACCAATTCGTCCTCATTTATCTGTTTCCTCTTAGTGTGCAGCATTCTCCTATTGCCATTTGGAGCTCTTGGTGACCTTGGATCAACTACTCCCTTGGTCGGAATCGCACCTTTATCTGTCAAAACTGTATCTACATGAATTTCGTTCTTTGGTTGGTTTTCCAACTCCTTGAAGTAGCTGATCTTCTCCAGTATCTTGGAGAAAACTTTCGGTTGGATCTGTTGCTTCTCATTTGATCGTATGCTCAGCCTGTTTCGTTCTGCTGCTGCTTTCCTGGCTTGTATCAAACATTTGAACTTGGTTAGAAGATCTCTCTTTTGCTCCTCTTGTCTCTTGGCCTTGATCACCAAGTTTTTGTCTCTTTTCTTCTGAAATCGTGAAAACGATATTCGAATCTTCTAGCGGCTTCTTCGTCTTTTTTCGCATCCAACATCTTTTTTTCCCTGATTTTCTTGAGGAAATCTGGATCTTCTTTGAGCACTTCTGATAGAGATTTGGTCCTTGCAACTTGTCTTTCCTCATATAAACACATTGGTGAAAAATTGGTATGTTCTTTTTTGGCCACCTGATCTTTCGTTGGTGAAGGTTGAAAGTCTTCATGGTTTCTCACGAATTCTTTGAGTGGGTTGTCGAATTTTTTCAACTTTAAACTATTTGGATTTAGATCTGGTATTGGTTTAAGTGGCTGTTTTTGAAGGCTCTTAGAAATGTTGGGCAAAGGTGTTTTACTTTGCTGCATTTCGATGTTACGGGTTTTTGTGAAGCCAACTTTCTTAACTAACCTTTTCTTCGGCGCAAGTTTCCCTTGTTTGCTACTTAAAGACGATACTGGACTGCTACAGTTAGACAGGACGTCTGAGAGGTTTTCCAGGACATTTTTCTCAGAATTATCCTTGATTGAGGCTACTGGACTTGAGGATACTTCATTCGACATCAAAGATATTTTCATGGGTTCTCGTCCAGGCAGAACAATAGCTGTCTGCTGGGGATTCATTTTTTTCTCCAGAAAATCTTCTGATTTCGTTTTTTTCAGGTTTAATATTCCATTCCAGTTATTCCCTCTGCTTTGGTCTTTTAACGAATTATTCTCCATATTATCGTTTATTTCTTTCTTTATTTTACTATTTATATTCTTTATCATGTCTATCTTCTTACAAGGTTTTTGTTTATTGGAAATATATAGTGGTTTTTCTTCAGAAAGTTTAAAAAGATATTTTCCAACTCTTCTTTTCATCGGAAGAATCGTCTCTTCTATGCCATTTTCTTTCTGATGTGCAATTTCCATTTCGATCTCTTCACCATGTAGATTTTTACTAATTCTAGGCGAATTAATAGATTTATTATCTATTAGTTGGCTCATCGTTTGAATAGGACTTTTCAAATATTTTTCCAAAGTGTATGGTAAAGGTCCGCCATCTTCTTGATTCTTATGTTCGAGTCTTAAATTTCTTCTACTATTTTTTCCTTGTTCATGATCTCTCTTCAACATTGTCCTTCCCAGAGAGCTAGGACTAGATTGTCTAGTTTCAGCTCTTAGTTCTCCCTTTTCTTCGTGGTCATTTGTTTTATTTTCGTTCAAAACTGTATCAGATTTACTTGAGAGAAGATCTTTAGTTTCAGTTTTAGACGAGCTTGTTTTAGCCGTTGGTTCAGTAGTTTCACCATGCTGATTTGTTTTATTCTCCTTCAAATCTGTACCTGACTTACTTGAAGGAAGACCTGTAGGTTCATTTTTAGATTGATTGGAGACTAATGGAGCTTCAGATTTCTTTTCTGTCAAGTCTTTTTCATCTTCATTCTCCTCTTTCACACTGTTGCTCTTGAAATAATCCATAACTTTGGCCAAATCTCTAAAACTTTTAGAAGAAACGATACCATCTTTGATTTTGTTCATCCAGTACTCTTTCAACTCTTTCGTTGACTTTAGGTCCAAAAGAAAACTCAAGTACTGATTTTTGCTCATTATATCGGACGCGATTCTCATTAGCATTTTGGGGTTTTGAATCAGCATGTTCTTGAGATCGGTATCGCTCATTTTGGGAACTGGTGGTTTGTACAGCTCACGTGAGGGTGACAGCTTAATAATCATTAATGGTTTTTCTACATTCTCTTCTTTTGCTTGGTTTGGTCCTTGAGAAATACATCTTTTCGGTTTTGTGTATTTATTTTCAGTTTGGCACATTCTTTTCTTGTTTAGATCGAACTTCACATCGTTGTTTATCCTAAATATGGAGGAATCTTGTTCTTGGCTGATCTGAGCGAATTTTTTCAAGATTTTATGTTTTTTCTCTTCACCTGAAGATTCCGTTTGCTCTTGTTTATCTTCAATATCTTCTGCTTTGAGTTCTTCGTTCTCTGTATTTTTATCATTACCTTTCCAGCATTCTTCAGCTGATTCGAAAACTACTTTCTCATTTTCTTCTATTCCAGAGTTTGGTTGCTTTCTTTCTACATTTTCTAAGAGCTCAGGTTTTTTTTGGCCTTTGAAAACTTCAGATACATCGCTTGCTACCTCTGGGTATACATCGTTGGCTTCATTCTCTACCAAACTCTCACTATTTGAAAGACATAATTGGTTTTTGTTGTGATCTGGAGAAGAAGCTGGACTTACAGAAGGAATCACAACTGTATCATCTATGTTTCTTCTGTCTAAATGTATTTTCTTCGGATTCCTTGATACGTCTTCAACGCCTTCTACTGGCATGTGTCTTTCTTCTGATTCTTCTATTTCCTTTACAATGCGTTCACTCCTTCGAACTATCTCATCATAAATAGATCTTCTTGGCGTATTCAGCAAATTTTCGTTCGAATCTTTTTTACGTCTTTTTATTTCTCTACCAAAGAAAATCTCGTCATCTAAAGCTTCATCATGTAGCTTGTCCAATTCTTCTAAATCGTATTTCTCTTTCTTGGATTCATTGTTTTTTGCATCTTTTGGTTCTTTGAACCTAGAGTAGCTTCCATAAGGGTTATCTGTGGCAAAAGATCTCGAATTGTTCTTCAAATTGGGGTTTCCGGATTTTGTAGGTTCTTCAATGGAGACTTTATCTTTCGACGGATTTGTCTTCAAAGTGCAGTTACCAATGGGTTTGAGGTCTATGAAAATCTCGTTACGATCATCTTGTGTTTCTTCAAGGAGGTAATCCATTCTCGCTTCTGATGCCTCACGGATATCAAAAGTCCTCTTCATTGCTTTCATTTTTTCTTCTTGTGGTAACAGTTTGGGATTCGATGTATCCCTATGTTCATGAAAATCGTAGTCTTCTTTGAAATCAGTATTGGACGTTAAAGGTGTCACGAAAATTTCTGGAGAATTCATCTCCTTTGATTCAGTACCAGTGAGACATACAGGAATAACATCAGATTCTTTCAAATCTGCTTTGGAATCAATTTCGGTTAGACTTCTTCCATTTTCAGAATAATCTGTCGGTTGTCCTTGAAAACTACCACAACTATTTATATCTTGAAATGAAAAATTATCAGTTACGTCATCAGGTGGAGGAGATGTTGAACCTTCAGCTTTTCTAGAGTCCCCACCAGAAATTAGATCTTTATGTAGGTCTTCTAATGATTTCGGTATATTATTTTCTTCCTGGTGCATTTTCAGATTGAAAATTTCGTTATTTTTGATCAGCACTATTTCCTCATCGTCGTTAATACTGCTATTCAGAGTTTTTTCCTTTTCTTCTTGCAGTAACATCTTTAGTTTCGTGAGATCCTGCTTGGTTTCCTCAAGAGCGTTGACTTCTTCGTCTAGGTGGGCATTTAAAGAAAGTTCTTCTTGGGATTCTTCGTGATAATTATTGATATTGCAAACATTGTCGAAGGGTGAAGAAAATAAGTAAGTTTGTTTTTTATTTTGTTCTGAAGAGCTTGATACATCATTGGTTGTAACGTATTTATCGCCTGGGTCGAGTCCACTTTGATTTTCTCTTTCTTCAATCGTTTTTTTCATCAAAACGGCTTTTGGGCAACATTTCCACTCATCCTCTGAAACACTGTTTTCATTTTTTTCCACTGACGCTGTTAGAACTAATTTTCTGATACCGTCATTCATGAGAAACTCGTCTTCCTTTTGAACTTCTCCAGGTTCTTCAATCAGATCTTCAGAGTTTCCAACACTTAGCGACTTCTTGGTGTTACCATCAGATGGTATTTTATCCACCGACTCGTATTTACTCATGAATTGGTTCACATTTCCACATTGAGCTAGGGCAGATGCTACCGTGTCTGCAAATAGAGATCCAATGGATCTATTTCTGAGTTCAGCTAAAGATAGCGATGGGGAAGACTGTATTGTTCCTTCCTTAGATTTGGGCTTAAGGTTCATATTCCTTTTTTTCTTTTTGGTCCTGATTGGCGACTTTGTCAAAAATTTTATTCTGGAAGTAACTTTGCGCTCTATGACAGACCTAACCTTACTTTCAGGTCTAAACGAACCTTTCACTTCAGCTTGGTTTGCAGTGTCTACTGTATATTTGGGTAAAGTGTTCGTGAACTTGCTCACGATTTCTTCCGAATTTTTCTTTATAAATTTCGTCCTGGAAAGTTTACTCTTAATTTTCCTAGCTTCCTGGTAAATTTTATGTATGTTCGAGGGTATATTGCGTACGAGTTTTTCCTGAGATTTCTTCAATTTAATGATGATTTCTCTGCATTTTTGCATGGTATTGGTCTTCAATTTAGAACTCTGAACGATATTCATTTTGCTTTGTATTCGTTTCAAGAAAGATTTTGTTATGCCATCCACACTTTCAACGGTTTCTTCTGAATCTGTCCTTGCTGCTTTCAGAATAATGACGTTGTCACTCACTGATTGTTTCAAAATTTTATGATTCTCGAAGTGCTTTGTTCCGTTATGCAAACTTTCGGTTTTGGCGATTACAGCTGCGTCTCTATGGTCACTTTCGGTTTCTATGGCTTTTTCGCTACGTTCAGTGTAAGGTTGATTGTCGTATTGAGAAAAAGAACTTTGTTTTTCTTTAGTTTCTTCAATCTCGATGGGCAGTTTGACTTCTGTGGCCTGATTTGTTCGTATCATAGAATTTTCGAGATCCTTCTCGCTGACCGAGGTTTGTGAACTGCTTTCAATCAATCGTTCAGGTTGTGACGAAGCTTTGTTATTTTCAAGTTCTACTGTATCCGCTTTAGAGCCTGAGTCTTTTTCAGGTGTTTTACATCTACTTCGCCTTTAATTTTCATACAGTTCTCGAAATAAATCAAACGTTTTTTCCGTATCACTTCAGGATCTTCTGTTGATGTCGCATCTTCTGTTGGTTTCTTCTTTATTTCATTCCTTTCGTTCTTCAAAATATCTGGTTTTGTCGTTTGCTCACTTCTTTCATCAGAATTCTCAGTTTTCTTTAACTTCGTTTTGAAAACATCGAAATCTTCTATGTTATTTTCACTGAAATATGTTTCGATAAAATTCTCTGTGTCATTTCTTTTTGATTTTTCCTCCAAACTGTTACTTTTTTCAATCATTTCATTGTAATTTGCTGTAGAAAAATTTGCTGTTTTATCTATAGAAGATTGATTTGATGATTTCGAGGTTATTTTTTTTCTTGAGTGGATAATCTTTTAGTCTCTTTACTTTCGCTTTCTTCATTATTTAGAAATGTATTCTCAGTTTTTGCGTTTTTTGCATCTATTTCTAAATTTTTTCTGTATTTTCTCCAGTTTCATCAATGCAGTTTTCCTCGTTTTTTGTTTGATTTACAATTTCACCTTCACTTTTATCTTCTGAAGGTATTTTTTGTGGAATTCCTCTGAATATCATGAATTGTTCATAGAAATCATTCTCTCCATATTCTGACGTACGCAATTCATATTCTGGAATTTCTTTTTGTACTTTCTCATAACTTTCCATGTCTTCTACAGGTGGAATTGATTTTTTATCATCATCTCTCTCTAAAATAATCGCATTATGTCTGTTGTAGATGTCATCAGCATAATATTCCCTATTTCCTTCTTGCGTTTTCGTTTTATAAATTGTAATATTGCTTTCACTTTCTTCAAGTTTATTCTCCTCTTCAAATGTTTGCCCTTCTTCTTCATAATTTAAAAAACGCAATATATTCTTCCTTTCTTCAGTTTCAGTTTCTACTTTTTCAGTCAATTGTTCCTTAGATCTGAATACTTCCCCAAAACTATCAGGTGAACAATTTCCTAATTTATCGTTTTCAATTATTTCTTCAAGTATATTTTTTTCTGTTTTACTTTGTTGCACCGCGAAGCTGTTTTCTATTTCGTTAAATAGTGTTGTAGTTTTGTTATCAATGCTTTCCATGAAATCATTCGGTTTTGTAGCTTTAGTATCTGGGTTATATTAATTTCATTTGATTCAAATTTTTGTTCAGATTCGTCCTCCTCTTTCTGTTTGAATATTTCACTTTCCAGTTTATTTTCTATACACTCTGTCCCTTTTATTATTGTCAATTCACCTCATCATTAATTTCATCCATATTACCTTTGAACAAATCATACTGTGGATTATTCAAAAAGAATTGTTTTTGGCTCCCCATATTTACTCCTTTTTTATTTATCAGTTTCACCTTCTGGGATTCTTCCTTATCCAAATTTTGTGGGACAGGTGACGATTTATCATTGAGGTATTCTTTTGGTAAGTTTGTTATATCCTCTGTCTTGTTTTTATTTTCAGTGTTATCTTCGGATATTTTCTTTTGATTGAATAGTTCTATTTTGAATTCTTCATTCAAGCTTTTATGTCCATTACTAAACTGTTTCGAAGAATTATTACCAGTTAATCTTTTGGCGAGTGAAGGTGAAGACATAGCTAATATTTCCTCTATATCCAACCTTTTTGTTCTTCTACCATCTTTAATAAATCCCTTGCGTCATTCTTCATTTTTTCTAATCTTTTTTGGAGATTATTTATCTCCTCTGACTCGTAATTATCCTTTTTAACCTCATTCGTTTTTAATTCAGTTTCTTTTAGTTTTTTCTGTTTTCTTCTGTTTATTGGTTTGTCCAGGACAGAATGTTTACATTTCCTTCAACTATTTCTTCATTCAAATTTTCTTTTATTGCGTTAGTTTCTAGAGCAGTTACTGCTATTTTTTCGATTTGTTTAGCAATGGTAGTTGGAGTACCAAGTATTGGTAATTGGGTTTTGATTTTTCTGGTGGGAGGTTTCTTGGTTTTAACAATTTTATCGGAGTGAATCGATCCAATGGGTTCTTCAACTATCAGTTTATTTTCTTTTACATCCTCGGAACCTTCGAAGGTATTTTTATTTTTAAGGGGACTTTTTCAGATTTAACTGGTTTTTCATCTTTTTTTCTAGGTTTTATCACGAGATCTTTAGAAATTTCGAAATGGGAACTGGACAACGTAGATTTTATGGGCGCTTTGTGTAGGAATATAATGGAATTATCTTTTTTCACTTGTTCTTTGACAGACCTGTTTTTTTGTCCTTCGAATAATGGGTTGCTATTATTCTCAACAACATTTATGATTTTTTCTTTGTCATTATTATTTTCTTTTGTCGAAGTCTTTCTGATCGTCTTCATAAGACTCTCCAATTTACTTTCATAATTCTTATTTGGACTTACATTTTTTGTTTTTGATACTTTTGATGTTTCGTCATTTTTACTTTTGATTTTAGTGTGTCCACGATGTTTTGGAAGAAGTGAACTCTCTATGCATCTCTCTTCTCAAGATTCTTATATTCTACATCATTTTCCATCGTTTTACCCGAAGCTAACTTGTTTATTTTTACAACCCGCACCTCTGCTTTTTGTTTGAATGTTCCCTCCTTACTTTCTTTATTATTTTTTGATTTCTCATCGTTAATTTTCGATTTGTTCTTATTTACGCAAATCTTTACGATCGAATTCAATGTTTTTTCTGGTCGTTTAGTTTTTGATGTTTTTTCTCTCTTTGACTTATTTGATTCTTGATTTTGAATTATTTTTGTAATAAGTGATGGTGATTTGTTTCTACCTTTTTTAACAGATTTAATTTGTTCTTTTTCAATAGATTGGCTTAAGGTTATTCGGTGCGGATGTATTTTGAAGTGTTCAACTTCTTTCATTGCTATTGTTTTATGTGGTGGGTTTATTATTTTTTCTTTATCATTTTTTGTTTTGGGAGTAATTTTTGGGCGTATAGTTTCTTTTGAATAAGAAGAATTACTTCTAATGTCTTCTAGAATTTTCGATTCTTCTTTTTCTTGTTTTTTTGGCTGAGTTATAGTCTCAGATATTTCAGCACTTCTCATCTGGTTGTAATCCGTCCTTCCCCTTTCATAATTTGGAATGTCTCCAGTTGGTGGAAAATTGAGTATCTTCACTTTTTCCAAGGTTCTCTCGAATTCTTCAAATACCTTCCAATTAATTTTGGATCTTTCTACGTATTCTAATCTTTTCTTGTCGGCTACAGCTGCTATTAAGTTTTCCAGTGGTATTTCCTGATATTCTTCATCTTTCTTATCTGTTAATATTAACGGTTTTAATTTTTGGGAACTATTTCTCGTCGGTATCATCACTAATATCTCATTTTCTGACTCTTTACGATTCGTGTATGTTCTACTCAATATTTTGTTCACTTCTTCTCTTTTCAATTCTTGAAAATTGCATTGTTTAAATATAATAAATTGTTCTTTTCTTCTTGAATATGACTGCATCCTTTGTTTTCGACTGACTCTTTGAAAATTTCATCGTTTACGATCATTATGTTGCTGGGTTCGTAAGTTTTCCCATAAGCACGTTTGAGGTCTTAGAATTCATGTTGTTGAGGTTACAGGTTGACAGATTTTCTGCTGTGTTAAATTTATCGTTATCATCTTTCGAACCCAGAGATTCTTTTATGTTTTCCATCACTTTTGGTTGCAACACAATAACATTCCTTTTTAACATATCCTTATTTTTATTAATTCGCAAATTATGATTGAAGAACGCTCTCTCAAGTTTGGTCAAAACGTGTTCTTTGTTTTCCATCTTTTGTAACAAGGGTTGGATGTTTCGTATCTTGTTTTTGGCGACTAGTTTGGTGAAGGTTTTCTCGAACTTTGAAAAATTGTCACAGCTCAACAGCAGTACTTTAGATTCGGCCCTTTTCGGAGAACATTTCGACTGAAACTGTTTTATCGAAACTACGGCTGGGCAGCTCTTGCAATTTCTTGATATTTTGATGGTTACTTTACTTTTTAATGGGAAATCCTGCAACTGAATGGTTTGGAATCATCAAGAAGAATATAATATTTTGATTTATTTTATCAAAAATGAACTGCTTCAAGCAAACAGCTCCATCAAGTTAGCGTTTACTTCATTGCGAATATAAACAACATAATACACTGCGCAAAAAAATTAACGCACATTATGGAAATCTCAAATTTATTCTACAACTGAAGGTGTTCTCAATGATAATTATTTTTATCAGAATTATGCATGCATATGTTATCCACTTTCAACGTTTTTCTTCAATACAGATGTTTTTTCCCAGCAGGAATAAAAAAAGATGAGATTATCAGATTTTGAATTAATTGGCTCCATTCTGAAATCAGTTTTTCTCGATCAATTCTAGTGATCATTAGTTTTTCTTTCGTTTGATTTTCTACACACGATCGCTATGCAACGCGAAACACGCAATTTGACCCAAGAGGAATGTGCCCAAGCGGTAGTTTTGCGAGAAGAAGGGTGGACACACACAAGAATTGCAGAAAGGTTTTGAGTTTCCCATACAAGTGTGTCCAGAATGTTGCAGCGATTCAGGGAGACAGGTATGAATTTCCGAAGACCAGGACAGGGTAGACCACGGGTAACAACTGACATTCAAGAACGTTACTTGAGAGTTTCTTCGTTGAGACAACGGTTTGCAACTGCTCGCCTCCTTCAAAATCAGCTTGAGCAAACTCATGGGGTGCAAATTAGCACTCGGACAATAAGAAATCGCCTCAGAGAATATGATTTAAGGCCTGGTGTCGCGGCAAGAGGCCCAGCTCTTACCCAGCCCATCGAAGGGCGCGTTTGGATTTTGCGAGAGAGCATATCCATTGGGAAGAGGCTGATTGGGAAAGAGTTCTGATGCCTTTATCATTGTGATCGACGTTCCCTTGTATACAGACGTCCACATGAAAGATATGCTAAGTGTAGTTTCCTGAATACTACTGGTTTCGGGGGAGGATCGATTTTGGTATGGGGAGTGGAATATCTCTGACTACTCGCACAGACCTAGTTGTCGTTGATAATGGAGCTATGAATGCTGATAGGTATATAAGGAACATTCTTGAAGAGCATGTAGTGGCATTTGCCCCATACATTGGTGAAAATTTCATTTTTATGAACGATAATGCCAGACCCCATCGTGCGCGCATCTTTCAGGAGTACCTTGAAGAGGTTGAATTCTCTCAAATGGAATGGCCAGCAAGAAGTCCAGATCTCAATCCGATTGAGCAGGTTTGGGACAACCTCAATAGAAGGCTGAGAAGTTCAGAAAACCATCCAGCTACTCTTAACGACTCAGGAATCCAACTCTTGTGTATGTCCACCCTTCTTCTCGCAAAACTAGCGCTTGGGCACATTCCTCTTGGGTCAAATTGCGTGTTTCGCGTTACATAGCGATCGTGTGTAGAAAATCAAACGAAAGAAAAACTAACTCGATCACTAGAATTGATCGAGAACAACTGATTTCAGAATGGAGCCAATACATTCAAAATCTGATAATCTTATCTTTTTTTATTCCTGCTGGGAAAAAACATCTGTATTAAAGAAAAATGTTGAAAGTGGATAACATATACATGCATAATTCTGATAAAAATAATTATCATTGAGAACACCTTCAGTTGTAGAATAAATTTAAGATAACCATAATGTGCGTTGATTTTTTTGCGCAGTGTACTATCAAAAAATTGATGATCTGAGGGTATTGGAGTAAGGTGATTTCTGCTTTCATGGAGCAGTTCGTTAATACAAGTTCAAAATATTGGTCAGTAATATAGTTACCTGCACTTCTTTCATTTCTTCCCAAATTTCGCTCAAATTTAAGGCGAATTTTGATGGGTTTATTTGGATATAATCATCAACTTTTGGCACTGGAATTTCATGATTTGATACTTCGGAATTTTCAGGTTTGCACTCCAAAGTAATATTAATGATGCTCTCGAATTTTTCCGTCGGATTTACATTATTCGGTAATTTATTTTTATATGGAATGAGAGCTCTTGAACTGTACAACCATGGTACTACGGCAGTACCTGAAATACACTTATAATATACTGAGTGATAAAGCTTATTTCATTAGCTGTGCCAGATTTTGGAAACAAAGGGGCTAGGATTTGTACAATTTTGTTTAGCATAGGGCATATTTCAGAACTTAAAGCAAGTGAACTTTACATCATTCAATTAAGAAAATAACATAATGAAAAATCTATTAATTATTCTTCGCTCTATTGATAACATTGACGATAAATATCTTCTGCAGAAACCAATAATTTTCTGGAAATATACAAATCTAAAAGATGTTCAGAACATAGATGTCACTAGTAGATTGAAGGTATAGTTATTCTTCAATTAAACCTAATTTTATTTTAATTAATTAATTGGTAAGTGGATGTCTATGATATTCTTCCAATTTTCATTTTATTAAGTTACTAAACTCAACTTTGTTTCATACTTTGCTTTGAAACTTCACAATTCTCTTCATTCAACTACAATGGTGTTAAACTAAATTTATGCATGTACTCAGTACTCACAATTTTTATCTTCTTCTTTGAAACCTGTTAAAACTTGGACATATTGCAACAGAGCTAAAACTGAAATTTTCGGGAATTCGTTGTCAAGAATTTTGAGATTTCTACATTCAATTCTAATGGTTTGTACAAAATCAGTCTTCTATTAGCAATAATCCTGCTTCATCCTCTGTTTTCTTTTTCATAATTTCTTGGATATTATTGTTCATCTTAGCCGAAGAATGTAATCCTTTATGAAGTTTCAGAAAGATCTGGGAATCTGTTTTTTCAATGTATAATTTGGATGTACTGCTGACTAACGATAATTTTTTTAATTTCTGCATTTTCACACATTACGAAAGTTCATTTCGGATTTTGGCAGATGTCAAAATGTCATAGATTACAATAATTACAAGAAAATATTGAGGCTCTAAAAATATAATAAAATTCATAAAAATTCTCTTCTACAGAAAATAATCCATGGCTGCTAAAATCTATTGGTGTCTGTGAATCCTCTGCTTTTCAGTGAAAATTTGATTATTGGCTTATATCCAAAAAAAAAGGCGAACAATCAATTAATCAATAAAAATAACTTTCAAACAAATGACCAAGATACTTTATTTTTCTTATCAAACATGTCTACAAAAATATTAATTAATACATAAAAAATTTATACTTCAAAATTACAGCATTGAACCGAAATAAATTGTAGTCTAAAAAAAACCTTTTTATCACAGATAAATAAATTTCACTGGAGAGACAATTGCTCACTATTATGTCCAACAACGGAATTTGCAGAATTGTTAAAATTAAATAGTAAAACAAAAACGTTTTAATGTGAATTTTTCCAGTCAGGTCTCAACATTTCTATTTGTGAATATGAAAACTATAAGTAACATAAAGATTGAAATTATAAATTAACAGCACATGTGCTAAATACAAGACTTCACATAAGTTTCAGATGAGCCCAGTTGTGTCGTAACATCTTAACTCGTGAATACAAAAATTAGACGTAACATAGAACTTCCTCTCTTCTGGAGTTTCTTTAACATCTATGCTGATGATTGGGTGTCTCCCAACTATAATTTTTTTTTGGTAGTTTCTGATGTCCAAACGCTTCCAACAAGAAACGTTGTAGAAATAAACCTGTACCATAAATTTAAATATTAGAAAACTAACCTTTGGTTTTGTAGATACAGAAACTAAATAGGATATTGTATGTTTCTGATGTTGGTATGCATATTCCTAGGTTTTCTAATTTTTTTTAGATGTTATTCACATTCATATAGTCCGTTCATGAAAGTTTGAGAGCATGGAAGGCGTTTGTTTATTTATCTGAAGTTGGCAGTATTTACTGTCATAGCATAAAATAAAGTCAACGAGCTTCCGAGTCATCAGAGAACTCTATGTTATATTGACAACATTGCGTATCAATCTGACAAGAAAATAAACAACATAACCTTAAATTTTAATATACACAGTGAAATATGCCAAATTGTCATGGCCAACTGACGGCTCAAACTTTGGTGAACGGACTATATTCATAAGGGTTGATAGAAACAATATTTTTAAATTTTTGCATTTTGATATTATTATTTGTGATGTTGAGTGATATGTTTATATAAAATATTAGAAGGTTAATGCCCAATTGCACCGTTCGTCTAAGCCAGTGATTCTCAACCTGTGGTCCGCGGACCACTTGTGGTCCGCGAACGGTTTTCATGTGGTCCCCGAAATGAACAGTCATAAAATAATCAATTCAAATCTTGGCTCTTGAGAAGTAAATTATTGCGTCTGCCTATTTTTTTTAAACTCAAAACGTTTGCAGTATTGTGTTGACTAGAGCCAGACTACCAAACGCGCCTGAACACAGGTTAATTCACCATTCCTTCACCAATAATAATATCTAAGTGGTCCGCCGAGAATTCTGAAAGGTACAAGTGGTCCTCAGTGGTGAAAAGGTTGAGAACCACTGGTCTAAGCAACTTTATGCCCTTAAGTGACGTTTATTCTATTGATGAAACGTCATTTCAGGGTTTAAACGTTGCTTAACGAACGGTGCAATCGGGCATAAGTCTTTCTGATCGCTCGTTTACTTAAACTAGTGTTGTATCATTGCCCAAATGCCTGTTATTTTCGAATTTTGAGCCGAAAATGCTCTCAGACGATAGAGTTCGACTCCCTGATTCGTGGTCAAATTCAATTCTGTCCGTGGGGCCGTCCGGCCGGCCGTAATCACGATAACTTTCGAAGTGATGCTCTTGAAGACTTGATATTTTCATGGTGAGTTCGTTAACCAGCCAAATCATACAGGGTGTTCCAAAAATATGGCCATTAAAAATTTTTCTTCTTTAATATCTCAGACAAAACGAATCCAATTGAAATGAAATTTTGCGGCCACATACAAGATGCTCATAATAAGACTCATGCAAAAAGTTGTGGCTATAGTGTTAACAGAACCATAGAGAATTAAATTGGAATATTGAAAAGAAAAACCTATATTTCCATAACAATATATCTGATTTGAGTGAAATTTATTTTGTAAATAAAGATTGATATACTGAACCTTCATGCAAAATTTCAAAAGGATATCATCATCACAACCATGGAATTTAATTTTTTTTAATCATTGATTTTTTACATATTTAATTTTTTGAATAATTTCCAGAATATAATTCGATCGTGCTGAGATTTTGCATTCATATACTTAGCATGAATCTCAAGTCCTATGCGAAATTTTGAGATAATAGCATTATTGCTCCACCAATGAATGAGCACTCAAAGACACCCACTCAGGGCTTTTCTCAAATTTTTTTTAACAAACTGTTTAATTAACTTACATCACCAGTATCCACTCCCAATAGCAGAGTGTTTCCATAGACAAAAATGCAGGTTATAAACGCCCTAAGTGTCTCCCACGTATTGAAAAGTTTTCTGCTACATTCATCGTTAGGTCCTAATATGAAAAATTCTATATATTCTTCTTTAGCGAAGGACTCTTCTTTGCCTGAAAAACAGATAAAGATCAGAACGCTAAAACCAGCACTTAAAATATCGGTACTTACCTAAGGCTATAATGATATCGTCCTTCAAAATATGGTATGTTATCCTAGATGTTAAACTGAGACTAGTTTTCAGTTTCGCCTTTTTTATCAGATCTGTCACTGCGGCAGCTCCTTCGTTTTCCTGATAAAGAAATCTTTGCACCTCATTATTCATGACTACAGTACATACTCCGTTCCATATGTTTAAACAATTTGGATAAAGTGACGAATATATTCTGGAGAACCATATTTGAATCAACACGTTAGTATCTCCGTTATTTTGGACTTTAACGATGTTTATTCTACCTCTTGCCTTTTCATAGCATATATAATTCTTGTATACACTAGAAAAAAATTCGTTAAAAACATTAGCACTACTAGTTTGGAACAATCAGGTTACCTATGATTGATTACGTCCTCTATAAATTCGGTATTATTCATATCATTGAAACAATCGATAACTAAGCTTCTTGGATAGCCAATAACTAAGCTCATAGTGTCGTTTTCCCACTCTACAAATGACAATGATTAGGTTATGAAAAAAAGTGTAGGAAGATGTCTCACCTATGAAATTAATTTTTTTAACTTTTGTAGCTTTGTGACGAGAAGTGTAAGATGGCTTCCAATGTTCTGTAAATATCTTAACTCTACCATCTTCTGAGCCTACAGCGATGTACTTTCCTGTGAAAATTTTCCGATTGCATTACTTGTATAACAAAGCAATCAACAGTAATTCCAATAAGAAATTAATTTTTCATTTGATTTGATTCATTTACAATTGATTGCATTTCAACAATATTATTACTCCAGGAAAAACATTAATTTCCATATATTTTAATACAAAACGATACAAGAATTTATAGAGAGAAATTTACAATACCATAAGTTTACAAGAGAATCCAATAAGCAAACCGCACATTATGGCGGAGAAGAGAAACAAACCTGAGACTGCTATACAAGATATTCGAGGGATTTCCGCAGGACTGCTCACGATGACATATCTTATATCTTCTTGTAAATTTTGCCAGGATGACCAATTGCTGTATATTTTTTCCCATTTTTCTAAGTCAGTCTTGTCATATTTGTCCACGTAATCTACAAGTTCTTTCTCAGGGATTTCCTCGGTGCAACACCATTTCCAAAGAGGAGTTCTCTGTAAGTAAAGAATGCATTTATTGAAATCTGCTACCAATTAATTAAAAAAAAATTTGTCAATTTAACAATGAATCCTTTGTTCTATTGTGACACAAAACTAAATTTTCAAATACTCACTCTGGATAAATACTCCACGATAGATTTCCATTCCGAACTGACGTCTTTTGCAATTTTTAATGTTTTTCCGTCACATTTGAGGAGAATTCTTTCGATTATTTCAACTGGCAGTTCCATTCTCCAAATCGCTTTTCAAAAACAATAAAATAATCGCTATTCAATGCTTGAACAGGGTGCTGCTATTTTTAAATTTGCAAGGATGTCTACACGCATCCTGCGGAAATTTATATTGCTCTATTTTTTTCACCTTGTATGTCGCAAATTTGAAACATTTTTTCTACGGAAATATCAATAAGATCGGAAAAACAAAATTTGAAGGTTAGATTTCGTTTATCTTTTGTTTATGAGGATGACTGAACTGAAAATTGTGGGGAATAATTTTCTGTAGCTTTAGCAATTGTAAATAAACAAAAACAAATTCATAATTCATCCACAGAATAAACATATATAACACAGAATTCTAAAACAAAAATTATTCCTTTTAAACAAAATTCAATGCACATTGCCGCTTCCTCTTTTTTATACTAGAGGTCAAGGTAATCATGGGGATTTATTGTTAATTATTCGGAATGGGAGTATATGATACATCGCAAAACTATAGAGAGTACAAAAATTGAAATTCGAATCAGTATGCTCTTCGTCCAAAAATGAATTTCCCATTTTAGTTAAGTAAATAAAACACAAACACAAGTATAGAAAAAAGACAGGTTGTCGGAAAACAGGAACAATCTGGCAAGTTTGCTATTTGAACATAGATCATTCTTCATTCTTCAAATTTGTATTATTGACGGCATAAACGCGATGTGTTTATTACTGTTTTTAACGTTGAATCTATGAATATCATATTATTTCGACGGTTTAATCGAAATATCGAAGTATATAATAATTCCAAATTGTTACGAAGAAAATGAGTATGATGTTTGCTAACTCTGTGGTAGCACACCTCATTTTTTTTGACAGTTGACATAAGCGCACCTGCGCACTCCAAAGCACTCCCCGCTGAAAAATCATACAGGTTGTTGTAGTTGTTTTGCTTTCCTTAGTTGATGTTTCTTCGTTTCTTCAGTTATGTGTTTGGTAACGAGAGGTGTGCCGATAGTTTTGCAATTTTGACGCGTAATGTTTGCAAACAACATCGTGTAATGTCAATTGTAGTGTGGTAATTGTGTTTCTGTGATCATCTCTTCCGTAGGGAACACTGGATCCATCAATTAATACAATGGGGGTCACATTACCCCCTTTGGAATTCACAGAGTGCATCAGTGATAGCCCGTATTTTCGTGAAAATCTTAGAAAACATGAGTGCGAGCTTGAAGTTACCAATCAACAAATCAAGAGGATTATCAAGGAAGTCAAGGATTTGCTGCAGGCAGCTAAACGTAGGTTTTTTTTACTCTCAAGTTTTCCAAATTTATATTCTCAGGCAAGAAAGCAGATGTTCAGACAACTAATAGTTTGGTTATGTTTATAACGGAGGGAGCAAACTGGATTTTGACTGAATTTAACGTATCTGAAAAGATGGGTCTTATCAGAAATCCTCAGGATTATATGTTTGTTTGCTATGGTTTCGAATGATAGGTGATAGTGACTTTTAAAGGAGGTATTTAACTTGTTTGTTCGTTATTTCTTATAGGAAAAATAAATCACTGAGGAAAATTCCAGTCACTCATAAATTATCTCATTCTTATTGTTGAACTATATGAAATTTGTACAAAAGCTTGTATATAAAAAAGCTATTGCAAATAATTCACTGAAAACGGACACTGATAGACTGTTATTTCTACAATTCGGATGTGAATAAAAAACCTACATTATCATTGGGAGAACAGGATCTGTAAAGCCTCTATTAGGTGTTATTATTCTTAAATTCTTCAGCACACAAAGAAGATAGGTCGATGAATCAAAATGAATCAGCACAAAGGAACCTGATCAACCGAAAAGGAATCCAATTTTTTGTAGGGATTATACAGGCAATGAGAAACACGATATAGATCAAAATGTTGAAATTTTATTTCTAGAATATTTGTAAAACAAGATCTCGATCTAATCGAAATTTCATATTTTGAGATATTTTAAACTAACAATATTTTTAAACTATTCGTTCAATTTGTGACAAAAAATGTTTTCCCTTTTTTTTCATGGGGACGCCGTTTTTATGTAACAAAATGAAACATCTCAACGCGTATACAATATGTAGTAGAAGGTTAGATACTTCAAAATGTTTTATTATTTTACTTAAAAACTGCGCCGCTCACGAAAAAAGGCAGAAGAGATTTTTTGTCACAAATTGAAAGAAGAATTTAAAAATAATTGTTACTTGTTATAGTCAGTTTTTAAATAAAACTTCAACACCCTGTATTTGGAAACAATGCATTCAAGACCTACCTTCATGGGAACCTTTTTTCATAAAATGATCTGAGGAATTACCCTTTCATTTTTTCGGTTGTTAATTAGATACACCCTGTACCACTACTCTCAATTCTACTACATAAACAATTCACTGAAATTGTTCGTTTAGAGGGGTTTTCCAATAAGAGGTGTTATTTTGAAAAATGCCATTTTTCAATATAAATGATCGTATGTTTATTTCATTATTAAGAAGAAGCTATGCCTTAATAGTGGAAAATAACATCAGGCAAATGGTCACCAGGTCCACGCTTACCGGACCATATCATTTTCATAAAAGATCAATGGTTTCGTTGCTTGTGTGGCACGTAGCCCCGTCTTGTTGAAAGTAAACGTCGGCCATGAAAAATCATCTCTCGATAGCGCAATGCATTCACCGTAACTGTTCTTCAACACTTTCGGTTACAGCAGAGCATATTCTCGGCTCTTCTTGAGCGACGTGCATGGTTTTATTCTTCACATTACCAACTTGTCCCAACAGCTCGAATTTTTCCACCAAATTCTTTATTGCGGTCCGACAAGGTGCTTCACGACGACCCAAAAATGTTCGAGTTTTACGAACCGTCTCTGCCAAATTTTCCCCATTTTTATAGTGAATTTTAATAATTTCAATGTGTTCTTGAAGCGTGTATCGTTCCATTTTTATTAATGGCGTAGTTTCTACTTATCAAATGTTAAAAAATTACAGCTTCAAACGTGACATCTACCGAAATAGCGGGCTATTCAAAATAACACCTCTCGTTGGAAAACCCTTTAGGTTGAGGATTTGAACAGAAAAGTTTAGTTCATATAAGGATAAAATGAAACTAATAATTCCCAGGATAATCAAATCTGAATGATCATTTTTTCGAAATAAAAAAGCGCGGAAAAGCTTCTTTCTGATTTCACGTGATTGCTTTCTTCAGCATCAGTAATTGGCCATGAATTATATTTCAGAATATCGTACAACCTCAGATAACGTATTAAAAATATCGCTGAGCAATCGTTTAAACCATTAGCAAATTCTGAACTTCCAAAGTTTCAAATTTACGCAAAAAAATCGATGCGTCAAGTTCACACCTTCTCCTATCAAATATTGATATAAAAATAAAAAATATCTAATCTCGAGATTAAAGTTAATCTTTAATCTTTCTATCTATCGTCTATCTGTTTGCTATCTTTCCCTCTATTTATGCACACCAATTATTCAGAATGCTACATTAAACTTTCACTGGATTTCTCATATAAAACCAGCTGATTGTGAATAAACATTATAAATATCTAATTGTGAGAGCGCACAAAAACGCAGACTTGAGTTGTGTGGGAAAATTCGGATTTGTGGAAAAAAGACAAATGCATGTACGAGATAAGGATGCTATTGCTATTGTTGTTTGTTCGGATTACATACACGAGTAATTTCGGTAGATAATTATTGTAGGAAGAAAGAACGTTTACAAATCACTGAACAACATAATTGAGGATTAAAAATTCGATGTTTACCGAATAGCGTGATGTATGATATTTGTGTCAACGTACAGTCCATCAATTTTTGCGCGCTTGCCACTAATGCCCAATAGAGGAGCGCTTAAAAAACACTAAAAACCACTTCTCTTTTCAGGCAATAATTTTATTGGATAGCTTAAAACTTAAAACTCAATAAGCATAGGGTAACAGTTATAGTGATTGACACCCTAAGGGCATGGATACTTTCAGTAGGCGAATTCGGTTTCTTATTTTAAGCCTCAATTACACTCAGTCCTTCCCTCGACGCTTCCTACTGCCACTCGCGTTGTCGGCAATAATTCCCGAAATACTTTTGCGACAGTATCGAAGGCAGTAAGTATTCACACTTTTAAGATCACTCGGTGGTGACCTCCCTTTGCTACCGAGGGATTCCATGCCAATCGAGTATGACCTTGACGCCAACTACGAAGTGATCATAGGTGATCGCCAAGAAAGTGTGGAAGGTTTGTCTCGACTTCGTAAAAATCATCTCATCTGGTACACAGATGGGTCCCTAAGGAACGAGGAGCAGGCATAGGCATATACGGTCCCAAATACAGGGAATCGGAGCCTTTGGGAAAGCCTATAACAACGCTTCAAACTGAAATTCTGGCCATAGAAAGATGCGCCCAAGTCTGTCTGTCCAGACAGTACAAGGGAGCCAGAATTTGTATTGCCTCTGATAGTCAGATGGCACTGAGGCAGCTTATGGCCGTTGATTGTAGATCAAGGACCATTTGGAGCTGCAAACAGTCCCTCAAAACACTGGCGAAGTACAACAAGCTAGTTTTAACTTGGGTACCTGCCCACCAGAACATTGAGGGAAATGAAAAAGCTGATGCCCTTGCAAAAAGAGGAGCCAAAACACACCCTTCACCGGACCCGTGCCCTCCTGTTGGGTATCACCTACACTGATTAGGGCAGAGGTAGGCGTTTGGGAAAAAAGGGGAGAAACACTCTTACTGGATAAACCACATCCGGTCAAAGACAAGCAAAGAGACTAATCGAACCTTCCAAAGAGAAGGCTCAACAAGCTCTATCGTTGTCAAAAAAACGAGTTAAGGCCTTCTCACAGGGCATTGTCCCGTGAGATATCACCTACACAAGATCGGTAAAGAAAACTCCGACATTTGTAGGTTATGTGAATCGGCCACTGAAACCACCGAACACATACTATGCCAATGCACTGCGCTGGGCGCAAACCAGACTTACTCTACTAGTGGCGCGTTATTAACGCCAGCCGACATAAGAGCGAAGTCTCCTAAGGAAGTAACCAGCTTTGCTAAGGAGGTTAGATTCCTGGGAAAAAACGTAGTTTTAGCATGGTAACGCACAAAAGAACTTATTGGTCGCAGTGCAGAAGGGTAATCAACGTGCCGATCGACCACTATCTAATCTAATCTAAGTATTCACACTCAGCTGCAACATTTCTCTAGCGACCAGGTGACGGGAATGACGGACAAAGAAATTCCACAGCAACCTAAAGGGTTTTCCAATAAGAGGTGTTATTTTGAATAGCCCGCTATTTCGGTAGATGTCACGTTTGAAGCTGTCTTTCTTGACATTTGACAAGTAGAAACTACGCCATTAATAAAAATGGAACGATACACTCTTCAAGATGCATGAAAATGATCCGGAATTCCATCGAAATATCATCTTGAGTGATGAGGTCCATTTCCACCTCGGTGGCTTCGTCAACAAGCATAATTGTCGCATCTGGGGCTCGGAAAACCCAAGAGTTATTGTTGAAAAGCCCCTCTATCCTCAAGGTGTCACTGTCTGGCGCGGTTTATGGTCCGGCGGAGTCATTGGACCTCACTTTTTCGAAAATGAGGCTAAAGCAACAATTACGGTGAATGGATTGCGCTATCGAGAGATGATTAATGATTTTTTATGGTCGAAATTGGATACTATTGATCTGGACAACGTTTACTTTCAACAAGACCGCGCTACGTGCCACACAAGCAAAGAAACCATTGATCTTTTGCGGGAAAAGTTTCCGGACCGTGTTATCTCTCGAAGAGGTGATCACAATTGGCCACCGAGATCTTGTGATTTAACACCTTGCGACTTCTTCCTTTGGGGCCACGTGAAAGAGAGGGTCTACGCCAATAGCCCAGCGTCGATTCAAGCCTTAAAGATGGAATTCGCGAGGCTATCGAGGACATAGGGCAGCCACTTTGCGATTGATTATGGAAATGTCATTAAAAGGATATGGTCCTGATGTAAGCGTGGTCGTGGTGGTCAATTGCCTGATGGTTTTTCCACTATAAACGGCATAGCTTCTTCTTTATAATGAAATGAACATCCGATCATCCGAGCAGTGAGCTGATATGTAGAGTGTAATCGTGGTGTTACTGTAACACCATGGTTATTATTACGGAACTATAGTCTCGTCTATAGTGAATGTTACTATTTTGGTATTACCTTCAAACTTTCAATACTATGTACTTCGAAAATTTCAAGATTTGCTATTTACGGAAGTTATTGTGTTCACGGTCAATCGTAGGCGAAACTCATCCGATTCGAGTGAAATCTATTTTGTGAATGAAGATTGATATATTGAATGTTCATGCACAATTTCAAGAGGATCGCATCGTCAGAACCATATATTTTTTATTTAATTATCGATTTTTTGAATATTCCATTTTTAAATCCTTTCCAGAATACAATTTCGATCGTGCTGAGATTTTGCATTCATATACTCGGTCTTTTCTTAAATTTTTTATTAACTAAATTGGTGCAGACGGGAATTCCTCAAGACTAGCATATTATTATTATAATATGTAATATTAATATGGATCGTTGTACGCGCTAATCACCATGTCTATACCTTCTTTGGAGGGAAAGCAAAGCGAGTTTCCATCCAGTAACGAAAAGCAATTTCCTTTCTCATTTCTACATCGATAACTTTTGCGAGAGTCATGCAGAAATATCGAAGACATCTATCTACGTCAAAAAGGGCGCTTAATCCAAAAGACAGATATGCCTTGGGGATGATCGCCCTATTTGATTTTACAAGTACCCGAACGAGTCAATCTAGTAAAAAGGGAGCGGCCCTCGAAGTCCCTAAGGATCAATTTCTCCGCATTAGGGAGGAGGGTAAGTCTAATCTCCCACCTCTTCTATTTTCATTATTGGCTTTCATCTGACAGCTAATCATTTGAGCGAATTTACGGTTAAGCCGATTTTCCTAGGGGGGTTGGTGATGGTAATCCCTGAAAATGATTTTCCGCCCAGGTATTTGAGGGAGAAAAGTGTTTTTCTGTTTTATATATTTTTGGATTATTTCAGTTGGTTTTCTATGGTTCTCATATCTGTCAAACTCTCGGTCAAGCTCATAGACATAGAGAATGGACTGAGCAATAACCGCCTGAAAGTGTCACTAATCAGAGAAAGAGAGGATGCGATATCCCGGCCATTATCTGTCTCTTTTTTGTGGATCTGTGGTGATATAAAAAAGACCCAAAAATGATTTTTCGCCTAGGATTTGAAGGGGTTTGTGAGTGTTTTTCCATTTTACATACTTTCGAATATTATCAGTTTGTTTTCATCTGTCAGGCATATATTTATGATTAAATTAGTGATTTCTGTTTCTATGATTCTATAACAGGCTTTTTTAAAAGCAGATCGAAACAGAGTGATTAACATTTGTTTACAAAGATTCTGCATTCATTTTGCATTGAAAATGTAGTCCAGTCAAGAATTATTAACATTTTGGGTGGCGTCGAAAAACCTGAATTAAGTTGGTAATAGCCCATACAGTAATTTTTGATTTGAACAATTCAGGTTAGTGTTGCAAATAACACTGACATAAATTTTGACAATTTATTTCATTTGTTTTGTTTTTTTGATCAATTTGAACACTAATCGAATAATTCTGAGTATATATTGACTTAAGTTGTTGAAAATTTCTGGAATAGATGAGGAATTTACCCATTGATCGTATCGGCAAGTAATTTGATCAACGATACATTTCTAGCTTATATTTTGGATCTATGATAAAAACCACAGAAAATTTCAGTTGCTTTTTTGGGACCAGTAATAAATCTGCGCCTAGACCGAGGGTTAGGGCCGTATTCATAGTAATCCCTCAAGATGAGGGTGAGTGTCAGATCGCCCTTGAGTAGCTGTAGCCGTTTCATAAAGCATACTTATTTCATGAGTGCTAGCGCGTCCCTTCAAGTTAAGGCTGGCACTCCACTCACTGAGTATGCTTTATGAAATGGCTACAGCTACTCAAGGGCGATCTGACACTCACACTCACCCTCACCATGATGGATGACTATGAATACAGCCCCTAGACGTTCAAGGTCTACTTCGATGTCAATAATTTTTGAATGGACTATAATAAGCCCGTTCGGCATTGACCTCCGCGAGCAGACGGATTTTTTAGTCACGTGACCACAGATCGTACAGATTCATCTGTAATATCAGAGAATAAACGAACGGTACAGAGTATCTGCCACAGAACATACTGCTCTGTTTTACTTCCATAGATTATGAAATTTCAAAGATCACTATTTTGGGAAATATGCTCACCTTTTAACGTTACTTTCACCCTTTTCGTAGCTCTACCGTAAAATCTCAATTAAATAATTAGGTGCAAAGGCACTGAATGCAAAGGAAACGAGGAATGCAATATCCCCTTCTGTTCGTTCAATGCGGCGATAGTTGTACCGAAAGATCCTAATTAATTAATTTATTAATTACAAATTACACGAAAAGAAACGAGAAAGCAATATCTCCTGCTGCCTATTCATAACTATGATAGCTATATCGAAAAATTTCAATGAATTAATTAGGTTTTTAATGAATAAATGAAAACAGAAGAATAAAAGTGTTAGAATTTTTCAATCGGTTGCCGGATCAGGAAACTCAACATAAAACAAAAAATATATAAAAAACATAAAATTCAATGGATAAAATCGCTTTGATCCGTCGAAATAGACCGAGCGAAAAGATCGACATCCGATTGCTCAGTTTTTTATGCCGAACGGTCCAGATGTGTACTCCCCTCAATCCGGATGTAATAAACGATCGATCCGACCTGTCCGATGTCGATGCCGATATTGACAGGAATCATAGATTTCAAAAAACCGTTTGTTCAAGTGTAAAGAACCAAATTCTCTTTTCCCCATTAACGACGAATTATAATTCTATGCCTTTAGTGACCGTTTACTTCCAATATTCCACGGGTACCGGTGTTGATATTCGAAATGAGATATACGCTCGTAATCTCCATTCGGGACATCTTTTGAGCGTTTTCTAATAACCGCGGTGCCGAGCAAGCCAGAGGCGTTTTTCTCCACTTATTAATTCTAGACGGGCGTTCGAGAGCTTTTGAAACCATTTCAGTACACTTGCTTTTGAACGTTGCTGCTGACTAATAACAGATAACATTCTGTGTCGACGACACCACGCAACCAGAATAATTTAAACATAACTCGGACGACCTTCGGCCGTTCTTTGTTAAGGCACGATTCCGAACATAGAAGATCCTTAGATGGATTCGGAGGATCACGTTCCAATCGTGCAGGGGAACGGACAAGGATATTTTGTGGTGCACTGATCTGGCATAGAATAGAAATAACAGCAAGGTTTGAATGTTCCGACTGAAACGTTTTTTTGTAACGTCGCATGGTTTCTATGGTCTAAGGGAGGTCACATGCTTGAGATAAGCATAGAAGATTTCTATTGAAACATATTGACAGATTTTCTGTGGTTTTCATCATAGATATAAAATATAACCTAAAAATGCATTGGGAGGCTAATTCCCATAGACATAGAGAATGGACTAAGCAATCCATATTCAGCTTCATAGAAAATATGACTGAAAAATGGGAAATAGATCAAACCAATTGCGGCCAATAGTTGTCTTTTTCTATGTCACCGCACATCCACAAAAAAGAGACAGGTAATGGCCGCGATATCGCCTGCTCTTTTTATCTGATTAGTGACACTTTCAGGCGTTTATTGCACAGTCCATTCTCTATGTATAATTATGCTAATTACCAACTTAATTTCGGTTTTTTCACAGTAGCCCTTGATGTCATCATTATTGGATGGACTATAAATAAAATGGCTGTCCATCGCGTCCTTGAAAGTAAAGGTTTTTCCAATAGGAGGTGTTATTTTGAATAACCCTCTATTTCGGTAGATGTCACGTTCGAAGCTGTAATGTTTTGACATTTGACAAGTAGAAACTACGCCAATAATAAAAATGGAACGATACACGCTTCAAGAACTCATTGAAATTATTAAAATTCACTATAAAAATGGTGGAAGTTTGGCAGAGACGATTAATAAAACTCGAACATTTTTGGGTCGTCGTGAAGCACCTTGTCGGACCGCAATGAAGAAATTGGTGGAAAAATTCGAGCTGTTGAGACAAGTTAGTTATGTGAAGAATAAAACCCGTGCACCTCGCTCATGAAGAGCCGAGAATATTGCTGCTGTAGACGAAAGTGTTGAAGCAACAGTTACGGTGAATGGATTTGCGCTATCGAGAAATGATGAATGATTTTTTTATGGGCGAAATTGGATAGTATTGATCTGGACAACGTTTACTTTCAACAAGACGGCGTTACGTGCCACATAAGCAACAAAACCATTGTTTTTTGCGGGAAAAGTTTCCGGACCGTGTTATCTCTCGAAGGAGTGATAACAATTGGCCACCGAGATATTGTGATTTAAGACTTTGCGACTTCTTCCTTTGGGGCCACGTGAAAGAGAAGGTCTACGCCATTAGCCCAGCGTCGATTCAAGACCTCAAAGATGGTATTCGTGAGGCTATCGAGGACATAGGGCAGCCACTTTGCGATTTGGTTATGGAAAATTTCATTAAAAGGATATGGTCCTGTAAGCGTGGTCGTGGTGGTCATTTGCCTGATGTTATTTTCCACTATTAACGGCATAGCTTCTTTTTTATAATGAAATAAACATCCGATCATTTATATTGAAAAACAGCATTTTTATTTGAAAATTTATTATTTATTGGAAAATCCTTTATATAACTTTATACAGGGTGGCCATTTGAAAACGAAACAGACGAGATTACAGACGAAATAAATTTTTTCGATAGAAATGCTCGGACAGGTCGATTTCTGTTTCGAGGGGGACAACTTAAGATGTAGGTTACGGACGCATAGCGCTTCAACCCTTGCTACTACAACCCTCACCCCCAATTTTTGAATAGGGAAGATGGGGGAGTGATATCTCATTTGAAAGGTATTTTTATACTGATTTCAGCACAGTAATTGATTTTTCATTTTATGCATTAGTTCTCGAAATATTCTCAACTAAGTATTTGAAAATGAAGTGGTGTTTTCATGGCACTTGTAGTATTTTTTTGTGAAAAATCGACATTTTGAGCTTCAAAACAACCATGTTTATCTAAATGTCGTTGATTGAAGAATTCTGCGGTTCTATTCGCACATTGATTGTTTGCAAAAAAAAGTGAAATTATTTCCACCCGCTCTGCAATGAATAAACCATGTCGAACAATGAATTAGAACACATACAAGTCTCGATTCAAAACTAAGAATAATTCACATGTCAAAGAACCAGTAAGCCAACTTAATGATCTGTTCGTAATAAATAAAAAATTATCGATTCTCATTTTTTTGAAAAAGATATGAATTCAATAATCAACAAAATGAAAACATTATTGAAGCCAACTGAGAAAACACTTCATAATTAAGTCGGAAATCGTTTCACGAATTGGGACTGGAATATTTCTGTGGCATCATTAATGATTTGATTTTCTTACCTGGTAATCTGATTAGAGATATGTACGTATTTGGACTTTTTGGAGATTTCTATCGATCAAGTGTTACCGCATATTATTGGAAATACTGCAAATTATATCGAAGATAACTTAGATTGAGTTTCAGCAAGATTGAGCTCCTTCGCAATACGCTTTGTTTGTTCGACATCTTGATTAAAGATTTCTATGTCAGTGGATTGGAGGAAGGAAGCCACAGTCCTGGTTGTTTTGAAGCTCAAAATGTCGATTTTTCACAAAAAAACACTACAAGTGCCATGAAAACACCACTTCATTTTCAAATACTTAGTTGAGAATATTTCGAAAACTAATGCATAAAATGAGAAAAACATTACTGTGCTGAAATCAGTATAAAAATACCTTTCAAATGAGGTATCACTCACCCCATCTTCCTTATTCAAAAAGTGGGTGAGGTTGAGTAGTTAGTAGCAAGGGTTGAAGCGCTATGCGTCCGTAACCTACATCTTGAGTTGTCCCCCTCGAAACAGAAATCGACCTGTCCGAGCATTTCTATCGAAAAAAATTTATTTCGTCTGTAATCTCGTCTGTTTCGTTTTCAAATGGCCACCCTGTATAACTCAAAGACAGTTATAATCTCGGTTACAATATAAATTTTAACTTCTATGATGTGATCCAGGAAGTAGTGCCCATGTACCTATAGTTAGTATTATAAATCTATGGTAGTGCCACCATTGTCTACATAACAGGAGAAGCCGAAACATGGTAATTTACACATCTTTCAGGAAATTACATAACCTGACTATAATCTATAGGGTCAGAAGAAACTCTTCCAAGTCATCTGGACATCACTCAATTTCATATCTTCCTCTAATAAAGCCTGACAGGAGCATTCGCAACGGATCGGACCATAGAATAAACAACATCGATCATCTCCGTTTTTCTAATCAAGCAATCTCGAGATTCATTATTGTCCGTAATGAATCGCGTACGTTTTTGCGGTGAGAAAGCGACTTTATCGAAAGGATTACGTCGCTGCTTTAATTGAACCGCCGGCTTCACTTTTATTCCCGTTCTCACTTTTATTTGCAAACAATGGCGGCCGATCGCCTCTCACGGTGTCCTTTCGAGCCGTTCGCTGCTTATCAGTCATAGAATTAATTAGGGCTGTTGCGAAAGGATCATAGAGTGTGGGCGACGATTTCGGATAGGAGGTTTAATCTGATAGAATCGGTTTTCTATGGTTTCTGGCCTTGAATCATAGACATAGAAAAGAATGGACAGGGCGTCACGTGACTTTTACTCTACGTTTCGTGATTCCAACATAAGAGAGAGAGATACTGTGAAGGATGGAGTAATATTAGTGTGGTGCATAGACTAAAATAAACTAATATTACTCCATCCTTCACAGTATCTCTCTGTCATAATGTTGAAAAACTGACAGAACATAAAAATATCTGATGCGATTCAATGTTTTATTATATGTTCTGTGCTTGCACTATATTACTCTATCTTATCTGAAGTCAATGGTCTCTCTCACACGTCCTGTCCATTCTTTTCTATGTCTATGCCTTGAATAAATAAAAGCCATAGATATGTAGAATAGGATTCTATTCTGTCTTTTTTCATGTCACAGGAATAGAAAGGGTTAAATACATATATAGTCTGTTCACGAAAGTTTGAGGGGTCGGTTGGCCATGACAATTTAGCATATTCCTCTGTTTATATTAAACCTTTAGGTTATGTTGTTTATTTTCTTGTCAGATTGATACGCAATGTTGTCAATATAACATAGAGTTCTCTGATAACTCGAAAGCTCTTCGGATGAGGCCGGGTACAATCTCACAAACGCTTACTATATGCTCAAACTTTCGTGAACGGACTGTACTTCTTGAACACTCTTTCCTCTTTTAAGCTACGAGTTGACATCTCTACTATACTATTTTCTGTGGAGTTATCAGTTTTCTGGAATGGAATAAGGACCGTATTCATATTTCGCCCTTGAGGGTGAGTGAGAGTTTGGGACTTTCCTATTTGACTGATTATCTGAAGAAATCACTTCACTTTGACCGGATCGACCAATAGGAACGCTGCGTTACTGATTTTTAAGCCTTGTTCGCATTACGCTAGTAGTTTAGTCGAGCCGCTAGAAATTTAGTAGCTACTCTCCATCCACCGTTCGCACTTTGTTCGAGTTAAGTTCACAAGTGAGTAGCGCTTTGTACGATGGACAACTCGCAACGCACGAACTCTGACGTGATTTCTTCCGCCCAGCGAAACGACATCACCGCGGCAAATGATATTACTAATGAACTCGAATAAACTGATCGGTTCGGACCTATCTAGTCCGTGAGCGAGTGAAGAGTATCGCGTGGTGGGGGACTCTACTCGCCCGATAAAATAGAACCAAATGGATCGACTCGACTAAACTACACACTAATCTACCCGACTAAATTCTTGGTGTTCACACACGTTTAGTGACTAAATTTTTAGCTCCTCGACTAAACTACTAGCGTAGTGCGAACAAGGCTTTAGGGATGGAACGGGTCGGCAATTTTCGGCCGGACCGGATTTCAGTATAATCAAGATTTGGCCGGACCGGACCAGTAAATAGCCGGATCTTTGACGTATTATTGAAGCGGTGGAAAAAGGGACATTGAAAAAAGATGTTGCGAAAGAGTTCGATATTTTACCATCTACATTGTCCATGATTTGAAGAATAAGGAACGAATCACTGAAGTGTCTCCAATATAGGAAGAAAAAGGCTTCGTCAAGCTTAATTTCTTCGCCCGGAGGAGTCCTTACTTCAGTGGATTTGGCAGTGTAGAGGAAACAATGTTTCCATTGGCGGCTTCATTTTGGCTTTTTCCTTCAAAATGAAACCGTCAAGTCTTTCGCTCAAGCTCTCGGAATTTAAAAATTTTCAGCGAGTGAGGGCTGGCAGAAACAAACGGTGATTTCTCTTCAGCATTATAGAAAACATCCTGGACAAAGCTAGATGGAAGTCACTAACTCACATGAAAACTTTTCGAAATGAAATACTCATACAGATCATGTTCTTAGACTATAATACATAATAACATAATAACAATATCCAATATCATTAGTATGTACTTCTAACAAACTCTTGTTTATTTGAATTTCATCCTTACTCCCTCTTGTTTATTTGAACTCTTTTTAATTTGAACTCTCGGTAATTTGAACTTTCTGTTGGTCCCTTGAGTTTCAATTATCGAGAGTCGACTGTATTCAAATCTTGAAAAATTCGGCCGGATTTTCATATAAATCCGGCCGGACCGGAATTCCGGCCAATTTGGCCGGATTCAGTAATCCGGATCCGGTCCGGTTCCATCCTTGCTGAGTTTGCATCAGTTTGGAAGTGATGCAGCGTCAAATAGAAAAGTCGGTCTGTATCGCCCTTATGAATACTAGCCTTAAAGGTGACCTCAACTCTCACTCACCCTCAAGGGCGAACTATGAATACGGCACTAAATACTTACCATAATATTTAATCGAAAAATACCGATGTAAAGTCTGATACTTTGGTGCAGTTTTTCGGCTTCTTTGAGATCTCTGTATAGAGCCTCCGACAAGATATTCATTTCCTTTCTGTACACGTTCGAAAATAACATCATTAACATGCCTAGACGGCTTGTTGAGCATTGTAACGTCTATTTAAACGACTACATTATGCAATTAAATAGTTTCATGGTGTTCGAAATCGAAAGAGGAAGTCCTAATTCCATGTTTCCTCGGTGAAATCATACGTTTTTTGTAGTCCTTTCAACAAATTCACATCGAGCATGACCTATGCTCATATGTTCATTTGTTGCGTGCTTATTTCTGGGAAAAATTACACTTTCATATTGTTAAAATGTCTGAAATTTTAGAATTTTGGGTATCGAACGATCTGGATGGTCTCATTTATGAATAATCTGGGGATAATTTCGATACTGTTCGACCGGCCGTAAACTAAAAACTTGAGAAGAGGAATGTGGGGTGACTGTGACTATAAATCAGTCTGAATTTTGAGTGGGTGATAAGAAAATCTTGTTGATGGTTCTAGGAAATTACCTCTAAGATAACCAATTATATGGGCTTTTGTCATAATTCCTTTTTTATTATCGACGTTTTGGTAATAGTTTTGCGAACGTCTTCAGGCATTGCAATTTCAATTGACAGATGCGCTCAGTTCAATCAATATACACGGACACTCAAACTGCCTATAAAGCGCTGAGTGCAAATAAAAAAGCACTCTGGTAGAACCTTTCGGTCCTAGAGTACTCTAAAAAATTCCTCAAAACTTTCAATACGAGAAGATCCTGAACTCTCTTGGAACTCAACAAGAATGGACTACACCTCCTCACAGGGTTCCTCACAGGTCACTGCCGTCTCAGAAATATCTGATGATAGTTATTTACACAACTAGTCTATTAATCGCTAAATTAATGAACTAGTTGATTACACTATTTTTCCGTCGACTGCATTAAGAATTGAGTATAAATTCTTGATTGATGTTTCAGTAGAGGTGCAAAATTACTCGTATTGCTTCTGAATAGTTTATGTTTTGTTACCCTTGACAATTGCATATTAAAACAGAAGAAATGGAGCAATAAAATAGATCATTATTGAACAATTCCGTATACGTTGAACCCACTTTTCATTTTGAGGCGGACGGAAATTAGTTATTCAATCAACTAGGTTATTAAAGACACCGACTAATGGTCAAGATATTTTAATGCGTGAGCTTAGCGAACGCGTTAATAGTTTGAGACCATTAGTCGCTCGATTAATAACCGAGTTGATTACAAGATTTTTCCGACGATCTCAATATGAATTGTGTATGAATTCTTGATTGAAATACATTTCTATTCTGCACAAGACTCACATTTGACATAATAAAATTTCTATGTTCCAGTAGAGTTTTGACATTTCTCGTAATGCTTCTGAATACTTTGTGAACGGTTGCCATGAGGATTGCACATTAAAATAGCAGAAATTGAGCATTAAAATGAGATGAATTTTGTACATTGAAATCACCTTTTATTTTGAGATCGACGGAAATAGTTATTTAATTAACTAGGTTATTAAAGATAGTGACTAATGGTCAAGATATTTTAACGAGTGAGCGGAGCGTAGACTTTTGACATTTCTCGTAGTGCTTCTGAATACTTTGTGAACAGTTGCCATGAGGATTGCACATTAAAATAGCATTAATGTTCAATTTCGTACTCGTTAAAATCACCTTTAATTTTGAGGTCGACGGAAAAGATCTTTATTTTTTCTCTATTTTTCCTCAAGTTAACCCCAACATACACCAGAAGGTAAAGAAAAACATCCAATCAAGCAGTGCATTAACAACCACCCCATATCTCAACAAGAAATCTCCAATTTTCCCCCAAATTGTAAGTCTGTTGCCACCAACACTCCTTCCACTTCCTCCGCGTGTGCGAAATTGGGCGAATTCTGGAATCGCGTCCGATGTGAGGTCAACGACCCATCCAGACTTCTTCGCCGGTCGATATTCCCGACTTTTAGACAGCGGGATAGCTCTCCCGTCGTTCCCGGACCGGGATATTTGTATCCGTCGGAATGTTTCAAGCGGATTGGCGGTTCTCGGTGCGTCACGTCCGGTTAAAATGGCGGGAGATTCGAATTGCCTACTGTGATGAACGATCTGGCAGATTTTCTAATATCTGCATGACATTTTATAGAGGTTTAACCTAGTCGTCCATTTTATTGGATGTTGTTATCAATTTGATAAAAGGTTAGCCAGTAGCTTGATTAAGCTATAAACTTTCTTGTTAAAATATTATTCAAAAGCTTGACCAATTAGTTAAGCCAATGATTAAGGTATTGGCTAGTCTAACTACTACTACTAACTAATTAATTAACCGATAGCTCAATCAAGCTATTGGCTAGATTATTTGGTCAATAGCTATTGGCTAATAGCTGAATTAAGCTATTGGTTAATAGTTAAACTAATTAGGTAAAAGCTTAATTATGCTATTGGCTGAAAGTTAATAGCTTAATTGGGCTATTGGCTAATAATTTGAGTAATTGATTAATATCTCATTCAAGGTATTGGCTAATAGTTTAACTAATTGGTTGAAAGCTTAATTATGCTATTGGCTGATAGTTAAACTATTAGCCAATATGTTGACTAAGCTATTGATTAATAGTTTAACCAATTAGTTAAAAGCTTAATTTTGCTAACGACTGAAAGTTAATAGCTTAATTAGGCTATTGGCTAATAGTTTGAGTAATTGATCAATACCTCAATCAAGCTATTGGCTTAAAGTTTAACTGATTGATTGAAAGCTATTGAACTTATTTATTAAGCTATTGGCTAATAGTTTAATTAATTGATTGAAAGCTTAATCAAGATATTGGCTAATAGTTTAACAAATTAGTTGGAAGCCTAATTATGCTATTGGCTGATAGTTAAACTATTGGCCAATATCTTGACTAAGCTATTGACCAATTAGTTAAACTATTAGCCAATAGCCTTACTAACGAGTTCAATAACCCAATTGATAAGTTTGAGCTTGATTACCCTATGCATCAGTCAGCTAAACTATTAGCCAATAGCTTGATTAAGCTATTAACTAATTAGTTAATAGATTAATTAATCTATTAACCAATTAGTTAACTATTAACTATTAGCCAATAGCCAAATTAATAATTTCAATAGCTTAATTGATAAGTTTGAGATTGATCAAGCTATACAGCAGTCAGTTCAACTATTAGCCAATAGCTTGATTGAGCTATTAACCAATTACTCAAACTATTAGCCGATAGCTTGATTAAGCTATTAACTAATTAGCTAACTAATTATTTGAAAGCTTAATTATGCTATTGGCTGATAATTCAACTAATTAGTTAATAGATTAATTCAACTTTTGGCTAATAGTTTGAGTAATTGGTTAATAGCTCAATCAAGCTATTGGCTAATAGTTTAACTGACTGATGTATAGCTTAATCAATCTCAAACTTATCAATTAAGCTATTGAACTTATTAATTTGGCTTGAAATAATTGGTTAATAGCCTCATCAAGCTATTAGTTTAAGTAAATGGTTGATAGAATAATCAAGCTTCTTGAGCTTTCTTTTGAGAGGGTACAATCAGTCTCTTTGCTTGCCTTTAGCCTTATTTGTTAATCCAGTGGACTCTAAAATGTTATTCTTTAATAACAGTCGGATAGAAGCTCCGTTAACGTGTAAACGTCGAACGAGATGTAAATAAGCAAGCGTTTAAAACTCGACCGGTTCCGATTGTTTTTGTCTTGTCTTCGGCTCACCTGCGAGAGGGATTTCCCTTGAAACAGTTGAAACCAGTCTCTCTCTCTGTTCTTATCGAGCAGGTGAGCCTGCAGCCTCCCGCGACCCTGGGAAAGATGACTCATAACCGCGATGGAACGCACTATCGCGTAGAGTGCAGGCGTGCAGCGCCGTCTGTACGTTCTTCTGCGAAGTGTCATACGCACGTTGCATCTAGATCAGACAAGGATGCCTTTGGGGAAAGAATATTCGGTATAGAAGATAATAAAATTCCCTTCAAAATTTCTCTATCTTTATGGACAGAATCAAAAACATAAATGAAGGTTCATAATGAACTTCATCTTGGAGGGAACTACGGGCTCGATTGAATTCACCATATCATCTTCAAACAATGGTCCTTGATAGAGCACAATGGCCATAAATTGAATCAAGTTCAGACACAATTGCGGGCTGGCACGCACCCAATATGGTTTATGAAATTTTATCAAAATTTTATTAAAATTTTATTAATTTCAATTTGATGGTTTCGATAATATCATTCATATCTACTATCAGGAGACAAACTGGAATGTAATAGATTGAATTCTAACCTGGGTTCCCGGCCATTCGGGAATCAAAGGAAACGAAGAGGCCAATACACTTGCCAAAGAAGGCACACGAATGTCACTCATTGGCCCAGAACCCTTCTGTGGTATAGGTAAATGTACCTATAAGAAGGAGTTTCTGGAGAAGGAGAAAGCCGAGAGGGAAAAACTCTGGCTGACTCTCCCAGGGACGGATATTTCCACCAAGTTCCTTCGGAACTTTGAGACAGTGGGATCCAAAAGATATCTGGATCTTGGTAAGAAACAATTACACCTCCTCACTGGCTTTCTTACAGCACACTGCCGCCTCAGGTAGCACCTGTTGAGGATGGGATTGTCGGACACTGACGAGTGTAAGTTTTGTGGAGAGGAGGAAGAAACCCCCATTCACCTAGTCACGGAATGCTTCAGCATTGCGAGCCTAAGGAGAGAATGCCATGGGCGAGAAACTTTAAGAGTGAGGAACTAGCCTCGTTGAAGCCTTCACAGATATTAGATTTCATAATATCTCTGGAACTGGAAGGCAAGCTGTGAAGGGTGGAGCCAGAGCAGCTCTGTAAGGGGGTACAATAGACCTTGAGGTCGCAGTGAACTGACACCCCTTGTTAAACTAAATTAAAACTAAACTACCCAGTGTCATAAAAAAATCCTTCAAAACTTCTCTGTCTTTATGGACAGAATCAAAAACATAAAAAAGGTTCATAATGAACTTCATCTTGGAGGGAACTACTGAATCGATTGAATTCACCATTCCATAAGCCTCAATTACACTCAGCCCTTCCTACTGCCGTTCGCGTTGTCGGCAATAACTCCCGAAATACTTCTTCTTCAGTATCGAAAGCAGTGAGCATTCACTCTTAGCTGCAACATTTCTCTCGCGACAACGACGAACGAAGAAATTCCACAGCAACCTAGTTGCCGGTCCTTTGACTTCCGTACGAAAAACCGCCAATTCAGGGAGCGTAGGGCAGCAGGGAAGTGTAGTGATTACATTCTCGCGCTGCCCACTTTCCTGCTCAATTCCCTTCTCCCTGCCGTGGAAGTGAGCTGAGTGTAATCGGGGTGATAAATTAAATAAAGTTCAGGCACAATTGCGGGCTGGCACGCACCCAACATGGTCTGTGAAATTTTATCAAAATAATGATTAAATAATTCCATTTTATTAATTTCAATTTGATGGTTTCGAAAATATCATTCATATCTACGCCCTTATCAGGAGGCAAACTGGAATGTAACAGATTGAAATAATTTGTATAGTGTTTATACCAGCTGTTGAAAAGTTAAATGTATTAATGTGTTACTGGTTTTGTCACTTGATACGCTAAACGCCCTATTTAATGCCACATGTGCCAGCTTACTCTCAAAAAGTTTTTGGGAGCGAGAGATCTTTAACAATGGCTTCAACATTGTTGAAATCGTAATGATGTCAACTGTTTTTTTTTTTTGGTTTCAGAATTGGGAATGGCCCAAAGATCGTTCGCGAACTGCCTGAACGGTTTCACATTTCAATCTATAGGGGAGACACAGACTGATGAAGAAAGAATCATTTCCAAATCTTTGCACGAGTTTGGTTCCCTCATCAACATGGTGGAAGATGAGAGGGATAATATGGTAAGTATGTAATAAGTTTGTCGAGCTTGGGAAACTTCCTCCATTACGTTCCAATTGATCATAAGTTGTGACCTCCTTCTTTTTCAAATTATTGAAGTGAGTTATTATAACTCACGCTTTTTGTTTGAAGATAGTATAATAGTAGTATAGTTTATTTGTACTTTTATTTAACGAATGATAATGTGGGTCATACCTCACGCAGTGGAATTTGAAAGTGTTTTTCATCAAATGAGTTATATTCATTGAGCAAGTTGAATAATATACGAATATATGTTCTTTGGTTTTACATCTCGGCTCATCCCCTTCCCGATTTAGCATAGTGAGTTATTATAACTCACGCTTTTTGTGTGGAGATAGTGTTAATTGATCAAAAGCAGTTGAATAATAGTTATATACCTCAATAGTAGTAGTTTTATTAGTATTTTATTCAACGAGCGATAATGTGGGTCATAACTCACGCAGTGGAATTTAACAGTGTTTTTCATCAAAAGAGTTATATTCATTACCGCAAGTTGAATAATATACTAATATATCTTCTTGGGCTTTTTTATCACGACTTCTCCTCTTACCTAGTTATCATAGTGAGTTATTATAACTCACGCTGCAAGGAGAGAGTTATTAAACTCATGCTGAAAGGAAAGAATTATTATAACTCACGCTGTTTAAACTCAACTCAAACTTTAACGTTTTTGGAAAGTCATGTTTCATTTGTCACATTGACTTCGGATTATTCAGGCAAATAGGAAGCTAGGAATGATACAAAAACAGCCTAATACAAATGTTTGCGCTGATGCCAGCTCTCCCAATTTTTCCTGATCGACTTACAACTTCTCCGCCGACCTAGGTACGCCAACCGTGAACTGCAAATTGCAATGGGGCCTCGATACACAAATGTAAATCGTGTGACCCCCATTCCGAAGCAGATATAGAGCGTAATTATCCGTGAATTGTTCATTATCTCGTCGACCTTCGTGACCGCCGTCGTGCTGACCGAAACGTCGCACACTTCGACTGTCATAATCGTCATATTCAGGCCATAATTGAACGAGGCGAGCAGGTAATTTGTAACGTTTTGTCATCGTCGCTGACCGGAACTCGAAAACGGAACGGAAGTTCGAAGTTTTCCGCAGATAGGGAGAACCTTAGATTTGGCAATCAGATTGTATTTGTCCGATAACATTCCAGAAATACAGTCGAGCAGGACCAGATAATAGGGCTCATTCTGTAACTCTAATGAAGCTAATGAATCGTAATTTGATAGCCTTAATCATGTATTCAATACTAGTGCTAATTATGTACTGGGTGTCATGAATTCGTTGTCTAGTGAGGGGATCTCAGAAACCCTATGAGCTAGAACAAAATGAGTGAAAACCGCAACCTTGAAAGTCAATCCGTTTTCGAGCTATTAGAGAAAATTAGAAAATGGCGTCAAAAGTTCTCATACCTAACTTCTTTATTACTAAAGGTATAAACATGAAACTGAAACATTATACAGGCACTTTTTTCAGTAAAACTCATTAAAATAATAAATTTTCTTTATTACATTTTGTTCTAGCTCACGGGTTTCTGAGATTCACTCACTAGACAACGAATTTAGGACACCCTGTACAACTCCCCACTGAGTTCATATTAAGAAGTTTTATCTACTCCTATGTTATGTAAGTCATTATCCAACTGTTTTTGACTAATTTATAGTATCTATAAACGAACAGCGTGAGTTATAATAACCCACGCTCACTTTAGTTTTGGCAATTATATTGTATTTGTCCGATAACAAGATTCCAGAAATACAGGCCTCATTGTGTAACTCTGATAAAGCTTATGAATCGTAATTTGGTATTTTGTGAACGATAACCTTAATCAATTCATTCAATTATCACTGTTCACTGAGTTTATAATAAGAAGTTTTATCAACTCCTTAAAAATTATATATTCATTATATAGTTGCTATAAACGAACACCGTGAGTTATAATAACTCACTCCTTACAGCGTGAGCTATTATAACAACCTGTAAGCGGCATAGCTGCTATAAACGGACACCGTGAGTTATAATAACTCACTCCATACAGCGTGAGCTATTATAACAACGCTGTAAGGGGGTCATGCTTCTATAAACGAACACCGTGAGTTATAATAACTCACTCCTTTCAGCGTAAGCTATTATAACAACGCGGTAAGGGGCATTGCAGTTCAGGTTGACCAGGAAACATTAGGAGAGCTAGCATCAGCGCAAACATTGGTGTTACGCTGTTTTTAGTATCATTGTCAACACTTGGTCGCGAGAAAATGTTGCAGCAGAGTGTGAATGCTCACTGCTTTCGATACTGTCGAATATTTCGGAAATTATTGCCGAAAACGCGAGCGGCAGTAGGAAGGGCTGAGTGTAATTGAGGCAAAAGATGTTGGTTTCATTCAATGCTTGGACGAAAACAAGGAGATTTATGACAGCGCCGGCCGAAGAATTCAATCGGCAATTTCCTCATTCGCCAATCTGTTTGAAATCGATATGAAACTATGATTTCCGAGAGCCAGCACATCAACCGATGTGTCTTTTCAATGACACCAAACAATGTACCCACTCGAAATAGAAAGATATTGAAGTTTATATCATACATTGTTTTCCGAAGCGGTTCGGATACGAACTTAGCCAAAGTTAATATTTACCGTTTAACAATCGTATTCGTTTGTTTGAACCGCCATTTCACAGAATGTAAGCTTTATCACGTTCACTCACTTTCTTTATAAACACTTTTTTTTATCGCAAAATGGATATTGTTAGTATTGGAAAATAACCAAGTTTGCATTTTTCTATGGTGTTTGAATGGGTGTAAAAACAATCGAACGAAGTTTGAAAATGCAAGATAATCACGATCTTTTCAACGTTGGTACAATAAACATAAATACTGATTTGTGGAACCGTGAATTGAGAAAAGAAACTGAAATATGATAATAAATAATATAATCTGTGTTTCATTTATATTTTTGTTTTGTGAGCAGTTCTTTGTCGAATATTGTTTAGGAAATTATTGAATATTAGACTTGTGTTTCCTCCAAATCGAATTTTCATAGTCGGGCTTATGAAAATTCATTAAATTTGATTTAAAGTAACAGCAACTTTCACTTCGTTATCATTTAGTTCTACTTCTTCCATTTTTTCACTGTTTTTCTCAGATTCAACAGTTTTTTCACTTTCTGCTGAAGCTTTCCTATTTTCTTCCTGTTCTCCTTTCAAAATCATCATTTACATCATTTTATTACAATCAAAGTTTACTTCAGTTTATTTTGTGTCAACACTTGTAACTGAAAATCTTGAGTTCTATCCCAGGCCAGGAAAGAAATATTCCGATTTTATCGCTATAGAATAGTCATCAGCAACCAAAAATTTACTAGATAATCTGACAGTTCCATTATGAACATCAGGAACAACAATGGTCCTAGAACGGAACCTTGGGGAACTCCAAGATCATAGTGATACTCCTGAGCACGTGATTATCTCGACAATTCATCTATGCAACTAGACGGAAGAATTATCTGTCTGATGCATTGTATATATTGTATGTTTCAGATGTGAATTTCCAAATCTGTATAATTTGACATAAAATTGAAGAAAAAATGTCTGAGAAACCCGATAGACTCGAGGGTTCAAACAAAAATTATTCATAAGCCCTTGGCCCTTCTCTCGTGCCCTTTCCGACTGCACGTGCACCCCGAGATCGTTTCAAACGTTGAAACGAACGCGGGCGGTAAAAGCCTGGCCTCGCCCACGTTCGACACTTAAAAATTTTCAGAGCGTCAAAGTGAACACGCCTGATCGATTCTCGATTTATTAAATCCAGCCGTATTCGGCTATATATAGACTGATTGGCCATCAGAAGCAATCTAAGAAATATGAAAAAGCGGTGTATCGAATTATTATCGACGCCATTGACGTCAAACCGTTTTCAGCTCTCCCAGGGAAAGATAATTGGGACTTGTGCACTTGATGAAGCGAAAATGGTCCTTGGGAGTATATGTAGGTATATTTCGTGATTAGAGAACTCTAAAGGGGTCCGAACATGTGTATTGAGAGGTTCATTAGCTATAATGTCTCTCAGTGGGACTATTAATCTAAAGGTTGCGAGTTCGATCCACGACCAGAAAGAAATTTTCTAGTCGGTAGCGACTACCATTCATTGCTAAGTCAACAATTAACCAGTGATGTGCCTCAGGTGGTTCAAGGGCACATTATCAAAGCCTTAAAGACAAAACACAACTAACTAGCTCGAGCATCTGCATAAAGTAAGCGTCCACCTATCGGTAGCGAACGAAGCGGACAAAGCGGATTTTAGAATTCTTTGTATAGAAACTAATGAAGTGCGTCCACCTACCCGCGCCGAACGAATCGGATTCTATACAAAGAATTCTAAAATCCGCTTCGTTCGCTGCCGATAGGTGGACGCTCTCCTTAAGTTGGAGAATTAGGAATCACCATTTTGCGAATCTTATATGATTACCTGGCTTTGACAAAAGTTAGAAACATCAGCGCGTCGATGCGTCAAAATATTTTTTGTAGTTGTGTGGTGACGCAAGACTTTGAAGCAGATTGCTACCAAGTCAGAGTGGTATTCTCTGAACAACTGGACAGCAGAATTTCCATACCGCTATATTTTCATGGTGCTATTAAGTATTATAACGATGTTTGATGATGAAATTTGTTTTGCAGATGTAGTTTAGTTATTTAACGGTATTTTATAAAAGATGCATCTTTTCACATAACACTATTAGGGGTTAACTTGTTCACCAATAAAAAGACAACGTATTTGCCGCTAATTTAATTTTTTTTAATTAAAAAAGAGGTTACAGTTCACTGCGACCTCAAGGTCTAGTGTGCCCCCTTAGAGTCTGTTCTGGCCACACCCTTCACAGATCGCCTTCCAGTTCCAGAGATCTAATGAAATTTAATATCTGTGAAGGCTTCAATGAGGCTACTTCCTCACTCTTACAAGTTTCTCGCCCAAAGCATTCTCTACTTAGGCTCGCAATGCCAAATCATTCTGTGACTAGGTGAATGCGGGTTCTTCTTCCTCCTCCCCGCAGAACCTACACTCGTCAGTGTCCGATAATCCCATCCTGAACAGGTGCTTCCTGAGGCGACAGTGTCCTGTAAGAAAGCCAGTGAGGAGGTGTAATTGTTTCTTCCAAGATCCAGATATCTTTTGGATCTTGCTGTCTCAAAGTTCCGAAGGATGATCCATCCCTGGGAAATTCCGTCAGAGTTTTTCCGTCTCGGCTTTCTCCTTCTCCAGAAACGTCTTTTTATAGGAACATTTACCTATACCACAGAAGGGCTCTGGGCCAATGAGTGTCATTCGTGCGCCCTCTTTGGCAAGTATATTGGCTTCTTCGTTTCCTTTGATTCCCGAGTGGTCGGGAACCCAGATTAAGAAGACGTTATTTTCTTGCCTAACTCATTGAGTTTGTTCCGGCACTCCCAGATCATCTTTGAGTCGATGACATAGGAGTTCAGTGCTTTGATAGCAGTTTGACTGTCTGAGTGTATGGTTATATCGCACTTTTGATAGTTTCTTCTATATTTATATCTAGACGCCTTTCAATAGCTAAGATTTCCATTGAAAGGCGCTCATACAGGAGCCTAGCGACAGTGCACACTTGGTACTTGGCCCGTACATCCCAACGCCAGCTCCTGTATACCATTTTACGGCATTTTCTTTGAGGTTATAGTCGGTGTATTCCCGTTCTCATTCCTCTCTTTTACTTAGCAATGTCCTGAAGTTTTTCTAAGTGCTTACTTTCCTGATTATTACATAACCAGGGAGGTTTGCAGATGTAAATGTGACTGTAAATGGTGTTACTAGAGATTCGAACTCGCATGCGATATATCGAACGATCTCATCCTATTCTATGGTCTTAACCTTGATTCGAACAACTCGGACACCCCTGACATATCACGATTCGCCTTGATCTTTCCGAGGAATCGCTCGCCGGTACCCAAAAAGAAACCATCGAACTCGTCGACTGCATCGAAACAATCAATACAAAATGTCAATGCACCTCTTTCTTGCGTATACGAACGAACCCTTACGTCATAACGCAGCGCGCCTTTCTTCTGTACCCGGAAAAGAGCGATATTTTTTCGACGACCGGTTATTGCGATATCGATAACCGACGGTATCGAAAATTGCGCAACGGAAGTAGAATTTGGTCCGATCGAAAGGTCGGGCGGCGACGAAAAAAACGGTGAAAGTGTTAAACGTTTGTTGTTAGATCCATTTTAGGATCGGCGGTCGAGTTCGGGAAACGCAACTTTCGATTTCGGCGAAACCGGGGTAATTCGCGTTTTCGCGGATCGCCGAAAAACGCTTCGTTGGGTTTCTATGACTCCGTCGACATACATGGAGTTTCATTCAATTTAATTCAATAACATAGAGTTTTCTAAGGACCATATACTTATTATTCATGGACCTATAATACTTACTGGACGTCGAACTTCCTTACTGTCACGTAGAAAAAAGTGATGCAAATGGCCGCCATTTGCTGTTTGGGATGAACCACAAATATTTTGGTTTTTATGCCATCTGTGCTCGAATTCATAGATTTATAATAGGTCTATGTTCGAATTTTGATTGGAGCATAGACGTTCTTTGAAAGAAGTGATCAAAAACGAACTCTATATATGTATTATTGTTCTGTGAACTCTGACATTTCGGCCTATTAAAATTATAAATATTTTCGATTCTTGTGAATAGTTATTAAACATATTGGTAATCATATCATTTCAATTAGTTGAAAAAAATAAATAAAGGAATATTCGTAATTCTAATACATATTTCATTCATAGGAAAAGTGACAACTCTCAAATTCACCCCATACTGCAAATGGCCGCCGTTTGCCTCAAAATATTTGACAGGTTCGCCATCTAGTTAGTATTAGGTTTGTTCGCGTCGCAGTTCGGAACTATTCGGAACTGTACTTTTTTGTTCCCACCATAGAAATATATACATAATAATAATAATTATGTATATATTTCTATGGAGGGAACAAAAAAGTACAGTTCCGAATAGTTCCGAACTGCGACGCGAACAAACCTTTTTATTATTATTTCAATCAATAGAGTACATAGATAGGCCTCAAGCGGGACTTCAATTGAATGAATTTGACTATCAGGGAGGGTGATTCTTGAATAATGTCGTATTCGAGATTCGACAAAATGTCGACCAACTTCCCTGCTAAGTTGTCGACATTTGTCGATTCACGAACACTATATAATTCAATAATCGACTCCAGATTTACATACACAGAAAAAAACTTGTTCTGTTTTGAAATTTGACAGTTCGGTATAAACGAAAGGCAAAGTCGTGTTTTCTTCAAAGGAACTGAAACGAAATGAATATAACTTCTCCATAAACTGAGGTGAATAGGAATTTATCACAGAAATAAGTCGCAACTACGTTATGGTTATTAGCGACGGTAAATTATCGAACTAATTATAGGTTTGCAGAATAAGAGAAACATAATTAACTTAATACCTGCTACCCATAATCAACACACGCTACTGTACTCAACTCTGGAATGTTTGCTGTTTGTAAACAATCATGTTTTTCACGTGTCTCGCAATTAATACAGTATTTCGGCATTTTTCTAAAGTAAATGAACTTCAATATCACTGCAAGGCACATAAAGATGTGAAATCACGAAGTAAGTTTGTGTGTTATAACCAAATGGCAGAATAAAAACATAGAGACCTTTTCCTAATTTTTTGCTTCTGTTTACATCTGACAAGGGCCTATCTATGTTCTTTATTGATCTGAGCATAGACCTTATAAACTTAGTTTTGTAGTTCTATGGTTTATGTACGGTTCACATAAATAAAGAATTGGATACATTTTCTGTGTCATAGATATCTTACATAGAATTTTGGAACATATGGATCAATATTTCATCTTCCCATTTTTATTCCCAATTTAATTCCATTAATCTCATAGGAAAACTTTCCGTATAGAGTTCTAGATAAATAGGCGTAATCTGACACCTTAATTGCTGCATCGGAGTTGACAAGTGGATGACGTTATCCATCACAAACAACATCCATTCCAGATTATTGACTAAATGGGCGTACGGGGGCCCGCTGACTGTATTATTTACAAATATGACACGCCGACGAACCGTTATCGGACTACAGAACGTGTCAACGGCCATGAAACTTGCATTTAAATTGCTAAAAATGCGACAGATACTGATACAGAGCTGTCTATTGTTGTGGTTCGACGAAGGAATTTTGAGGTTGTTTTTTTATGTGACTGACATTCTCTTCTCAAATAGAATGGTTTATTCGACGAGTAATGCTGATTACAATAAGTCTTGACAAATTTTTAATCTATGACTTATTCCATTGACATTCGATGTGATGATCCCTCTGATGAGAAATTAACAGGATGATTGATCCCTTAAGTCTCGAAGTTCAGATTTCATTTCCATTAATTGGTCAAATTATGGTTTTATACTCATCGCTTCTTTTATTTGTCGAGTATTATTGCTACAAATGAACATGGAATTGACAGATTTGTATATCATCTCAGTTTCCATAAAACTATCAGCCAAGAGAAGACGTGACAGAAGAAAAAGAGTTTGTAAAGATCTTCTGTCGTTTTCACGTCGAAAATTTCTTGGTCCGTCCAGTGGTTCAACATCTTGACAGGATTATTTCAATAAACATAAACACTGCGAATTTTTGCACTGATCATTAATGATGTACTTGACAAATTTACTAACTGTCAAAGATAAGATGCACAGAATTTTCTGATTTGTCATAGACATGGGTGCATATAAAGTTCTGTGCTCGTTAGAGATGTGTGTACAAAAAGCCCGTTCGGCATTAACCTCCGTGCACTGAAAAAAATATATGCTATATCCAAGACTAGTAGTCTTGACTGGAAGCAATATTAGACTCATATCCGCAAGCATAACTTGACTCAATGCAAGATGCACGTTATTCTTGAACGTAAATGTTCACTACACTTCATATGAGGAAAAGTAAACTTGAGAACAGTATAATAACTTTTATATCAAGATGAGGGATTACTTTAACCAAGAATAAGCCCACTTGGATCGAACATAGAACAATCTTCTGGCAAAACTTTCTTAGTTTCCGATTAAGAATAAGGCTTCTTGGAATGAGTATAGAACATTCTTCGAGTAAACCTATCCAAAACTTCGAATAAGAATAAGACTTCTTGGATCCAGCATAGAACAATCTTCTGGCAAAACTTTCTTAGTTTCCAAATAAGAAAAATAAAACTCGGTGGTTTACAATTCTTGGGTATATTAATCGCTAGAGGTAACATTACGTCCGAGATTTAGGGTACTTCATTGTGTACGATTACTGTAGAGTAGTGCGAATTGTAAGGAATATAAGGTTCTTGGTACAACTCTACAATGATCGTACATAATGAAGTACCCTAAATCTCGGAGGTAATGTTACCTCTAGCGATTAATATACCCGAAGAATTGTAAACCACCGAGTTTCGAATTGTACAGGGTGACTACGTATTTACATTTTGAAAACAGCAAAACGGTGTTATTTTTCAAACAAAAAATTTATTTACTTTTCTGACATGTTTATTAGGATATTCCATTTAATTTAACTTGCAAAAATAATGTCAGGAAGGCGACGGCCGTCTTCTCTGATGAAGTTTTCAATTCTGTTGAGGAAGCTCTGCCATACTAACTGTAGTGTCTCCTCGGTGATTAGTGCCACCTCTTCACGAATTGCCTCCTTCAAATCTTCCAAATTCCATGCTCTGAAAACCCAAAGCGTGAATTTCAGTATAAAATCTGATGATACCTGGCCAACAATCAATCTGTTAATTTTTTCATTCACACCAACGAAGTGCATAAAACAATTTTCCAGAATATCTGTAAATATAGGTACTCACCCTTGAATATTGGAATCAAATCGTCGCAATTCCCATTCGTCTAGAATTTTCTCCATAATAATAAATCACTAAAAATATTATGATCACTAAACTATAAAAAAACTGTTCCTGCTCTCTTCGACATTTTCTTCGAAAATGTCTGCCAATAAACTTTCCACTAGTAAACTAGTTCCAACTATCTAGACTAGCATCATGCGCAAGCCCCATCATTCGCTCCGACCAACCACAATCTGCGCATGAACGGCCAGCCGTAGTAGAGCGTATCTGTATTTGACTTGCGTATATTAGTATTTGGATTAAGAATAGTGTATGCTTGGAAAGAGCAGTAGTTGAATTCGCGGAAGAGATTTTAGATTTCAATCAAGATAACTATTCTAATATAATCAGTGCAACTCTTCCATCAAAATAATTTTTACTACAATTGAGGATTAATATTCTAGTTATAAGAATGGTTTTCTTTCAAGTCAATATCAAAACTAGACTTCGATCGACTTCTATTATTTTGACTCATGTATTACATTTTCTAGAGGAAACAAAATGATTTTCAATGGATCTTGATAGCTATTCTTGCTTTTATACTAGTGATCTTGTTGAATCGAGAACACGAAATCTTCAGTTGAATATATTGTAATCTTGGTAAACAAGTATATGTGGTGTCTTGAAATGAAAGAATGATATTTTTGTTTCAAGTAAAATAGTTTCAACGCAATATTAAAACACTTAGATTTAGAATATTTGTTCAAGAGTATCCTTATACTTGAATGTAGATTACGATTTTTTTTCGCGTGTGAGCAGACGGATTTTTTAGTCATGTGACTACAGATCGTACAGATTCATCTGTAATATCTGGGAATAAACCGAACGGTACAGAGCATCTGCCACAGAACAAACTGCTCTGTTCTACTTACATAGATTATGAGATTGAAAAGATCACTATTTTGGGAAATATGCTCATCTTTTACGATACTTTCGCCCTTTTCGTAGCTCTTCCGTAAAATCTCAATTAAATAATTAGGTGCAAAGGCACTGAATGCAAAGGAAATGATGGATGCAATATCCTCTTCTGTTCTGGTCGTTCAATACGGCGATAGTTGTACCGAAAAATCCTAATTAATTAGTTACACGAAAAAGAAACGAGAAAGCCATATCTCCTCTCCTCCTGCCCATTCATAACTACGATAGCTATATCGAAAATTTTTAATGCATTATTTAAGTTTTTAATGAATAAATGAAAACAGAAGAATAAAGTTACAGAATTTTCAATCTATCGGTTGTCGGATCAGGAAACTCAACATAAAACAAAAAATATGTAAAAACATATAACTTTATGAATAAAATCGCTTTGCTCCGTCGAAATAGACCGAAAGATCGACGTCCGATTGCTCAGTTTTTTTATGATCAGATCGATCCGACACGTCCGATGTCGATGCCGAACGCCCCTGAATTCGATTTGGAACCATAGAATATAATCTAAACAGAAATCTACCAAATTTAGGCTTTCTAGTGGCTTAATGCTACGCTACCGTCTCTCACTGGGTAGGTTTTGACCATAGAGGTAGGAAAGTATTATATCTCGATGGTTTTCACTATCTCTGTTAATCTGTGCATGTGGTTTTTCACCCAAATACATCCGCATGATGAAAAAACATCCATCTCCGACACAAACGCCTCTTACATATCGCTGATATCATTCAGAAAGTGGACCGTGTTATATTCAGATTCCGGGTCACCGAATTCGACCATTTCGGCGCCAACACATCAGCTCACCATCCGGTTACAAGAAAGGCACCAAACGGAATGATAACCGCGATAATTTCGCTATCCCGTCATCGTCATCGCATTAGATAGTTGCGTTCCTTTTGTTCCGCCTGACCGCCAAGACAGCGAAAGATATATCGTCGTCCCCCCATGGTGAACGACCGTAACATCTGACCCAGTAATCGTCAAAACAACGAACATTGGGTGGGTAGTTGCCCGTTCAGGTGATTCGCGATGAAATGACCGCGTTTATGGTCGGTTACCCGCGTTTGTGGCGCTAAAAAGTAATTTCGGATTAGCTGAGGCCAACGGGACTAAAAATAAGGATTGTTTGCATTTCTGTGGACAGGAAGCATAGAGTTGATGAAACAGAAATCAATGTGAAGATGTCCGCTTTGAATCTGTGGTCTGAAATATTCACAGAGTTGTGAATCACAGAAATCCATGAAGATTATAGTATAGAAATGAATAGAAAGGTCAATCATTAGAATATAGAATTGTAAATGTTTCTCATTGAAACATAGAAAATGGAAATATTTAATTTTGTATAGAACGATTATTCAGAAACATTATTAGACCTATTATACTAGAGCACTTTTCAGAGCCTTAATTATAATAACTGGACATCGAACCTCGCATCGAACTTCCTAACTGTCACGTAGAAAAAAAGTGAGGCAAGGGCCGCCATTTGCAGTTTGGGATGAAACTCGAATATTTGATTTTCTCTGTCATCTGTGCTCGAATTTTTTCGTTGAAAAATGACACCTCTCAAGTTAAACTCAAACTGCAAATGGCCGCCGTTCGCCTCAAAATTTTTGACAGGTTCGCCATCTATAGTCCGTTCACGAAAGGTTGAGCCATCGGGTGGCCATGGAAATTTGGCATATTCCACTGTATATATTAAAATTTAGGTATGTTGTTTATTTTCTTGTCAGATTGATACGCAATGTTGTCAATACATTCGGCAACGTTGACTTTATTTTTCTTTATGACAGTAAATACTGCAACTTCAGATAAATAAACAAACGCCCTTATGTATTATAAATCTATGGCATAGAGTTGATGAACATAGAAATCAATGTGAAGATATCTGCTTTTGAATCTGTGGTCTGAAATATGTAGTTGCGAATCACAGAAATCGATGAAGTATAGAAATTGATAGAAACGTCAATTATTAGAATATAGAATTTGGAACGTTTCTCATTGAAACATAGAAATTGGAAAAGTTTAATTTTCTATAGAACGATTATTCAGAAACGGTCTCGCTAGCCATAGAGCAAAGTAGTTGATTGGATTTCATCTAGCATTGTTTATGTTTACGTGAGAACATCCAATTCGAATAATATTTCCACAATAATCGATGAATTCGAATAACAGTCGTCAAACTCGGAATTCAGTTATTTATTACCAATAAAACAGAATGGTCGTAATAATTTATTCAACCAATCAATACGATAAATATACATTCCTGGAAATGTTTGCCTTTCGAATGCGTTTTAAGATGATAAATATAAGTATTTTGCTACGATAGTGGTAACACAGTTTCCCAAATTTAATCAGAGACTTTGGATTTATAATTATCGATATGCATGGAATGCATATTTTCAAATCATTATGATCTATTTTTGTATTGATTATATCACTTGCTGACGACAGAACGAGAAATCGAACTCATACGCCTATATCTTCTAATTAGTAGAATATTCTGATGCCTTCATGTTAATTTACAATAAATCTCTCATTTCTATGGTGAAGCCATAAAAAATTATTGTTTTATTCTATGCTAATGGCAGCGTTCCATTTAATGTCCCCTTTCTTCTTTTTAGGTGACCTCTTCAGACCCTATTCAATCAAGAAGTTCAATATTATATCAGAGAATACATCATATACTGGTATATTAGTGCTGCCTGCCTGCCAATCATAGAGCGAAAGTAACTCGTGCTACGTCATGCACTTCGCGGATTAACGGTTAATTTTCTTTTATGTTATAGCGTTTTCTTTTGGGAAAACTGGTGCGCACCAGAATTGCTCCAGTGCGATCTGAGTGCAATTTTTTATGAGCATTTCATTGTTCTTTGTATCAATGGAACATGAAAAATTGCACTGGGGCAATTCTGGTGCGCACCAGTTTTTTCCAAAAGAAAACGCTATTAGATTGAGCGGTATGTCCCGATCTTTTAGGAAATTTACAGAGGCGGACTTGATTTCCGAGACCTTGAAATACACAGATATCAATCGACCTAGAACTTCCTCCGCGGTATTTTCTTTTAACCTAAAAATTGATCACCCACAGAGCTGTCTCCATAGAGTCATTGACAGTTCTTCTTTTCTGTGTCTTTTTCTTTGTCTTGAAAAGAGGCAGTTTAGCTTCGTTACCGCAAAATGAAAGGAATGTTTTCTCTAGACTTACTCAACATCAGGTATTCTTGGTTGCATACAGTTCAACCAATCTGTTATTTTGTTAGAGACTTAGCGTACTAAAACCATCTCTTTTTCAGCTTGCAAACGCATATTCGAACGTCGTCAAGCCATTGGAGGACTTCAGGAAAACACATATCGGCAACGTGAAAAACGAGAAAAAGAAATTCGAGAAGCAAACGGCCAAGTTTTGCAAGGGTCAAGAGCTCTACCTGAACCTCACCACCAAGAAGACCACGCATTCGCTGCAGGAGGTAAGTAAGAAAGACTTTTGGATATGCATGTTTTTATTTTGAGTGCCACTTAAGTACGGGTACTCACTCAGAGAATTGCATACAGTTTGACGTCGTAGTGTGTGCCCTTCAATGATTTACATATACTCCGTTCACGAATGTTTGAGCGCATGGTAGGCGTTTGTTTATTTATCTGAAGTTGCTGTCATAACGTAAAATAAAGTCAACGTTGCCGAACGAACCCGGCCTCGTCCGACCAGCTTGCTAGTTATCAGAGAACTCTATGCAATATTGACAACATTGCGTATCAATCTGACAAGAAAAAAAGAACATAACCTAAAATTTTAATATACACAGTGGAATATGCCAAATTTCCATGGCCAACTGACGTCTCAACCTTTCGTGAACGGAATATAGTTGAGATTATATTAGAGAATGAGCGGTAAGACTAGAAGACATCTTGAACTTGTTTTATTCGAACCCTGTTATTCTCCTGGATACCTAGGGTCAATTATTTGACTTAGCCTTTCCTTATGGACAGCTGAATAGTTACAAACCAGTTGTTAAGCTGACTCAGTGGTTTCTTGGTAGAAGCGACAGGTATCATCGAGAACCCTTGCCATGATTCTTAAGTGTTACTGAAAGAAAATAATGATATAACCTATTGTTGGCCTAGGGTCATTGCCAGGATCTGATCTTTTTTTTGTTCCCATTCCTTAACTGCTATCGTTTGATTACTGACTGGGAAGCAGCAGAATGGCTCTTGCCCTATGAAAATGGTTATATCTTCCTCTCTTGGCAGTTGTTCTGCCATTTCGTTGCCTTGCACTACAGTAGGACCAGGTAACCATACAAGGTTGACTTGGTTGTTTACACCAAGTGCATTGAGTCACAGCTTGCATTCCAGACAAGTTTGACCGTACTACCTGGAGTGTCAAACGCTTAGGCTCGTATTATAGTTCGCCCTTGAGGGTGAGTGAGAGTTTATATTGCCTTTATGAATACTAGCCTTAAAGGTTACCTCAATTCTCACTCACCCTCAAGGACAAACTATTAATACGCCCTTTTAGGCTGCTTTACTGTCAGATTGGATAAATATCCTACTTTTCTGGTAGCGCATCTCGTACGTTGCGATATTCAATCCCTTATGGCGAAGGTTTCCGCTTGAATTATTGATGGACGAAGCCCATTGGTAGAGTTAGTTGGACTGAGAAACCGTACACTCCAGCTACGACTCGTCCATCATTTTCAAGTCATAAGTGTAATAACACACATGGATACCTAAACTTACCTTCCATCCTGAGTGCCAACAAGATGAATGTCGCACCAGAAATTCTTGCTACTATTTACTACCAGTAGAAGCTTTTATATCGACTGAAAGAGTTGCCTGCTACCCACGAACTTGACAGCAATTCAGCGACTTCCAAAATAAATCGTGCGTCATTATTCTATTCAAATAAGGCCGTCTGGCTCGGTCTGAGTTAGACCAAAGAGGCGTCTGAATAATATTCTCGAAAAATTCGATGAGTTTCCCATGAATAATGCACAATTCAAAGACGTCTCCGCTTTCCATACAGCTCAAAGTTGCCTAATTGACAATTTGTACGTCACCATGACGACCTACGTCTGCAACAAACCTCTTCTTTGTCTCTTCGGCTCGCAATTAACCTTTCAACGTTCAGAAATCCATATTCTGTCATCAGACCTCCTCCAGAGACAATCTTCTGATCGAGTTTCCAACCATAGCACCTTTATTACAGCCGAAAATTGAAAATTTCCTACGTCACCTGCTACGTCACGGGTTGGTGGTATCGACCGCGTGACGTCACCGTTTGGTGCACATGCGCGTCCGCGATGCGTGATGGTCCTACACACTGCCCTATAAATTGACAGGTTGTCAGTGGTTTATTTGTTATTCGATACTGATAGCTTTCTGAAGGGTGTCGGACTTTCTGAGGGCAAAAAACGCAGACGGGTGAAGACGATATTGTTTTTTTCCGCTGTGGTTACGTGCAGAATGTGATGATGGACCTTTGGGGATGAAGATGGTGAGATGCCTCCTTCTCGACATGAGGGGTAGGTAAGGGTGATTGATGGTGACTGGGAAATGTACGCTTTTGTTTTTGTTTGTTTGTATCATACTCTGGTCTCATTCATACCGATCGATTTTTATGGTATTAATCGTTGTTTTAAAGTAGGATTGATGGAGGGGTTATATGTTTAGGAGAAATGCTTATAAAAGTTTGGTGTAGTGTAGGGAATTTTTCGAGCAATTGTTATTGAAATTTATGTTTTTATGACCACGTATGATGGCGATTCGATTTTTGTCTGTTGTTCTATGATTTTTCATGTTATTAATATTTTTAACTTTAGGAATCTCATAAAAAGTAATCGTTTTATCAATTCCAAAAAACTTCTGGACTACTTCGCTTTTTTTCATTCATATTCAGTTATCCTTCAAAAATGTCAAGCAAGAATAGATAAAAAACAAGTTAGGAGTATAACAAAGTGTACCTACCAGGTTATTCGTGAATAATATCATAAGGGCATCCTATTTTTCCTTGAAATTTAAAAAAACACATTGCCTGGCGCCCCATGTCTGGAGCTCTCTACGGTATTCTCCCTATAGCTTTCTGTGACGTTCCCGAGTCTTTGAAAACCTCAGGAACTAGAGTGGTTTAAAGTCTGCATCCCTGATAATTTCCTTACCCTGTCATTCCCTTCCGATAGCCAGACATTCTATCACAAAGTGTTCCAGAGTTTCTTCCTCATCTCACAGTAACCCTCAGTCTCATCAGGTGTTGCCTGAGACGGCAGAGACCCGTGATGAACCCTGTGAGAAGGTGCAGCCTATACTTGTTGAGTTCCAAGAGGCCCAAAAGGTTACCAGAGCGCCTTCAAGTCTTTTTCCTCCCTTCTCATGATTTATTTTTTGTAAACATTTCTCCTACGCCACAGAAAGGTTCTGGTCTCATGAAAGGAGTTGGTAACTCCTTTCTGGTGAGATTTTAGGCCTCCTAGGTTCCCATGATTTTTGAGTGGTCTGAAATGTAAATCAGAGAGTCACTGTTGTGCTTTCCTCGTTTATTTGAGTTTCCCAGACAATTGCATAACCCCTTCAAAGTATTGATGATAGAGATTTCAGCAAAATTCTCTTGTGAAATGAACTCATCTCTCAAATGTAGCTTTGTATTTCCGCTCGAAATGCTAGTGCATTAGTCAGTTCAAACCTCGTAGACAACTATCGACGTGAAACTTCTTAACCGCCATCACAGTATACAGTGTTACGTTTCAAAACCGCAACTTGGAAAGTGATCGATTTTTTTCAAATAAAGCGAAAACCAACCTAGAGAAGAAGTCGGTAATCGATACAAGCTAGTACAGGAGAGAGACAGAAACGGCCCAATCAATCGATAGAATGATAAAAAAGCATTATTTACGACGTAATATGCCTCGTCCGGTACATTACAATGTCATACGACCGGACAGAATAACACGGCGTGACCGATTTTAATTGCGTTTCTCTATTGTTCCGTTTTTGCAATAGGGATAAGCTAATAAACAATTTTACGACGGCAAAGGAAAAAATTCTAGCGCCGCGAATGGGCCCCGCTTTTCGATTGATTGAATTGTTTATGTATTAAACGATGTATTGTATTGTTATTTCGGCTGTTTCGATCGGTAGATATTCTTTTTGTCCACAGGCGTTCTCCTGGCGTTCTTGGAAATTTTGAAACTTGTCTTTGGATGAGATTGATGTGCCAGTTCGACTTTTTACGAAAAGAGCATGTCGTGGACATGAAAAATAACTCTTCCAACATAAAAAAATTTAAAGTCAGTGAGGTAAAATGTACTGTGTCTATTTGAGTTGAATTGCTTCTAATAGTAACCTAGATGGTCTGTGATGGATGTACGTCTTGATTGTGAAACCTATAATCACATATGGGGCAGTAGACTGGTTTGCCAAGGCGAGTCAGGTAAGTACGAGAAAAGGCTCGATAAAGTACAGAGGATTGCCTGTGGTGCATTGGATCTATGAAAACGTGCCCAACTAGGGCACTTAAGGTCAATACGGATCTCACCCTCCACATCTAGTGATTGATAGGGTAGCCCATGAGGCTATCCTTAGAATATCTGAGGAAGGTACAGGTAATGAGAGAATAAAGAATCGAGAGTCTGGTCCTCTCTGAACAACTACATCTCATCTGCGAACCTCCCTAGTGATGAAATGATCAAGAAAGTAAGCACTGAGAAAAACTTCAGGACATTGCTAAGTAAAGAGAGGGATGGGAACGGGAATACACCGACTATAACCTCGAAGCAAATACCGTAAAATGGTATACAATGGTTCCAAATTCTTACAGGAGCTGGCGCTGGGATATACGGGCCAAGTACCAAGTGTGCACTGTCGCTAGGCTCCTGTATGAGCGTCTTTCAAGCGGAAATCATAGCTATTGAAAGATGTCTAGATACAAATCTAGAAAGAACTATCAGAAGTGCTATATAGTCATACACTTAGATAGTCAAGCTGCTATTAAAGCACTGAACTCCTATGGCATCGACTCAAAGATAATCTGGGAGTGCCGTAACAAACTCAACTCTGAGGTAGGCGGCAAGAAAAATAAGGTCTTTTTAATCTTGGTTCCCGGCCATTGCGGATCAAAGGAAACGAAGAGGCCAATACATTGCCAAGAGAGCGCACGAATGTCACTCATTGGCCCCAGAACCCTTTTGTGGTATAGGTAAATGTACCACCTATAAAATGAGTTTCTGGAGAAGGAGGAAAGCCGAGGGAAAAAACTCTGGCGGAATTTCTCAGGGGTGGATCATTCACAGTTCCTTCGGAACTTTCAAACAGCAAGATCCAAAAGATATCTAGATCTGGTAAGAAACAATTACATCGCCTCACTGGCTTTCTACAGGACACTGTCGCCTCTGGAAGCACCTTTGAGGATGCTATCATCGGGACTTATTACGAGTATAGGTTAGTGGGGAGGAGAAAGAAACCCCCATTCACCCAACTAAGGAGAGAATGCTAGGATGAGAAACTTGTAAGATTGAGGAACTAGCCTCGTTGAAGCCTTCACAGATATTGGATTTCATTAGAAAAAACCACCTTGGGTTTACATGAATATGTAGAGTAGAGAGCAAAAAACCTATCGGTCGCAGTTCCCGGAGTGCTGACCTAGACATACCGACCCCCCAATCCGAATAAATAATATCAGAATTGTGTAAAAGGTCTGAAGAAAACATTGAGAATTATTAGAACAAAATATTCAGGAGTATCCATCGAAATTGTCATCGAACGAACCCACACCTGTCGTCACGTTCTTCCGCCACGAATAAAACGAAAAAACAGCCTCTTATCGCGCCATATTCCAAATCCCAACGCGTAAAAACCGGCGGAAAATCTCAGGAAACAAAAAACCGCCCTAGCCAGAACGCACTTCCCGAGTTTTTCGGGCGAAAACTTAACGAAGTTGCGACAGCCAAAGTGGGGAAAAAGAAGAAGTATCCAATTCTGTGGGCGCCGTTCTCCTTCACGTTTCGTTTCGAAGCGGAATCAATTAGGGGAGTTGGCGGATTTAACGAGATTTTGATTTGGGACACTGATGTGAGATCGGGAGAACGCGACGTTTTAAAGATCAAAGTTGACGGCTATTGGTCTATTGGGATGCGAGGAGTCGGCTTGATTTGACTTTCTTGCGGAAAATTGGATTAGAACGGGAAATTTAAGTCGAAAGTCGGGTTTGATGGGGCGAAATATCATTTGCATATCGCGGAATAAGATGTCAACTAGTAGCTTGAAAGAGTTTTTTGCGAGTGTTCAAGAAGTAAGGGGGTTTTCCAATAAGAGGTGTTATTTTGAATAGCCCGCTATTTCGGTAGATGTCACGTTTAAAGCTGTAATTTTTGACATTTCACTAGTAGAAACTACGCAATAAATAGAAATGGAACGATACACGCTTCAAGAACGCATTGAAATATAAAATTCACTATAAAAATGGTTTGATGAAAAATTTGGCAGAGACGGTTCGTAAAAACTCGAACATTTTTGGGTCTTGTGAAGCACCTTGTCGGACCGCAAAAAGAAATTGGTGAAAAAAATTCGAGCTGTTGGGACAAGTATTTGATGTGAAGAATAAAAACCCGTCGCTTGAGAACAGCCGAGAATACTGCTGTAGCCGAAAGTATTGAGGAAGCCCCAGGTTTGTCCATTCCTCATCGTTCTTTGGAATTAGGCATTCCACAAACGTCATTACACCGTATTTTGCACAAATATTTGGGTCTTAAATCTTATTAAAGTTCAAAAAAACAAGAACTCAAGCCGGTCGATCATCAACAACTTCGTGTCTTTGCTGATTGGTCGTTGAAATGCATGAAAATGATCGGGAATTCCATCGAAAAATCATCTTGAGTGATGAGGCCCATTTCCACCCCGGTGCTTCGTCAACAAGCAAAATTATCGCAATGGGGCTCGGAAAACCCAAGAGTTATTGTTGAGAAGCCTCTCTATCCTCAACGTGTGACTGTTGGTGCGGTTTATGGTCCGGCGGAGTCATTGGACCCTACTTTTTCGAAAATGAGGCTGGAGCAACAGTTACGGTGAATGGATTGCGCTATCGAGAGATGATGATTGATTTTTTATAGCCGAAATTGGATAGTATTGATCTGGACAACGTTTACTTTCAACAAGACGGCGCTATTTTCCACGCAAGCAACAAAACCATTGATCTTTTTCGGGAAAAGTTTTATCACAATTGGCCACCGAGATCTTGTGATCTGACATCTTGCGACTCCTTCCTTTGGGGCCACGTGAAAGAGAAGGTCTACGCCAATAGCCCAGCGTCGATTCAAGACCTCAAAGATGGAATTCGTGAGGCTATCGAGGACATACGGCAGCCACTTTGCAATTTGGTTATGGAAAATTTCATTAAAATGATTTGGTCCTGTAAGCGTGGTCGTGGTGGTCACTTGCCTGATGTTATTTTCCACTGTTATCGACATAGCTTCTTCTTTATAATGAAATAAACATCCGATCATTTATATTGAAAAATGGCATTTTTCATGGAATATCAAAATAACACCTCTTATTGGAAAACCCTTTATATAACAGTATACATTATTTTGAGATTAAATAACAATTTTTTTGTCGTTTTTTATTCATTTTGTTGATTGAGTTTTTGTTCATTGCCTTTCAAGAAATATGGGAAATTATGGTGAATAAAAATAAAAATAAAATCAATAAATGTCAATTATGAAAAACATGTATTTATTGAAAAATTCTTCAAGGGAGCATTTTGAAAGTGTGCCACAGGCGCGAGAATCCTAGTTCCGGCTATGAAACTAATAAACAATTATCATAGAACCAGAATTTTAACCATTCTATAGTAACATTAGTTCGCATTTGACACAGAGATGGCGCTCATACACTGTCTCTTCCTATCCTTATACTATATAATTTTTGGCTGAAACCTCAATAAATAAAGAATAAATGAAAAGATAACAAATTTGTGAAGGAATGCTTCATTGAACGCTCTTTATTTCAGGCCGACGCGTCCGTGAACATGGCGGAGAGCTATTTCCGCGCAGCGAGCATGGAATACGTATACCTGATACAAGAGTTTCATGAACGGAAAAAGTTCGAGTTCGTCGAGACCCTTCTGAGCTTCCTGTTCGGATGGTTGACGTTCTACCATCAGGGACATGAGGTGGCCAACGATTTCCGACCCTTCATGGTAGACCTGCAGACCAAGATCCAGAAGACCAGGACCAACTTCAACGATTACAAGGACAAACTTAAGACGCGCATGGCAGAGGTGAAAAAGCAGTGTTTGGAGGAGCCTATCAGGAACGCCAAAGGCTGCAAGACCGGTTATTTGTATTTGTTGGAAAAAAGTAAGTTGATCACTTTTTGTACGTATGTAGCGTATGTTGCTATTCTACTGAGTGTTTGGATTTTTTTGTCTTGGGTTATCTGGCCGCCTCCATTGGTAATGATAAGGCCTCAGTTTCGATGTCACAGTTATGGTCTCTTTGTGCGAATCTTTGTCGTTGAAGTCACTTAATAACTACTGAACGATATACAGGGTTGGGATAAAGTTCGGCACCAATAAATATCTTTAAAACGAAACGGGCGATATTTTTGAAATTTGGCAGCTGAGTGTAATGGACCACAATGCATCTGATGAGACATATTTTCATTAATGAGGTACTTCCGGTTTAACCGGAAATGACCAATTTTTTTATTTAAATGGAAAACCCTGTATCTTCTGCGGATTCTGAAAGTGTACCTTGTTTCGGATCTGTCTATATCTATTTCCATGCAAAAATTCTTTGTAAAAAGAAGAAATTCAGTTTTTTGTACATTTGAGAAAAAATCCATTCAAATAAATAAATCATTGTTATTTGTATCAATAGTGAGAAATAAACCGAAATACTCCGTAGTAGAATACTCTTTCTGGAAAATAATTAAAAAAAATAATTTTAAATGTTTGAAGTGCTTGCCATTCACCTCCTGACAATATGCCAGTCCATTAACAAATTTTTGAGTAACCTTTTTCAAGACTTCTCCATGTATTAATGCACATTCATCAAGAATCCGTTGTCTCAATTCCTGCAAGCATGCTGCTGGTCGATTAACATAAAACGATAATTTTTACATGGAACCTGGCGGACAGATCCTAAACAAAGTGCTCTTTCAGAATCTGCAGAAATACAGGGTGTCCCATTTAAATAAAAAAAGTTTAGGTCATTTCCGGTTAAACCGGAAGTATCTCATTAATGAAAATATGATCATCAGAATGCATGTGGTCCATTACACTCAGCTGCCAAATTTCAAAAATATCGCCCGTATCGTTTTAAAGATATTAATTTGGTGCCGAACTTTATCCCAACCCTGTATACAGGTTTGGAAATTCACATCTTAAACATACGATATACAATGCATCAGACAGAGAATTCTTCCTCCAGTTGCACAGATAAATAGTTGAGACAATGACGTGCTGTAACACACTGAATTACGTTGTCTTATTGCAATATTCTAGTCTGTCTCCCTTTATCGTGAGAGGAGCGTAAATCATTCAGTTATGATAGCAACAGTAAATACTTTAATCGAGTATTACGGGCAGCCTGACAATTAAATATTCTATACGTGTTCTGCAGGTTCCCTACATACTGCGATAAGATAGAGACAAGACTAGATTATTGCAATAGGACAACGGAATCATTCAGTTACAGCACGTGAGTATCTCGACTATTCATGTGCAACTGGAGGAAGAATTCTCTGTCTGATGCTTGTATATCGTATGTTTTCGATGTGGAATTTCCAAATCTGTATAGCTATACAGGGTTTACATAATAGTATATCAAAACTTAAGGGGATGAATCTACGTATAATTTCAAGAAAAAAGTTCATATAAACATGGGTCCGCAAAAGCTTCGTTACGAAGCTACAGGCTGTTGAAATTTCCAAAAAAAATGGTTTTTTCTTCATAACTCCTGCAGTTTTTGAGATATTCAGTCCAAATTTGGAATGCGAGCTATTTTCAACAGTCTCCATCATTGCACGTCCTGAATCTTAACTTAAATCTACAGGATGTTTTCTTTTCCGCAGCCATGTCTCCTTTTTCCCTCTCGAACTTTTTTGCCACTGCGGTGCGCCACTGGTAGTATTTTTAATATCTTCGTTCAATTTAAAAACTTTTTTGAGTCCTGTAATTTTTTCGTATCTACCCGTTTTCGAGTAAAAAATTATTGAACGATAGTATGCATTCGCTGATAAGCGTTGAGTCTCAGACGACGAGCTATCAAAATAAAAGCAAATTTTGGGCATATCTATCGAGTATTTCTATTACTGTTTTATCGAAAATTTATTTCACGTAGATCAGTGGCGTACCGCAAGAAAGTTTGAGAGGGAAAAATGGAGACATGGCTGCGAAAGAAAGAAAACACCCTGTAGATTCTAGTTAAGATTCAGGACTTGCAATGATGGAGACTGTTGAGAATTGCTCGCATTCCAAATTTGAACTGAATATCTCAAAAACTGCAGAAGTTATGAAGAAAAAACCAATTTTTTTTGGAATTTCAACACCCTGTTGCTCCGTTACGAAGCTTTTACGGACCCGTGTTTATAAAGTAATGCAATGAGTCGATTCATTCTTCTCAAAAGTCAAAAATCGAAAAACACACAAAAACCTGTTCAGTTGTCAACAACAAATTACTTATTCAAATTGGCTGATAATGCCACTATATGATGAACATATGTGTGCGATCAGTTCTTCCCATAAAACGTTTTTCAACCACCCTATACATATATTCTTTCAGGTTACTAAGTGATAATTCATCACCTCTGAACTGTTTATTGTTATATTGCCCAAATTAGGTTATGAACTAAAACAACGGGTTATTTTTGTATCTTCGTCATGAAATTTGTAACAGTAATTAACTTCATTAATTTGGGTCCAATTATAATTCTCTTCTAGACCGGTGCAGTGTAACGTTGACTCTAAAACAGACAAGTATACTTTTAAGTGCGCCATCTCTTTGCGGACTAATGTGAAATGAAAGGCAAATATTGGTGTTTGAATAAGGAAGTGTGTACAAACACTCTGAAAGTGTGAATTTGGATTAATCTAGTTCTGAAAGGTAAAATAATTATCAAGATATAAAACTGTACAAATGCGGTAGGATATCACATAATTTATTTATCTAATTCTGTGGTTAATATGTTTAAGATACGATACTTCATTTATATATGGAACAGAATTATGCGATATTATAGTTCATTCATTTTCATGGATTTGTTTCATTATTATTATGTTGATACTTGGAACTCGAGTTGAAAGGCGTTTTCGGAAACTTACTCAGGGTATTAACTCGATCCATTGGGTCTCGTGACGGCTCTACTCGGATCACGGACCCGGGTTCTAAGTTTACGAACACATCAGGTTTATGATTTGAAGTGACAGTCGTATCAATAACTTAACCAAATATTTTATGGATTTATTTTTTCAGTCCCAGTTTATTTTCCGATTGTCTCTAACTTTGCTTGCATTTATTGGCTTTTGTAAAATATTTTTTCTAATTTCTGGTGTGCCTTTTCATGTTCAATGTTATCTTTGAGTACCTATATTAAAGAAGTATAAAAGGCTTTAGCTTCAACGCAGAAAGATCTGCATACAAAGTTATGAAGAAGTTGTTTCACATTATTTTCTCGGCTCATGGAACCACACATTCTACATTGATCCAAATTCATTTCTCTTTGCATAATTTTTAGGAATAGAATATATGAAATTACTAAGAAAAGAGTAGAAGACTTATTCCCGCCTTTTTCAATACAAAATTAAACTGCAGTGCGCATGCGGTGACTCTACGACCCTGCTTTTGTGTAGGGTTACGATAAATCAACCTGGTCAGTGATCGAGTTAATAGCACCGTACTTTCCGAACACAGGTTGGATGTTCGGGTTAGGTAAACGAACGCGAAGGTTAGGGATTGAGTTAACCCGAGTGAGTATTCGAAAACGTCTGAAGTTTCTCTAGATGCTCACTTTTTTATTATAACGTTTTTCGGTAGGTATAGTCCGTTCACGAAAGGTTGAGCACATAGTAGGCGTTTCTTTATTTGAAGTTGGCAGTATTTACTGTCATAGAGTGAAATAAAGTCAACGTTGCCGAATGTACTCTGCCTCGTCCGACGAGCTTGCGAGTTATCAGAGAACTCTATGCAATATTGACAACATTGCGTATCAATCTGACAAGAAAATAAAGAATATAACCTAAAATTTCAATATTCACAGTGGAATATGCTAAATTTCCATGGCCAACCGACGGCTCAACCTTTCGTGAACGGAGTATACGTTGATGAGATTCACTTGTTCAGAGAGAACATGTTCAAGTTAACAAGCATCAGTTTTACTTTTTGTTTTTTTTCATATTTTATACATTCAAGATATGTATTAATTCCTATTTTTTATTACCTGATTTCAATGTGTAGAAAATTTATCATAAATGCTCTGTTTATGCTATTTTAATGTGCAATCCTCATGGCAACCGTTCACAAAGTATTCAGAAGTACTACAAGAAATGTCAAAACGCTACTGGAACATAGATACATATAAATTTTATTATGTCGAATGTAAGTCTTGTGCAAAATGAAAATGTATTTCAATCAAGAATTCATACACAATTCATAATGAGATCGTCGGAAAAATCTTGTAATCAACTCGGTTATTAGTCGCTGTCTTTAATAACCTAGTTGATTAAATAACTTTTATGAATATTTCTGATGATTAGTATTTGTTTTTCATTTCGGATTATAAAAGGCAAACTTGTTTAAATTCATACCATTAACAGCGTTCTATTGTTCGTCCTAATCAGTACTAATAAGCATGGCAATTAGCCGTGAACAGCTCTCATCTCTTCTTCGTTCGCATTACGACACGCAGGGAGAACCTTAAAAGCGGCTTATTAAATTGAATAATTCATCAATTTCCACCTTCCTCTAATTCGTTTATAATCGCGACTTAACGCCGAATACCGATGACGTTTAATCCGCTGGCCTTAAGGAGGATAGAGGGAATCCTATTTCCTATTGTAATTAATATGAGAATTATTATTATGGAACGTTGTGTGAAGTAAGAACGTGATTTGGATAATGTTTATGTTTTTTTTGTTGTTGCAGAGGCTTTTGGGACGACGTTTATCAAGTATTATTGTACTTACAATAAGGAGACCAAGGAGTTCACAATGTTGCAGTATAATCAGTTAACCTCGAAAGCGGTGAGTGCATCCTTACAACTATACTCTATACTGCTATTGTTGTTAACGATGTTTTCCGATGGATTTATTTTCTATGTTACCTTAATATACACTGCGCAAAAAATTACGAACATTATGGAAATCTCAAATTTATTCTACAACTAAGTAAAATGATGAGTATTTTTATCAGAATTATGCATGCATATGTTATCCACTTTCAACGTTTTTCTTCAATACAGATGTTTTTTCCTAGCAGGAATAAAAAGTTGTTCTCGATCAATTCTAGTGATCAATAGTTTTTATTTCGTTTGATTTTCTACACTCGATCGCTACGCAACGCGAAACAACGCAATTTGACCCAAGAGGAACGTGCCCAAGCGGTAGTTTTTGCGAGAAGAAGGGTGGACATACACAAGAATGGCAGAAAGGTTTGGAGTTTCCCATACAAGGTTGTCCAGAATGTTGCAGCGATTCAGGTAGACAGGTATGAATGTCCGAAGACCAGGACAGGGTCCACGGGTAACAACTGCCATTCAAGAACGTTACTTGAGAGTTTCTTCGTTGAGACAACGGTTTGCAACCGCTCGCCTCCTTCAAAATCAGCTTGAGCAAACTCATGGGGTGCAAATTAGCACTCAGACAATAAGAAATCGCCTCAGAGAATATGTATTATTTTAAGGCCTCGTGTCGCGGCAAGAGGCCCAGCTCTTACCCCAGCCCATCGAAGGCGCGTTTGGTCTGGATTTTGCGAGAGAGCATATCCATTGGGAAGATGCTGATTGGGAAAGAGTTCTCTTCACAGACGAGTCTAGATTCTGCTCTCTACCATTGTGATCGACGTTCCCTTGTATACAGACGTCCACATGAAAGATATGCTCAGTGCAATTTCCTGAATACTACTGGTTTCGGGTACAGATCGATTATGGCATGGGGTGGAATATCTTTGACTGATCGCACAGACCTAGTGGTCGCGCACAGACCTAGTTGCCGTTGAAAAATCGCATTCCATATTAGCTGAATTCTCAAGACTCAAGCTAACGATTGGCATAACCCCTGCGCCCCTCAGATTCGTTGCATTCACAGAGTAGGCTAAACAAAACATGAACTTTCGTTTGGGATTACTTTGGGGACCTAAAACTACACTTTTAAGAAAGATGTACACCAAATATATTATACTTTTGGGGCCCAACCAAGTCAACACAAACAAAAACTCAACAGTATCTATCTCATGGGTCGATTACATTGAGATACTTCACAAGCTGCTACTGAGCGAATTTAGAAGAGAGTGAATCAGCTTGTGAGATTGTGATGATTACACACAAAACTGTCTACTCGCTGAGTAGCCAACAATCTAGCGATCCATGTGAGGTTTATGATTGTATCCTTGTCAAGGATCTAAGATAAATGTCGAATACGTTTTAAAATTTAAGAACCAGGAACCACCGAGTAGATGAGATCTCACAGATTGTTTAGTAGCAACTGTGATTACACACGGCTTGTTTACATGCCAACAAGCCAAACGCCAGCGATTCAGCGTGTGAAGTAGTCTAGCTTTCAATTTAAGTCGCAGATTTTTTACAATCAGATTGTTGGCTTGTGAACACGATTACACTGAGCGAATTTACAATCAGCTATATTCGCTCAGTAGCAGCTTGTAAAGTATCTCAATGTAATCGACCCATCAAATAACTCAATAATCACAAACACGAAGAACAATCTGAACCATCAACAATTTTCTTCCACAGATAACCCAACCAGAAACAATGGTGTTAACCCAGTGCGTCCGACGCATGTCGGACTCCATAGACAAGCGTTTCTGCTTCGACGTCCAATGCGACGCTAAGCCCGGCGTCGTCCTCACCCTCCAGGCCCTGTCAGAACAAGACCGCACAAGCTGGCTGGACATCATGGACGGCAAAGAACCGACCTACGTCACTCCTTCGGTCCACAAAGTCATCCAGAACAACTCGGAGGAGAGGACCCTGGACGAGGTAGGCATCCAGTTCCTGAAGAGGTGCATCGAGGTCCTGGAGAACAGAGGTCTAGAGGAGCAGGGACTGTACAGGGTGGTCGGGGTGACCTCCAAGGTGAACAAACTGCTTACGATGGGTCTGGACAGGAGGAAATCGGACAAGTTGGCCGGTTTGGACGATCCTCAGGAGTGGGAGTCCAAGACTATAACCAGTGCGCTTAAGAATTACCTGAGAAATTTACCTGAGCCTATCATGACGTATAGGTACCATAATGGGTTCATTGCGGCTGCAAGTAAGTCTGTTTTTGTTATGGTTACCTTATTACACTTATGGTGGTATCTGCTTTCATCTAAACAATCTGTAACTTTTCTTTAGCTTACAGGAAAATTGCAATTCTGGACCTCTTTAAGGGATTTGTAGCTTACAGAAAACGTTAAATATTTACAAGTGCTTGATGTGTGATCGGAAGCATTATTGAATGACATATTGTGAGGTTACATTGAATGGTTTGTTAATTTTTAAGACGAACACCCACGTTTAATATAAGAAATTCATGATGAATAAAAATAATATGGCTTTGTTTATTGGATTGTTATCGGGAGAAAATCATAACAGGTAAACCTTGTTCAATAATATACATGACCTGAAAATCATTCTTTTAAAGTAGGAACTTCATGAGAATTGGAAGGAAAAAGTTTCGTGATCAAATTAATCCATTTGAAATGCCGGATGTCCAGAAAATGTGCAGATTGAAGAAATTATCGAATGCCCAGTTTGTGAACATGTTCAGAATAAAGAACCCGTGTACTATAAACTTAATATATGCTCTACAGCAATTTTAACCGAGACATTTTTTTCTTTTCTGTTTTCAATTTATTAGATGAAAGAAACAAACGCAAACTACATTCAGATAAGTGTAATTTCAAATTTAAACCATTCACTCATAATACATAAAGTTCCATGATCAAATCTTACGATTGAAGGTTATGTTTTTCGATGAGTAGTTCAAAAGTGACACTGTAAATAAGAAAGTTACAGGAACCATTCCGAATTGCATTATTCACGAATCTACACTACAGTATCGTAACTTACAGATGAAAAGCAGAACACCACCATTAACTATAATCTGCGTTTTTTGTGCATCGATGGCAGACTGTGCGTTTTATCCTAGTTTCACTGCGCAATTTGAAACACCGTTTACACAAAGTATAAAAGCATTGGTTTAGGTGTAGTACACTTTCTAATGCAGTATTTTTTCTTGCAGAAAATAAAGATGTCGGTATGAGAGTGAATGATATACATACATTAATCTACAGGTTACCTAAACTCAATATGGATGTTTTACGAATACTGATTAAGCATTTGACCAAGTAAGAAGATTTTCATTGGTTTCTCTATTTTCATTTTTTTACAGATCATCATGAATTCAACAGTAATTCTAACATGCTTTCCCTTCCCACTATAGCGTAGCTGCAAAAAGCGACAAAAACCTAATGACCACAAGTAACCTTGGTGTTTGTTTCGGACCAACCTTACTCCGTCCAGAAGAAGAAACTGTGGCATCCATAACCGACCTGAAGTTCTACAATGTAGTGGTGGAAGTTCTCATCGAGAACTACCACAGGATATTCAATACGGAACCGGACAGGGTTAACTCTGAAGATAGGCAAGGTACCAAGTCGCCGAATAACTCCTCTAATTCCATAGGGTACAATAATGTTCAAGGTCAGGGATCACCTAGCGAGCTGATGCCCAGCACGTATATAGGCCCCGATGGCACTGAAGTGTTGCACGCTGGTAATCCAAGGAATTACAGCCCCAATGATCACATGAACAATAGTCATTACGCTAGGAAGCAGTACAAGTGGAAACCTTCTTATACATGTGTAAGTATTAAGTAATATGTATAAATATCATCTCTGGGCCACAAACTGCACTCAAGTTTCATTTAAAGGTTTTTCAATAAGAAGTGTTATTTTGAATAGCCCGCTATTTCGGTAGATGTCACGTTTGAAGCTGTCATTTTTTGACATTTGACAAGTAGAAACTACGCCATTAATAAAAATGGAACGATACACGCTTCAAGAACGCATTGAAATTATTAAAATTCACTATAAAGATGGTGAAATTTTGGCAGAGACGTTCGTAAAACTCGAACATTTTTGGGTTGTCGTGCAGCACCTTGTCGGACCGCAATAAAAAAATTGGTGGAAAAATTCGAGCTGTTGGGACAAGTTAGTGATGTGAAGAATAAAACCCGAGCACGTCGCTCAAGAACAGCCGAGAATATTGCTGCTGTAGCCGAAAGTTCTAAGAAAACCCAGGTTTGTCCATACCTCGTCGTTCTTTAGATTTAGGCATTCCACAAACGTCATTACACCGTATTTTACATAAAGATTTGGGTCTTAAGTCTTATAAAGTTCAGTTAACACAAGAACTCAAGCCGGTCGATCATCAACAACTTCGTGTCTTGTTCGTTGAAATTCATGAAAATGATCTGAAATTCCATCGAAAAATCATCTTGAGTGATGAGGCCCATTTCCACCTCGGTGGCTTCGTCAACAAGCAAAATTGTCGCATCTGGGGCTCGAAAAACCCAAGAGTTATTGTTGAAAATCCTCTCTATCCTCAACATGTGATTGTTTGGTGCGGTTTATGGTCCGGCGGAGTCATTGGACCTTACTTTTTCGAAAATGAGGCTGGAGCAACAGTTACGGTAAATGGATTGCGCTATCGAGATAATATGATTAATGATTTCTTATGGCCGACATTGGATAGTATTGATCTGGACAACGTTTACTTTCAACAAGACGGCGCTACGTGCCACACAAGCAACGAAACCATTGATCTTTTGCGGGAAAAGTTTCCGGACCGTGTTATCTCTCGAAGAGGTTATCACAATTGGCCACCGATATCTTGTGAATTAACACCTTGCGACTTCTTCCTTTGGGGCCACGTGAAAGAGAAGGTCTACGCCGATAGCCCAGCGTCGATTCAAGACCTCAAAGATGGAATTCGTGAGGCTATCGAGGACATAGGGCAGCCACTTTGCGATTTGGTTATGGAAAATTTCATTAAAAGGATATGGTCCTGTAAGCGTGGTCGTGGTGGTCATTTGCCTGCTGTTATTTTCCACTATTAACAGCATAGCTTCTTCTTTATAATGAAATAAACATCCGATCATTTGTATTGAAAATGGCATTTTTCTTTGAATATCAAAATAACACTTCTTATTGGAAAACCCTTTATTATTCTCCAAACTGTCTAAACCCCATCGATATTTGAAAAAAGTTGCTCTATAACGAAGAGGGTTTCAAAAATCAGCTCCGGTGTCCCAAAAGATCATCTGTCATAACCTTAGATTTGCAAGTACATCATTCTACAGACGAATAGTTTCAACCAATGGTATTTCACTGCTGAATATCAAATCAAATTAAAAACTTGTGACAACTATTGTCAATTTGATAGAGTTATTATAGGTCCAAACAATATCATAGTGATTCATCTTCATCCCAATTGATGTCTTTACAACATAAACTTTTTTCATTTCAGACTGTCAAAACCTATTATGAGCCACCGCCCTCTATAGGCAGTACATCTTCCAGTCTCTACAATGTCCAAGAATCCCCTAACAACGGCATTCCCAACAACGGGTCAAGGAACGACCACATAGTCCCCATGAACAACCATACTGCCTCAAATGACAGGCTACATAGGTACAAACACATGGTAATGTCATCTGTCACCTCGCAGTCAGAAAGCAATATACCAAATATGCCCAGTTTTAGCCCTACCAATTTAAGAAGCTATAGCAGGCTTGGTAAGTGCTCAATCTTATATTTGGTATTTTGACGTTTGAGGTTATGTTCTTATAACTCTTCTTTCATTGTTGCTTGAAATTCTGATATTAGTGTTTTGAAGACAAAAACAGATTAACAAGTTTTATTCGCATTGTTAGTCTACTTTCATTTCTTACAGGTCCCAATAGCTCTAGTAGTTCGAATGAGTCGATCTCATCTACTTCGAAGGAGGGTAACGGGTACAATATAGCGCACAAAAAGAGCGAAAGAAGTACGTATAACGCTTATCCAAAAAGTGCGAGGACACCTGGGAATGTGTAAGTATTGAAAAACCTATTATTTTTAGTCTTGATTTAATGCAAAAACACTTGGATTGGAAGTTGTATTCTTTGCACAAACTAACAGAATAGGCTGGATATGCAAGCAGAAAGTTTATAGAAATTATCAGAAATTTTGTGAACAATTTCATTCTACCATAACTTGTATAGCAAAATCTTGCGGGAATATCTCGATATCACAAAGAGTTGATAGTTACATTTTATTATTTTATGTTGTTACTAGTAACTTTCCTGCCTACGTTTCAATTATGTGTCAATTCAGTGACCAAGGTTTTTAAGTCGCGGAATAAAATTAATGCCTTCTGCAAAAAATTCCAGAGTAGAATGATTATTCATTGTATTCTTGAATTTTTTTAGCTTGTCTTTAGATGAAAATGTTTATAGTTCCTATGTAAGATCAGACTTGTAATTTAATGTTTATAGTTTCAATTCACAAGCATATTTGTTTATTTTAACACTGCTCTTTTAACTTGCATATTCATTCTTACAACCAATAGTACTAAATTTTCTATTAAATTGTCTTTTCTTGGAAAGGTCTGCAACTAAGGATCCTAACTCTCCTAATTCTTCAGGAAAACCTAACTTTCTAACTCGAGTTAGGTAAGAACACTTCTTTTCTAGTCATGTAATGCTTCATCTTCACTCACTGTCCTATGCTTGTCGCTTTTTTGAATCGCTTGTAGCGTACTTGTTTCCCTGAATATCCCAACAATGTTCCAGAACGGGTAAAATCGGCACAAAAGCTCTGGATTTATAAATAATGATACATTTTTTTGAACGCACGTTATATTCATACTGAAAATCTGGTTCAATTAAGAAAAAGAGAAACTACGCTACACTTGTTCGAATTTTGTCGGAACTGTAGCATTAATTTTTATTAATTACTAGAGGACCCAACAGACATTGTTCTGCATACACAAAAATTCATTTAATTCGATCCAGCCGTTTAGTTGCCGAATAGATGGAATAACCTAGATAATGACTACAGCGCCATCTGTTGATCTGAGTTGTGATCATAAACATACGGGCATCAGGCAATCCAAAATACATTCATACATCATAGATTCAAAATTTGTAAAATATGGCATAAGTAAAAAATTGTTGTATAATATGTTAGTTCATACGTTATTTCTGATTGAAATTTTAAATTTTCGATTCACTCGATGTAACTTCACTTTTTTTCCAAACTTCAAAATCATTATAACCTATAAATATGTATTCTATGGCTGCTTGATTGGTCGTAAGAAAGAGGAAAGCTTTTTATTTTTTCTGAACAATTTTTTTGCAAATATTTTGTTGTATAAACCTTGCCCTAACAATTATAAACACAACCAAAAAAGAATTATCCAATTGGGTGCAGCCATTTGAAAGATATTGCATTCTGACTGTAACCATAGATCCTGTTAATATAGATTTTAATTTTATCATTCGTGTAAGTGACCGCTTTAGAGTTGAATTGCATAAATGGACAGATGAATAAAAACACAGAAGATTTGATCTCAAGCCTATGCTTTTTTAGATTTGTTCTAGCTTTCTGTTTGATTAGTAAATTAGGTTAGGTTGATAACTTGCTGGTTAGAGGTGGGCTTAGTATTATGTATTTAATTTGTACTTGAATTTTAACATTCTCATCAAACAAATAGATTTGAGTACAATCAAAGCTATGTGTGATTTAAAATTAGCTTTACTTTTCATATTAAGAATTAAAACTTTTTTTCAAATACTATACTTTCAACTAAACCTTCTTCAAACTCATCTTCACAAAAAATTTCCGAATGTCTGTATTCATCATCACGCATATCCATATAACATGCTTAAGTGAATGTATAATACAATTTTATGATTATTTTTAGACGGGTTCGAACACTTTACACTTGCCTAGCTGGACACGACGGTGAGCTGTCTTTTGAACCAAATCAAATAATCACAAATGGTGAGTATTGAAAACGTCTAAATAGTATTCTTTGGCCATTGGCTCAATCACTGAAAGTATTCGAAAATGTTCTCTTTGTTCATTAATAACTTTCTGTTTTGTTCAATCTTTATGTTCTTATAATGAATTATTGCTTCAATTTCATTTTCTTTTAATTTCTATGTAATTTTTTTTACTCTTTTTCGTCTGTTATATAGAAGTAATGGACTACATGACTACAAGTTATTATTTCCTTTTATTATCCACATTTGTCTCTTTACTTGTATCTGCACCTTCTTATTGTATCTTATGTAGTTTTTACTTCTTCATTATTTTGTTTTGAAGTGTTAATATTACTTGTGCTTTATTACCAGATCTTAGTTCTTCAAATGCATATACTTTCTTGTTTGTTTATCCTTCTCTTGTTGTTTTTCTTCACCTTTTGTATTGGTTAATTTCATATTGTTCTTCTGATTCATTTTTGTATGTTGTTATTGTTTTTTTATTTTATTTACCTTAATTTCATGTTTTATTATCTTCTTATTGAAATATGTGGGTTGTTTGCTCGATATAACTAGTGACTCATCAGTTTTTTCTGATATGAAACTTTCTTTCAGTGAAAGCGTCACAAGAGCCTGGCTGGTTGGAGGGGACTTTAAACGGTAAAACTGGTCTGATACCAGAAAACTACGTCGAATTTTTGCCCTGACAAAGCAGCAGCCCTGGATCCCTCACGAAAATATCTTCGACGTTAAGACACGGTATCAGAAGGGCCCTTCACATAAACCAGTCCGAATCTTCCCTCGAAAACGCTTCAAGGTTCTTCCTGCAACGACAGAGCTTGGACAATGGAAGGACAGCGCTCCTTAAGGAGCACAATATGGATAGGAAATTTTCAACGTGAGGACCACGAATTTTGTGTAACAGTGATTTGAAGTGGAAACGGGAGTCTTGATTGAAAAGTCCACTCAGGGTGAAGTAAGTCCCTTTTATCGAATGTGCAGAACTTAAAATTTAGTTATTTTGAAACTAGTTCAAGCTGGCCTTGGTTACAAACACGGCTCTAAATGAACAATGAATTCGTATTTTTGAAATGTTTTAGAACCATACTGAATACGCGTTGGACTGCAGATTTTGTTTGATCTTGAACCTAACTAAAATTACTTTGTTTCCTCATGTTTAGAAGTAGATTTGGCAACCGCGCAACACTGCTAGATCGTGTTAGCCGAGATATATATCAGGTGTCCCAAGGTGAGTGACCTATTAGATCAAATTGGCGTGTTACAAAAATTACTCCAGTTTGCTCAATATTCGAGATTTAAGTCAGAAATTTTGCAAGTTATTAGATATTGACCTGATCTATGTCACTGCTTACGAATTATAGTTGTCAGTTATACAGGATGGACCAAAAAAAAATTATCATAATAATGAAAATAATAATCTAATAGGCCACTCACCTTGGAACACCCGATATATCTATTGTTTGGAAGGGTCAAAATACTTCTGAAAATGCGTTGTTGCCAAACTTCTCTTATGGTATGATGAGATTTCAGATGAGTTTGAAGTTTGATATATGGTTATCTAACTTTTTGTTGTTTTTCCTTATACAATGTCTGCAGGTCTGTGAACCTAAATGCCTAAACTTAATTTTGATATGTGTATCTTATGTGATTTAAAAAAAAACATTTTGAATATACGCGAAAATTAACATCTACCGATCAAATTCTGTCCGAATATTTACTGTAGCTTAAATTATTCGTATACCATGCTTCTGTCCTAATTTTTTGCGCGGAAGTAGGTTTGCTCAGGTTTGTACGAGACATGATCATAAATTTAAATGTTAAATACATAATATTTGGACAAATTCAATAGTCACCATAGAAAATATTGTATTATCAAGACTGTTGTGCTTATTCCCTGAAGTGATTTGTCGTACAAAATGAAAGCTATAGTTTCAAAAAATGTTGATATTTTGAAGCAACGAAGATGATTAAAACTCCAGGTAGTATTTAAAATAGTAATGAAGAAATGGCCTTGCAAAATTAATCCTTCAATGGTTTCAAGTTGAATTGATACGGGTTTCAATTGTTTTTGAGATAAAAATGAAAAATATTTTCTCAATCAAATCATATCAGCTCCAAATGTTTTTGTTTTATATTTTTTTCTAAACGAACTTTTTTAAATTTCAATATATTTATCACGTAAGATCTATCCGGAAAATTATCTTTGGGCCATTAGATCTTGTAAAATTATGGGGAAAAACCAAAAATTTCTATATTGAAACTAGTTGATGATTTTGCATTACAGGGTGTATTCATAAAAAAGTGCTTGGAAAGGCTGTTCTCATTCTTTTCTTTTCCTATTGTTGTATGAATTTTCAAGTTCATAATAAACATCCAGAGTGATAAGAATCAATGTACTTAATTCCATATCAATGAAATAGCAGAAAACGGCCAATAAATAACTGGATATTCCATATTTTTGATACATTCGAAACTAAAGATTGATTCTGGGCTATAAATGGTATAAATAGTAGAATATTTGTAAACTGTATACACGGGCTCTATCTGTATTGGAAAAAATGTATCTACATATGTTTGGTGTTACCATTTTATATCAATATCTTCCGAATATCATAATATTATACATTATTTGTAGTGGACTTTTACATTTAGATTTACCCACAAAATGATTTTGAAGTATTATTGTATTGGTAACAAAAAACGTCAACTGTAAAGTGTAAATATTAATGGTAAATGTTACCATAAGGATCGTCTGTGAACATTATTTAAATTTAGAAGTCGTGGAATCTTCAAATTTCGAAAATTGTTTGGCTTACAAACATCAGATTTTGATTGAGTAACTGTTTTGATTATTTTGAGGATTTCATAATATAAACGTAGGAATACTCAAGACAGACATTCAATAAAATCTTGAAGTTTCGAATCCTGCAGATCCAATCAAGAAAACCACTAATATTTCTTCCTTTTGATACGCTGTTTAAATGGTAACGTAAAGTTTCTTTGATGAGCCGAAAAAGAATTTAATGGTTCCAGGATCTGCTGTTAAAAGTGGTTAAAATAAATCTGAAGATAAGCTTTTGTGATTTGGACTGTAAAGAAAGATTTTTGGAGAAAAAACTGCTGAAGAAGTGTTTTTATGGAGGGAATTTCTGTTCGAAGACATTTTTACCGTGAACAGATCTTGATATTGAAGTTTTGATGCAGAAAACCTGCTAGAAATACAGCACATATTGAGATATATTTGAATTGTTTGTATTTAGTATTAAAATATTCTGTGATAGAATCAGACTGGCACATTTTAAATATATATTTCATTATCTGAAATGTGTATATATATAGGGTGGATTTTGTATGCATTTTCTTATTTTAATTGAAGAATTCCATTTTATCCTTTCACAACTAGTGATTTTTCCAATATCAATTCAATAAGAAATTATTTAGCTGTAGTTCGATAATTTTATTGAAAAGCTGGAGGGAAACATGAATCAACTTGCCATTCAAGAGGTGCAAATTAGCCATTTGATTATTTCAATCAAAATTCCAATAAAACGTGTTTCCTTCCCTATAAAAAATTAATTGCGGTGTCCATATTGAAATCAACTGTCGCCAACTGTTTTAAAAAATACATTGTATGGTTATTGTAGCGATAGACAACATTCTTCATTTATTCCAAATTTTTTACTTAGGTAGTTACTTTTGTGTAATAATTTCCAGTCAAAGCCCAAACCATTTAACACCAATTTTTATCATATCAATTGTAACTGCCTGAAAAGAGTAATATTAACAAATAAGATTGTGTAGTTACCAAAAAACCTGTATATATAAATATAAGATCGTTTAATATTAATGTTTACAAGTTGATGAATATTGAATAGTACGTAAATGGAACAAATAATGGTTTTTATGGTTTACTGCATGTCCCGTAGAAAAAACTGGATTCCCTATGTTGATTATGAAATTATTGCTTTTCGAAAAAAACACCGATTTGGTAATTTAGCTCAATCTTTCGAATTTTATAATTTTAATATTCGAAACCAGTATTGCTTGTAGTTTTTATTGGTATATTGTGATATGATTGATTTCCATGAAGCATTTTGTTATGTATTTCAAAGTATTATATTTTTGATTGATTTTATGAAGTCTTATTCGTGTACATATGTTTTATTGAGAATTTTAATATATTCTATGTTTTAGTTCAGGTGAACATATATTTTAATTGTTGTAATATCACATCATTGAAGATAATATATTGTATTGAAATATATTTGGTTTTCAATATTCCTTCTTATTTGATATAGGTTAGTTTACTCCGTTGGAGTAAATTTTTGGGGTCCAGCAGATATTTATCAGATTTTTCGTTACATGGTGAATTTGTACTCGAAAAATATCGTAGTTTAGAGCATAATTATGGGCTCTCAAAGTTCCAGATCCTTTATTGAATAGTTTCGAGAGAAAAACAGACAGTAGATAGATAATAAATTTTTATTAAAATTGATACATAGGTTGACCTCTACTACAAGGCATAAATTTTTAGTATAATATAATATTTCATATAAATAAATAAAAGGCACAATCTATACAAACATCTCATAAATAAATCTTTAACTCTTCCACATTGCATTCTGTACAAAAATAGTATCACATCCTTATAATCACCACTAAAGTCTCTCCTAGCAATTCCACTTTGACTATCTTCAATCATTGGTCATTATTTATTTCTCCATGCAATATAATTATTCAATTTTTTTGATAATTGCTACACCTATAAGGCTTAATATAATATTTTTGGTCATTTTTATTATAGTACAGTTATGAGATGGGGAGATTATCGAAAAGCGATTCTAACAAAGTATGACTTGAATTATCTGGATTCAAAGATACTTTGTTCGCACTCGATTCTCACCAGTAAAAAGCGAAACTGTTATCTCCATAACTGTCAATATGACTAAGGGAAGAAGTAAGTTTCCTTAAAACTAGTCAATAATCAATACATGTATGTATATTCTTCCTCCTGGTATTTAGGAAATTATTGCATTTCATAAACTATACACAACACTTAATAAAAATAACATTTGGTTTAATATGAATTAAAATATTAAAACTTCAACATGTAACAATGTTTTAGTACATGTGCCGAGCAAGTTAACCTTCAAAATTCCTACTTGAAATGCCCTCTTTTGATGATAAATCTCACCAGACACGATATAATAATTATATATAATGAATTTACAAAATTAGAATCCATAGTAAAAATATTTATGCATTTATATATAATATATCAATAAATAACGGAAGTTACATAAGTTAACGTTTTTAAAATTACTGAATCGCATTCAAATTCCAATCAAATTCAAATTCTCTAATAAACTCTATACGGTATAATATGGCATATGCATAAATTTACGATTCTTCAATTTTAAATTTGTTTGTGAATCGGACTGAAGCATAATACTTCAAAATGTCCGATCCACGTTGAATATAAACGCAATAACAAAATTATATATATAGATGTATATCTAAACTTTCCAAAAAAACATTGATAAACTTCCAAATTCCAACATTATCATCTATCATAATACATTCTTTTTGAGATATTTCTTAAGATATGCATTGAATTTTTGCAACAAAATATTCTGTTTCTATAAATTCCATTTCGAAATACACGATATTTACACTATTTTGGACAAAGTGCACTAAAGAAAATAGAATTTTGCATTGTCTTGCATGAGCAAATTTCGGAATGTCTCCAGAGAAAATACCAATTCAACTATTTAGTCAACAAATAAAATAAAATCCTTTCAAATAAAAATTAAAATTTAGTAGCCGTTACAAAATCAAAGTATAATGAAAATTTCACTCTAAAATCAAATTAAAAACCTTTTGCATCGAGAATCGAATACTTATTCACACAGCCTATGTCGAATGAGTTCTAATCTTTGTGCGGTAAATAGTGTAAACACAAAGTGTACCGAAACGTCGTAAAACAGTTATTGGCCCACTAAATTTACCTGAAAATTTAGGCACTGACTAATTATCTATGGTAATTTTTAAAAATGGCCCATCCATCACTAGCTACTCGTCGTTTGTTTATCTTCCTCTATGACTCGAGCGCAATAAACGCTCTAAAACGAATCTATAACTAAGAAAGCGGAAATATTTGAATATTTCAATGAGTACTACAATATCCTTCCACTACCATCAGTCTTGTATAAAGTGAAAAATCTCAAATCTTTCTACAGGTAATTCAGAAAAATTTTGGCCACCCCTCAAACGATAATAAAAACCCAGATTGCTATAACGCACCCCTTGAAACTTGAACCATAGCAAAATCTGTTTCATCGCGACTCTATGAAGGTGTATCACAGAAAATTCACAAGATTCCTTTAGTATGAGTATTCTGTGGACATAGTCGAAGATGCGATGTAAGTTTAAGAGAGAAAGCAGGAGAAAACGATCCTAATTGCATTGAAAATGACTTGTTCTTGTATTATTCTACTAAAAGTGTTTGATTTCAGCCTTTCCAACAGTAAGATAGTGATGTTGAACGATTTTTCGAGCACTTGAAAAAATACTGAAACGATTCGCATTCTACAGAACGACGTAATACTCAATGAGATTATTTAGTTTCGTTGATTTTCTGAGTATTGGCGGCGACCTCGGCCAGCGTTGCCAAACCTGTTAGGTCGCTAATGAAGTCGGTTTTTTCCTTCTTCTTTTCAAGATGCGTGATGCTGTGTTTATTCTTCCTTTTCCTGGAGCCCACAGGTTGGTCATCCTTTTTAATCAGTTTTACTCCATTCCTTATGTTCTCGCTACCAACTTTACGTAGTTTTTTCTTTTTACTATCGCGCTTTTTCTGCACGAAAGCGTCGTAGCTGAGGCATGGAAGATTTCCGATTTTTAGATCGAGGTTGAAGTTAGAGCCTGATGACGGTTCGGACGTTTCGGAACCGCACCGGTCTTCCTTGTCCTCCTTGGGAGCGAGAGGCAGCATTTCGTCGTCTTCGTTTTGTACCGCGATTTGTAATTTTGTACGTTCGGCTAGACGCCTTATGGTGTTTTCGAGGTTTGGTGTTACGATTTCTGATTTTCGTTCAGGCACTGGCTTATCCGAAAGGTCGGACAGCTTATGTTGGGTCAGCTTAGGCTCCTTTTTGTTACCTGAAATAAGAAGAGAACTTCAGTAAACCTTTTCTCATTTCCAGCTGATATAAAGGGAGACTAATGGTGGTATTCTGCTTTCACCTGTAGACCAATCCGTAACTTTTCATAAGCTTACAGGAAAATTGCAATTCTGGACCTTTTTAAGGGGTCTGTAGCTTACAGAAATCGTTAAATATTTACGAGTACTCGGGTCATCGGAAACATATGTCATATTGTGAGGTTATGTTTAATGGTTTGTTCATTTTAAGACGAACATCAACGTTTTGATATAAGAAATTCACGATGAATAAAATAAAATATAAATATGGCTTTGTTTATTGGATTGTTATCTGAAGAAAATTATAACAGGCAAAACATGGTTCAACAATATACAAGACCTGAAAATTATTCTTTTTTAAAGTAGGAAATTTATGAGAATTGAAAGGAAAAGTTTGCGTGATCAAATGAATCTATTTGAAATGCCGGATGGCCAGAAAATGTTTAGATTGAAGAAATGCTGAATGCCCAGTTTGTGAACATGTTCAGATCGAAGAAGCAGTGTACTTAAACTTAATAAATGCTCTACAGCAATGTTAAAAAAAAATTTCCTGTTTTCAATTTATTAGATGATTCAGATAAATGTATTTTTAAATTCAAATCAAAACCATTTACTCTTAATACATAAAGTTCCATATTAAATCTTACGATTGAAGGTTATGTTTTTACATTAGTAGTTCAAAAGTGACAGAGTGACACTGTGTCTGTAAATAAGAAAGTTACAGGAATCATTCGTAACTAACAGATGAAAAGCAGAATACCACCATAATTTGGGATTTGAATCTATAAATTTTTTCTGAAATTTTTTAAATAATGAAAGGTTATTCAAGTTTAAAAGTTCAGTAAAAGGCTAGCATTCCGTTTGTTTTCAAGCGCATATTAAATATTTTGATTGTTAAAAATTCAAATGAAATTTGCGACTTACCCAATAGCTTTCCCTCGACCATGAACTTCTCGTACCTCTTCCCTTTGCACTGTCTTCCCGATTTCCTTGTGTTATCCAGATCCGAGAAGTTACATTTGACATTTCTCTCGACAAGCATGTTATCGACAACTTTATCAACAATATCCTGGTTCGTCATGCTGTTGTTCCCTTGTTTGATTTGGTGTTCCGATAGGATATTACTATAGTTTTCGTTGTCTTCGGTTATAAGTATGTTTCTGGACACTTCTTTGGTATTGCTGTCTGAATATTGTTGGAATATCCGCTTTTTGATCGGCATCGGAGGTAGAGCGGCTTCTTTAATCAAATTGACTGGACTTTGTAGAGAGGTATCACATTGTTCTATTTTATTGTTGTTCTCCCCCAGCTCAAGCATGGGATCGGCACTGTAATATTACAAAAACATGATAGTGGTGCATAAAAGAAACCACTTTTTTTTAATTAAATACACATACTGCATTCTTCCAAAACGGTGTCATACCCAAATAAAAAAGATTAAGGTAAGATTGGAAGGCTTAAATTAAAAAAGGGTTATTCAAAATTCACACGGAATTTTTTGGATTGCTTCAAACTCTAATTTATTCCTTTCTTATTACTGCTGTTGCTGTCCAATAAAAATGTATCTAATTCCTGGTCAGATAAGTCAAAGAAAGGAACATAAATTCCATGTTCTTTGTACAGTGAAACTTGCCTATAACGAAAGCGCTAAATCCGCAAAAAAAATTCGTTATACAGAAAATCTGTTTCTGTAGTCGGCAATGTCGCGGTCAATTTCACTAATCAATTTATGTTTATCATTCAAACTTAAGCACTTCCTTTTAGACATTTTCGCACAACTTTTACACTAGCGTAATGGTTAGATTGAAACCAAACAGTCAGGGGTGTATTTAAAACTGTTTCAGAAGGATCTCTCTGCCTGCCGTAATGATTTAGTTTAAGGTCGGGGTTTATTACGAACGTCCGGAAAAATTTCGGAAAAAACCAACCCTTATACCTTCTTACCAATACCCATTCAAAGAGTGATATTCTTTGAATATTTGGTTATAGAGAGAATTTACTTCGTTTAGAGGGGGTTTTTAACATGAAATTTGGATTCAAGGTGCAATGTCTCGTACGAATTTCGTTATATAGACGTTCGTTATAGGGAAGTTCCACTGTATATTCACTGGATGCTTCTAATTGCGCGTTTTCTTAAATAAAAAAATAGATGGCGCAATGAATTCGTCTGGGTACTTTTGACATTTAGAAAGTGAGATGTATGACATTTATAAACATGGGCTTCGTACACGTTCCAATTGTTGAAATATTTCATGAAAATAAGCGTTCTGCGAAAGTGTAACTGTATGTAACTTATGTCAAAATATCATTGAAAATAAAAAAGTGTGGAGGTCTGTATAGCCCCAAGAGGAGGCTATTTGCAGATATAAATCAACCAGTCCAAAAAAACAGCTTGTCGCATTTTTAAAGATGGCTGCTGTAAAAACACAGCTACCAGCAGCCATATTGAACAGTTGATCATGACAGATCATAGGACTGCCCTATTGTCATCTGTAAAACGTATGATAACTGTCAAAAAAAGGAGGTTATTACCGTAACCTCCACTCCCTGAATCGCAGTTTCAATAGTCAGAGAACATTTAAAACGAAAAATACAACATATAGTCTGTTCACGAAAGGTTGAGCCGTCGGTTGGCCATGACAATTTGGCATATTCCACTGTGTATATTGAAATTTTAGGTTATGTTGTTCATTTTCTTGTCAGATTGATATGCAATGTTGTCAATATTGAATAGAGTTCTCTGATAACTTGCAAGCTCGTCGGACGAGGCCGGGTACATTTGGCAACGTTGATTTTATTTTACGTTATGACAGCAAATACTGCCAACTTCAGATAAATAAACAAACGCCTACTATGCGCTCAAACTTTCGTGAACGGATCATAAGTATTGGAGTAAGTTTCCAAAAAGGCTTATTCTCATTAATGACAGATTTGAATTGTTATCTGTCAAAAAATGACAACTCCTTTGACAGCTGTTAAAAAAGCAGGGTAGTTCCAATGTAACCTCTGCTCCCTGAATCAGAGTTCCAATAACCAGGAGCAAAAGACGTTTGAAACAAATAATACAACCCAAAAAGGTTAAAGTTTATAAAAAAGGAGGACTTACCTTTTATTTTCCCTGTTTTCGCAGCAAGTGGCAACTTTGGTGCTGGCAGCAGACGAGAAATTATTGTTCATGAGTGAGGTCAGGCTGCCTAACTGAGACTCGTCAGCCAACTTACCGGGGTTGAACTCGTTGAAGATTTGGAGACTAGCGTGACTAGGACTGGACTGTGGCGAAGGTAACTTTGTAGATATGGGAGGTGGGCGGACTGCCAGAGTCCTGAGGGGTGGAGCGGGTAGTTTATACCATTTGAAGTCGGGGTTCGCTGAGAGGAAGGCATCTTTATACTGAAAAAAAAAGATAAACAACGGTGAAAATGGGTTATACAAGACAAATTGACAATTATGAGATAAATTCAAGTCAGTTACATTAGATTGTGGTTGATTGGCACCGTAACTTCCTTTCTACACTGCGACCAATATGAGGTGTTATTTTGATATTCAAAGAAAAATGCCATTTTTCAATATAAATGATCGGATGTTTATTTCATTATAAAGAAGAAGCTATGCCGTTCAAGTGGAAAATAACATCAGGCAAATGACCACCACGACCACGCTTACAAGACCATATCCTTTCAATCAAATTTTCCATAACCAAATTGCAAAGTGGCTGCCCTATGTCCTCGATAGCCTCACAAATTCCATCTTTGAGGTCTTGAATAGACGCTGGGCTATTGGCGTAGACCTCCTTTTTCACGTGGCCTCAAAGGAAGAAGTCGAAAGGTGTTAAATCACAAGATCTCGGTGGCCAATTGTGATCATCTCTTTGAAAGATAACACGGTCCGGAAACTTTTCCCGCAAAACATCAATGGTTTCGTTGCTTGTGTGGCACGTAGCGCGCGTCTTGTTGAAAGTAAACGTTGTCCAGATCAATACTATACAATTTCGGCCATAATTTTTTTTGTGGAAAGCCTAATTCCAAAGAACGGCAACAGCAGCAATATTTTAAGCTGTTCTTGAGCGAAGTGCACGGGTTTTATTCTTCACGTCACTAACTTATCCCAACAGCTCGAATTTTTCCACCAATTTCTTTATTGCGGTCCGACAAGGTGCTTCACGACGATCCAAAAATGTTCGAGTTTTACGAACCGTCTCTGCCAAAATTTCACCATTTTCATAGTGAATTTTAATTATTTCAATGCGTTCTTGAAGCGTGTATCGTTCCATTTTTATTGATGGTGTAGTTTCTACTTGTCAAATGTCAAAAAATGACAGCTGCAAACGTGACATCTACCGTATGTATGTATGCCGTTTTTCATAGCCATTTGAAACTGCACTAACTGTTTTGCCATATAACCATGAGAACAATGCGAATCTGAGATATTACTGCACTATTTTGAGCATACTATCCTAGCTTTCTATTTGCCTGAATAATTTGCAAAATCACCTTAGTTGGAAGTGAAGTAACTTTGACAAATAGAACATGTCTTTTTCGGATGACAATCAACAAAACGATAAGGTTTGAAATCAGAGTACCATCGACGATAGATGGAAGGAAATTCTAAAAGTAATATGAATTATTCATTACTAGGAATGAAAACCGAGGATAATAATTCGCTTTCTGTTATGTTTAGAAGTAAATTGTAAACTTTCACCAAAATGTTAGGTTATGTTATTGTTTTAATGAACTGAAGTGATTGTGGAAATTAAACTGATTTTGTCAGAAAGCAACATCAGTTGGAAGTGATGCGCATCAGTTCAAAATCACAACATTGTCAGATAGAACGCGCATCAACTATTTTATCCACTCCTACTAACTAATTTCTATGTGTAATATTAGCTAAAACACAACCGTAGACATGTCTATGAACCGAAAAGCGAGTGTTATAATAACACCTGCCCATAACACCCGCTAATAAAAATCTAGGAAAAATGAAATAGCTTACCAAAAAAAATGAATTAAAAGTAGGATCGATCCAGAAATCTATTTCAGCCATCAAGATAACGTTCTAGCGATTCATTCCAGATGTATTTTTCGAAAATGTAAATTTTTGAAGTTGCGAAAGTACTTGATTTGATTAGTTAGAGACTCTGATTTGAATTCCGACTACAGAGTACAGAGGTTTGACGGTTGGATGAAATGTTGTCAACACTTTTGACAACTGTTCAAAATTTTTTAAATGCAGATTAATTCGAATTTTACTGAAGAAGTCGTGGATAAAGTATAGTATTCAATTCGCGGTAATGCTCAAAACACACTTGATGAATTACACTACTCGCCTGACGGCTCGTGGTGCAAAATTCATCTGCGTGTGTTTTGACCTGCATTACCGCTCATCGAATAATATACTATTACATCAGTTTGGAAGTGATGCGGCTTCAAATAGGAAGGGTCTTATACTGGACGAACGAAAAGAAAAACCAACCTCATTCGCCAAATTCGTAAACGGAGTCTTATCCTTCTCCTCCAGCAGGGACCACCATTCTCCTAAGATCTTGGTGACCCCCCGATTCTCCAGATTGGGGAATCTCTCCCTCACTATCGGCCTGTGTTTCTTACAAAATATTAGGAAGGCATTCATTGGTCTACGGGCGTGATGGGATGGTGAACCGTTCTGGTCGTCCTTGGGCATTTCTGGAGGCTCAACAGTTTGTTCATCCTCGTTTTCTTGCACATCAATCGGCTTGTCTTCTTCGGCTGGTTCCTCTTGTGGTTCGGATATGTTCTCGTTTATCCAGCTGCTGACCTGAAAAGAATAAAAATTTTGTTATCATATGTTACATATCAGATTGTAGATTTTTAAGGGGGTTACATTCCAAAGCATGAAAGGAGGTAGTTCCTATGGATCTCCAGAGATGGCGTTTTTGTTTTCAGTATTAGAAATAATACCTGAAGAGATGTGCCAGATCTTAGTACAGATCCTAGAATGCCTTGGTTTATTCAAGCATACACTAAAACGGACAAAACTTTCGGACCCGAAGCTGATATGTTACAGTACGCCCAAACTACATTGAAAGGATTTTGACAGACAGAATCTGTTTATATTTTCGTCTGATATCAGACTGACATTTGGAAACATGGGTTTTCGCTTATTTTACAGTTATTTGTAGCTTTAAATTATGGGATTTCCAATTAGAGATGTACCCATTTGTCGTAGTTATATCGCTTTCGATTATGGTATGAATATATTGAAAATGGGCAAAGATGTCTTTGCTGTTGGAAGGTAACTTTATCCCTAATATCAATTTTGATTATTTTTCCAAGTGTTGATTTCATTTTCAGATTTCATCTTATTTGTCCAGTATGTCAGGAAAAAATCGCCATCAATACAATTTAAAATAATGGAATGAAGTACTTTGGAACTTGTTTGAGCCATCAAATTGGTTCGAAAAATGTATTATTATTATTCCAATTGCCAATAAGAATGAGAGAAATCCATGTATCAAGACAAAATTTAATTGATGGACCTACATCTACATGATTCACAAATAGAGAAAATAGTTCGATGAGGGCTGAAGAACTTCGGTGTATAGTCATTCGCCTCGGCATTTGATATGTCTAGTATTTCTTCAGTATGTGTAAAAGAATAATATGGTGGAAATTTAATTAACTTGATTTTTACATTGTCCAGAATAGAGTACCTACTTAACTTGTGATATCTAATCATGTGCTGATCTTACAAGATATAAATGAATAAGTTGTTACGATGCATTGGTTTGTAGTTTATTTTTACTGAATTGGGTATAATGTCAGCACTTTGTTTGTGTCTTCAGATGACTGGAAAGTATGAATGTACATAAAGCACCTCAAGTTTTATTTTCATAGGATAAGTGAACGGTTGCTGATTACGATTGAAAGTGTTACTGCATACAATTTCTTTGGGGCGTAATTGGAATGAATGAACGAGAAAACTGATGTATGAAAAAGAAAAACATTATTTGAACCACTATCTAATATTTATTTTAAAAGAAAGAACAGTATCACTTTCTTGTCCTGAAAAATTAACAGGAATATTTGGAATCAATTGTTCATATTGATTTTGGCCTGGGATCTTGATGAACAGGTACTAGATATTTTTATATTCTTTTCGGAAAGTGGATCGAAGTCGATAACAATATTTTCATTTTAACCCACAACAAATAATTTGAGCATGATTGTTCCAGAAACGTGTAAATTCTATAAACCTGATTCAGAATCTGCGTTTTACATGGAACTTAAATTGGGTACTAACCATGCTTTGATTAGTCAAAGTTGATTTATATATAATTCAATTGTAATATTGGTATAATCTTTCAATGTCCTCAATTGTTGAAAATATTAATGTTGGCAAGTACAATGTGTTTACGATCAAAGGTACTATTGTAAATATGCTGAAGGAATTCACTGAAACAAATAGAAAATATAACAAGGTTACTGATATAGAACAAACTAGTAATTATTAATGGAATCTTCAGAAAGCAGGAGGAAATATAGATAACAATTCATGGCATAATATATTTTTGTTAGTAGATCTGTAGTAGAGTAACTTCGCTTGATCTTAATTTTTTTAATAACTAACTGAAAAATGAAAAAAATAAAAGATAAAATTAAAACAATTGAGATAATAGATGCTGAAGGACGACTATGTTGTGTAGACAGATAGAAAACTATCAATTTATTTATGTGCATGTTCGTTTCTTTTTGAGAGCCATTACTCAGGCTCTTTATTGATGGCACATTTTCTTGGTTTGCTGGAAAAGATGAAACCTGAAATAATATCAATACTCGAAGAGATTCTTAATAATGAAAATTAGAGATAAAGTTACATTCAAGTAGCAAAGTCATCATTGCCGATTTTCATATCATCATCGAAAATGAAATAATTCCATCTAACGCAAATGCGTACAATAATCTCCTCTTACTTGAATTTTAATTGAGAATCACATAATTTCAAGCTCTAATGAGTAAAAACCGAAATGTTTTCAAATGTCAAGTTGACATCTGACGCTGACGAAAATGTAAACAGATGATGATCTCTCAGTTGCAGTTTCTACAGAACTCGGAGTAGCCGATTCACGAATATACCCGAATCATCGATCGTGTCCGAAAATTTTGTCCGTTTTAGTGTATGCTGTTTATTCAGAGCAAAGATAAAGGAGAGAAACATAGGAAACAGAACGAATACGATAATGTTAGCGCCATCTATGTGTCAAGATTAAGTACTAAAATTCTGGAGAATGGGTAAAATCGAAGATTGTAGAGGTCATTTTGAGCAAAAAAAAAGGAAATTGAAAACATTGCCATGATTGCACGTGGGTAAACTCTTCGTGGCTTCATTTTAGTTGCGTTTCGTATTGTGTTTGTGTTTATCTATTTTGTGTGTGCATCTTTTGATATTTGAAATGGTTTACGAAGCATATTGTATGGTGGTGATGAACTGCAAAATAATAAAAAGACCAATCCTGAACCTGAGAAAATGGAAATGTAGGTATTGAAACTCATATCATGTATGTCTGTTTCTCATTGCTTTTAAATTTCAGTGCTCTCAAATGGATATTGTTTTCTGGGCGAAGAGATATTGATCCCAGCAGCTATTATAGAATGTGTGGTGAGCATTTTTATACAGATCAAATAAAAACAAATGGAGAAGCACTATCCTGTTGAAATTTCCATTGTTTTTCGATTCTATCTTCAAATTGTGGTTTATTTTTAATTGTTTTGATAATTCGGTAACTTATATGCAAGAAAATTATTGATTTGTATTTAATTTCATTATAATATTTTTTGTGAGTAATGATTTCTAATAAAACTATAGCAATACAATATCGCATTTCATTAATATCAATTCATTTTAAACAATGTGGAGATGGAAAAACATCCTGATCGATAAAACAAAGCTAGTGCTTTGCTTCGTTATCAAGATGTTTTTCTGGGCTCGACGTCTAAATTTAATGTAACACGTAGTAATAATTCAATTCGAATTTGGTGCCCATCATAACAGTTTCCTATCTTTGTCTCTCTTATCTTTGATTCAGGGCTATTCCCCATGCTGATGAGCCCAATAGGGCGCAATAGCTATCAATGGATGCTTTGTTTGATACCACTTCCTTGTATGTATTTACTTTGAATGAGGACGAGATTAGCACCGAAAAATGAGTTGTATTATTCTCTGCTATCATTGTTGATGTTATGGGTTAAATTCTGTTCGATTATTATTATGTACCTTTATGTCATTGTGGTTGAGTGCCTGCTCCACCTTCTCTGCCTTAAAAATATGCTGGTTCCATATTTCTTGTATTTTGTCGTTTCCATTTAACATCATGTGATCATTATTGTTTTCGTTCAGTCTATGGGTCTTGGTGCTGTCTCTTGGTAGGCCTCCAAAACAGCTCTGAGATGGAACCAAGAGACTATTCAATGAGTAACTCATCATTGAAGAAAAATGTCAGACTTCAACTTGAAAGATCCTGTAAGGTTGAATTCTTGCCATTGAATCTCTGGAAAAGAAAAATTCTCATCAGTTATGAAGCAAGAAAATGGGAAAAAATTTTTAGATAACTTATGTATACGGGACGTTTCGAATATTCGACATCATCTTCTGAAGAAAGGCTCATATACAGGTTTGGAAATTCACATCTGAAATATACGATATACAATGCATCAGACAGAGAATTCTTCCCTCCAGTTGCAGAGATGAATAGTCGAGACAATCACTTGCTGTAACACACTGAATTCAGTTGTCTTACTTCATTATTCTAGTCTTGTCTCTCTCTTATCGTTTAGAGGAGCGTAATTCTTTAGTATGGTAGGCAACAGTAAATACTTGAATCGAGTATTACGGGCAGCCTGACAAATTAAAAATTCTATACGTGTAGTGCGGGTTCCCTACCATACTGCGATAAGAGAGAGACAAGACTAGATTATTGCAGTAAGACAGTTGAATTCTTTCAGTTATCGCACTTGATTATCTTGCCTATTCATCTGTGCAACTGGAGGGAAGAATTCTCTGTCTGATGCCTTGTATATCGTATGTTTTCGATGTGAATTTAAAAAATGGGTATACAGGGGTCATGTAAAAGTCTAAATGACTAGGAATAGGAAATTAATGCGTTTTTCGCCTTTTTTAAAAATTCAGAATATATAGGATTTTTTTAATGATATGATTATTATTTTGAGGGGCAAATCTTGGGGCCAATTTAAGAAAAAACTTCATTTGAATTCTTAGGTATACAAAAATTCAACCCTCCAGTTAATTGGCCAGAAATAATAATCAATTCTGTCCGTGGGGCCGTCCGTCCGGCCGTTAGCACAATAACTTTCGAAGGGATTGTCCTAGAGACTTGAAATTTTCAGGGTAAGTTCGGTTCCCAAATGGCTCGGTTAAGTTCGTTAACCAGCCAAATCGTACAGGGTGTTCCATAAAATATGGCTATTCAAAATTTTTGTTCCTCAATATCTCAGACAAAACGAAACCCATCGAAATGAAATGTTGCGGCCATATGCAAGATGCTCATAATAAGCTTCATGCGAAATTTGGTGCCCATAGTGTGAACATAACCATAGAAAATTGAATTGGAATATTGAAAAGAAGAAACTTCATATTTCCATGAAAAAATCGATTCGGATGAAATTCATTTTATATAAAGATTGATACACTGAATGTTCATGCAGAATTTTGTGGCCATAGTGGTAACAGAACCATAAAAAAATCAATTGGAATATTGAAAAGAAGAAACTTTGTATTTCCGTAACAGGATATCCGATTCAAGTGAAATTTTTCTTGTGAATGAAGACTGTTATACTGAATTTTCATGCAAAATTTTGTGGCCATAGTGTCAACGGAACCATAGACAATTCAATTGGAATATTGAAAAGAAGAAACTTTGTATTTCCATAACAGGATATCCGATTCAAGTGAATTTTTTTTATTTTGAGAATGAAAACTAACATACTGAATGTTCGTGCAAAATTTCAAGAGGATCGCATCATCAGAACCATAAAATTTATTTTGTTTAATGTATATTTTTTACATATTTCATTTTTCGAATAATTTCCAGAATATAATTCTGATTGTGCTGATATTCTGCATTTATACAGGGTGTTTCCTAAACATGCGGCAAAAATTCAGGGGGTTGTTCCTTGGACTATTTTAAGCATGTTTTGTCCTTTGCTGATTTTTGAAAAACCTCTTTGTTTCGAAGATACAGGGCGAACAACATTTTTCATATTTTTAAAATTAATAATAGTTTAAATAAAAATGCGTACCGCACTGTGTTTACTAAGTAGGTACAATTTATTTTTAAATTTGTTCAACAACATTCCAATTACTAAAAACGGCCAGTTTTTTGACTTAAAATTGATAAGTTCAGATGGTAAAGGAATACAGATTAAACACGGTTTTCATTTGAATTCGTTTTGTGATGTATTAGCAATTAACATTTTATCTTTGACTATTATGAATCGCTGTAATTTTCAACAGTTTTTGTAGGTTAAGTTAAATTTTCATGTAATTTTTCATAATAAAATGTTATTATCTAAAATTTTGTTTCCCCTGTATCTTCGAAACAAAGAGGTTTTTCAAAAATCATCAAAGGACAAAATATTCTTAGAATAGTCAACAATCCCCTGAATTTTTGCCGCATGTTTAGGAAACACCCTGTATATTTGGTATCAGTCTCAAATCCCATATACAATTTGAGGTCATATAGTCTTATTGCTCTACCAAAGAACGAGCGCTCAAAAGCTCCTGCTCAGGGCTTTTCTTAAATTTTTTTAATGAAATTCTGTAAGAAACGTCAAATTTTCGTAGGCATTTACGGAAAAATAAATTTACTGTTTCGTTATATTCAAAACCATTTAATTACACGAACTTTTGAACCTCCCCTCGTAGTTCTCGATCTGAAATCCGCATCCAATGCCTGATGATACATTCACCCTATTCCACTAAGAACGAAAGAGCAAAAATAAAGAAAACCCCCAAATCTCGATAAAAAACGTATTATTCTCTAAGATAATCTCAAAATCGTAAGCCATGAAATCAATATCTTCAAAACGGAGGATTTAACAACAATTTTCAACGGTAACTGGTACGTAAATACAAAGACTTTGTGTACTTATTCAGATAAGGAATAAGGATTGACTCACTATTTCTAATCAGCAAATAATTTTAGAGCGTTCGTATTTTCTGTCAGATTATGTTACCTAGAGCCAGAACATTTTATTGTTCTCGGTAAAGTGATTGATGAATTCGATAAACGATAATTATTTTTTATTTTTCTGAATAGGAATGTTTGTTGTTTCGTCCAGATATGCATGAGTAAATATGAAAATGTGGAATCGAATTATCAATATGAGTGTTTAATTTGTTTTTCGATAGAAACAAGAAATATTAATCATTTGGGAAATATGAAAAAGGGGTTTATGAAAGAATGAGTATTAATAGTTATTTTACGCCGACCTCGAAATAAAAGGTGATTTTAATGTGTACGAAATTCAGCATTATTTACCCATTTTAATGCTCAATTTTTTAGCCTTTTTAATGTGCAATCCTACGTACACAAAATATTTAGAAGCACCATGAGAAATGTCAAAACTCTACTGGAACATAGAAATTCCAATTTGTCAAAGGTATGTTTTGTGCAAAATGAGAATGTATTTCAATCAAGAATTTATATACACTATTTATGTTGAGATCGTCGGAAAACTCTTGTAATCAACACGGTTATTAATCTAGCGACTAATGGTCTCGATCTATTAACGTGTTCGCTCCGCTCGCGCATTAAATTATCTTGAACGTTAGTCGCTGTCTCGAATTAATTAAAATATCTTATTATTATTAGTAGCTGTCTTTAATAACCTAGTTGATTAATAGTTATTTAATCAACTAACAAGACAGCGACTAATAATAATAAGATATTTTAATTAATTCGAGAGTAGCTCGATTAATAACCGAGTTGATTACAAGATTTTTCCGACGATTTCAATATGAATTGTGTATGAATTCTTGATTGAAATACATTCTCATTTTGCACGAGACTTACATTTGACATTATAAAATGTCTATGTATCCATGTTCCAGTAGAGTTTTGACATTTTTCGAAGTGCTTTTGGATACTTTGTGAAAGGTTGCCATGAGGATTGCAAATTAAAATAGCTGAAATGGAGCATTAAAATGGGTAATTAATGATTAATTTCGTACAAATTAAAATCATCTTTTATTTTGAGATCGATGGAAAAGTAGTTTTTCGTTTAGAGCGATTTTTATTGATTCAATTGAAATTGAATGAGAACACTAAAAGGTCAACTCAAATCACTATACAGCGTGTCTCGTTTAAAAGTGTACCACCCTCAATAACTCGACATCAAATCGGAATTTGTGAAAACACCCTAGAGAGGGTTGCAACCCCATCAGGAATTTTAATGAGGAAAGTGGGTAGTTTGTACTGTTTGTAGCACTGATGGATTCAGATTTGTATGAACCTGTAGTTTGTGTTCTATAAAGTTAATTTGCACAAAGTTACAGGTTGTTTTTGTTGTATGGTTCAGATAAAACTGAATGAAACATTCACCTTATAGAACACAAACTGCAGAGGTTCATACAAATTTGAATGCATGCATTCATTTGCGATACAAAACTACCCACTTTCCCTATTAAAATTCCAGATGGGGTTACAACTCAGAGTAAAAAGTAAACCTACAGGTGCCTTCACGCATTTGTTATGCAGCCAAGTACAATCTGTTTATGCACGCGAACAATATTCCGGCGTTGCGAACTTGTGCCGTATGTTTATTCCGTATTGCGATAATTGGTCTACCGCTCCCCTACTCTGATACTAACGGCTTGAGTCTGTTACAGACAATTCTCTCAGTTTGGTAACAATGGTAACATGGTCTGTTAGTGTTGAGTTTCTTGATGCGTTGTGTTTACATTTTCATTTCGATTTGACGTTCATAAACTAAATTTTTATACTGATTTGTTGGCAGTTTATTGTTGCTTAAGGCTATTCCGGTAATTATAGCTAAGGCAAAATTACGAAAATGGTGTATTTTATGCAGGAAGTGAAGAAATGAAGATCTAACCATTTGTTTAATTCACCCCAGTGCGGCAGTGAAATGCTTTCCATCTCACTCTAATGCTTGGTTGATTAGAATGAAGTACATTTTTGTTTTTTCTTACTTTGAGGGTTGAAACCTCAGAGTAAAAAATGAACAGAAAATAAATTTACTTTACTCTGTGGTTGCAACACTTTCCAGAGGATTGCTAGTAGAAATGACAAGCATTGTATTCCAGATCATGTCCACCTGTCATAAAAAATCGACCTGTCTGAGTGTTTTCGCGCCAATATGCGCGTCATTGTCTTAAAATTCGAAAATTACTGACGATAGCAAGCTCTTCCCCTAGAAACAAGCTTACAAATATACAATGATATTCTATGAAAATCAAAAGATTCGAGTAGAAACTCCTTTCGAAACTGTTTGTTGAATTTCTTTTCCATCGACCTCAAAATAGAAGGTGAGTTTAGTTTGTACGAAATTGAACATTTATGGTCCATTTTAACGTTCAATTTATGCGATTTTAATGGGCAATTGTCATGGGCAAGCGAACACAAAGCATTCAGAAGAAATATGAGTAATGTCGAAACTCTACTGGAACATAGAAACATAGAGATTTTATTATGTCAAGTGTATGTCCTGTGCAAAATGAGGATGTATTTCCATAAAAAATTCATTCTCAATTTATAATTAGGTTGACGAAAAAATTTTGTAATCAACTTGTTAAATAATCTAGCGACTAATGGTCTCGAACTAAAAACGCGTGAGCAGAGCGAACGTATTGGAATATCTTGACCATAAGTCGATGTCATTAATAACCTAGTTGATTAAATAACTATAATCATTACTTCAATAAGTATCTAATCGATGCGTGTAGAATTAATGCTGAAAGAATCCGATTAAACACATTTTCGTCGATCTCATAATGGAAGGTTACTTAAATGTGTAAGAAATTGATCATTAATGAACCTATTTAATGCTTAATTTATGCTATTTTAATGTACAATCCTCATGGCAACCGTTCACAAAGTATTCAGAAGCACTACGAGAAATGTAACAACTCTACTGGAACAAAGATGCACAGAAATTTTATTAAATCAAATATAAGTGTTGTGAAAAATGTGAATGTATTTCAATCAAGAAAATGCACAATTCATATTAAGATCGCCGGAAAAATCTTGTAATCAAGTCGGTTATCAATCGAGCGACTAATGGTCTCGACTTATTAACGCGTTCGCTCCGCTCACGCGTTTAAATATCTTGACCATTCGTCGCTATCTTTAATAACCTAGTTAATTAAATAACTATTCTGATATTGAAAAACGGATTCAGCTATTATTTTGGATAGCCTTATTCGGTCATAGAAAAGAATTTGTTTACTTTAAGCACAGAAATTTTCAATTCCAATTAGTGTTTTCGAAATTTTGATTAGTTTTTAAGTGCGTTCTCCGATAATAAATGAATCTAAACAGAACAACACGAATAAAATGAGAATTCGAGAAACACTTTTCAGGATGGATTCATCTTTATCCTTATAAATCATGCAGGTATATGCGATTATTTAATTAGTTTCGAAAATCTTGAAAACGAACAACCTTTTCTCTGATTACTGAACGAAATACCAACCTAACATAAAACAAATTAGACCGTTCAATAAGAGTTGGAACGGAGCCCGAAAATTTACAGCCAACAACAAAGGAAACCCGTACTTACTTGTCCAAATTTCGCTTGAAAAGAGAAAAAACACTCCAATAGACCAACGAAACTGTGTTCCACTGATCAAGGTCATAAATGTTAGAGTACCATCAGCACCAAGGTAATTTCAGTTTATGATTAAAAATAAGTCTACTTGTAACATTTATCTTTGAATTCATTTCCATAGGTGGATGTTTTAGGTAACAAAAATGTTGTAATTCGTGAAATAAACATCTGTTTATTAGAATTCTGAACTGATCAAGCAAATATCGAGGAATTTATTAGCTACTTTGTTTACAATGTTTCCTCCATTAAATTCTTCGCATTTACTAATTGAAATGAGAAAATTGAGATTGAAAGATTCTTCCACAGTTCGTACAAGTTTTTGAACGATTATTGCGCAAATTGACACAAAAATTGGGATGCTCCGCATACCAACAAATCAAGAGATTGCAACATCAATTAAATGCAAATCAAGTCTTGATATTTGTCCATCAGATTCGAAAATGATGACAAACATGCAGGTAATCATGAGAAAAACTAGATATAGAATATTATCAGTGGGTGTATATGCTAGGTGAATTTATGTTAAACGTTGTTAATCACTTAATATTGACAAATTCTTGAATGAATTAAATGGGTACCTACCAAATGAAACAACAACTTGAAATCACGTTTGAAATCGTATGTGTCCTACTTAGAACAAAAATTTTCCACACGAAAACTGTTTGTCGAGTAAATGTTTAACACAAAAATGTACAGTATTGTTAGCGTCCGCGAAGATCAATCAAAGAATGATGGAAGCGATATGTGTTTTAGTGGGTAACCATTATTTTTACATTCCACTCAAGGACGTTCAGAATATTCACAATTCATCTCCAAATTACGATTAATCGTCTGTAATCAATTAACAACGCCCAATTCTATCACAAACGAAGTGTAAACAGACAAAACTGACGTTGTTTCATTCAGATGAGCCCCAAAAATCCCTTATTTTATTGAGAAAATTGCTCAAACTTACCTTTAATCACAACACCCATGAAAATGCTTTGGATATCACATGACGTCACTGGTTTGTTGAAAAATGAATTGAGAACTATTTTGTTCGCAATTTGAATGAACGCTTTCAACGAAACGAGAAATTTGACTTGATTTATTTCAATTTCTATCAGCCCGTTCACTCAATGTCATACCGATATTGTGTTTTGGTCAAATTGCCGATTTGAAATGCAAAGATGTCTGTGTTTAGGTTGTCTGGTTCTGTCAGCTGTTCCCCTTTCCTCTCCTGCCAATTAGATGTGGGTGGTGTGTAACTGGCGATCCTCGGAATTAATCGGGGGTAGTCGGTACTGCAGTTCGGATTTTATCGTAATTTTAATTTATGCGAAAAACAATCAAGAATTCTTTGGCCTCAATTTATAAATTTGGAAGATGTTTCTGCGATTGTAAGGAATTGAATATACCTGGTTTATTTGATATGAAAGGCTTGAGTTTGAAAAGTTAGGAATTCAATTGGGAATTGTGGTTGCCGTATTCGTAATTAGGGACTTTCCCGAATGCATTTGTTTCGTGAACACTAAAATATTATCAAATTTTTTCGAGATAGCATACTGATAAAACACTATTAATTTTTTGATATTCCAAGACTTTTTATAACATTGGGCAGTTTTTTCCGTATGGTTTGCATTATACATAAATCGTTCTTAGTCGAAAGAAAAATTGCAATATTTCAAAAATTATGTAAAACGCTAATATTAAAACAAATTCAGGAAAAGTATTGACAGGTCTAAGATAATTTTGCGCTTTGTTCTTCAGTCTATTTACTTATTTCTAATCTTCCGAACCAAATTCAATTAGTTGTACATAAAAAATGAAACACAATGGAAAAATATTAAATATATATTAAGAAATTTAAAATATTGCATCTTTATAGTTACAATAATGGACAAGCAATAACATAGCAGTTGTTTTTATACTTATTCTTCAGTTAAAAAAAGATTAGGGTAAAAGCGTAATCCTTCGATAGAATCATCTCTACAACATTTAGCAACTTTTTCCGCCGAAAGTAACCTTTCCCTTGCTAATACTATGGAAATTCCTAAATGTGTAGCTAGCTCCTCACAGGTCATCGACTCCTTTTCTTTGATCTGAAATATTGAAATGATAAGAGAATATTATAAGAGTAGTCAACTGCCCGAAAAAAAAACACCGAAAATCTCCAAAAATCAACTTTTATTCAATAGCTTAAAACTCATTAATATTCCAGTCGAATTGTGCTTAGTTTTGGGGTAGTTTGGATATTTTCCATTTTTTATATTTTCTGGGGTGCTGAATCCGAATCTGAGGTTTGCTAACAAAATTTCGTGACGGAACATAGAAAAAAAAACAAAAAAAGAATAAAAATTTCATTCTTGGTCAGTTTTTTGCTTATTACTCGGAAACTATCAACTTTTCGTGAAAAATCTTTCCATACAGAATGGAAGTATATTAAATTTCCTACAAATTGTACTACCACAGCTTGTTCTGCGACAACTCGTTCTGGCTCAAATTATAGTTGAAAATGAGGTATTTTCTATGACTCAATAAATGAAAAAAAATTAAATCCTATGGTTCCGATGATTCGATTCTGTTCAAAATTTGCATGAACATTCAGTATATCAGTCTCGATTTACAAAAAAAATTCCACTGAAATCGGATATCTTCTTATGGAAATACAAAGATTTTTCTTTTCATTATTCCAATTGAATTTTCTATGGTTCTGTTTACACTATGTTCACACAATTTTGCATAAGGCTCATTATGAGCATCTTGCATTTGGCCGCAACATTTCATTTCGATTGATTTCTTTTTGTCTGAGATATGGAGGTAAAAAAATTTTTGAATGGCCATATTTTGTTTCATAAAAACATGGCCATTCAAAATTTTGGTTCCTCAATATCTCAAGAAAAACGAAAGCAATCGAAATGAAATGTTGCGGCCAAATGCAAGATGCCCATAATCAGCCTTATGCAAAATTGTGTGACCATAGTGTAAACAGAACCATAGAAAATTCAATTGGAATATTGAAAAGAAGAATCTTTGTATTTTCATTACAAAACATCCGATACAAATAAAATTTTTTTTGTGAATTGAGACTGATATACTGAATGTTCATGCAAAATTTTCAGAGAATCGCTTCATCGGAACCATAAAATTTAATTTTTTTTCATTTATTGTGTCATAGAAAATACCTCATTTTCAAATATAATTTGAGCCAGAAGAGGTTTTTGCAGAACAAGCTGTGTTAGAACAATTTGTAGGAAATTTTATGTACTTTCATTTTGTATGGAAAGGTTTTTCACAAAAAGTTGATAGTTTCCGAGTAATAAGCAAAAAACTGACCAAGAATGAGACTTTTATTCTTTTTTAGTATTTTTTTCTATGTTCCATCATGAAATATAAAAAATGGAATATATCAAAACTACTCCAAAACTTTCCCGCTAGGGGTTCTTTTAAGCATGAATATACTGTATTATAAGCTTATCTTTGAAAGTGACCATTCTAAATAATATGAAAATATTTTTTACCAGCTGTGCAGTGGCGTCTGTCACTGTATCATCATCTAAGAAGCTCATCTGTAGAACCATCACCCCTGAGCCAAACTGATACAGTTTCAAAGGTAAATTCAAACTTTCCATGGCCTTGCAAGCATTCAAAGTGTCTTCCGGTGATAATAATTCTAAGCCTGAACATAAGAGCACAATCGTAAAAATCACAATAAAGGAAAATTTTTATTATTTTTCACCTCTAGCTCTGTTGATTCGGCAAAACACATCTGTCATTCCCATCATGCCTCCCATTTTATCTATGGCTCCAATAGTGTGTTACAAATTTCTTTAGCGAGTTCCCTATAATACTGAGTGTTTGAGTTATAAGAATCTCTAGTGACTGGATCATCAATACCTAAGCTCAAGAGGTAGGACTTGAATTTTACTGTATCGTCATCAGTAATATCACCCTGTTTTTCCTGAAAGCAAATAAAAGATTCATAGAAACAAATGTTGAATCAGTAGGGGCGTTCGGCATCGACATCGGACTGGTTTGATCGATCTAAACCGTTCGTTTATTACATCCGGATTCAGGGGAGTACACATCTGGACCGTTCGGCATAAAAATCTGAGCAATCGGATGTCGATCTTTTCGCTCGGTCTATTTCGACGGATTAAAGCGATTTTATCCATAGAGTTTTATGTTTTTATATACTTTTTTGTTTTATGTTGAGTTTCCTGATCCGACAACCGATGGATTGAAAAATTTTAATACTTATCAACACTTTTATTCTTCTCTTGTCATTTAATCATTAAAAACCTAATTAATGCATTAAAATTTTTCGAAATAGCTATCGTAGTTATGAATGGGCAGAAGGAGATGTTGCTTTCTCGTCTCTTTTTCGTGGAATTAATTAATCTATTAGGATCTTTCGGTACAACTATCGCCGTAGTGACCGACTAGAAGGGGATATTGCATCCCTCGTTTTCTTTGCGTTCAGTGCCTTTTCACCTAATTATTTAATTGAGATTTTATGGTAGAGCTACAAAAAGGGTGAAAGTATTGTTAAAAGATGAGCATATTTCCCAAAATAGTGATCTTTGAAATCTCATAATCTATAAAAGTAAAACAGAGCAGTATGTTCTGTGGCAGACGCTCTGTACCGTTTGTTTATTCGCAGATATTACAGATGAATCTGTACGATCTGTGGTCACGTGACTAAAAAATCCGTCTGCTCGCGGAGGTCAATGTCGAACGGGCTCAGTATTAACATCAACACAAATTACCTTGATTTTGGTAGAGATTGTCTGTGATAATTTAACCATATCTTTGGCCATACTCATAAGTTTGTTCAAATCTTGAAACGCTACGTTTAGGCTATCATCAGCTGCTTTTTGTTTTTCCTGCATAGTCCGTTCTATGCCTACGATGCCAGTCCGTAGTTTTATCTGAGGAACCTTATTAGCTGATGAAGCTCCTATTTGTTTTTGAGGTACTGTAGATTCCCATGTCCTTTCTTGAACAGCATTGTTGAGAGCATCCATCAAATTGTGCTGGTAGCCATCTCTGAAAGACAGCTTTATGAAGTTGTAAACACTGCTTCGTTGAGGACCAGATGACTCACCTAGAATTTGAAAGAATAACTAACTATAACTAGGTAGTGGAGAAAAGATGTTCACCATTGCTATCCTCCGAAAGGTGCAGTATAATTTTCCTAGATTTGCTGAAGCTGAATGCACTTGGCGATTCTGCTTCTATATAAACTACTAGTCTTAAATCTAATGCCAGGCAAGTTTGCCCCATTGCCACTGCACCTGGCTTTCCCCATATTATCCTATGGGTTGTTATCATAAGCTCACCACCTTCATAATTAGTCTGAAATGAATATTTATTGAGAATATTTCTCTCAGGATAGGTGAAGTATTTAACCTTTTGTGTTCCATCGTATAATCTCACATTTCTTTCAGTTACAAGGGAGCGTTCATTCTCCAACAATATAGGACTAGTATACTTGAACCGGTTCATTTTAGTTTTTCTTGTTTTTTCATTAATTAACAAAGTAATCAGAATACATTATTTATCTAACCTATATTCTGGAACTTTGACAGCGATAACCTTGAATCTTGCAACAAGAGTTAATTGATATAAAATACTTTGGAAAAGTGTAGAACGAGAAATTAATTGAACCTAATTTTATCCCTGGAACGTGATGGGGATTTAAAATGCATTTTTTTTCTTCACAAATCTGAAATCATAGAGTGGAAATATTTAATTCTATCTATTGTTTTCGTGATCGTTCGTTCGAATTCGTGTATAATCGTGTGTGATCGGAATTCGCAGTCGCGTGTGTCACTGTCACTGACATCAGCTGTTCTTTGTTTTTATTCTTTATCGTCGAGGTAGGTAAATAAACTAGGGGATTACGTACGCAGGGATTGTTTAATTCTTATTGAATGTTGATTTCCAGGTATAATTCGAAATTATCCTCTCGAAATTGATAAATGAACTTATCTTTTATTCTACGTTTTATTGTTATTTCCATATCTAGATGATAGTTGTCAAAGGAAAGTGACAGGTTCTTTCAACATCCATTTTTGGCAACTATCCTAGTTATCCTCATGGAATGAGTGATATTTATTCTATTTTCAGTTGTATACTTCCAAAATGGGCAGAATATTCCTAGAACATATGGGTGGCAATCGCATCTTTTCATGTGCTAGATGTGACACCCACCTAACGAACAGAGGTGAATTGATAAGTACCAGATTTACTGGAGCCACAGGACGTGCCTTTCTGTTCAATAAAGTGGTCAATTTGACCTACAGTGAAAATCAAGACAGAGTCATGTTAACTGGACGTCATATGGTAAGAAATCAATGAACGTTATACATTGAATTGGAAATAAATTTTGAAGAAATTTTATTTTATCTGTTTTTATTTCATCAAGGTGAGAGATGTTTTCTGCAAAGCATGTAGTACGAAGCTTGGCTGGATGTACGAATTTGCTACAGAAGAAAATCAAAGATATAAGGAAGGTCGAGTGATTCTGGAGAGAGCTCTCGTCAGTGAAAGCGACGGAATGGAAGAGAGATAAAGCACTGATTATTTTATAAAGAATATTTATACCTCGAGAATTTTTAACTTTTATAAGTAATATTAAGACATTAGTTAAGTTTTCTATTTAAAGGAGAAAAATGTAGAGCTAGAGTTTTCCAGTTTTTGTATCGAATAAAATCTGTAGCGTCTGAACTTCAAGCCTAACATGACGGTTTTGGCATTTTTATTTTATGACTATGTAGGTTGTTTTGTGCCTTTGTGGGAAGGTTTGGTTATTACTCAAATTTTCTTTTTATGAAATTGTTCAAATTTTTTTTTTGAGAAGGGTTCATTGTACTAGCGGTTTTAGGTAGAGCATGTTTACTCGTGTTGTAAGTGTTTAAAATGAGGATTTTGGAGTTTGTATTTAGTTCTTGTTTGAATATTAATGCTTCAACCATGTCTAGATATTTGATATATATATATTATGTGTGAATAAATGAATATTATTGAGTAATAGTTGATATCAAATTGTAGTTTTACTACCGTAATATAAAATATAATCTTTCATGCTTTGGCAGCAGTATTTTCAGCAACAGTATGTCTTTTTTCGAGAATTACTGAAAGCAATCATGAGCATTGTATATCTCCAATGAGTTCATTGAACAACAATTAACAAAAGAATGACACTAATGGAAAACAAGTCAGAGAGTCTTCCATATTTTTATTATAAATCTTAATAGTTATGAAGCATAATTTTGTTTTTACAATAACAGATTTTTCAAATAGAAAAATTTTGAAAATCAGCTCTTCGATTTTTGGCTGACCCTCGTAAGGACCATAGAACTTGATATTTTTCAGATGAACTACTTTTATGGTACATATGACCTACTCAACTACATTTAATGTTATTCTGTGATTTTCATAACATAACCAACAAATCAAGCGATTTTGTTTTAATTCAATTTCTTATAGATTTTTTTGTTTTGTAATTTGAATTAACTTGAATCATATTAGCAGTTCGAAAGTGCTTCAATTATGCCACGAGACATTTTCATACGTTCCGCTTCCAATCGCGTGAATACGTGTGTGGCAGTAGATAGAATTGAAGCTTACCCTGCAATTTACACTCCAGGTCAAATAATTACGAACCAGAGTGGTTTCATGAGGTTTGTATCACTTGATTACATATCACGAATCGTGTTTCCATCAGTATTATTATTTAAACTATTCTTAGGGGTCACGGTACCTATGAAGAAGATGGTATGCTAAAAGCTTCCGTTGCTGGTGTACAAGAGAAAGTTAACAACTTGATATCTGTACGTCCTCTGAAAAGTAGGTATAACGGAGAGATAGGAGATGTAGTTGTTGGCCGAATAACAGAAGTTCAGCAGAAAAGGTGGAAAGTTAACACCAATGCTCGTTTAGATTCAGTTTTATTGCTCTCTGGTGTCAATTTACCTGGAGGTGAACTGGTAAGTAAATAATTTCAGTACAGTCGACTTTCGATAATTTGAAACTCAAGGGAACGACAAAAAAGTTCTTATTACCGAAAGTTCAAAATGAAAAGAGTTCAAATAAACAAGAAGGAGTAAGGATGAAATTCAATTAAACAAGAGTTTGATCAGAAGTACTAATGATATTGTATATTCGATTATGTATTATATTCTACATACATGATCTTTATGTGTATATGATAACATGAGTATTTCATTTCAAAAAGAAGTACGCAATTTTCATTTGAGTTAGTGACTTCCATCTAGCCTAGCATTGTCCAGGGTGTTTTCTATAAGTTTAGAGCTGAGAAGAATTAATCGTTCGTTTCTGCCCTGAGGGCAGAAACCAAGAGCCTGAGCGAAAGACTTTTTCCTCCAGGCGAAGAAATTCAGCTTGACAAAGCCTTTTCTTCCTATACTGGAAACACTTCCAGTGATTCGTTTCTTATTCTTTAAAATCATAGACAATGTAGATATCGAACTATTTCGCAACATCTTTTTCCAATGTGCCATTTTCCACCGCTTCGATAATACGTCTTTTCTCATTGAAAGACCTTTATTCTTTCTTTCACTCATTTTTAATTTGAAAACCGGTTTTAGTTCAACGCAATTCTAAGGAAGACTGCGCAAACTCAATTAAGACAAGTGCAAGATGAAACGGATCACAGAAGAGTGGGGACTTGAAATTATAGAGTGTTTGGGTGATTTGACTTCAAATGAAAGAGTGTTACTGAGCAAGATGTCACAGCTACAACTTCAAATTATCGAGGGGGTCAGAACACGTTGATTTTTTTCAAATTATCAAGTGTTATTCAAGGGAACTGAAAAGAACTTCAAATTATCGTGAGATTCAATTTATCGAGTGTCAAATTATCGAGAGTCTACCGTATCTGTTCATTGACGATCAAATTTGTGTTTTCAGAGGAGACGTTCTACAGAAGATGAACACATGATGAGGAAATATCTTCAAGAGGGAGATCTGATAAGTGCTGAAGTACAGAGTATTTTTTCAGATGGTTCTTTGTCGTTACACACAAGAAGTTTAAAGTATGGAAAGGTATTTGATAGTATGAAATGTATGACATTGTTTTTTCACAGTTGAATTTCAGCTAGGACAGGGGTTTTTAATCAAAGTATTTCCCTCTCTTATAAGAAGAAGTAAAACTCATTTCCATAAATTACCGATCGGAATAAACCTTATATTAGGAACAAACGGATTTATCTGGATTTATCCGGGTACTGACGAATCTGAAGAAAGTGCTGGTGGTTTCGTTCTGAATGTTGATGAGGTAATACCAAGATAAAATGCCCAAACAAAACTATCTGAATTCTACTTTAGAATTGTTTTTGGAAAATATTAAATTGATTGAATTTTGTAGGTTATTCCTGAAAATATCAGAATGGTAATGACCAGGGTGCGGCACTGCATTTTAGCACTAGCACAGAGTAAAATAATGTTATATGATACAAGTATTTTCCTGGCATATGAGGAATCCCAAAAGTATACCATATCCCAACTCATGATTCCGGAAGCGATGGTGGATATTGCTCTTTTAACTCAGCATCAATTGATTCAGGCAGAAAGGGATTGATTTGTAGATAGTAATTTTTTATTGAATTTGAAAAGAATTTTTTGTTTCGAAACTATTTTTGAAATAAGAGGAATGAATATGAGCACTATGAAATTATTTTATAGTTTCGAATATCTAAGTGATGTTGCATTACTGTTTGATAAAATATATTTTTGTTATCTAACAAGTTTTCGTTTTTATCTAAAACAAGAACCCTTATTTATATCGTCTCGTTTTCAAATTCAAGTCGAATTATTGAAAAAGATAAATTAGGTAAATTCTTTTGATTTCAAGCCACCTATCGGCGGCCTCATGAACGTTTATTTTTTTGTATAATATTCTATAAAAAGGTTCATTTGCTTCAACTGTGGCTTGGTCTAATGCACACCTGATGTTATTCGCTGTAATCAGTGGCAAAATAAGTACATAATTGCATTGAAATAAACTCTTCTTTTGATTTTAAGCCACCTATTGGCGGCTTCATGAACGTTTTTTTTTGTATAGTATTTTATAAAAAAGGTTTCTCTGCTTTAACTGTGGCTTGGTCTATTGCACACCAGATGTCACTACACCGATGTTATTCGCTGTAATCAGTGGCAAAATAAGTAATTGCATTGAAATAAACTCTTCTTTTGATTTCAAGCCACCTATTGGCGGCCTCATGAACGTTTATATTTTTGTATAGTATTTTATAAAAAGGTTCCTATGCTTTAACTGTGGCTTGGTATATTGCACACCAGATGTCACTACACCGATGTTATTTGCTGTAATCAGTGGCAAAATATATAAGTAATTGCATTGAAATAAACTCTATAAAATAATTCAATCAGATTGTATAGTATTTTATATTGAATATTAATATCAACATTGTTCATGAATAGCAATGGTACCAATTTAAAAATCCTTTCATATACAGGTAACCCTCCTTAACTATTTCAGAGTATATTCACCAGATGACGCCACATTGACTTTGTTGAAGAATATTTATTAATGTTTAATAACACAGAACATTTAATAAATAACTATAATGAGATTCTTAACTGTGTGATCCTCTCGAATTTCCAGCTACAAATCCGTCAAGTATCAACAAAAAGTGAGTAGTTTTTACATAAACATTGGTTGCGTTTGTATCCATTTTGGATGTAAGTGTTACCTATTTCACAGAGTTTTCTTAACTACCCAGGTCAATTTAAAGCTGCTCAATAACGATTCAAAGACTTTTGCAAAATTTCGAGAAGTATTGATCTCTTTTTAATAGTACTTAACACCTTTATAAAGTGTTAGTTCTATTGAGTAAAGTGTACAATTGTCACGATTCTCAGATGAAGAAGTAAACGTCTTCCTTTGAATCACGAATCCTTTACATTTTGAATGAATCTTCAAAATTTATTCTGATTGGTTTTGATCAAACATATTAATTTTGATCAATTTCGAACGCTAATGGATTAATTCTGAGTAAATATTTGCTCAGTTGCAGGAACGTCCATTAAAATTTAAAGGTCCATTAAACCCTTAATCCTCCATTAGTTCCTTGTAATAATGGAGGATAGTTTAATGGACCTTTAAATTTTAATGGACGTTCCTGCAACTGACACTTTTTTGTCTTGAATTATTGAAAATGTCTGGAATGAATGATACATTTAACCAATTTGACAATTTATCGATACAATGTATTTTTAGGTTATGTTTTATATCTATGATGAAACCACAGACAATTCTTATTTCTTTCCTATAACCAGAAATAAAGCTACTCATAGACGTTCGGAGCCTGTTTCGAAGTCGAGTCACTGTAAAACCACAAATAAAAATAGTAAACAAAAAGTACTCTTATTTATGGCATTAAAACAATAAAAGATTTTCTCTTTCAGAAGTTATGGTGTTAAAGCTCGTCCGAAATACCAGGGTTCAACGAATTTTCTCTTCTCTCGCTTATTTATTCGAAATGTTTATCCTAGAAAATAATTATTTCAAATTTTTCATCCTTGAGTAGAGTATAGGTGCATCTGATCTCAACAGCCAAACCATTTGTCTAAGCTAACATCTCAAGCTGTCTTACTGACAAAAGCAAAACGTGGGTTATCACGTTAGTGTTTATTATACAGGTGATTTACAACAACCTGTCCCGGTTTTAAGAACATCAAATCTCGCTGAGATAGATAATGGCAGGCGGTCTTTTTCATACTGCAATATATTTAAATTTATCACATCGTAATTGCTATCCCTTCAAATCTTGGTCTTCCTATTCGGTTGATATGTGCTCGTAAAAACGTTCAAAATGATATCATCATCAAATAGAAGGATTAAAGGGTAAGACCGAGCTAATAGATTTGATTTCCTTTCTCGTTATGAGTGGAAATTATGGTACTGAAAAATGCTCGATTGAGACGCTAGGATTTTTTTATTCGGCATCAAATAATCCGATAATTATTGTCGATAAATCGAATTTTTGAGCGCTACTTCTACAAGTGCAACCTATATCTTTTTCCAGATGTCTGTAATTTTCTAATTTTGAGCCGAAATTGGTCTCAAACGATAGAGCGTGTGGCCGGCCATAAGCATAATAACTTTCGACAGGATAATCAGGGTGGATTTTCAGGTGGTTTCGGTTCCCAAATGCCTAGGTTGAGTTCGTTAACCGACCAAATCGTACAGGGTGTTCCATAAAATATAGCCATTCAAAATTTTTGTTCCTCAATATGTCAGACAAAATGGAACCAATCGAAATGAAATTTTGCGGTCACATGCAAGATGCTTATAATAGGCCCCATGCATTTTGAGGCCATAAACAGAACCTTAGAAAATTAGAATATAATTCCGATCGTGCCGAGATTTTGCACTCGTATACTCAACATGAATCTCAAGTCCTATACAAAATTATGAGGTAATGTAATACCATAGATAAAATATACTATGGGTAATACCATTATTGTTCCACCACTGAACGAATGCTAAAAGCACCTGCTTTTTTAAAAGTTTTTCAATTTAGTTGAAAATTGCAGTTTTTAAAATAAATCTAATATCATTTTGGCTGATTTCTCCCTCAACTTCTTTAGTTGTACTGCAAAAATGAAAAAATGAGGCCACTATTCGAAAATGTGATTATTCTGTAGAAATATAAAGTGCCAGGGTGATAGAGCTAATTAGTTATTGGCCCTAACAACAAATCGATCCCTTTGTATTAACAAATATATGGTTCAAATAATGTTTTTTCAATATTTCTCCATCATTCTTGAATGTTAAGTTTAATTCATCTATCTGAACCAAGAATATAAAGGGTTTTCCAATAAGAGGTGTTATTTTGAATAACCCGCTATTTCGGTAGATGTCACTTTTGAAGCTGTCATTTTTTGATAAAAATGGAACGATACACGCTTCAAGGACGCATTGAAATTATTAAAATTTGCTATAAAAATGGTGAAAATTTGGCAGAGACGTTTCGTAAAACTCAAATATTTTTGGGTCGTCGTGAAGAACCTTGTCGGACCGCAATAAAGAAATTTGTTGAAAAATTCGAGCTGTTGGGACAAGTTAGTGATGTGAAGAATAAAATCCGTGCACGTCGCTCAAGCACATCCGAGAATATTGCTGCTGTAGCCGAAAGTGTTGAAGAAAAACCAGGTTTGTCCATTCCTCGTGGTTCTTTGCAATTAGGCATTCCACAAACGTCATTACATCGTATTTTGCATAAATATTTGGGTCCTAACTCCTAAGCCTTATAAAGTTCAGTTAACACAAGAACTCAAGCCGGCCGACCATCAACAACGTCGTATCTTTGCTGATTGGGTCGTCTTTTGCGGGAAAAGTTTCCGGACCGTGTTATCTCTCGAAGAGGTGATTTGTGATTCACCTTGCGACTTTTTCCTTTGTCGTCAATAGCCCAGCGTCGATTCGAGATGGAATTCGTGCGGGTATCGAGGACATATGACAGCAACTTTGCGATTTGGTTATGAAAAATTTCATTGAAAGGATATGGTCCTGTACGCGTGGTCGTGGTGGTCATTTGCCTGATGTTATTTTCCACTATTAACGGCATAGCTTCTTCTTTATAATGAAATAAACATCGGATAATTTATATTGAAAAATTGCATTTTTCTTCGAATATCAAAATAACACCTCTCATTGGAAAACCCTTTATTTGTTGTTAGCTTTCATGAGACTTTTTTCATAAATTAAAGATATATAAAACTGGTAAAAATGACGATAAATAATTGAAGAAGTCTGTTCATTTGCATTGCTTTCCTCAAAGCATGTTTCCTATAGCACCTAATGGTGTTATTGTCCACTATCCCTAAGCAGAAGGACTACCTGATGGTTTAACTTCATTAAATTCAAATTATAGTACACACTTTGAATTTGTCAGTTGCAAATGTTGAACTAAACAATGAAATAGCTTCTGCAGATTTTACCTGCCTTTCAACCTAGGTCAATAGAGGATTTGAACACCAAATAATCTTTTTGACGAAAGTTTTTTTTTATGTTTCAATATGATTGTCATTGCCAGATTATACTCGCTCATTACTTACTCTCTGTTCTTCAAATAAGTCATTAGTTCTATTATTATATTTCCGTACGAAAGTTCTCCAACTAGAAACACAATTCATAATTTAAATGTACTTTAGGAAAATCTTTCGTTTGAAGCAGATTGAAGGGATCTGAATTGAATAATCTTTGAAAAGCACGACAGACAAGTGCCAAGAGGTTTGCAGTAAGCTACTTCGAAATATCGATTGAAAGATCTTGTAGATAAACTTTGAAAAGGTTTCGAAAGTTACTGAACTTTCAATAAATGCTGGCTTTCCAGGTAGTTTTGACAAAAATCAGTTTGGATAGTTTGGTTCAACTCGCCCAAACTTTGAACACGTGTTATGAAGAAATATTATGAACATCGAAAATTCTAGAACAAGAAGAAGTGGAACTTCCCTATAACGAAAGCACTAAATCCGCACAAAAAATTCGTTATACAGAAAATTGTTTCTATAGTCGGCAATGTCGCGGTCGACTTCACTGATGAATTCAAGTTTATCATTCAAACTTAAGCATTTCCTTTTAGACATTTTCGCACAACTTTCACACTAGCGTAATGGTTAATTTGAAACCAAACAGCCAGGAGTGTATTTAAAACTGTTTCAGAAGGATCTCTCTGGCCGCCGTAATGATTTAGTTTAAGGTCGGGATTTATTACGTACGTCCGGAAAAATTTCGGGAAAATCCACCCTTATACCTTCTTACCAATACCCCTTCAAAGTGTGATGTCCTTTGAATATTTCGTTACAGAGAGAATTTACTTCGTTTCAGAGGATGTTTTTAACATGGAATTTGGTTTCAAGGTGAGATGTCTTGTACGAAATTCGTTATACAGAGAAATTCGTTATACAGACGTTTGTTATAGAGAAGTTTCACTGTAATTATATTTTTTGGACAGTTTTGAAGGCTGATCTTAGCCAAATAAAACTAGGTGTTTATTGTTTCAATCGGACTGTAGAAGCCGAAAGAAGTCGATAGATTCTTGGGAAAAATTGAAAGTTTTTTGTCTGTTTTTTAGAAGCTTCGATTTTTTAGGAAACCTATAGCATATAGCAAATTGATTTAAGACAATTTTGAAAGCCGTTATTAGCTGAATAAAGCCAAGTATTGATTGTTTCAATCGAACATCAAGAAGCCGAAAAAATTCTACAGATTTTCGAAAAAAATTGAAGTTTTTTGTGTTTGTTCTTGAATGCTTCGATTTTGTTTCCATCAAACATCCAGAAGCCAAGTAATTTCCATAGATCGTTAGTTAATATTGTTAAATAATGTGTGAAAGAACCGATAACTTCTAGAACCTTCGACTGAAGCCAGTGCTTTTTTCGAAGTACCTGTCGAATAAACTGTTAATGTAAACGTGGGTGATAGGGGGGTATAGATTTCCCCATTCTATTCAAAATTTTCGAGCTGGGGGCAACTGGTACCTTAACTCCATCTATTGCATGCGAATAGGCCATTATTTGATTGGATCAATGCACCCAAAATATGCACAATTGCACAACCGATGTTCTTGAAATAAAAGATTTAAATTTTGGACAAGGAAGTCAAACATTTTCTCTGGCCTTACTCATGATCGGATATTTCTTAGAAACCTTAATTATAGGTTTTCACTCCCAGTCTCTGAAACATAAATAATTGAAAAATGTTTGATTAAGGTGCTCCTGCGAAAATCTTTGCACTTATTTGTCAGGAGCAAATTGGTCTTGAAAAAAATTGTTGCCTAACAGTAAAACTGAAAAATGAAATAAATTAAAAGGATATTGTAACGTTTCGGTGGCTATATCAGACACCTTCTTCAGGCAAACTCTGTCTCCCCTGTATAAGATTTTCCACATATACAGGGAATATGTAACACAATTGAAAACAGTTCTTATGTTGAATTTGGAACCAATTCTTCTTATTTTCTCTTATAGGCCAGGAATATAAGGAATGACGTTCAACAATTTGGTTGTTCTTGATTCTTGAACGTCATTCCTTATATTCCTGGCCTATAAAAGAAAATAAGAAGAATTGGTTCCAAATTCAACATAAGAACTGTTTTCAAAACACAAAATGATTTGAGATTCATTCTCCAAAACCAATGAATGAGACCCAAAAATCAAAAAATTGTGTTTACAATATTCCCTGTATATGTGGAAAATCTTATACAGGGGAGACATCAAGACCTTTAGAAATAAGAAAACGGGAACATAAGAATAACATCAAAAATAGAGACATCACAAGATCACAAATTGCTGATCATATATGTTCAAATAGCGGAGATTATATGATGAACTGGAACCACACAAAGATCCTCATGACAGAACCTGATAATTATAAAAGGAAAATTAAGGAATCTACATGTATTTTGTTAGATGAAGTAAATAATTTGGCCAATTGTTCTATTGGAATAGATCGTATTTGGATTGGTTTATTGAGGAAGGAAGTGACATTAGGAAATTTCAAAATCGAATAAATCAACATCTCTATAGATTGACAACTATCAATGTCATTCAGATTACAAATGAGAAAATACACAATTCTGAAGAATTTTAGAGTTTGTCTGAAGAAGGTGTCTGATATAGCAACCGAAACGTTACAATATCCTTTTAATTTGTTTCATTTTTCAGTTTTACTGTTAGGCAAACATTTTTTTCAAGACCAATTTGCTCCTGACAAATAAGTGCAAAGATTTTCGCAGGAGCACTTCACCTTAATCAACATTTTTTAATTATTTATGTTTCAGAGACTGGGAGTAAAGACCTATAAAGTTTCTAAGAGATGCAGAATCCTCCCAGAATATATTTCAATCGATATCATGATCGGATAGTTTTTCGTACAACTAACGGATTGTACTTTAGAGTCAAAAAGCTAGATAAAATATTAAAAAATTATATCATTCTCTACATTTCAGAAGAAGTTTGTAGATATGTGAGAATATCGTTCTTAATGCTTTTCTCGAAAATTGGTACCACATTTTCCGAATATAGTTTTTTTCGTCCCAAATTAGTTTTACTCCGTCGAGATAAGTTAGGTATAGTATTTCAGAAATTCATTTAATATTTTTCATAATCAGATTAATTAGAATCCTTTCTAAATATTTAGAAATACAAGATCAAACTGAAAGTGATTCAAAATAAACGTATAACTGAGGAATTACATAATCGATTTATCTGCTTAGTTTCGAACTCATATAAATAACTTATTATTATAATTCATTCAATTCCGAAAATGTATTTACCACATTAAACTGGACCCTTTTTATTCCGTGGTTTTCCATATTAGTTCTGAGATAACTGTTCCAGTGGTTCGTAAAATAGGTTTATTTTTGACGAATTTAAAAAATTCTAGAACGCGCCATAGACGAGGCCTGAAGTCTAAATATAGTTATTTATTATACAAGGGAAAAAAGTATTAGATTTTAGCTCGAGGTTGTGTTGTCTCCGTCGACGCGAAGCGGAGGGAGACAAAAAGCCGAGAGCTAAAATCTAATATTTTTCCCGTGTATAATACACTATTTTTTTCTGTGACAGGAAAAACGACCATTTGATAGTGAAAGAAATATAATTGTCCACGAAATTACTTTTTTCCCCGGGAAAAAAGTGAGTACTTTTTTCCCGGCTACATAGAGAATCATATTTTTGACAGGGAAAAAAGTAATTTCGTAAAAAGTCATACTTTGTGACCTGTCAAGAGATATAAAACGTCACATTTTTTTCCCGTCACAGAAAAATAGTTATTTATTATACAAGGGAAAAAAGTATTAGATTTTAGCTCGAGGTTGTGTTGTCTCTCGACGCGAAGCGGAGGGACAAAAAGCCGAGAGCTAAAATCTTATATTTTCCCGTGTATAATACACTATTTTTTTCTGTGACAAGAAAAACGACCATTTAATAGTGAAAGAAATATAACTGTCCACGAAATTACTTTTTGTCCCCGGGAAAAAAGTGAGTACTTTTTTCCCGGCTACATAGAGAATCATTTTTTGACAGGGAAAAAAGAAATTTCGTAAAAAGTCATACTTTGTGACCTGTCAAGAGATATAAAATGTCACATTTTTTTCCCGTCACAGAAAAATAGTTATTTATTATACAAGGGAAAAAAGTATTAGATTTTAGCTCGAGGTTGTGTTGTCTCCCGACGCGAAGCGGAGGGAGACAAAAATATCTATCTAATATTTTTCCCGTGTATAATACACTATTTTTTTTGTGACAGGAAAAACGACCATTTGATAGTGAAAGAAATATAATTGTCCACGAAATTACTTTTTTCCCCGGGAAAAAAGTGAGTACTTTTTTCCCGGCTACATAGAGAATCATATTTTTGACAGGGAAAAAGTAATTTCGTAAAAAGTCATACTTTGTGACCTGTCAAGAGATATAAAACGTCACATTTTTTTCCCGTCACAGAAAAAGGTATATTATTAGGCTTGTTATTTCATTGTTAATGATCAATATTAACGTGAAGAATACCTACGTACCGGGTTTTTCACTATAATTTGACGCCCCCTTTAACTTTGTTACTAAATGAGAAACAAAAAAATGTTTTGTATAAAAGTTTCACGAAATCAACTGAGGTTTTTGATATGACTCCACAAACTGAAATATATACAGGGTGGCCAACATATTGATGGCAACTCCATTTTTTCAAATGGAACACCCTGTATATTTTTTCATATTTGGTTAGCTCTTTTTCCCCTGATTATGAATATGTAACATATGTTGGTCTATCTTTTTTATTCTGAGCACCACAGAGTTTCAAATTTCAAGAACCATCAGGATTAGCGTTTTGGAAGTTCGTGAATATTCAAGTGGCCAATTTGATCTTTGGATTGGTAATGGGGTAATCATTTTATGGCCACCAAATAGTCCCGATTTAACACCGTTGGATACGTTTTTATAGCCCTTCCTGAAGGAAAAAAAATTACTTCAGCAATAATGATAAATAATCAATGAAAGCGGAGAATAATATTAATGATATAAAATCAACCAATATTGAACCCATAATTCGGAACTAATCCCGTCAACGCACCAAAGAATAATGATAATATTGTAATGATTGAAAACAAATTTTGAAGCTTTAATTTCTGACTTGAATCAGAGCCATAATTATGCTACCAAAAATAGTCTGAACATCTTGAGACAACGATATGAACTATGTGTATTGAATGAAGGTGGTCACTTCCAGCAATTTCTTCAGTTGATGTTATTCTTACCATACTACCATAATTTATCATTTTTCATTGGTTAAGTATTTATTTTAAAATGAGACTTTTAAGTAGATTGTTTGGATATGAAGAATTTTGTAGGTATTTCACATATTTTTTTATTCGGTGTCATCATTCCAAACCTTTGAAACTCTGAAAATTGAAGAGACACATCCACATACGCATTTATATTCGAGATCAGGAGTAAATACCCTATCAAAAAAAGGAAGAATATACAGGACAGGGTGTCCCATTTGAAAAAATATAGTGGCATTCAATGTTGTTCACCCTATATATCTTCCCATTGACGTTATTATAACTCCAAAAATGAGCATTTTCAGTAAATGCATTCTGTCACTTGTAAAATGATTACTGATCTTGGCAGGTGGTTCTTAAAATTTGAAACTCTGTAGTTCTCAGAATAAAAGAGATAGACCAACATATGTTATATATTCGAAATCAGGGGAAAGAGAGCTGCAAACATGCAAAAATATACAGGGTTTTCCATTTGAAAAAATGGAGTTGCCATCAATATGTTGGCCACCCTGTATATATTTCGGTTTTTGAACCTCAGTTGATTTCGTGAAACTTTTATACGATTTTTTTTTTGTATCTCCTTCAGTAACAAAGTTAAAGAGGGGGTCAAATTATACAAGTGAAAAACCCGGTACTTTCCGGAGTAGGCCGGAAAATGCTATAGTTTCCGTCCGAGAAGTGGGTACATTCTGACGGTGATCGAAAAAAATGTTCATTATCTTTATTTCAGAAAGCTTTCTAAAAACGATAAAAAACCCTCTGTATACAGTTAGCTCGAAGAGAGGCAATGAAAGATTGCATTTGCAATCATAAGATAACTCAGGTAATCTTATCCGAAAATGTTTTCATTCACGACTACTAAGCCATTTTACGTCTGTGTTCTCGGCCAAAATAATATCCATTAATCACAAAGGAATAATGAGATATTAATTACTACTGTCAAATGCTTCATAGATTTAGCTTTGATATAATATTCTTCAAATCGGTATTTCTTCAGTATTCTAAGAGTACTCCAACTAACAAATATGGGTATACCTTGTCAATCGGGGGCCAAATCTACTTTCATTATAGGTATTAATTAAAGCTTTTATTTATTACAAAATATACAATGACCAGTTCTCTAAACATTTCTCATGTGTGAACTTGAATTTTTTCCACGCTTGTCATAGAAGGGTCTTGTCGCGCGTCGCCAAAAATGTTGAAATCTTCAAGAAATAAATTCAGTAGTCGTGGATAAATTATAGTATGCTACTCGCGTATAATGGCAATTATTCACTCAGTAATTTGGGCCACTCGCCTACGGCTCGCAGTCTAAACTTCACCTCGTGAATAATAGATATCATTATATCCCCACAATATATTATTATTTTTCGAATATATATTTTACATTTTAAGTACGTTTTAGTTATTCCGAAACTCGTTTTACCTACGTTTTCCATGATTATTTCATTTCGGATAAGGTGTACTTGACTTTAACTTTGAAGGTCACAATCTTTCAGAAAAAGCGCCAAAATTTCGTATTCCGAAGTCGGTTTACTCGGTGACAGCTCAGAAGTTCATAAATCAAAATTTGCCGGCCTTTATGAGTAAACATTTTGTCGGTCCTTGTGCAGAAAAGGGCAAAGCTTTTGACGGAACTAAAAGGAAGTCCCTACGACAAGTGAACCTAACAGGATTAAGTTGTAAAATCATGACAACGATGTTTGGGGACATCCTTCCAAAATCCTCACTTAGGACCTGGGTTGGAGCAACTGAAGCCAAAATATAAGCGATTTTAAGCGACTTCTTGGTAATTTCAATATTCAGGGACTTGAATAATGAATGGGACAGACAACTTTTCGTGTACGAACAATCACAAAATTTACTGATATCACTCTGGTACCTGAAAACGGGTTTGGGTTGTTCGAAAACGTTAGGCTCCAAAAATTTTGGAAACTATAATAATGAATCAGAGATGGAAGAAATAAAGGGTACAGACAGAAAAAAAACCGCTGGAAGTGGTCCTTTTAGCTTTTACATTTACTTGTTCAAAAACGCCAGGCTCCAGAAATTTTCGCAACTATAATAATGAATTGTCAGTGAAAAAACCGTTAGGAGTGCTCCTTTTAGCATTTACATTTACTTGTTCAAAAACGCCAGGCTCCAGAAATTTTCGAAACTATAATAATGAATTGTCAGGGAAAAACCGTTTTAGAAGACCCTTTTGGCATTTACATTTGAAGAAAGGGCTGCATACCCAATAATTTCTCAGTTTTTTCTTTAGAGTCACAAGATTTTGTTTGGTACTGATTCAATTTTGAAGAAATTATTTAGATAGCAGATATTGTGAATTTTACTCAACTGTACTTCTTGTTCTTATTTTTAGAGATTTGAAATAATCGAGAATAGAGTTTTGGAAAAGGCACTACAATATTTGAAATATTCGAAAATCCTTATGAAACTTCCCTATAACGAAAGCGCTAAATCCGCGAAAAAATTCGTTATGAAGAAATTTCGTTATACAGAAAATTTGTTTCTATAGTCGGCAATGTCGCGGTTGACTTCACTGATAAATTTAAGTTTATTATTCAAACTTAAGCACTTCCTTTTCGACATTTTCTCACAACTTTCACAGTAGCGTAATGGTTAGATTGAAACCAAACAGCCAGGGGTGTATTTAAAACTGTTTCGGAAGGATCTCTCTGCCACCAGTAATCATTTAGTTTAAGGCCGAGATTTGTTACGTACGTCCGGAAAAATTTTGGAAAAAAACCTACCCTTATACCTTCTTACCAATATCCATTCAAAAAGTGATGTTCTTTGAATATTTCGTTATAGAGAGAATTTGCTTCGCTTCAGAGGGTGTTTTTAACATGGAATTTGGATTCAAGGTGCAATGTCTTGTACGAAATTTGTTATACAGACGTTCGTTATAGAAAAGTTTCACTGTGTTATGAAGTTTACTTAACTTCTTGTTTTATTTTCAGAAATTAGAAATAATCGAGAATAATATCTTGAAAAGGCACCACAATATTTGAAATATTCAAAAATCATTATGTTGAAAATATAGTTTCTAAAGAGCATCGTCTATCATGATGATTTTTCAGAAAATATTGTCGAAAAATGCTAAAAAAGTCTGTTCATGTGTTTTACTCATTAATTTGTTAACTTTTTCGAAAACATGGTGAACGTTATCCTGATGATAATTCAGAAAATTCAAAAATGTCTTTTTATTTTATAATTTCACTTTTCGTTATATAATTATTTATTTTTTTTGCTAGGCGGAATATACGGTTTTCAATACTAATTTTAAATTATTCATTGAAGCTAACGTCGATTCTGAATAAGCATTCAAAAACTAGAGAAACGTAGCATATTTATTTCCCTTTTCAATTATACCACTAAATGAAAATATCATTCAATATTTTATGTGTATTCTGAACAGAATTAGTTAGGAAAAAGTCTGAATTTGCGCCTCTGGAAAATTTATCCTGTAATTTTAATATGGAATAAACTCTGATTCAAGAAAATAATGAATTTTTTTGCACTTCAGGGATTGAAATTACACTTTCCTCTCAAGGTAATGAAAATGCATTATTTCTGTGCTTCCTCTGCTGTTTCTTCAATGTTTACTTCTGTCTTTTTCTGAAACTTTTGATTAATAATGAATAGTTCATTTTCAGTTGACCCCCTAAATATCCACTAAATAATAATGGTCGAATAATGATTTAGGGAAAGTATATGCTAATTTTGAAAATTTTCAATGCGTTCACTTGAACGTAACTCAAAAACCAATATGAATACAGTGGAACTTCTCTATAACGAACGTCTGTATAACGAATTTCGTACGAGACATTGACACCTTGAATCAAAATTCCATGTTGAAAACACCTTGTAAAACGAAGTAAATTCTCTCTATAACAAAATATTCAAAGAACATCACTCTTTGAATGTGTATTGGTTAGAAGGTATAAGGATGGGTTTTTCCCAAAATTTTTCCGGATGTACATAATAAATCCCGACTATAAACTAAATCAATACGGCGGGCAGAGAGATCCTTTTGAAACAGTTTTAAATACACCCCTGGCCGTTTTGTTTTAATCTAACCATTACGCTAGTGTGAAAGTTGTGCGAAAATGTCTAAAAAGAAGAATTTTCTGTATAACGAAATTTCTTCATAACGTTTTTTTTTTGCAGATTTGACGCTTTCGTTTTAGGGAAGTTCCACTGTAATTAGATAATATTTCAAAATTTTGACGTTTTATGGGTGAAAATAAGTATCCACACAGAGTCATATTTAAAATTGGTATCTTCATGTTTCTATAACCTTCAGATGATGAACAAATAGGACGATGAATATTTATTTATCCATTTATTTTGAATATTATGTTTACCAGTTTGTAGAAACATGAATCATCATGAAAAACAGTTATAGTAAGATTTTTTTAAACTCTCGGTAAGTTTTTAATTCTATTGAATTCACAAAATATCAAATTTCAATTAATCAATTTTCCTGATTTAATTACAACAAGAAATCTAAAATTGTCGAAAAAAATCACTCTCTAGCCCGTTATTTTTTTATAGGTACATAGTTAAATATCTAACTAACCGATTTCATAAAAGTCTAAATGGACTATACCTAGGTGATATTGTTGCATCAAGAATTTGCTTAAATAGCAAATCATACATATTTGCTTAATTTCAATCAAGAAAGAATTGACGGATATTGCAGCTCGATAAAATAAAATTGATAAAGCAATAAAATTAATCAAATGAATGGAATAAATGAAATAACTTATATGAATGATATAAATGAATTTAATAAAATTAAAAATATAGTAATATAATAATAATTATGAGGCATTTCAAAATAGGTAGGTATATTATTTCTGGCTAGTTACATTCTAACAACATGCCGTGGACACTTTATATGGCTTACAGTCCTCTATCTATTTTTATGACGCCAAAGTCATACCTTCTTTATTGATCCATCCGAAAAATTCAAAATAGTATCAATTTCATAAGAAAAAGCCGCAAGTAGGGCTGACCACAAAAATTATGGTTTAGATGGACCAAATGGCAATAAAATCATTGTCGTTATCGCCCTTGAATTTTATTGTCGTTGTAAATTTTACACAGTGTAAAGTAGCTGTGTTTACTCTGCTCTAAACGACTCTTTACGTATTTATTTCGACTTTGTGTTGTTGAGACATTTTTGAATTATGCTTTATGGAATATGAATATGATTTATTAACAACTATGATTGCCTGCCAATATGTTTTTTGTTCAATACAAATTTATTTAAATTTTTATTTAATAGTTTATAATAATTCTTATCGATAAGTATAAAGATTATGTACACCGAAGAGGATGTAATCTTATTTAAATTGCTGAATAAATAAACATTATTGATTTATTTACTTTTTTATTTGTAAAAAGAATTCGTTCAATATTTCTTCTGACAAATTAATGCGAAAATGAATAAAACTAAACAGTTGCAATTTAACCAGTTTAGGTAAAATAATATCAATGTTTTAAGCCCTTAAACATTGATAATATACGCAACAGAAGAAACTACATAAAATTACATTTAAATACACGGCGGGTCTTCATATATCATATTTTTTTTTAATAATCTTTCTTGAACAGTTTTTTTATGTACCCACATCTGCGCATATTTTTTTCTACATATTTCTGTAGTAAATCTGTTCATCAAGAAGAATTTTCTAAAGGAGTTCGTGAGTTTCGATTTTTGGTATAAGTTCTATTAAGTATTTAATATTTTCACTATTTTTGTGCTTTCATTATGCCATACTTAGAAAAGAGTTTTTATTGATATAATTCATTATTTTAAGTTGGTACTTGAAATTCTCCTGATAAGGATTAATCCTACAACGAACGTCTCTATAACGAATTTAATAAAAATAATAATAATAATGATTTATCATACCCATCAACAGGCGAATTCCCAATTACAGGGTAACATTAAAGTAATACACCGATAACTCAAAATAAAAAAAAACATTTCCATATCAACATTGCAACTTAGAAAAAGCCCGGAACTCAAAACACTATGAAAACACATTGTAACAAAGTTTATTAGCACTATCATTAGCACTATTTCTTCGTATAACGAATTTCGTACAAGACATTTCACCTTGAATCCAATTCTCTCTATAACGAAATATTCAAAGAACATCACTCTTTGAATGGGTATTGGTAAGAAGGTATAAGGGTGGGTTTTTTCCGAAAATTTTCCTGACGTAAGTAATAAATCTCGACCTTGAACTGAATCATTACGGCGGGCAGATAGATCCTTCTGAAACAGTCTTAAATACACCCCTGGCTGTTTGGTATTAATCTGACCATAAAGCTAGTGTGAAAAGTTGTGCGAAAATGTCTAAAAGGAAGTGCTTAAGTTTGAATGATAAACTTAAATTTATCAGTGAAGTTGACCGCCATGTTGCCGACAAATTTTTTTGCGGATATAGCGCTTTCGTTATAGCGAACTTCCACTCTATTTTATGTCAGTTGAAATAGATATACCTAAGTATATCTATATGATTGTTAAAAGTTTGGTGTTATTCACAAAATAAGAGGGCCAAAATAATTGTAGAGCTTGGAGGGTGGTAAATTCAAATGAACTATTACCTATATGTCTACAATATATGTTTATTTTTACATTTAATAACTGCATTTAGTGACCAAGAGTATCAAGAAATTAAGTACTAGTAATATTTTGGACCGAACAAGATTTTTTGCTGATAATTATTAATAATACTGTAGATTGCATGAATGTCATAAGCGTTGTGAATGTACGGGGTCTTTACAAATGATTGTAACATCCTGGGTTGCTTTGGAATTTTTTTATCTTATCTTTTCTTACAAATTCTCTACAAATTTATAATTCCATTAATCACATTATTTAATTTCTCTCAAAATTACCAAGCTAAACTCAAAGTATCGTTTGTTTAAATCGGTTTAAATTAAAGTTTACATCAGGATATGAATATTTATAATAGTCCAACGCCAACTGCGCTCTTATAATCATTTTTAGAGACCCTGTATAATTAATTCAAAAATTCAGTGTCCAACTCAGTAAATTTATGGAAATACTCGATTAGTTTCAATGAAAATTCATTAAATGAAAGAAAATAATGTATAATACAATCAATCAATCAATTTTTCATGCCTTTTTTACTCTTATTACGAATACCTACCGTACATCAATTTGAATATTAATCGCATTCCCAAAACCAAGCGCCAATATGGATTTCCCTAAAATCCCAACACCGTTCTCTAACGCGCATACCACCTGTAGACGAGTGGGAGTAAAACTCTGCCCCTTCCACTCTAACTCACAACCATAACAATGGCGGTCGTCTCCTATTGGTCGCCTGCGTGCGGCGCCTCCCCTACAGGTGATGTTACCGTGTGACATCTACATTACCGATAACAGTATCGAGAAGTTCAGTGTCTCGACGTCTTCAACTTCGGTTGTTGAGCCTGACTACCAGTCAACAACAATTTTGACAAGTGTGAACATTTTTCAGAACCGTGCCATGAATTGACATTTCTCGTGTGTGTTAGTGCGAGTGAAGGTCCTTCGGTTAAGGATCTTAAACCTTGAACATTTTGTGAAGATGCTGCCTAATAATAACAATTCGAATAATTCCCATTCGCCGCATTACTACAGGCAGCAAGGGATGCAGAATGGGAATGGAAACTCTCCCCCAGGACCTAGTACATCTAGGCACCTAGATTACGCTTCCACTGCAGTAGAAGGCTCTCCTCCAGGACCTAGTGCTTCAAGGCACCTTGAATACGGGATGCAAAATGGGAATGGAGGCTCTCCCCCAGGACCTAGCTCTGCAAGGCACCTAGAATACACAGCCAGTGCAGGGATGCAAAACGGGAATGGAGGCTCTCCCCCAGGACCTAGTTCTTCCAGGCATTTAGATTACGGACCCACTGTAACGATGCAAGAGTTTTTAGGTGCAGGATTGTCACCCTCCAACAATAGTGTTGCCGCCATATCGCCACATTACGCTTCACGTCATTCACCAGCTAGTGCTTCTGGATTATCACCAATATACGATGCGTCTGGTACTCCACCACTAAGCCATCGCGGGTTATCCCCACATTACGCTTCTGGTAACTCGCCGCAGAGCACTTCAGGAATGTCCCCACATTATTCTGGTACTCCACCACGCAGCTCTGGAGTATCCCCTGCACATAACGCTACAGTTACTTCACCTCATAGTGCTTCAGGATATTCCTCTCATAGTGCTCCCTCGATGTCACAATACTTTAGTGGTGCTTCGGGCTTCACCACCTTAGCGCACTAGGATTCTCTACTTACGGTGGTGCTTCAGGCCATCACGCTGGACTTTCGTCCCATTATCCTGGTACTGGAAATCCTGGACCTTCGGGTTACCATCATGGTCATGCAGCCGCTGCTTCTAGCCATCATATGCACCATGCAGATCATCAGGGACATGCTTTGAACCCTTGGTACCAACCGTACCATCAAGCTCATCAGATGCAGAACGTTGTGAACCCTTACTGCATGCAGAATGAGCAGTATAACATGTGGCAACACCATGCTGCAGCTGTTATGCCACCAGGAGGCGATCCTATGGATTGGCTTCATATAAATGCTGCTATGCAGCATCATCAGCAGTATAATCAGCGTTTGGAGGATATGAATAGAATGCCGTCGCCTGCTGTTACGCTGTCGCCGAGTGAGCATTCTACTCATTCTAGCCCAGGTTTGGAGAATATGGCACCTCCAACGCCCCCAAATGTTGCTCACGGTGGAAATCATCCCAGTAATATCCATGGGGCTCATGCTATAGCTGTTGGTAGCGGTGGATTTTCAAGAAATGGTGGAAGATCTTCTATAAATAGGAGTCCGTTTGACTGGATTAGGAAGTCTTCTTATCAGTCGCAGCCTAACCCTGGTAAGTGTTTTTTTTGTAGAATTCTTGCCGTTGAAAGATCTGATTTATTGCATAAATAATGACGGGTTTATATTCTCCCTGTGCAAGAAATAGTTAGCTAATTAATCAATCAATGAAATAGTTGAGAAACAGTCATTTCGTATATCAAATTTCGTCCACTATCTTCAATGTTATATTGAGACTTCAAATGTGAAAAGGAAATAAAGTTGTACTTTCAGACATAAACATTTTTTGATGTTGAATTCTTAGTTTTAAGAAGAACACTTTTACAAGCTGAAGGATGTCATTTATTGCAACATAAGATAACGAATTCATGTTTTCCCTATTGCGAAAAAAAATTACAAATTACCTAATGAGTAAATAAACAGCTAACAATTCATAATTTCGTTAAATGAAACTTCGGATATAGTTTTACTGATGCTGCAGTTTCATCTGAATCGAAAGTTTATTTGGCGAACCTTTTCAATATGCGGGTATGTAAGTTTTAACGCGGTTGATTATTTTAGATGAACGAATTGTTGCTACTTATATTGGCATCCCGAAAATATGGGTAAAAACGAAATCTTCAAACCAAATAACCAGTTCTAGAGTTTTTCTGAAAATCTTATCGACAAAACTACTGAGAAAAATTTATATAATTGTCAAAATGAAATGATTAATAGCAATAATCTTGGAGTTTTTCTGTTTAAAATACTTAAAAACTGATATTTATATTTTCAAGAGAAAGATAATATTTGGAAGTTTATTGTCAGAATTACGGGCTCATAAAATTAACAAATAATTGTACTGTTTGTTACCACTAATATTTTGAATAATAAACAATGACAGCAGAGAATAATACTAAACGACTAAAATCAACGGATATTAAACTCTTATTTCGGAGCTGATCTCGTCAATAATTTGAACAGGCAATAATTATTAATTAATTACCAGATTTCTATTTGCATTTTTTTCCATTCGGTATGACAAACGTTTCCGTTTTTTAATAAGAACTGAAGAAATGTACAAAGAAGTACTTTCAGAAGTATTCAAATTATCTATTTTTCGTCGTAGTATATACTCGCTCTTCGTCAGCCTATATACTACAAACTTTTTAAATATTATTCATAATCTTATGAACGGTTGATTCTTCATTCTTCAGTCATATGTTATTGTTTCTAGTTATACTATTTGTTCATTCATCTTTTATTAATAAATAATTACTATACGGCTAACTCAGGTATATCTTGAATTATCTTTTCTAAATCTCTTCGTTTTGATGAATCGAAGTGAAAATAATTTAAATATTTTTCCAAGTTATACATTTTGATGAAGAATAAATAAGCAATTGAATTATTTTCCGTTTTACTAGTGTAAATATTTGTTTATATAAATATCTTTCATTTTTCTAATTTCTTGATTTTGAATTTATTATCTAATAGCTGATATAAGTTCAGTTTATGCACTTCAAGGGTTGAACTATTAGTTTAATTGCCCATATTCAGGGATTTTAATGGCACTCTAATCCCTAGGGATTAAAAACTCTATTTTCTTCCTCAGCAGCTTTTTTAAATTTTCCATTTTCCAAATTTGACAAGTTCTTGACGAATTAATGGTCATAGGTCTTTTTGATTTAGTTTATCCATCGTTCTTTCCTTTCAAAAATTTTGTTGGTTTTTGATTATTATCAGCTTTCATCAATATTTTTGACTCACCAAAAAAATATGGTAATTAAGCTTGTTCAGAAACACCAATCGCGCTTTGTTTCTCGCACCATTTCTTAAATTCAGCAAATGGCTTTTCACAGATATCTTCTTTTATTTGGTAGAAACTGGCTTACAGTTTTCTCTACAGCCTTTTGGATATTTTTTTTCGAAACATTCACCCTGGTTTCAAATATGTTTCTGAAGTTCATGAAATAGCGTATGAACCGTGTGGCTTGAGTGCTTTTTAAACCGGCCACTAACGTATATAGGACGAAAAGGAATTCTGAAAGATAAAGATTTAATTTTTATTATTAATAATAATAATTGAAAAAAACTCGGGTACAAATTGTTTCATTTATAGAGTCAATAGAAACATAAACAAAAACAGTCTAAGTATATGATTCAATAAGAGCAGTCACAGTATAAACCAGTGATATATCGATTGAAATATATTCTGGGAGGATTCTGCATTTCTGAAGAACTTTGTAGGTTTTCACTCCCAGTTTCTGAAACAGAAATAATTAAAAAAAATTTCAATTAAGATGAAGTGCTCCTACGAAAATCTTTACACTTATTTGTCCAGGTGCAAATTGGTTCTGAAAAAATTGTTGCCTAACACTAAAACTAAAAAAGGAAATAAATGAAAAGGATAATGAAAAGTTTCGGTGTCTATATCAGACACCTTCTTCAGACAAACTTGTAAAATCTTCAGAATTGTGTGTTTTTTCATTTGCAGTCTAATTGACATTGAAAGTTGTCAACACATAGGGATGTTGATTAATTTAATTTTAAAATTTCCTGATGTCATTTCTTTCTTCAATAAATCAATCCAAATACGATCTATTCCAACAGAACAATTGGCCAAATTATCTACTTCATCTAACAAAATACATGTGGATTCCTTTTTTATTCAGAACCAATTTGCTCCTGACAAATAAGTGCAGAGATTTTCGCAGGAGCACTTCATCTTAATTGAAAAATGTTTTAATTATTTCTGTTTCAGAGACTGGGAGTGAAAACCTATAAAGTTTTTCGGAAATATAGCATTTATAATAACAATTTTCTGATGGAAATTTACCAAATTTCCACGGTCTGATTGTATGTTTTTGTTTTAGACGATAGTCCATTGTCAGATTTCGTGCTACTAGAAAACTCTGGAGCACAGGAAACAAATGGTACGGCATTAAAAAACTTACTTTTTTGCTCTTCTTTTTCCTGCTATGTTGAAACGTTGCTAATATGCTAGAAGGAACTCAATATCCCTGCTTTTTTGAGGATTTCGAGCTTTATTCCGATCTGATCTGTGTTTGTTGGCCTTATTTGCATGTCTTGGATTGTTTCACGTTCAGATCCGAATAGTTTAACGTTGTTTGAACAATGACAAAATAAGATAAGATCTCTGGTTTGAATGAAATATGCCCTGTTTCCTGGATGGAAATGCTTGCATGAGAAAAGCTGTAAACTTTGTGTTTGAATAGTGAAATGGATTTGGGTTTTGTGTTGGGTGCATGTGTGATTGTTTCTCTCAATTTTTTATATTTCTTTGTGTTGAAATGTTTAGTGAATTGGTTATAGTCCATGGACCAGCGCATGTTTTTCTTAACGATTACTAACAATCTGAATATTTGTGAGTAGCTTCAATTTGACGAGACGCCCAACTTTTTTCTCTACGAAAATTCTCGATAGTCGGGGCTAATACAGTATAGAGGCGTCAAAAGTGTTGAATAAGTGGATGTTCAAATTTTATTACTACAGCTACTTTATAAATTAAATCTTGAAACAATTTTATTACAAATTGAAAATAATAATTGTCCTACAAAAATGATGATTCTATCAAAGTGTCCCTCACTCCCAACATATAACAACAACTAGATCTAAAAAAAATATTACTAACCGGCTGATTTTTTTACTGTGGCTTAGCAAATATTTCCTTTATGAATTGGTCACATTGTCCTCGGAAAGTGTCAATTGTTAGTAATCATTTTTAATTGTGGGTTCTGTGGTACAATTTCTGAGGTAGGACTGGAAAAACGTACCACTCAATTTGTAGACCAATGTGACCAGTTCATAAATGAAATATTGCTAAGCAACAGTGAAAAAATCAGCGGTTAGTAATAAGTTCTTTAGACATAGTTGTTGATATGTTGGGAGTGGGGGACACTTTGATAGAATCATCATTTTTGTAGGACAATTATTGTTTTCAATTTGTAATAAAATTGTTTCAAGATTTAATTTATAAAGTAGCTGTTAGTAATAAAATTTGATCATTCACCCATTTAACACTTCTAACAGCTACTTTATAAATTAAATCTTGAAACAATTTTATTACAAATTGAAAACAATAATTGTCCTACAAAAATGATGATTCTATCAAAGTGTCCCCCACTCCCAACATATCAACAACTATGTCTAAAGAACTTATTACTAACCGGCTGATTTTTTCACTGTTGCTTAGCAAATATTTCATTTATGAACTGGTCACATTGGTCTACAAATTGAGTGGTACGTTTTTCCAGTCCTACCTCAGAAATTGTACCACAGAACCCACAATTAAAAATGATTACTAACAATTGACACTTTCCGAGGACAATGTGACCAATTCATAAAGGAAATATTTGCTAAGCCACAGTAAAAAAATCAGCCGGTTAGTAATATTTTTTTTAGATCTAGTTGTTGTTATATGTTGGGAGTGAGGGACACTTTGATAGAATCATCATTTTTGTAGGACAATTATTATTTTCAATTTGTAATAAAATTGTTTCAAGATTTAATTTATAAAGTAGCTGTTAGTAATAAAATTTGAACATCCACTTATTCAACACTTTTGACGCCTCCATACTGTATTAGCCCCGACTATCGAGAATTTTCGTAGAGAAAAAAGTTGAGCGTCTCGTCAAAATGAGGCTAGTCACAAATATTCAGATTGTTAGTAATCATCATGAAAAACAGGCGCTGGCCCATGGACTATTATGCTCGATGTGTTATAGTTTGAATTAAGTTTTGTTGTTATTTTTCAATTTAACTTGCACCGTAATATTTGGCGACGGATAAGATATAATCTTAGGTGCATAGATTAAGATTCAATGATTCGAAACGTCTTATAATGGTGTAAGCGGTCTTTATATTTCGAATAACTCATTCATAACAATGAGTATTATTTATGAAAGATCAGGATTACCTTTTCGTGTATTGCAAGTACCTATAAATATTTGAGTTTGACTCATTATACCATTGTGTGACTTTGACAATGACAATAACGAACATATTTTTCTGTATTTCTTCATTCCAAAAAAGAATCTGACGTCAATAAGCGAATGCTTCGTTATTTATTTCGACATATCAGTTTTGCAAACCTTAGTCAGTTCTAGGTTCAAAAATTTCACATATATATAATACAGGGTCTCTATAAATGTTTATAACATCGCAGTTGGCGTTGGACTATTATAAATATTCATTTTCTGATGTAAACTTAAATTTAAACAAACGATACTGTCAGTTTAGGCTGGTCATTCCGGAAGAAATTGAATAATCTGACTGGAATTATAAATTTTCAGACTTTGCATAAGAAACGATAAGATAAAAATGTCCAAAGCAACCTACGATATTACAATCATTCAAAAAGACCCCGTATATCTCATTTTGTGCAAATATTTCGTGCAGCCGAATGGTTCTTTAATATCTTAGCTTCATATTTCGATTCAATATTCCCTGTTTCAAATTCATTCATTTTTGTGGATATCTTCTTGACAATATTTGCTAGTCCTTCATTCGAAAAATATCTCTTTTGGGCCCGAATTCTTAGAAAATATTAAACTCAAATTAGGATTCAACTATTTACCTGCTCAAGCAGTAAATTGCACTTAAATTTTCTTAGTCGGTAAGTTTACCAGGCAAAGTTAGTACCTACCATATAAATCTTTCAAAAATTCAGATCTCAATGAGTCAGAAAGGACGTACGCAAAATTTGAATTCCAGGATTAAGTGTCAAATATACATACAGTGGAACTTCCCTATAACGAACGTCTGTATAACGAATTTCTCTGTGTAACAAAGACATTGCACCTTTAATCCAAATTCCATGTTAAAAACACCCTATAAAACGAAGTAAATTCTCTCTATAACGACATATTCAAAGAACATCACTCTTTGAATGGGTAGATACTGGTAAGAAGGTATATGGGTGGGTTTTTTCCGAATTTTTTTCGGGCGTACGTAATAAATCCGGACCTTAAACTAAATCATTAAGGCGGACAGAGAGATCCTTCTGAAACAGTTTTAAGTACACTCCTGACTGTTTGGTTTACGCTTGTGTGAAAAGTTGTACATAAATATCTAAAAGCAAGTGCTTAAGTTTGAATCATAAACTTAAATTCATCAGTGAAGTCGACCGCGACATTGCCGACTATAGAAACAAAGTTTCTGTATAACGAAATTTCTTTATAACGATTTTTTTGCGGATTTATCACTTTCGTTATAGGGAAGTTCCACTGTATTTCCATAATAGAAAATAGATACTACTTAGTCTAGATATTTTGAAGAAGATTTTAACGAATGTTACCCAAATTGAATGTAGTCCCAAAATATTTTTTAAGTTTTACAAAAATAGTGAATTATGAAATAACTTCAGAAGGCATTTTTCGATGTATAAAAATTGTCAATTCTTGACATTAAACGAAAATTAGCGTTCGTATTCTTAGACTGTATTATCAACTCTTGATTTCTGAATTATCTCTTAAGGAAAGAATGGTTCGAAATGTCATTTGTCACCTGTTTTATTGAAAAAAATAATTGCGAAAGAAACCTATAAATTCTGTGGTTTCCTTCAGAACCATTTCGGTCCCAACCCTTTTAACGCTTTTTAAGATCGAAGAGCCATCTATCTCTGAACATTGTTTTTTTATGTTCATCCCAAATTTTTACGGTGTACTTAAATTCTTTCTTTGTGTGTTTAACGTGCAGGAACGTATTAAAAACTTTTTTGGAATTTATTTGATCGTTTTATTTAGAATTATTGTATCAAAATGTTCATTTATTTATATGTGAATATATGGGTACTCAAATAGATATTTATTTTAGGTACGACATTATGTTCTAAAGGGTTTTCCAATACGAGGTGTTATTTTGAATAGCCCGCTATTTCGGTAGATGTCACGTTTGAAGCTGTCATTTTTTGACATTTGACAAGTAGAAACTACGCCATTAATAAAAATGGAACGATACACGCTTCAAGAACGCATTTAAATTATTGAAATTCACTATAAAAATGGTGAACATTTTTTGCTCGTCGTGAAGCACTTTATCGGACCGCAAAAATTGGTGGAAAAATTCGAGCTGTTGGGACAAGTTAGTGAAGTGAAGAATAAAACTCGTGCACGTCGCTCAAGAACAGCCGAGAATATTGGTGCTGTAGCCGAAAGTGTTGAAGAAAACCCAGGTTTGTCCATTCCTCGTCGTTCTTTGGAATAAGGCATTCCACAAACGTCATTACACAGTATTTTGCATAAAGATTTGGGTCTTAAGGCTTATAAAGTTCAGGTAACACAAGAACTCAAGCCGGCCGATCATTAACAACGTCGTGTCTTTGCTGATTGGGTAGTTGAAATGCATGAAATGATCCGGAATTCCATCGAAAAATCATCTTAAGTGATGAGTCCCATTTCCACCTCGGTGGCTTCGTCAACAAGCAAAATTGTCGCATCTGGGGCTCGGAAAACCCAAGAGTTATTGTTGAAAAGCCTCTCTATCCTCAACGTGTGACTGTTTGGTGCGGTTTATGGTCCGGCGAAGTCATTGGACCATACTTTTTCGAAAATTAGGCTGGAGCAACAGTTACGGTGAATGGATTGCGCTATCGAGAAATGATTAATGATTTTTTATGGCCGAAATTGGATAGTATTGATCTGGGCAACGTTTACTTCAAATCAATTCGTGAGGTTATCGAGGACATAGGGCAGCCACTTTGCGATTTGGTTATGGAAAATTTCATTGAAAGGATGTGGTCCTGTAAGCGTGGTCGTGTCGGTCATTTGCCTGATGTTATTTTCCACTATTAACGGCATAGCTTCTGCATAATGAAAAAAACATCCGATCATTCATATTGAAAAATGGCATTTTTCTTTGAATGTCCAAATAACACTTCATATTAGAAAACCCTTTAGAAATTACATGGAGACTGCTCGTTGGAACAAAACCACAACATCCTGTATAAAAATTGACCATCAAATCCATCCGCCAAGATCACAGAGCAATAAAAAATCCATCTATACCTACCGATTAAAATCTTCGACGCTGCATTTTTATCTCCGTCCTCAAGCATGGTTTCCCAATCACAACCGAGGTCGAAGCAGCCCATGCCCACTTTCAAATTTCACATACATCCAAACATTTACGCCATAAATTCATCTAACATCGGACAAAGAGCCGCGCGGCCAACGATTAACGTCCATAAAAATATTCAAATGAGGTTAGGTCTGGCGAACGCGACGGCGATGCAGGTAATGCCTTCAAGATGGCGGCTGGGCAGGTGTATCAGGACTCACGCGAGGGTACCTTTGTCTGTATTTTTTCGGGTTTTTAGGGCCTGCGGGCACCATTTTGTAGTTTTATTAGCTGGTCTCCAATGAAGACTCAATCGCGATGCGATCTGGGCTTTAAATGTCCAGTATGAGGTTATAAGGGTGACTGATGGATTATTTTATTGGGAAAACTGTGCGTGGAATGAGGGTTTTATGGTTGGAACCCTTGCGTGCGTAAGGGTTGAGCAGGGATGTATTAGAACCTATTTATTTTACAAGGTTTTTCAATTAAAGAGGTTTTATTTTGACATTGGCAAAAAATCAGATTAGATCGGACGTGGAGTTAGACGAAATTCCATAAGCTACGCAAATTTGATACAAATTCTTTGATGTTTCTTCTTCGATGTTTTCATCTATGGCAAAATCGCCAGGCATATACTTGAAATGAACTGACATATAGCCCATTCACGAAAGTTTGGGCCTTCGGTTGGCCATGGAAATTTGGCATATTCCATTGTGTATATTAAAATTTTAGGTTATGTTGTTTATTTTCTTGTCAGATTGATACGCAATGTTGTCAAGATTGCAAAGAGTTCTCTGATAACTCGCAATCTCGTCGGACGAGGCCGGGTACATTCGGCAACGTTGAATTTATTTTACGTTATGACAGCAAATACTACCAACTTCAGATAAATAAACATACGCCTACTATGCGCTCAAACTTTCGTGAACGGACAATAATATGTGCACTGTGAACAGACTAAATGGCATACAAGGTGGTTCAAAACAAACAGTGCAGTTTTGATGGGATATTGAAAAAAATTGGCACATCCTACGAAAAAGTAGTTTATTCTATTTGAGTCAGAACTACACCCCATTTTTTTCACTTTAGATTTATAAATCACATGATTGATGTACTCCAGAAGTGATGCACTGATATAGGCGATTTCAGAAGTTTTCAACTACGTTCTGGCACATATCGATCGGAATGGCGGCATTTTCCTATCTAATACAAATCTTAAGTTCTTCCACTACTGGACACCCTTAGATGATGAACAATGATGTCTCAAAATCCTCGAGATATAGTCTACACTCATCATTCTTGACCATCAGACCGATTTTGTGCAAATGCAGGTTCAGCCTGCTGTGCCCTGCCGAAAGCTCTGATTTTTGTTTTATCCTTACTTTGCACAAGGTCCAGCTTCTGATTCAAAGCTTTCGTAATGAAGACCTTCAAGTGTTTTGATCCTAGATGAGTCACTCAGAAGGACTCTAATCTGTCTTTCATTCTGTCTGTTTTCACATGCTTAGCAATAACATCTGCCATACATGGTTCCGGACCCACAAGAGGAAGTGTTGTGCAAACATGCTCCAAACGGTCTGCCTATTCGTAACCGAAGCAGCCTGGGTACCTTGGTATCCAGACAAGAGTGATTTTATTGTTCACACCAAGGCTGTTTAGAGCCTTTCGGCAATTTCAGACTCTTTTTGATGTACAACAACTAGATTCAAGAACCTTAATGGCTGCTTACGATAGGCAGGATTTTGAATTTATCTGTTGTACATCAAAAATAGTCTGCAACTGCCGAAAGGTTCTAAACAGACCTGGTGTGAACCATTAAATCACTCTTGTCTGGATACCAAGGTACCCAGGCTGCTTCGGTTACGAATAGGCAGACCGGTTAGAGCATGTTTGCACAACACTTCCTCTTGTGGGTCCGGAACCATGTATAGCTGATGTTATCGCTAAGCATGTGAAAACAGACAGAATGAAGGACAGATTAGAGTCCTTCTGACTGACCCATCCAGGATCAAAACCTTCTAAAGCGTTCATTACGAAAGCTCCAAACTAGAAGCAGACAGTTACGAAGGTCTGCTTGTCTCAAGCTCTTCCTTTTTGAGACCTCAGCTTCATTCCCCAAACAAATCGATTCCTACATCATAGCAACCATTCAAATCTTCACCAAAACAAATCAAAAGGTCTGCCTATCGGTATCTGTTGTTACAACACTTTCTCTTGTGGTACCGAAACCATGCCTGGGAGTCACGCATGACATCATTGAGCAGGTAATAGTGGACAGAATGGAGGATAAATTAGAGCCATTCTGGCTGACCCGTTCAGCTGGCAGACCGAGTGCTATGTCTGAATAAAAAAAGATCAGAACCATGGTCGGAATGATGACAGGCCAATGCATCATAAAAGCGCATTTGCACAAAATCGACCTGGTCGAAGATGACGAGTCTCGAGGCAGCGTTCATTACAGTATGATGAGTGCAGACTGAGTTTTGAGCAAGCGTTCATTACGAAATGTCTCAAACGAAAAGCTACCGGCCAACAACGAAGGTCTGCCTGTCGCAACTTCTTGCTTTACAAGACCCGAGCTTCATTCCTCAAACAAATCGATTCCATACATCATAGCAACCAATCAAATCTCCACCAAAACAAATCAAACTTGCTCGGTCCCCAATCCTACCACATCTAAGCCCCATAGACAAATAAATCTGGCGGTGTTAAACGTCGCTATTAATTATAAAGCGGGCGCATCAAATTTGCGGGCCCGAACAGCGGCATTTGGAGGGCCTGAGGGGGCCCATTTGTCACAGGGCCAGCGATGACGGGCCGTGCAGTGGAGTAAGGCGCGGATCTGGCGCCGACCGATAATTGCTGGGGGACCGAGGCGCGAGCGTTATGTCTCCTCGGGGACGCATCCGCGCTATTACATTGTCGCGAGACTGTTTTCCTCCTGGCACAGGCCCCTTTTCGTCCCGATTATGTTGCGTTTGTTGCCCAGAGATGAAGAGGTGGAGTGGGAGCATGAGCAGGTTTTTTCCGAGCTTGCGGAACGAAGAAATTAGGGGTTTTCCTGGAAAGTGTGAGAGATGGGAAGGGAAGGAAAAGTTGGTCCTTTCAGACGGATTTTGTGCGCGGAGATCAGAATTTCGGGGTTCTGAGAAGGATTTCATACTTGGTTTTTGTGAAGGGTTTTTCAATAAGAGGTGGTATTTTGATATTCAAAGAAAAATTCCATTTTTCAATAAAAAGATCGGATGTTTATTTCATTATAAAGAAGAAGCTATGCCGGTAATAGTGGAAGGTAACATCAGGCAAATAACCACCACGACCACGCATACAGGGCCATATTATCCTTTTAATGAAATTTTCCATAACCAAATCGCAAAGTGGCTGCTCTATGTCCTCGATAGCCTCACGAATTTTATATTTGAGGTCTTGAATCAACGCTGGGCTATTGGCGTAGACCTTTCTCTCTCACGTGGCCCCAAAGGAAAAAGTCGCAAGTTGTTAAATCACAAGATCTCGGTGGCCACTTATGTGGCATATAGCCCTGTCTTGTTGAAAGTAAACGTTGTCCAGTAATGAAATGACGTTTGTGGATGCCTAATTCCAAAGAACGACAAGGAATAGAAAAACCTAGGTTTTCTTCAACACTTTCGGCTACATCAGCAATATTCTCGGCTGTTCTTGGGCGATGTGCACGGGTTTTATTCTTCACATCACTAACTTGTCTCAACAGCTCGAATTTTTCCACCGATTTCTTTATTGGAGTCCGACAAGGTGCTTCACGACGACCCAAAAATGTTCGAGTTTTACGAACCGTCTCTGCCAAATTTTCACCATTTTTATAGTGAATTTTTATCATTTCAATGCGTTCTTGAAGCTTGTATCGTTCCATTTTTATTAATGGCGTAGTTTCTACTCGTCGAATGTCAAAAAAAGACAGCCTCAAACGTGACATCTACCGGAATAGCGGGCTATTCAAAATAACACCCTTTATTGGAAAACCCTTTATTATATTATATCATAACAAATTATGATATATCCATTGTCTCTATGGTCTGAGATACCAAGGACATTGAATAAAAATTAACGAATAAATAAGACCATTTTCTATGTTCCCAGACGAAATATCTCAAATCGACGGACCAACATCGCAACTTTGAAAAATTAAAGTCTAGCCTACTTTCCGCATCTAGTCACCTAGATCCTCAGTCATCCTAATCAGATAAAACTCTCCAGTTGTTCGGCGAAAAACGAGTCGAGATAAGCGAAAGGTATTAGCGGTCGGCGACATGACAGGAGGCGGCTTGTTTGGTCGAGATAACGAGACCGCACCTGACAACGTCACTCTCTGTGCGCCCTCTCTTTCGTTCCTCTGTGCTCTCTCCACCATGTTTGATTTCGGATTATAAACTCGTTCGCGGCACATCCGACACCCGCTTCGATAGGGATATGCCTTATCTCTGATGGTTCTCTGTTCCGTTCTCGATGGGTTCGGTTTGTTTTTCTCAGGAAACTTGCTCATTTCGTGAAAGATCGGGGTTAGTTTAATAGGTAGAGATTTTTCAGCTGTCAGAAAGACTTACGTACTTCTGTGGTTAAACATAGAACTTGGGAGGAGTCTCATAAAGTTTCAAGACTGAATCTGTGGTTAGGCATAGAACGTAGACGAATAATCATAAAGTTTCAAGAATGACTCTTCCTGAAAAATACACTTCGCAAAAAAATTAACGCACATTCTGAAAATCTCAATTTTAATGAAGTTAACTCTACATTGACTTTATAACTTATTTTTTATGTTCTCTCGGGAAGGTTTTGAACGAAACAAGACACTTGAATGGAAGAAAAATTCAGGATTTCACCGAATCTTATGTGAAAGATGAGAAATAAACAATTTTCAAAATACTGGAATGCTGATAAGTGATTTAATAATTAGTATTTCCACCCCTTGCGTTAATTAAGGCTCGCCCATGACGGTTCATACTCAAAATGAGTGATCTTAAAATGTTCTGATCTAATCCTTCCCAGATTTCTCTGAGTTGGACTCCTAAGTCATTAAGAGTAGCTGGATGATTTTCTGAACTTCTCAGCCTTCTATTGAGGTTGTCCCTGCTCAATCGGATTGAGATCTGGACTTCTTGCTGGTCATTCTCTTCGAGAGACTTCAACCTCTTCAAGGTACTCCTGAACGATGAGCGCACTGTGGGGTCTGGCATTATCGTCCATAAAAATGAAATTTTCACCAATGTATGGGGCAAATGGCACCACATGCTCTTCAAGAATGTTCCTTATATACCTATCAGCATTCATAGCTCCATTATCAACGACCACCAGGTCTGTGCGAGCAGTCAAAGATATTCCACCCCATACCATGATCGATCCTCCCCCGAAACCAGTAGTATTCAGGAAATTGCACTGAGCATATCTTTCATGTGGACGTTTGTATACAAGAGAACGTCGATCACAATGGTAGAGGCAGAATCTAGACTCATCTGTGAAGAGAACTCTTTCCCAATCAGCCTCCTCCCAATGGATATGCTCTTCGCAAAATCCAAACGCGCCCTTCGATGGGCTGGGGTAAGAGCTGGGCTTCTTGCCGCGACACGAGGCCTTAAATCATATTCTCTGAGGCGATTTCTTATTGTCTGAGTGCTAATTTTCACCCCATGAGTTTACTTAAGCTGATTTTGAAGGAGGCGAGCGGTTGCAAACCGTTGTTTCAACGAAGAAACTCTCAAGTAACGTTCTTGAATGGCAGTTGTTACCCGTGGTCTACCCTGTCCTGGTTTTCGGACATTCATACCTGTCTCCCTGAATCGCTGCAACATTCTGGACACACTTGTATGGGAAACTCCAAACCTTTCTGCAATTCTTGTGTATGTCCACCTTCTTCTTCTCGCAAAACTACCGCTTGGGCACATTCCACTTGGGTCAAATTGCGCGTTTCGCGTTGCATAGCGATCGAGTGTAGGAAATCAAACGAAAGAAAAACTATTGATCAGTAGAATTGATCGAGAACAACTGATTTCAGAATGGAGCCAATGGATTCAAAATCTGATAATCTCATCTTTTTTTTATTCCTGTTGGGAAAAAACACATGTATTGAAGAAAAACGTTGAAAGTGTATAATATATGCATGCATAATATTCATAAAAATAATTATCATTCAGCACACCTTCAGTTGTAGAATAAATTTGAGATTTCCATAATGTGCGTTAATTTTTTTGCGCAGTGTAAAAATATAAAATAAAACTTAGAAATGTATTGTATTTATCATATGTCGTACGAATACAATCAATATAGTTAAATTCCTCATCGATTCCTCAATGAGTTATTCTTAAATTGACTTCTAATTTCCTGTTCAATTCATATAACCCCATGTTGTATGTTTCGGAACACAGCCATTTCGAATGACGGGTCGCGGCAACCACGGTATAAAACAGCACAGAGGAGAACGGCATCCCCAAATCGTGAAATCACAGATAACCAGCGCCATAAAGCGGCCACTTTATGACGGTCCTCTGCTCACCCAGCCTCTTCTTGATGTCGTTTAGCGTTACAACTGCCCTGTGACCCTATTACCTTTCTTATTCAATAAATTAACCTTTCTGCGGCCATAACATCTGTTGTAGAACATCTCGTTTTAGTCGTTTTCCGTAGTTTTCTTTTTCTTACTAGTTTTTAGGGCTTTAGGGAAATCGGTCTTGTAGCTTTACTCTATCAAGGGAAGGAAAAATAATTCGTATCTGATATGTTTATGGCGTTCTGGGATTGAACCTAGAAATGTATTGGGGGCTCACTTCTCAATGAATACTTGTTAGTTTAAAGAATTTTAACCGTGTACCGGGTGTCCTAAATTCGTTGTCTAGTGAGAGCATAGACATAGAGAATGGACTGAGCAATAACCGCCTGAAAGTGTCACTAATCAGAAAAAGAGAGGATGCGATATCGCGGCCATTACTTGTCTCTTTTTTGTGGTTCTGTGGTGACATAGAAAAAGACAACTGTTAGCCGCGAATTGGTTTGATCTCTTTCCCATTTTGCAGTCATATTTTCTATAAAGCTGAATAGGGATTGCTCAGTCCATTTCTCTATGTCTATGAGTGGCACATTTTCGAGCTCGATTTTTGAGAGATATCATTTGGTGAAAACCGCAACCTTTTAAGTCAAACAGTTTTCGAGCTATTAGAGAAAAGTTCTCATAACTTCTTCATTACTGAAGTTATAAACATGAAACTAAAACTTTATACAGGCACTTTTTTTAGAATTCATTAAGTAATCAATTTTTCCTTATAACATTTTGTTCTAGCTCATCGGGTTTCTGAGATCCCCTAACTAGACAACGAATTAAGGACACCCGGTACATTTAATTCAAGGCAATAAAATATAATCCAATCATGACCAAAAAACACATATTGTCAAATTTTCTGTTAGTGTCAATTGCAACACCATAATACCAACCTGAATTCCTGAAATCAATGATTACAGTATGGGCTATCGCCAACATAATTTCGGTTTTCCACAACCACCCAAGATGTCAATCATCATTCTTGGATGGACTCAAGGTGTTTTTCTTTTGATGGTAGATGCGTTCTACAGCTTGCTCTTCAGCTTTTTCAATGCTCCTTTTTCGAAACTTCCACGCCGGGTTTCACACTAAAGGGTTTTCCAATAAGAGGTGTTATTTTGATATTCAAAGAAAAATGCCATTTTTCAATAAAAATGATCGAATGTTTATTTCATTATAAAGAAGAAGCTATGCCGTTAATAGTGGAATATAACATCAGGCAAATGACCACCACCACCACCACGCTTACAGGACCATATCCTTTTAATGAAATTTTCCATAACCAAATCGCAAAATGGCTGCCCTATGTCCTAGATAGCCGCACGAATTCCATCTTTGAGGTCTTGAATCGACGCTGGGTTATTGGTGTAGATCTTCTCTTTCACGTTGCCCCAAAGGAAGAAGTCGCAAGGTGTTGAATTACAAGATCTCGGTGGCCAATTGTGATTCCGGATCATTTTCATGCATTTCAACGACCCAATCAGCAAGACACGACTTTGTTGATGATCGGCCGGCTTGAGTTCTTGTGTTAACTGAACTTTACATGCCTTAAGACCCAAATCTTTATTCAAAATCCGGTGTAATGACGTTTGTGGAATGCCTTATTTCAAAGAACGACGAGGAATGCACAAACCTGGGTTTTCTTCGCACTTTCTGCTAAAGCAGCAATATTCCCGGCTGTTCTTGAGGGACGTGCACGGGTTTTATTCTTCACATAAGTAACTTGTCTCAAAATCTCTTTTTTTCCCACCAGTTTCCTCATTGCAGTCCGACAAGGTGCTTCACGACGACACAAAAATGTTCGAGTTTTACGAACCGTCTCTGCCAAATTTTTACCATTTTTATAGTAAATTTCAATGCGTTCTTGAAGCGTTTATCGTTCCATTTTCATTAATGGCGTAGTTTCTACTTGTCAAATGTCAAAAGATTACAGTTTCAAACGTGACATCTACCGAAATAGCGGGTTATTCAAAATAACACCTCTTATTGGAAAACCAATTATTTAGGTTATAAGTTGATCTATAAAATTATTTCATGTCCAGTTTCAGTTCGATTGTGATATGAACCATCGATCCCAAATCTGATACTTTCTGATACTTTTTGACATATAAATTCTTTACTCGAGAAGGTACTCTTTTTAACCATCATTGCACCAGAGTGGTTCAAAAGTTCTTTTAAACATCTCAGTAAAGTACATTGAATAGCGTTAAAGTGGTTTTTAAATTATCATTTTACGCTTCAAGAACAAGGTAGAGGATATTCTACCAACATTACCAACTTTTAAACATTTTCAAAGGTTTCCTGCATTCTATACAATAGGTTCTTCCAGTAGCTGACAAAAATTGGTAGCATAATCTCCAGAAAAGATTACATCGTTGCTTAAGAAATAATGACACGTAATCCTTTTACAGGGGTGTTCGGACATCTTTGTGGCTCAAAACACTCATTTCTCGGATTTTTTCATCTCCCTAGGGAATTTTGTGACAGCGCCCATGCTGTGCACCTTTTTGTGCAGAGTCTGTTTAGAAACACGCCGTGACTAATTTGACAGAAGCGGATCTAATCAGATAACGTGCTATCCATTAACAACGATGTTTGTCTGCAAACTTGTAGAACCTGCCTGGAATCGTGTTGGACAAACCTGCCGTTCTGTTTAACAAACAATCGAACATCGAAGTGACAGAGGTGGCGTTGAGAATTGATTTTGGGGTTTCTTGGGGGTACTTCGACTGACTGATACATGTTTTGGATAAACTCTCGTGTTTTGCTGAAATTCAAAGGATTCGTTTCATGGGTATAATAGGTGCTTTCTGTTTGACGCTGCATCATTTCCAAACTGAAGCAAAATCGGTTGATGCGTGTTCTATTTGACACTGTTGTGATTTTGAACTGATGCGTATCACTTCCAACTGATGTTGCTTTCTGACAAAATCAGTTTAATTTCCACAATCAATTCAGTTCATCATAACAATAGGCCCTTTCTATTTGAAGCCGCATCACTTCCAACTGATGTAAAATCATTGATGCGCGTTCTATTTGACAATGTTGGATTTTGAACTGATGCGCATCACTTCCAACTGATGTTGCTTTCTGACAATATCAGTTTAATTTCCACAATCACTTCAGTTCACCATAACAATAACATAACCTAACATTTTGGTGAAAGTTTACAATTACTTCTAAACATGACAGAAAAGTGGATCATTATCCTCGGTTTTCATTCCTAGTAATGTTTAATTCATATTACTTTTAGAATTTCCTTCCGAACTATCGTCGATGGTACTCCGAGTGGTACTCTGATTTCAAACCTTATCGTTTTGTTGACTGTCATCCGAAAAAGGCATGTTCTATTTGTCAAAATCACTTCACTTCCAACTGAAGTGATTTCGGAAATTATTCAGGCAAATAGAAAGCTAGGAAAAACATAACTTATTATTTTGGTAAAAGTTTGCATTTTACTTCTAAACATAACAGAAAGTGAATTATTATCCTCGGTTTTCATTCCTAGTAATGAATAATTCATATTACTTTTAGAATTTGCTTCCGAACTATCGTCGATATTTCTATTTGGTATACTCTGATTTCAAACCTTATCGTTTTGTCATCCGAAAAAGGCATGTTCTATTTGTCGAAATCACTTCACTTCCAATTGAAGTGATTTCGGAAATTATTCAGGCAAATAGAAAGCTAGCAATTTTCTTCTAAACATAACAGAAAGTGAATTATTGTCCTCGGTTCTCATTGCTAGTAATGAATAATTCATATTTATAGACCGGATTATATGCAACATAAAAAAGTTGTTATATGCATGAAAAAAGCTTGAAATATGCTTGAAAATAGGCAAAATATGCACCAAAATATGTAGAATATGCAATATGTGATGATGAATTTGTGGAATTAAAAAAAAAGAAATGTAATTTTTATTTCAAAATAAACACATCAATAACTCTTAACAATATGGTATTAAAATTTAATTTAATGTTTCTGTAAACGTTTACAATTAATCATTGTTCCAAGTGTCCAATTGTTTAATTTCGTCTTAGATCATTTTGAACATTTTTGTATTTGGAAAAGGTTCGCTCCACATCCACGGACGTAACTGGGGAGGATTTGAACCTTGGTGCTATGTTCTCGCTTATAGTTTCAGGTGAAACTTCTGCCGTCCCATTAATAAAACTCTCGATAGGAAGGAAATCTTCGAAACCTGGATTCCTTTCATATCCTTCCAAACTTTCTTGAAGTTTATTTGGAAATGCCAATGGCAACGTGGAGTTCATTTGGCGTATATTACTCATTATTTGGATACTTTTGTGTAGCGCGGGCTACTAATACTGCGTTACGGAATGCGATTAAAGTGATTCGTAAATCTGACAAAAGTCACTATTAGTATTAATACTCAAAAGACCTCATATTTTGTGGAATTTGGTCGGATTCAGCACTTTTATCGCATTTCGGAACACAGGGAAGAAAATATGTACCGACAATATGCATCATAACTGGATCTTAGCTGAAATGATCAAATACCGCTGAAAATGTCTTAAATAGAAATAGGCAAATGCATATAATCCGGTCTCTATTCATAACAACAAGTGCTATATCGTTTTTCTCGCATATCTGTAATTTTCGAATTTCCAAGGAAAGGTTCGACTAGCTGATGACGAATTCGTGGTCCAATTTATTTCTCTTTCTTGAGGCTGTTCGTAAACACGATAACTTTCGAAGGAATTGTCCTAGAGACTTGAAATTGTCAGGGAAGGTTCGGTCCCTAAATGTCGCGGTTCGTTAACCAGCAAAATCGTACAGGGTATTCTATAAAATATGGCCATTTAAAACTTTTGCTCCTTAATATCTCAGACAGAACAAAACCGATCGAAATAAAATGGTGCGGCCATATCCAAGATGCTCAGCTCATAATAAGCCTCATTCAAAATTTTGTGGTCATAGTGTAAATAGAATCATAGAAATTTCAATTGAAATATTGAAAAGAAGAAACTTCATATTTCCATAAAAAATATCCGATTCGAATGAAATTTATTTTATAGATAAAGATTCATACACTGAATGTTCATGCAGAATTTTGTGGCCATAATAATAACAGAACCATAGAAAATTCACGATACTCATGAGAAGCCTCATACGAAATTTTGTAACCATAGTGTTAACAGAACCATAGAAAATTCAATCGAAATATTGAAGAGAAAAATCCTAATACTTCCAGAATAAAATATCCGATTCGAATGAAATTCATTTTAAAGTTGAACATTGTTATACTGACTGTTCATGCAACATTTCGACATAATCGCATAATCAGAACCAATATGAACTTCAGCTTATTCAGGACCTTATTTTTCATTTCAATAGAAACATTCACACTTTCCTTTTATACGGATCTGCATAATCAGATATCGCCACCAATTTAGTAAGGATTAGTACGAATTAGTCGATAAACATCGTAGCCGCAAATAGACCTTATATTTGAAATCGAAAAACATCCTGCAACATATGGTACTTGATCCTTTCTCCATTAAAATTAATCATACATCAATTATATCTTGTATGAACATCGATTTGTTATTATTAACTAGCTGTAATACAACAATCCGTACAAATAAAGTTTTGTTTACATTCATATCTCTTTGGACTGATATTGGTTTCGATCGGCACCTGTTAATTTTCGTTTATGATTCCATTTATGTATATGGAGTATTTATCTGGGTGCGTCCTTCATTTTATATTCACTTGAATCTTCGCAATTTCGATTTCGAATTATAAAGGGTGTTTTTTTAGAGGTATAGAACTTTAAATTGCAATAAAACAACGGTGGATTATTTGATTGACATGAATTTTATTTATTCGAAAGATAATCTTGTGGCATTACATTTTAAATATGATTTCTGGCATATGACCTCCGCGGCTGGCTCGGATGTAGTCCAATCTGGACGTCCAATTTGCGATTACTTTTTCCAACATTTGTGGACGTATATCGGCAATAACTAACACGGCGAATATTGTATTCCAAATGGTCATGCGTTTGTGGCTTATCCGCTTAGACCAATGACTTTACATAGCCTCACAGAAAGTAATCTAGCGGTGTTGAATCACAAGATCTTGGAGGCCAATTCACAGGTCCAAAACGTGAAATTATAGGCGGTCACCAACGTGTCTTTCAATAAATCGATTGGAACCACAGCTCCTGGACATCATGGTTGTTCAATTCAGGAATAAAATAGTTAGTAATCATGGCTCTATACCGATCACCATTGACTGTAACGTTCTGGGCATCATCGTTTTGAAGAAGTACGGACCAATGATTCCACCAGCCCATAAAGCGCATCAAACAGTCAGTTTTTCTGGATGTAACGGTGTTTCGACATACACTTGAGGATTAGCTTTACTCCACTTTGTTTATTGACGTAGCCATTCAACCAGAAGTGCGCTTCATCGCTAAGCAAAATTCGCTTATGAAAATCGGGAACACAATCTCGTTTTGGGCCAATTCGACGAATCTACGCCTTGCTTGATGATCGTTTGGCTTCAATTCTTGCACGATTTGGATTTTGTAAGCACGCAAATCAAGATCCTTCCGCAAAATCTTCCATAAAGTGGATGGACACAGATCCAATTCCTGTGCTCGATGGCGGATGGACCCATTCGGGTCTTCCTTCTTGCTACGCTCTACAGTAGCAATAGCTTCTTCTGTAAGGCGTCTCTGGGGATGCGAGTTATCGATAAGAGTAGGTAAACGTGGTGCGAAAACGTTCCATGGTTAATCGAATTAACTGCTTTGATGGACGATTTTGTCAACGATAAAATGGACGTAGTGCGCGATACGTGTTCCGCACGGAACCATTATTTTAGAAATAAAATTGAACTATTTGCAAGCGTTGTTCAGGCGTGAGTAAATTCATGATGAATTGCCAAAGCGAACTGAGAATAAATCACTTGACAGCTGTTAAATCGGTCGCCATCTTGAATAGTAATGCCAACTTAAAGTTGATCCTTCTTCCTGAGCATGATCCGAAAAAAAATCCGAAGTTCCCAGCATGAATAAACCTAGATCGATTCAATATTTACCTAAAATATCTACTTCTTCCACAAACATTACACCCAATGTTACCAAAATATTAACATGTACCCAATTTGTTCCAGGTAAGACCAGGACCAAGGATAAATACCGCATAGTCTATACAGACAACCAAAGAATCGAGCTAGAGAAGGAATTTACCTTCCAAAACAAATACATAACCATCAGAAAGAAGAGCGAGCTTGCCTCCAGTCTTGGCCTCTCAGAACGCCAGATAAAAATCTGGTTCCAAAACAGAAGAGCCAAGGAAAGGAAGCAGCTGAAGAAGGCAGAAGAGGAAAGGAAAGCTCGCTTGGCAAGGCAGTTCAACAACTACCCTGGCCTTATGCAAGAAGCCATTGAAAATCCGCAGATTGTCAACAACCCATTGCCTCATGGTTCATCACGCCATGTTCTTCAGAATCTGCAGGCTGCTCCAATTAACGTTACTGCAAGTGGTGGTCTTTTGACACCACCAAGTGGCAGCCAGGATATCCTCCAACCGAGCTGCTCCTACGGGCATAATCCACCACACCAGCTGCCCCCACATATGAAGGATGATGACGACCAAGGTACCACCGGTTGATCAGTGTTGTAAATGGACAGAACCAGTGAGAACCAGTGGTTTGAACTGAACCCCCTTGTTTTTCTCCAAGAGTTATGGTGTCCGGTTCAAAGATACTCGTATCTCCTTTCCTCAGTGCAATAGTTTTGCAATTTACTCCGCAGGTTGAGAATTTTAGCTACTTTTAGTACCTACCTCTACATAGGTACCTCTACATTGGTAAGAAACGTGAGTTCAATAGATTCGTTTTGGAATAATATCTAGAAAAACGAAAATTATCGATTTTCATAAACACTGATAGTTATCAATAGTTATTTTTCTGTGACGGGAAAAAAATGTGACATTTTTTATCTCTTGACAGGTCACAAAATATGACTTTTTACGAAATTACTTTTTTCCCTGTCAAAAAAATGATTCTCTATGTAACCGGGAAAAAAGTACCCACTTTTTTCCCGGAGAAAAAAAGTAATTTCTTGAGCAGTTATATTTCTTTCACTATTAATGGTTATTTATTATACAAAGGAAAAAAGTATTAGATTTTAGATCGAGGCAAAAAGCCGAGAGCAAAAATCTAATATTTTTCCCGTGTATAATACACTATTTTTTTCTGTGACAGGAAAAACGACCATTTAATAGTGAAAGAAATATAACTGTTAACGAAATTACTTTTTTTCCCGGGAAAAAAGTGAGTACTTTTTTCCCGGCTACATAGAGAATAATTTTTTTGACAGGGAAAAAAGTTATTTCGTAAAAAGTCATATTTTGGGTCCTGTCAAGAGATATAAAATGTCACATTTTTTTCCGTCATAAAAAAAAATAAAACCCATTTTTCTTTTTTTTTCGTTAACAACTTTCGAAATTTTTATATGTAAATTTGAACCGTCCGTCCATTTCATTTGTTCTAGATGATGTAACGAATCTATCGAGCATCACGAACTTGTTTGAACTTGTCGCTAGCTCTAACTCGTTTTTAACTTGCGGACTAGATTGCATTATGTGCAATTTATATATTTGATTGTTTGTTTTACAGTATTAGTACGTTTTCTCTCTATCTTTTTGAATTGTTGAATATTTATTAACCGATTTCATCTTCTGAAGCGTGTTTTCAAAGAAGTTTTTCAAAAACAACGGGTTTTACGCGAAAAAAATCGGTTTTTAAATGGCAAGTCGAGTAAAAAATCTCGAAAAATAATTTGCATCGGCCGGGAATCGAACCCGGGCCGCCCGCGTGGCAGGCGAGCATTCTACCACTGAACCACCGATGCTTGTAGTTCAGTGGTAGAACAGCTCGTACATTCTTTCCAACGATTCGTTTCCGAAAATTTAAAATATTTTGATATTGTTATCAAAATATTTCAAGAAATCGTACTATGATAAATTTCTTCCAAATTTCTGATTATATGAAGATTTTTGCACCCATCTCCAGGTCATTCTCGACCTTCGTCATCGCATCGAAGTTTTTCGCGCACGCTATTTTTATCAAAAATTTTTAAGAGCAAAACAACGACACTTTCATAACGTGATTATCTACATTTTATTCATTCTTTTTAATTATGACTGAATTTGAAGTTCGTCTCGGGAATTTACGTATAATCAATTAGATTACAACTATTTTTCTACTTCTTTGAGAAAACGCTTGAAAAAGATTAAATCAAAATTGAATATATGTAAATAATATGCAATATTGTAAATAATTGTAATTTATTTTTGCTATTTAGCTTAGGAATGAATATTTTGAAGTGGATAAATTCAATGCATATTAATATTTATAAATGTTCATATTAATTTTACTTGCCTACTTAAAAGTCTATATTTATATTGTTTTACGACATCATCGTAAAGTAATATGAACAAAATAAATATTATTTGTTGTGTTTAGGACATTGCGATTATTGATGATAGCTTTAACTGTGAATCGAGCTGTTGGAAGTGTAGTTTTTTTGCTCTGACAGCTTGGTTATGACCTCGAGATGCCTTGGGTCCTATTTGAAAATTTTATTTATTGAACCACAAGTTTTGGAGAAGACCCTATTATCCTCCGCATATTCAAAATATGCACATTTTTCAGTTTTTAAGGTCGTTTTGAATGTAGTATTTAAGGTACTTAATTTTTAAGGTTTTTAATTCGAATTATGTAATAATATTTTGTGAAAATTATACTCATTTGAATAAAGTCATATGGTATATTTAAGGTTTTCATTTTGTTGCATTTATTTTTTCAGGAATTTCTAAAAATCCAGCAGGAAAAAGTTTCAAGCAGAATGGATGAATTTTACATAATTTTAGCTTGCTATTGATTAACAAAATCAAAAATTTTCATGACAAATTAATTCGACGAATGATTTGTGTACTTGTCAATACAGTGAAACTTCCTTATAACGAACGTCTGTATAACGAATTTCATACAAGACCTTGCACCTTGAATCCAAATTCCATGTTAAAAATACCCTCTAAAACGAAGTGAATTCTCTCTAAAACGAAATATCAAAAGAACATCCCTCTTTGAATGGGTATTAATAAGAAGGTATAAGGGTGGGTTTTTTCAGAAATATTTCCGGACGTACGTAATACATCCCGACCTGCAACTAAATCATTACGGCGGGCAGAGAGATCCTTCTGAAACAGTTTCAAATACACCCCTGGCTGTTTGGTTTCAATCTAACCATTACGCTAGTGTGAAAATGTTGGAAAGGAAGTGCTTAAATTTGAATAATAAACTTAAATTTATCAATGAAGTCGACCGCGACATTGCCGACTATAGAGACAAATTTTCTGAATAACAAAATTTTTTTATAACGAATTTTTTGCGGATTTACCGCTTTCGTTATAGGGAAGTACCACTGTATAAGAATTGTTTTATGTTCATGATATACAAGTTGGGACTTCCAAGCTTCAAAAACTTATCCGGTATTTCCTGCAAGAACTGTTGATAAGCATATTTAAATCAATAGAAGTAAAAATAGATTATAATGAACTTGAAACGTAAATAAATGTGACCACTACTACAGAAAAACAACAAGATTTTGAGGACATCACATGGCAGTGTGATAAAAAATTGCTGTTGAGAGCAAATTGGTCCATAACACCTGAAATTTTTCTTATTTTTGATAAAACGGTTCATTTTCGAAAGTTGCGATTAACAAATTATTTGATAGAAATCCATCTAATCGAGAAATCAGAAGTTTATTAAAGATTATATAAAGGTGTTATCATCTGTGATAAATATGACGTATTAAAGAAGGATAATTCGCATTGCAGAAAGGCAGTTCTTGAACTTTGAATTAATCGAAAAATACAGAAGAATCAAACAAAATGAATGAGTATGTTGGACTATGAAATATGAAACTTTCATTAGGTATTGGACGATATTGTATTTATGCATATTTGATAAGAACAAAAATTACAGTAAGTACATATAATCCTTATTTGTACCATTTTATTCTTTCCCTTTCAGTATAATAAATTTTCAGTAACCAATTCATTTGTAAAAAATAAAAGTTAAAATATTTGATTAAGAAACACTAGAACGATATTCTGAATTTAATATGAAACAAAAAGTACCATAAGTTAATAGGAATAATCTCAGTTATCAATATGCTTTGCTATGATTCAAATGAAAAACAGAATAGGCAACGAATCTTATCTTATCATAGTAATAATAAATAGAATTACATTAGAAATTTTTATGTCTCTTTTAAAAAATTAAGATAAAATATGTGCTAGAATTCAACAAACTTTTAAAAAGTATGAGTACCTAGTATCTTCATTAATTTGGTTCCTTATTTTGAAAATTCAAACTATTTTTTCAATGAGAGTAATTCCGAAACAATTCAAATAAAAATACAGTGGAACCTATAACGAAAGCGCAAAATCCGCAAAAAAATTCCTTATAAAGAAGTTTTGTTATACAAAAAATTTGTTTCTATAGACGGCTATGTCGCGGTCGACTTCATTGATAAATTTAAGTCATCCAAACTTAGGCACTTTTAGACATTTTCGCACAACTTTTCACAAAAGCGTAATGGTTGGTTAGATTTAAACCAAACAGCCCACCCTTATACGTTCTTACCAATACCCATTCAAAGAGCGATGTTCTCTGAATATTTCGTCATAGAGAGAATTCACTTCGTTTTAAAGGGCGTTTTTAACATGGAATTTGAATTCAAGGTGCAATGTCTTGTACGAAATTCGTTATACAGAGAAATTCGTTATGCAGTCGTTCGTTATAGGGAAGTTCCACTGTAATTCAAAGCTGTAGATCATTCTTTTCGAAATCTATTTCTCGACTGAATTCATAATGTAGATCCATTTTTCCACAACACAAAGAAAAAATAACTCAAAAGAATTAATTGTCCTTGAATAATCAACAACAAGAAAGGTGAAATTTCATTCAGAAATATAATAAACCCAGATTTCTCGGATACCAAGGTGATGTTATTTTTTCGAAAAGATAACCATGAAAATCCGTGTCAATATGAAACAATATTTTAAATTTAGTGCAGGTCTTATCTCGCAGAGCTATAACAAATATGAATTGTTTGAATATTAATAATGAGCACATTCTTAGACAAATTTAATCACGATTTTATCTGAGCGAGATTAAAAACAAAACGGCTGTTCAAATAGGTACAGTGATTAAGCCAGACGTAGACGTTTAAGCGTTTCGAAATTGCTTAACGAAAGAACCGTTGACTTTTAAGATGAACCAATTCGAATTATTGCAAATAAAGGAGTGTTTTTGTATTATTCTACTGAAATATTTTGATAAATCAATACATTTCTCACATATAGTCCGTTCACAAAAGGTTGAGCTGTCGGTTGGAAATGGAAATTTAGCATATTCCACTGCGTATATTAAAATTTTAGGTTATGTTAATTATTTTCTTGTCAGATTGATACGCAATGTTGTCAATATTGCATAGAGTTGTCTGATAACTCGCAAGCTCGTCGGACGAGGCCGGGTACATTCGGCAACGTTGACTTTATTTTACGTTATGACAGCAAATACTGCCAACTTCAGATAAATAAACAAACGCCTACTATGCGCTCAAACTGTAAAGAAAACTTTCATAAAAGCACTGCCTATTGAAGTTAAAAATGAGGAAAGACCGTGAAAAAATCAAGGAGGTGCTTTTGGGCGCTTGTTCATTAGGGGAGCAATAAAACTATTACCTCGAAATTTTGTACTCAAGATTGATGAATGCAAAATCTCAGCACAAACTGAATTATATCCTTGAAATAGAAGGTGATTTTAATGTGTACGAAATTGAGCATTAATGGCTCATTTTAATGCTCAATTTTTTAGCCATTTTAATGTGCAATCCTCATGGAAACCGTAAACAAACTATTCAGAAGCACTAAGAGAAATGTTAAAACTCTACTGGAACATAGAAATATAGAAATTCAATTCAATGTCAAATGTACCTACGTCTTGTGCAAAATGAGAATGTATTTCAATCAAGAATTAATACACTATTGATGTTGAGATCGTCGGAAAAATCTTGTAATCAACACGGTTATTAATCTAGCGACTAATGGTCTCGAACTATTAACGCGTTCGCTCCGCTCACACATTAAAATATCTCGACCATTAGTCGCTGTCTTTAATAACCTAGTTGATTCAATAACTATAAATAATTAATTTTTTTAGAATAATTCAGAATTTGTCAATTCAATTGAGCTGAAATTTTGTAGTGAAATGTTTAACTCAAAGCAGTACGCAAAATTTTTTGAGAGTTGCTTTAATACAACTAATGAAAAGTCTATCCTAATATCGAAAAAAAAATTCTAATATTCTCATGAAAAAACTTACGATTGAAATGTAATCGAGATAAGTGAATGAACATGCAAATTTTTAAAAGGATTCTGAAATGAAAACCATAAAGTTTTGGTATTTTCAGTTAGGTTTATACTTCGTAAGAAAAAACTTAAATTTTCAGGGTAGATCAAAGATAAAAGTGAGTTTAATTCATGAAAGAATAGAATACAATCAAAATTTCCCAGATTGTTTGAATTCAACATAACGTTTTTCTGATATGAAAACGCCTACGAAAGCATCTGATGATGTTTCAATAAAAATTGCGCATTTTTTGCGAAATGGCTTTACAATATCTACTTTATGATATCGAAACATACAGAATGTGTCTCTCACAGTATTAGCAGAGAAAAATGTTAACGAGCAACTTACATGTCTGCGAATGATACAAGAGCAAAAAAATGTTTATGTTTGTTTGAAGAACAAGCTAGGAAATCAAATCTCCCTATACATACAAAGGATTTTCCAATAAGAGGTGTTATTTTGAATAGCCCGCTTTTTCGGTAGATGTCACGTTTGAAACCGTAATTTTTTGACATTTGACAAGTAGAAACTACGCCATCAATAAAAATAGAACGATACACGCTTGAAAATGCATCGACATTATTAAAATTCACTATTAAAATGGTGAAAATTTGGCAGAGACGGTTCGTAAAATTCGTACATTTTTGGGTCGTCGTGAAGCACCTTGTCGGACCGCAATAAAGAAATTGGAGGAAAAATTCGAGTTGTTGGGACAAGTTAGTGATGTGAAGAATAAAACCCGTGCACGTCGATCAAGAACAGTCGAGAATATTGCTGCTGTAGCCGAAAGTGTTGAAGAAAACCCAGGGTTGTCCATTCCTCGTCGTTCTTTGGAACTAGGCATTCCACAAACGTCATTACACCGTATTTTGCATACAGATTTGGGTCTTAAGGCTTATAAAGTTCAGTTTACACAAGAACTCAAGCCGGCCGATCATCATAAAACGTCCTTTCTTTGCAGATTGGGTCGTTGAAATACATGAAATTGATCCGGAATTCCATCGAAGATCACAATTGGCCACCGAGATCTTATGATTTAATACCTTGCGACTTCTTCCTTTGGGGCCACGTGAAAGAGAAGGTCTACGCCAATAGCCCAGCGTCGATTCAAGACCTCGAAGATGGAATTCGTGAGGCTATCGAGGACATAGGGCAGCCACTTTGCGATTTGGTTATGGAAAATTTCATTAAAAGGATATGGTCCTGTAAGCGTGGTCGTGGTGGTCGTTTGCCTGATGTTATTTTCCACGATTAACGACATAGCTTCTTCTTTATAATGAAATAATTATTCGATCATTTATATTGAAAAATGGCATTTTTCTTCGAATATCAAAATAACACCTCTTATTGGAAAACCCTTTATTTCAACAGCGATAATTAGCCCTGAATATCCAATTCATTTTCAGAAAAATGATAAATTTATATGGGTATATTGAAGTTAACGAAAAGTCGAGAAGATTACAAAGAGTTGAGATTCAAACAGCTGAAAATATCGAATTTCGGAATCATTATGACAAACTTTTGTGACAAAGTTATATCAAATTACATCGATCTGAAATAAGTTACGAGAACTCATTTAAAACCATCTAAAACTTCCTTCATTCGATCAAACCCCACAAAAACCTTTTCCTCTACACCCTGCTCCATTTTGTCGATCGAAAAAACTGCCTTAATAAGCCTCGATCGGTCCAAAACCCACTCCGACCATTTTACACCTTCTTCTAGCGATAATTTCCGAGAAAGTGCACCCAAATTGGACGACACCGCCTCCATTCAGGCCTAGACGGATTCGGAGGGGCCATAAACTGACCCTTTCGGCGGCCCGTTTGCTGTCGACTCGCCCCAGGCCATCTTCGACCCGAAATGAAGACGTTTCAAATGTTTCAATGAGATGCACCGTCATAAAGTTTATTGTAATGGAGATAACAGGAATGCCTTGGACGTCTCTGGGTCTGGGTCTTGTACCAGAGGATGGTCCTTTTCTGATGGTTTGCTGAATGGGACAGGTCCACCGACAAAGACGGGAAAAAGGTGATTCTGAGATCGGTACTTGCAGCTTGACAGTAGGGTTTTGTTGGATTTATTGGCGTATTTACGTTTTGATGTTGTTGAGTGGTAATTATTCTAATTTTTGGAATTACTGGTGATGATCTCACGCCATTGCGAAAGCTTGATACCTCATATTCCTACTACTGTTAATGGAAGAAGTCGTATTGGTAATTTTAGGGAGTTTTACTATGAATGAAATGGAAAAAATAGTTGTGGAACTTTACCCCCTTAATAATCTTATGTACAGAGTACTTAATATTCAACAAATTGATAAAGGGTTTTCCAATGGATATGTCGATATTCAAAGAAAAATATCATTTTTCAATAAAAAAGATCAGATGTTTATTTCATTATAAAGAAGAAGCTATGCCGTAAATAGTGGAAAATAACATCAGGCAAATGACCACCACGACCACGCTTACAGGACCATATCCATTTAATGAAATTTTCCATAACCAAACCGCAAGTGGCTGCCCTATGTCTTCGATAGCCTCACGAATTCCGTCTTTGAGGTCTTGAATCGACGCTGGGCTATTGGCGTAGACCTTCTCTTTCAAGTGGCCCCAAAGGAAGAAGTCGAAAGGTGTTAAATCACAAGATCTTGGTGACCAATTATGATCATCTCTTCCAAGGATAACACGGTCTGGAAACTTTTCCCGCAAAAGATCAATGGTTTCGTTCGTCGGCTTGAGTTCTTGTGTTAACTGAACTTTATAACTTTAAGACCTAAATCTTTATGGAAATACATTTGTGGATGCCTAATTCCAAAGAACGACGAAGAATGGACAAACCTGATTTTCTTTAACAATTTCTGCTACAGCAGCAATATTCTTGGCTGTTCTTGAGCACCAGCACGGGTTTTATTCTTCACATCACTAACTTGTGACTCGAATTTTTCCACCAATTTCCTTATTGCGGTCCGACAAGGCGCTTCACGACGACCTAAAAATGTTGGAGCTTTACGAACCGTCTCTGCCTTATTATCACCATTTTTATAGTGAATTTCAATAATTTCAATGCGTTCTTGAAGGGTGTATCGTTCCATTTTTATTGATGGCGTAGTTTCTACTTGTCAAATGTCAAAAAATGGCAGTTTCAAACGTGACATCTACCGAAATAGCGAGCTTCTCAAAAAAAACACCTCTTATTGGAAAATCCTTTCGTTAGATGGTTACTGGTTTTTGAGTTGTTTTTGAAACTACCTACCTGATCATTATGCAAAAAGTAGATAGAAATAGTAATACATTACTTCACTGATAACAACTGGCATGCCACTGTTGAGAATTTTAGGTATGTATTTTTTGTTTACATTATAGCATTATATATTCAACTTATGGAACATTCCTACGCTTTAAAAATAAAAGCAACTCTTCATAAAAGCACGAACAAAATCTTCTGCCTGTTTTTGGAATTTCCTATATACCTAATCCTTTAAATTTCCAATAGCCAAATGGTATGCCTTACCATTTGGCATTGCCTTGTATTCTTTATTCAATGGTATTACTTTTCAGAAGCTTCGGTTATTATGTTACAGTAGCAATAATCCTAATGATTTAGGGACTTCCAAATTCTCTCTCAAAAGAACCTATTACCATCTGAAATCGTGGTTTCCCTTTGGAAATGCCAAAATGCCTGAAGCATTATAAGAGAAGCCTGAGCTTATTGGCAGTGTAATTCTGTCAGTATCTAGGTATAGAATTCTTGACTTACTTCAAACATTTATGGTACTATTCAGCAAGTCTGATTTTATATCCATATTATGGACACTCTTTATTAGTTTATTATTGAGTTATTTATCAATGAAGGAAATGAATATGGCAATAATACATATTCTCATATACAAATGTGTTAACTTAGCTGATATTTTAAGATAAAGATATGATTATTATTATTAATTAACATAGGTTCAAAGGGGCCCACTCACTAAGAAGGAAGAATGCGCAGTTAAGTATCTGCACGTTTGCTGTAAAGCAAACGTGTTCATTCATATTTCCCACACACATACACTTTTGCGTGTTGGTTTGGATGTGCGACAAGCGTGAGATGACGTCGAAAAAAGATCTGATGTTAATGGCAGTGGCGTGTGTTGTTATTTAGGAAAAAATGTCCAATGTATAAATAGGGAACCCGACACTGTATTGCTAAAAAAATGAAACGTGCACAGACTTGTTGCCCATACACGGTCGTTTTTGGTCATTCTTTCACGTACGGTGAACAATGCACACGCCAAAATCAAAACTATCTTGATTCCGACGGAGATAATTGCGCATTCCAAATTTACGCCATACACACACTGTTTTAACTGTACCCCGTACAACGCGCATTCAAGTCTTCGCGCTTTCCTCTTAGTGAGTGGGCCCTTTTACACAAGGTGGATCATCAACAATTTGTCATACGGGTTTTCGATATTTATAGCCATTAAGGTATATTATCAATACATCTTTGCGATCGCAGAAAAAACGAAGAATATTCTAAATCTGTAAATAATGGTAGACTTTGATAGAACCAGGGTTGAGAATCAGATATACAAAGCAAATGTTTCTTTTGTTTTGAAATTAAAAGTTCAATATAAACAAAATCAGAGTCCTACTTTTTTTAGGGGCACTAAAACGCAAGTAACGCAAAACAATATTATTTCTTCATAAACTAAGATCCATAGCATAGAAAATTTTTTAAGAACTAAATCGCATTCATCTTATAGCCGCAAATATCTTAAAAATCATAAGAATAACCAGAGTTTGCTAAATTTATAAACAGCAAAGGGAAATACAGTGGAACTTCCCTAGAACGTCTGTGTAACGAATTTCCCTGTATAACGAATTTCGTATAAAACATTACACCTTGAATCCAAATTCAATTCCATGTCAAAACACCCTCTAAACGAAGTAAATTCTCTCTATAACGAAATATTCAAAGAACATCACTCTTTGAATGGGTATTGGTAAGAAGGTATATAATGGTGCGGGTTTTCCGAAATTTTTCCGGACGTACGTATAAATCCCAACCATCATTACGGCGGTCAGAGAGATCTTTCTGAAACAGTTTTTGAATTGGTTTCAATCTAACCATTACGCCAGTATAAAAAGTGTGTGTGAAAATGCCCAAAGCAAGTGCTTAAGTTTGAATGATAATCTTAAATTTATCAGCGAAGTCGACCGTGACATTGCCGATTATGGAAACAAATTTTCTGTATTACGAAAATTTCTTCATAACGAATTTTTATTCCGGATTTAGCGTTTTCGTTATAGGGAACTTCCACTATACAGGGTGTTTCATTGGGAAAGGAAATACTTCACAGGTGCATAGGTGGCACCAAGGCGGTTCTAGAGACACCCCGTTTATTGGGTCTCACTGTCTTTGTAGCCGAGATAGAGGGTGTTTTATGAATTTTGCCCGTTTCTTCCTGAGGCCGTACCAGACGAACCACCGGTATATTTTCTTCATATTTTGCAAATATGTTCCTGATTGAGAGCTCAAACATATCATGCAATAATCGCCCAAAAATCGAGGTCCGGGTTAACAAAACATTATGAATCGTTGAATACTCGAAACAACACCCTGTACATCGGAATTTTGAAAATCTGTTTTAATATTCGGAAACACCACAAAAACTAAACTGAGACGTATACTTCAAATTTTCGCGCAGAAAGTTTTACTGCACAAATTTCAAGGTAAATGTGAAGTTTTCAGGAACTTGGATACCCGAAAGTGGTTTGAAGTGACTTTAACAATGAATTATCAACAATATTGAATCCATAATTATTTCAACATTATTCTGTAATTCATTTTCACATTGGTTTTCCTTTTTATAGCCGTATACTTGAAAATCCAGGTCCGGGTTAACGAAAAATTATGAATCGTTTGAATACTCGAAACAACCCCCTTACATCGGAATTTTGAAAATCTGTTTTAAAATTCGAAAATACCACTAAAAACTGAACTGAGACGCAGATAGTTTCAATGTACAAATTTCAACGTAAAAGTGAAGTGTTTAAGAACTTGGATACCTGAAAGTGGTTTGAAGTGACTATTAACAATGAATTATCAAATATTGAAATCCATAATTATTATACGTAATAATGCAACTCACTTCTCAATAAATGAAAACTAATGTGGAAATGAATACAAAGTAATATTGAAATAATTATGGATTCAATATTGTTGATAATTCATTGTTAAAAGTCACTTCAAACCAGTTTCAGGTATCTTAGTTCTTAAAAACCTCACTTTTACGTTGAAAATTTGTGCATTGAAACTATCTGCGCGAAAATTTGAAGTGTACGTCTCAGTTCAGTTTTTAGTGGTATTTTCGAATTTTAAAACAGATTTTCAAAATCCCGATGTACAGGGTGTTGTTTCGAGTATTCAAACGATTCATAGTTTTTCGTTAACCCGGACCTGGATTTTCAAGTATACGGCTACAAAAAGGAAAACCAATGTGAAAATGAATTACAGAGTAATGTTGAAATAATTATGGATTCATATTGTTGATAATTCATTGTTAAAGTCACTTCAAACCATTTTCGGGTATCCAAGTTCCTAAAAACTTCACTTACCTTGAAAATTTGTGCAGTAAAACTTTCTGCGCGAAAGTTTGAAGTAAACGTCCCAGTTTAGTTTTTAGTGGTGTTTTCGCATATTAAAACAGATTTTCAAATTCCGATGTACAGGGTGTTGTTTCGAGTATTCAACGATTCATAATTTTTTGTTAACCCAACCTGGATTTTCGAGGCGGTTATTGCATGATATGTTTGGGCTCTCAATTAGGACCATATTTGCAAATATGAAGAAAATATACCAGGTGGTTCGTCTGGTACGACCTCAGGAAGAACGGGCAAAATTCATAAAACACTCTGTATCTCGGCTACGAAGACAGTGAGACCCAATAAATGGGGTATCTCTAGAACCGTCTTGGTGCCACCTATGCACCTGTGAAGTATTTCCCTTCCCCAATGAAACACCCTGTATATACGTTAGGATATTTTCCTCATTTTCGTGACAGGACCTATCTATATTCATCATTGATCTAAGATTGGCATTAACAGACAGGTTTACCAAACAATCTGTCAGATTACATGTACTCCTTGTCAAAGTAATCTCCAAAACAAATCGACAAACAAAATTTTGCGCCCCAAAAACCACTCTCCGTTCTAGGAATCAATTTCCGTTCAAATTCTCTTCCTTCCTTTCTACACCATTTCGACATTCGCAAAAATGAAAATAAAGAACTCCCCCCGTATGATTTACTGCCCAACTCCAATAAACTACGTACCGCACTGTCCCAGCTCCATTGTCACCCAAAAAATGATGTCGCCCATTCACAGCGTCACTCTGCGCGCCATATTTCACTAAGGACCGAACCCTGTCCCTGAAGTTGTTCAAAAACGCCGAAACGTCCGAAACCATTGGTCGCAAACCTACGAATTTTAGCGGAACGGAGGCGGCTTTGGCGCTATCGCCCATATATTGGATCGCTACAGAAACCATTGTGTCGATTTCAAGGTTGTTTATGAACGCCCTGTGAAGCTGTCAACGGCTGACGTAGGTTGTTGACGCGATGATGTCAATATTTAACGTTGCTGATGGTGGTTTGGACAAATGGATGTTGACGTGTGCAAGATTCATTAGGGATTTAGGTTTTGGAACGTTGGCTACTGTTGAAAACGATTTGTTTTGGTGTATGTCAATTATTGGGCAAATAAGGGTGTAGAGGTTTGATTAATGATTCTGTGAGGATTTGGATGATGGGAAGTTAGGGATTTTCATTCTGATCGCTTCTTTGAAACATTGTGTTACAGGGTTTTCCAATAAGAGGTGTTATTTTGGTACTCAAAGAAAAATGCCATCTCTCATATAAATGATCGGATGTTTATTTCATTATAAAGAAAAAAAAACTATGCCGTAAATAGTGGAAAATAATATCAGGTAAATGATAACCAAGACCACGCATACAGGACCATCGACCATATCATTTCAATGAAATTTTCCATAACCAAATCGCAAAGTGGCTGCCCTATGTCCTCGATAGCCTCACGAATTCCATCTTTGAGGTCTTGAATCGACGCTGGGCTATTGGCGTAGACCTTCTCTTTCACGTGGCCCCAAAGGAAGAAGTCGCAAGGTGTTAAATCACAAGATCTCGGTGGCCAATTGTGATCACCTCTTCGAGAGAAAGCACGGTCCGAAAACTTTTCCCGCAAAAGATCAATGGTTTCGTTGCTTGTGTGGCACGTAGCGCCGTCTTGTTGAATGTAAACGTTGTCCAGATCAATACTATCCAATTTCGGAATGCCTTATTCCGAAGAATGGCGAGGAATGGACAAACCTGGGTTTTCTTCAACACTTTCGGCTACTGCTCCAATATTCTCGGCTGTTCTTGAGCGACGTGCACGGGTTTTATACTTCACATCACTAACTTGTCCCAACAGCTCGAATTTTTCCACCAATTTCTTTATTGCGATCCGACAAAGTGCTTCACGACGACCCAAAAATGTTCGAGTTTCACGAACCGTCCCTGCCAAATTTTCACCATTTTTATAGTGAATTTTAATAATTTAATGCGTTCTTGAAGCGTGTATCGTTCCATTGTCATCAATGGCTTAGTTTTTAGTCTTGTCAAATGTCAAAAAATGACAGCTTCAAACGTGACATCTACCGAAATAGCGGGCTATTCAAAATAACACCTCTTATTGGAAAACCCTTTATTGTTTCATGTTATTTTATACAGGATTCTAAAAAACCAAGTATTAATGTGTTGGAAACTTATTATAGACCTGAAAATAATTTTGAAATTTCATATGAATAGGTCGTTCTGGATATACAGGGTGTGTCTGAATAACACCGAAAAAATTAAAGGAGTGATTCCTCACATCCTCATATGGACGGACGGTCCCACAGAATTGAATTTGTCATAAGTGAGTCCAATCTCATCGTTTGTGACTTTTTTCGGCTAAAAATTCAAAAATTGCAGACATTTTGGCTGAACGATATAGCACTCGTTTGAGTAGAAAGATCGCTGAATAAATCAGGGTAACGATTCCAAGGGACAAGAAATGGAATGCGAATTCTATGATTCCTGTCAAATCTGTAATAATTTATATCGTGTCGCGGGATTGCGTTCGAAAATGCCACTGAACATTTGCTTAAATGGATCTGTGGACAATAAAGCGTGTCATAGAGAATGATGCCAATTGGCACCCCGACCCTCTGAATCATATTTTCGAAGAGATGGACCGCAAATGTGTCCTTGGGGACAGCTTACCGCTCCGATTCGGTATTGTCAGTTTATTCCGACAACTTTATTAAAATGTTTATTCAAGGAGGGTTGGAATTCTACTATCACAATAAGAGATTAATGTCTGTGCAAGTAGAACAATTATGAGTTAATCAGTCGACATGTTTCTATGTTGTATCTATGAAATGACATCAATGTTTAATAGCACAGACTAACATTCTATGGTATAATGATTGACCACCATAGACACAGAAAAGAAGTCTATGTTGACCACCGTGTTTTAGACCATATAAATTACTGAACCTGGGACTTAAACTAGATAAAAGATTATTAGATATAAAAATATTTTTGAAGAAATTAGGTCAAGTGCTATCAATATACCTATGTATCTACTATTGAGATTTTTATGTACGAACTACAGTGGAACTTCCCTATAACGATAGCGCTAAATCCGCAAAAAAATTCGTTATAAGGAAATTTCGTTATACAAAAAATTGGTTTCTATAGTCGGCAATGTCGCGGTCGACTTCACTGATAAATTTAAGTTTATCGTTCGAACTTAAGCACTTCCTTTTAGACATTTTCGCACAACTTTCACATTATCGTAATGGTTAGATTGAAATCAAACAGCCAGGGGTGTATGTAAAAGATCTCTCTGCCCGACGTAAAGATTTAGTTTAAAGTCAGGATTTATTACGTACGTCCGGAAAAATTTCGGAAAAAAACCACCCTTACATCTTCTTACTAATACGCATTAAAAGATTGATGTTCTTTGAATATTTCGTTATAGAGAGAATTTACTTCGGTTTAGAGGGTGTCTTTAACATGGAATTTGGATTCAAGGTGCAATGTCTTGTACGAAATTCGTTATACAGACGTTCGTTATAGGACAGTTCCACTGTATTTCAAGATTGGAAAGTTATTGATATAAAAGATATAGTCCGTTCACGAAAGGTTGAGCACATAGTAGGCGTTTCTTTATTTATCTGAAGTTGGCAGTATTTACTGTCATAAAGTGAAATAAAGTCAACGTTGCCGAATGTACTCAGCCTAGTCCGACGAGCTTGCGAGTTATCAGAGAACTCTATGCACTATTGACAACAATGCATATCAATCGACAAGATAATAAAGAACATAACCTAAAATCTTAATATACACAGTGGAATATGCCAAATTTCCATGGCCAACCGACGGCTCAACCTTTTGTGAACGGAGTATACTTTAAAAACCTTCGCAAATGGCATTGGACCAATTGGTAAATTGTAACGACGAAGAAAATGTGAAGCCTTCAAAGTAAACTGCGTCATACAATTCAAGAAAAAACAACCGATAGGTTCCCAAAAATTATCGCGATAAAAAACTGAAATCCGTGAGATCGAAAATTTCGTCTAAAGGTTGGTAGCCATCTCGAGATTCACGACTGATTGTTGAAATGAAATTATAAGTATACTCCGTTCACGAAAGGTTGAGCCGTCGGTTGGCCATGGAAATTTGGCATATTCCACTGTGTATATTAAAATTTTAGGTTATGTTCTTTATTTTCTTGTCAGATTGATACGCAATGTTGTCAATATTGCATAGAGTTCTCTGATAACTCGCAAGCTCGTCGGACGAGGCCGAGTACATTCGGCAACACTGACTTTATTTTTCTTTATGACAGTAAATACTGCCAACTTCAGATAAATAAAGAAACGCCTACTATGTGCTCAACCTTTCGTGAACGGACTATATGTTATAAAAATTTGGGAAAATATCTGAATTGGTGCTTTTAGCGCTCGTTCATTGGTAGATCAATAAGACTTAAGATTCATATTAAATAACGGGTGTTTTTTTTCGAGATATAGAACTTCAAGTTGGCCTTACTGTTCAAGATGGCGACCGATTTAACAGCTGTCAAGGGATTTATTCTCAGTTTGCCCGAAGAACGCTTGCAAATAGTGCAATTTTATTCGAAAATAATGGTTCTGTGCGGAATACGTATCGCGCACTACGTCCATTTTATCGTCGACAAAATCGTCCATCAGAGCAGTTAATTCGATTAACCATGGAACGTTTTCGCAGAAGAAGCTATTGCTACTGTAGCGTAGCATTGAGGAAGACCCGAATGAGTCCATCCACCATCGAGCGCAGAAATTGGATCTGTGTCCATCCACTTTATGGAAGATTTTGCGGAAGGATCTTGGTTTGCGTGCTTACACAATCCAAATCGTGCAAGAATTGAAGCCAACCGATCATCAAGCGAGGCGTAGATTCGTCGAATGGGCCCAAAACGAGATTGCCGTTGTTCCCGATTTTCATAAGCGAATTTTGTTTAGCGATGAAGCGCACTTCTGGTTGAATGGCTACGTCAACACACAAAACTGCCGCATTTGGAGTGAAGCTAATTCTCAAGTGTATGTCGAAACACCGTTACATATAGAAAAACTGACTGTTTGGTGCGCTTTATGGGCTGGTGGAATCATTGGTCCGTACTTCTTCAGACGCAATGATGGCCTAAACGTTACAGTCAATGGTAATCGGTATAGAGCCATGATCACTAACTTATAAGCCACAAACGCTTGACCATTTGGAAGACCACATTCGCTGTGTTATTGCCGATATACGGCCACAAATGTTGGAGAAAGTCATCGAAATTCCAGATTGGACTATAGACGAGCCAGCCCTGGCGGTCATATGCCAGAAATCATATTTAAAATGTAATGCCACAAGATTATCTCTATTTATTTATTAATTTAAAATCTCAACAGAACTGGAATCATATTCTGGGCCATATTTTATGGAACACCCTATACGAATACGATTCTGCTGGATAACGAACCTAACGGCGGAATTCTGGTACGGAACCTACCCTGAAATTTTCAAGAGTCTAGGACAATCCTTTCGGGAGTTATCGTGTTCACGGACGGACGGTCCCACTTGACAACGAGTTCGTCATCCTTTGAAAACCATTTTCAGCTCAGAATTCGAAAATTACAGACATTAGTGCCAAACGATATAGCACTCGTTTAAGTAGAACGAGCGCTCAAAAAATCATGTGATGAGCAATAACAACAATAATTATTGTCTGTAATAAACTCACAGGTATACGTCGGTTAAGCCGTATCGTGAGGACCCACCTTTAAGCCTCACTCTCGATCTTTTCCCGAACACAATGGCGGAACCATGGAGAGGCATTTTACGACTTCTAATCATTTTACAGCCCGGGCGTAAAACAATTAGCATCTGTAATTTCTTGCACTAATGATCAGATGCGTTCGATTTTGAATTCGTCTTCTTCGGATTTTTCACACGTCTGCTTTAGAAATTTTTTCGAAAGCCATTCTTTTAATTGGACAGCGATGGATAGCAGCAGTTTTCGTGAGGTTCTGGCAAAATGCCAAATTCTGTTGGATAACGGTTTGTTATTTTGTTGGTATGTCGTAAACTTGAGGAGTGATTGTTTTCACATGCATTGTTGAGCGAAAGGGGGCAAGAAACCTGAAGTTCATCGATATTTTGAAACTCCTTGAGTTTATTTAACATAGAATTTTGAGATGCATAGAGGTTCCTCAAATTCGGTGGTGAATTCGATTGTTCAATTGAAGACGCCATCTTTAGGGGGGCTGAATAAAAGTTTATATGAAAGATCTACCCTATTTCTTGATAAGGAATCAACCCCCTATTTTTAGCGCACGTTCTGCTTAAAAGAGTTGCCCAAATGTCAGAAATTTCCGAATTTTTAGACGAAACTTGTTATGAAACGATAAGGTCCGACCCCTGATAATCCGTCAATTCTGTCGGTGGGGACGTCTGTCCGTAAACACGATAACTCTCGAAAGGGTTTTCCTAGAGACTTATCAACCAAATCAAATCATACAGGGTGTTCCATAAAATATGGTCATTCAAAATTTTTGTTCATAAATATCTCAGACAAATCGAAACCCATCGAAATGAAATGTTGCGGCCATATCCAAGATGCTCATAATAAGCCTCATGCAAAATTTTGTGGTCATAGTGTAAATAGAATCATATAAATTTCAGTTGGAATATTGAAAAGAAGAAACTTCATCTTTCCATAAAAAAAATGTCCGATTCGAATGAAATTCATTTTATAAATAAAAGATTGATACACTGAATATTCATGCAGAATTTTGTGGCCATAATAATAACATAACCATAGAAAATTCAATTGGAATATTAAAAGAAGAATTTTTATATTTCCATAACAGAATAACCGATTCAAATGAAATTTATTATGTGAATCAAGACTGGTATACTGAATGTTCATGCAAAATTTAAAAAGGATCGCATCATCAAAACCATAGAATTTAACTTTTGTAATTATTAATTTCTTACATATTCAATTTTTTGAATAATTTCCAGAATATAATTCCGATTGTGCTGAGGTTCTGCATTTAAATATTTGGTATCAATCTCAAATTCCATATAAAATTTTGAGGTAATAGTCGTATTGCTCCACCAAAGAACGAGCGCTCAAAAGCTCCTGCTCAGGGCTTTCCTTAAATTTTCTTATATTTGAGTCATGTACGAAATTTTGAGGTAATAACATTATTGACCCATGCACGAACGAACGAGGGCTCTAAAGCACCTGTTCAGGGCTTTTCTCAAATTGTTCAATATTATATACTATATTGAATATTGATGCAATTGAAAATAATTGATCTTTAAGTATAAAAAGTCTTTTAATTATTTACAAAATATACAATCTTAAATCAATTCTAAATATTAGAAAAATCAGTTCTGTTAAGAATATCCATCATGAACGTAAAAAAAGGAAATCAGTCGAATACAAAATTAACATTTCGTAAGACTAAACAATAGTGATTTTAAATTATAAATCATCAAAGGTGTCTTTAGTTCTTAATCATCTCATGCACTCTGACTCTGCTTATTTTCTTAACTTCCTGGATTGCCACATCAATTTCCCTTTCTGAACTATTTTCCATTCTTTTCTCCATCTCGTTAAGGATGAAATCGATGTTCCTTTTTCCAAATATTACGAAGGGAAATCCAAATTTTTCTTTGTAACTAGAAAATTAATGGAAATTATAAATATGCCTTTCTATGGTTTTGATCAGAGAAACTCAATGACAAGAGTCATAAAACTCACCGGTCATTAAGTAGGGTCAGTCTTCTTTTCTCAGATATTGGCAGCATGTCTAGGGATATTCCAAGATTTCTTTTCTTAGGGGTATTTTCCAGCTGCAATCTGCTCAAATTGATCAGTTGCGACACGAAATCTTGGTGAAAACATAAGATGTTTTGTTTTTCTAGAAGAAAAAGAAAGAAATCAAAAATAGCAATTGTCAGATACCAATTATTCAGAGAACCGTATTGTTAATTTGCATCAATAACATTTTCAAGGATTCTACAATCTCTCAAAAGATTTATGTGCTTCTTTTCGAGACCTAAAGGGCTCCATTTTTCATGACGTCAGAACCTGGACTATTGAATGATCACCTAAAATCTGCTGACTCTATATTGATCACTGAGAAATTTTCTATGATCAGCTATTCGGGATTAAACCATAAAAATATACCATATTATATTACATAGTTATATTTCTATGGATTGAACTCTTACGGATATGAATATCTCACTTTTTTATTTCAAATCGTCAAAATACCACAAGCATCTTGGAAATTTTCGATTTCAACTATAATTAATTTAATGCCTCTGATAACCTCCTTGCAAAGCTAATTAAAGGAGAAAGCTAATTGCAGTATAGCATTGTTTATAAATGTGACTTTCAGATCATGGACGTATCACCATTTATTTAAAACGTGCACATGAACAATACAAATGTTTATCAGTATATTGAAGAAGACAGAGCACTGATAACCGTTTAAAATACAGAGAGGTCAGAGATCACTGGAAGTACAGAGACAAAATAAATTGTTTTGCTTAAAATAGAAGGTGGATCATAATGTAATCAAGTGGTCAATGGCCTGGTATCGCTGATGCAAATTTGCACAGAATTAATTCTTCCGATCTTCAATTCATCTGATTTGCGCTCATCGTATTAAACATAGAATAATATATTCTTTCTTTCGATCAATTTTTGAATATCAATATTCTGTGTTTGAAATTGGCATAGAAAAAAGATCACACACATATGAAATTTGCATAGAAATGATGATAATTCATCCACAGATAAAATACTATTGTTCTGTGATTCATATATCCGTGAGATTAGAATTTTGTGAATCGAAGCTTTAACTAGGAACAAGATCAAAAAAATATATACTTAGCTCCAAAATGTTTTTGCTTGATGACTCAAGTTAGAAAGAAATATTTTATGCTGCAGTTAGCGAAAATAACTCTGAAAATCGTGGTTTTATGAAAACCACAGAGTTACGTATGTAAAATAAGATTATCATTATATTGTTCAAACCATAGAGTGTAATGTTTTTTGGAATTTCGTAATGATTACCATTTGTGTTCGTTTTCTTGCACTGAGTAATTCTAAACTGTTTAAAAACTTGAGGGTGAGGATATGGATACAAAAACGAATAGTGCTTATTGTTATTTGGATCATGCTATTTCATTAACAGGAGGAAACTTGGTTGTATCTTATGACATGGAGGTATAGTGAAAGAAGAACAATATTAAATCTTACCATTTATGCTGAGTCCATCCAGGTAACTCACAACGGCCTTGCATATATCCACGGTGGAATTAAAAGGTCTGTACTTCAAAATACCAATAGCAGCTGCGGGACAGTGCTCCACAACATTCCCAAAAATTTTGATGAAGTGCTCGCTTACTAAACTGTTTACTTCTGTGATAGTCAGCGAAATCGAAGCCATACTAGTCTCTTCACACATCAATATACATCACTTTGAAACGTACCAGTTTATATGAATCTGTGGTAAATGAACGCTGCAATATATAAACTCTATGCCGATAACTCTGTGACCCTATCACCTAGATGTGTGGTGATTTATTTGTTTTCAAACTATCAATTGGAATGATCGCGAGTTGTTATGTCTTTTTAAAAAGGACTTGGAAATGCAGAATCTTATGCGGATTTCTTCCATTTATTGTTATTATGTACTCTAATTGCCTGGGATGATCATTACATTGCACATCGGTGCATAGAGCGAGATTTTACGTAAGCACAATATTGTGTATCATGTTTATTTCTGTGTCAAACAGATTTTCGGGACGTAAATATGAAAAGATCAGACAGGGTCATAGACAGATCATTCATAATATGCTCGAGTCTAGTCTATGGGCCAGATGCCAGTTTATGACGAACTTGAACATCAGGGGCGTAGAAAATCCCAGAGAAACCAAAGAAGGAAAAACTCCCGAATCGTGTAAACATAACGGTCGAAATTCACTGAAGCTGTCCGTTCCTTCGAAAAAATATGGGTAAATTATCCCAACCCAACACGCGATAGTGCATCACATGAAACAGTGACTATGTTGTGAATGAAGGAGCCGCTCATGAAGTTCTCTGGGGTTTCCAGCACTCCAGCACATCCGTTCGGATATCTCCAACATACCCAACGAAATGCTGGACAAAGTTTTCCGACATTTCCAAAATCGGTTAACGCAATGCATCGACAATAAAGGACACCATTTGCTAGATGCCATCTTTAAACTGCCTGAACATAAACTTAAATGTTGTAGGAACTTGATGGAAAAGTTATTAAACCGATATTTGCTAGTTTTGTTTTATTGAATTTATAAATAAGCAAGTTCCTCTACCTCACCCTGTATTATTCTATAAAAATATCTCTTAAAATGGTACGAAAATGTTTCTACCGATTATAGACATAGAAAACAGTGGAACTTCCCTATAACGAACATTGCTCCTTGAATCCAAATTCCATGTCAAAAACACCCTCTACAACGAAGTAAATTCACTCTATAACGAAATATTCAAAGAACATTAGGTTTGAATGGGTATTGGTAAAAAGGTACAAGGGTGGGTTTTTCCGAAATTTTTCCGGACGTACGTAATAAGTCTCGACCTTAAACTAAATCATTACGACGGGCAAAGAGATCCTTCTGAAACTGTTTTAAATACACCCCTGACTGTTTGGTTTCAATCTAACCATTACGCTAGTGTGAAAATGTCTAAAAGGAAGTGCTTTAGTTTGAATGATAAACTTAAATTTATCAGTGAAGTCGACCGCGACATTGCCGACTATAGAAACAAATTTTCTGTATAACGAAATTTCTTTATAACGAATTTTTTTGCGGATTTAGCGCTTTCGTTATAGGGAAGTTCCACTGTATTTTCAATACCTAGCAGAAACGTTCTAGCAATATTTTTGAAACATAGATAAATTGAAAATAGATGTCACCATCTATAGGATAATACTCGATAGAGTCTTACAAGTGGTCTTAAATGTAGAAGTTTTTCAATAGGATGTTGTCTCTGAGGGATATGGGACACTGACGAGGCCTAATAAGGCCGAACCGGTCTGTCTCTTCCCTCATTGACAACATCTTGAATAAATCATCCCAGTCCGCATGAAGAAGGTTCTGTGAGCCTATAAATTGAAGATTGTATTCATTTCGATGATTACTATTTTCAATTTATCTATGTTTCAAAAATTTGTTAGGTTAGCCTCCTTAAAGGCAAAGAATTTTTGTTTGTCATTTTTTCTTTATCTTAAAAGTTCTAGCAATACTCTTACTTTTATAATGAACTTTGTAAAACGAAATGAAAATGAACGCAGGTATAATATACCTAAACAATGAAAGCAGAGAATAATATCAATTGACTAAAATCAACCAATATTAAACTCATACTTTGTGCGTTGACGGGATTAGTTCCAAAGTATGAGTTTAATATTGGTTGAAAGCTGTTAACGCCATTTTTTGTCTGTCCTAGTGCCCTATCACCATTGTTTAAGGAGAAGATTGTTGGTTACTCCTTAAACAATGCTTATAGTACAGAAATAGGACTTCCCCTACAATTTGGCTTATTCTGTATACATATTTTCATTGATAGCTAGGTACTAGTAGTAAGAACTACCCTGGCGTCCCTAGCAATAACCCAAGTAAATACTTTACCTGTACCATGGCACAAAAAATGAACCATAATAACAGCTCGTTTCATGGTGGTCGTCATTTTTACGAAAGAAATTTGAAATTTGGATCATGCAGGGCAACGAGAATTTCTTCATAATGAGTTTATAACCATGGTATTTCCTATCCGTGTATTGGAAGTACAATTATTTATGGTTTTTGCCCCTGATTTGGTTAACATTGTCAAAAATGTATTGAGATCTTTTCTTTAAAAGATTCTGCATTCAAAAATTGAGATAAACTGACAAAACTTATCGAATTTTTTGCAATTCTTTCAGAATCTTCAATAAGTTTTATCTTTGTATGAAATGATGTATCAAAATGATTATTCATACCTATACATGGTGTCCCGGAAAATGTGGGAAATCTCTCGGATTCAGATAGAACGTAAAAAATGAAGATGACAAGATACCATAATTTTTTTTCCTAGCGGCCCTCCCTACGAAAATACGACCTCCTAAATGACGCCACTGGAAATTCATTTTAGTGGAATAAATTTCAATTACTTAGGTACTGCTTTCATTATTTTTTTTTCGAAAACGGTTCATTTTATCAACACTGATGAACAAGAGTACTTTTTCTTCAGCTTAATGTTCAAGGTATCCAAATTTGTTTTTTTAGCACCTTATCATACAGGGTGTTAAAAATGTAAGCATTAAAATGTACAACCTATAGTCCGCCCCTGGTAAACTGAACAAGCTGAATGAAATTTGAGTGCGGTGATTTAAGAGGTCCTAAATACTATTAATCATATCAAATTTTCATCAAATTATATCGAGTGTTTTGAAACTTATTCCACTGAAATGGATTTCCAGTGGCGTCATTTAGGAGGTCGTATCTTAGTAGGGAGGGCCGCTAGGAAAAAAATTATGGGAACTTGTCATCTTCATTTTTTATGTTCTATCTGAATCCGAGAGATTTCCCACATTTTCCGAGACACCCTGTATTTTCATCTTCTCTTCTTCTGATTTAATGAATTTTTTCACTTTACGTTCTCAGGAAGCCATCTCTGAATTTTTTGACCAAAATATTGGGCCTTTTCGTTACACGTGATATCCGATATCCGTATACATAAATTTGGAAATAGATAATGAACCTTAATCAATCTAATACTGAATAACATCATTTTTTCCATTCTGAGGTCATTCACGCATATTCTTGAAGTCCAATCAACAATTTGATGTAAAATATAAAAAAATTGTAATAAGTATTTAATAAAGCAACAGCTGTCTGTAGTTTTATTTTTCCTATCTCTTTACAAATGATTGTAACTGAGTATAGGAAAGTTATTATGAATAGGGCTTCTTTGACCTAGTTTTTTATCACAAGATGTTAACCTCCTATTAATCTTGAAACACTCTGGGTATCAGTAAATTTACGAAGTATGTAATTTAAGCTGTTATAATAATTGGCATACAATTCTAAACAATTATCAATTGACACTTTATAACCGATGTAATTAAAACTAGGTAAAAACCACTGCTTCTTCGATCTGAACTATTTACAGAGGTGGTATTGCAGATTATATATAAATTATTTATTATCCTGAAAGCTATTGGTTTCGTTTCATTCATTCATGAATTCATCTTTCCTATTCAAATCTTAACCTACCCTGAAAATATCAGGTTTTGAAGTAGTTCCTTCCGGAAGTTATCGTGTTTACTATCGGCCGTAAGCATAAACCATGTACATAGTTGTACAAGTCACAAGGCCGTAACACGTTCCGTTCAAGAGTTATAGCAACCAGAAATTTTTCGGTTTACCACGCACTGAGAAAATATCAATCAATAACTCCAAAACTACTTACAATTCTTGGTAATGGCTCATTGGTTGAATGATTGCAAATAAAATGTGAGAACAGCATTCAAGACCAAACACAAAATCAGGGGAAAACTCGCGCGAAAGTGTTACCTTTCAAAAAAATCAAATTACCAAAGAATGTATTTATGAAATACCCTGTGAATGCGGCATATCCTTCATTGGGGAAAATAAACGCCCCCTCAAGATTAGAATCAGAGAACACTAGAGATTGGCTCAACTTGGAGAAACCGAAAAATTCAAACTAGTCCAACATGCTATGAACGAAGACCACAATATCAGATGGAACGAGGCTTCCATAATATCAAAGGAAGAAAGATGGAATAGGAAGAAATTAAGGAAGCTGCCTTAATGACTATAACTGCCAACCCGATCAGTGCGCCCTCCATTGAAATAAAGGATGTTTGGAGACCATTTCTGAATTGAGGAGGACGAATTCGAATCAGGGATGTACCAACCTATAGTCCGTTTACGAAAGGTTGAAACGCAAGCTCGTCAGACGAGGCCGGGTACATTCGGCAACGTTGACTTTATTTTACGTTATGACAGCAAATACTGCCAACTTCAGATAAATAAACAAACGCCTACTATGCGCTCAAACTTTCGTGAACGGACTATAATTTGACTACTACGCATATCATCTTAGTTGAGAAATCATGTCAGTGACCTCTAAAACAGAATTTGTAAAAATTCAATTTTCTGACAGCTAATGTCAGAAGCAGGTCGCATTAATTGCTGAAGTGCGATTTTGCGATTACCCTGAGGACGACCGACGAATGCTTGCCGAAACGTTGGATAGAACAATTAAAGATAATGGAAACCCAAATAATCTTTCAATCCAAAACTACTGAACCGATTTGGTCCTTTCAAGGCATTCGAAACCCGAATAAACTCTCAACATTGCAGAACCTTAACTGTTCGAGAGTTATAGTGTTCACCGTCGGACAGAATTGACCACGGATTCTTCATCAATGAATCCAACCGAGTCGTTTGAGACCACTCCGCACCCAAAACTGGAAAAATACAGACATTTAGGCAAACTGATACTGATATTACGCTGTTTCTCGAAGAACAAGCGCCCAAAAACTGGACCTACCACAATGAAAATTTGAACTTTATCCAATTGCATATTCAGAAACCTCATAAATTATTTCATTTGTTGATCAACATTGTAGTTAACTGCGATTCATTTTTTATTCATAAAAATGCAATCGAATAAACAAGGCCATAGTATTTATTTAATTACCCCGAAATTCAATTATTTTTGAAATTAATGTTTATGGAAAATCATCTAGTGGTATCCTTGATGAACATCGTCTTTCACCGAAGGCTGGAAATAACAAAAACAATCGCTATCAGGCTGTTTTGATACTGACAACAGCGAAATTGGCGCCCGTCGCAATAATTGATAAAATTGTTACATATTGGAATAACATTCCCATTTGGCACATCAAAAGAGCTATTTGAGATGATTATCTATTCAAATCCACCCTCCTATGCTCACCATTTCATTTTTAATTAAAGTGGTATGTATAAATTTGAATATTCTGACCCCTTTAGTTTTATATAAAAGCAACTAGTAATACAGCATACCTGTATTGTGTGTTGCCTATCTAGGAGTTTTACCTTAGTGACATCTATCGAAAATATTTCAAAATATAAAGTGCAATAGATACCACAGATAAAGGAATCTACTACTATCTTAACGCTTCAAGTTACAGTTATCTGCAAACTAGTCAGTTTTGAATATTTGTAAAATTTAATATGTTTATATCATTTATAAAAATCATTTCTGAAACTGTATCGATTTTGGAGTACATGAATATAAAAAGCGTCTTGTTGAGTCAATTATTTTTATTGCAGAGACCAGAATAAGTATTCGGAAGACATGTTTTTATTTGACACAAAATTCTATGATATCATCGTTATCTATGGAGAAGTTGGTATGCAAACATTTATGTGAAAATAATTAAGTTTTCAGAGTGAAAATTAGATTGGAATTAGATTAATTCACTTGAAATTTCCACAAATGTCCAAAATGGATCTAGAAAAACTATATGAGAAGTATGATATACTGATAGAAGCTAAAAATAATGTTTCAGAGGTTAGTTTGTTTAAAGTACCCCAAATTTTGAGTTGATTTATAACATCTGCAAATACTTTTCAGCATATTCAAGATTATGCTGATGCTATTGAAGGAGCTCGCGGTGGAGAAAAGGAGAAGAAATTGTCCACTCAAATACTTTCAAAGTTTTTCAAACATTTCCCAAGTTTACAAATCAAAGCATTGAACGCAATTTTAGATCTCTGTGAAGATGACGATAGCATTGTAAGTTATATTAGTTGATTAAGTTACTGAATATTGATGCCTTTTCATGATTTCAGATTAGAATATGTGCCATGAAAGCATTGCCTGTAATGTGCAAGGATTCGCAAGAACACTTGAACAAGATTGTCTATATACTCGCACAACTTTTGCAGCTTGAAGATCAAGAGTATAACATAGCATCAAATTCTCTCAAAATGATATATAAGGATTTTTCACAGCAAGTTATCAAAGCACTGTTCTTATTTATTCAGAATAGTACTGATGTTAATGTTAGAGAGAAATGTTTAACCTTTATACTCAAAACTTTAATCACTACACCTGTGAACGGTAACAAAGACGAAATTGACGATACATTGATTGAAGAATCAAAGAAATTGCTGACTGTAAGCTAATGTGAATTCAACCATGAATGTTTTGAATCTAATTAAGTTTATTTTTTCTAGTATGCCAATCCCGAGGAGTTTGTAATTATTATGCCTTATTTGATATCCTCAAAATATGGTAAAACTTTGTCCGGAACAAACCAACTTATAGACATAATTGCTGAACAGATGGATTTAGATCAAGAATTTGATCCCACAGAACAAGGCAGTATAGAAAAATTAGTGATGTGTACAAAATATGCAATTTCACTGTTTTCAGTAAGTTTTATTTCATTCCTTTGTTTTATAATATACCTTTCACTTGTTATTTTTGTTCACTAATTTGTTGAATTCTGCAATTTTAGCCGAAATGTGAATCCAATAAGTTTCTTATGTATCTCTGCGACCATGTACTACCTCAGTGGACTGCTTTGGGTAAAGTAGAAAATGGTAAAGAGATGTACAGTTGAAAATTTTGCGGTTGTTGGCTGAAACATCTCTTCATTGCGGCAAACTAGATAACCCTTCCTCGCATGTGGTGAATATTTTCAGTTTACTCAAGGTGAGTTAAAAGAAAAAATCATGAATATAAGTGAAATAATTTTTTTTATTTTAGTGTCATATGCCCCCACCACCAGAAACAGACGACACAACTCTACCATCAGTAGACTTCACAGCAGTGGAGTGCCTGCTATTCTCTTTTCACCGTATCGCTCGACAATGTCCCGATTTCTTGACCCACGATCCAGAAGTTCTTAGGGACTTCAGGGCTAGGTTACTTTACTTCTCACGATGTGCACAAGTAAGATTATAATATTGTTACTCATTATCTTTATTATTAGTATTTTAATCTGCAAGTTTTATTTAAATTTGGTTTTCATTTGAAAACTTATTTCTCTTGTGTTTTTTTTTGGTAATATTGTCAAATATTTCTTTACAAGTTACTCATTTGAAGTTTTATATCTTATTTTTGCACTCTTGTTATTTATTTTCGTTGAATAGTCATAACTCAGATTTTTCATCAGTGGCTTTCTACAGTGTGTTTGGTCACGAGTTAGCGATAATTTAAGGCCATCAAATATACCTAATATTATCGACAAAACACCCAAACTTGGAAGCTTAACCCCTTGGTTTTGGAGTAGCCCCCATTTTAAATATACTTTTTTATTTTCGTTGACCCTTCCAAATAATATCGATTTCTTTGGACATAAAGGTCCTACAGATGTGAAAAAAATGTTTTTGGAAAGATGATAGTACCACCTTTCATTGAAGTATTACAGTATAAGAACATTCAACTTGAAAACGCCATAAAAATCTTTAAAAAAGTTCATAGTGAAAATATGTACTGATTTTCTCAGTAAATCCGCAATAGTACAAGAACTAGCATATTAAAGTATAATTTTTTTTCGATTTAACACGCAAGAACACAAGCTACAAAACAACACACATCATTTCTGTAAGTTACATGATTCGAGAGTTATTGCTGTTCGAACCTCAGTACTGTATTTTCGATAATTTTCAATAGTCAAACAAACAAATTAATCATAAAAATTGCTCCAAATGGCCGCCTCTGCTTTGTAGACAGGCAGTAGTCTTCATGACGACCTGTCTTGTGTCTTTTGCTCGCGTAGTGATCATGTTCGAGCAGCAATAACTCTCAAATTATGTAACTTACAGATATGATGTGAGTGTTCTTTGGTAGCTAATATTCTTGTGTGTTAAATCACACATCATTGAAAAAAAAAACATACTTCAATGTGCTAGTTCTTGTACTATTGCAGATTTACTAAGAAAATCAGTACATATTTTACTATGAACATTTTTAAAGAATTTTTTTATGGCGTTTTCAAGTTGAATGTTTATATTGATATAGTTCAATGAAAGGTGGTATTATCATCTATCAAAAAACATTTTTCACATCTGTAGGACCTTTATGTCCAAAGAAATCGATATTATTTGAAAGGGTCAACAAAAATGAAAAAGTACTCCAAAACTAAGGGGGTAAACTTCCAAATTTGGGTGTTTTAGTCGATAAAATTAGGTATATTTGATGCTCTTAAATTATCGCTAAGTCATGACCAAACACACTGTATAAATCTTTCATTTGACTTATTAATCGGATCAATATTATTTCTCAGGGTTGTAAAAAGGTATTAAATCAAACTATCGCTTCTCGTGTGACCATCCAGAGTAAAGATGCAGAGAAAATCAAAATAGCACCTTCTATACTGGAGAACATCAGGGCATTGATCAAGGATCTTTTCTACACTCCACCTGTTTACAAAGTATCTGTCACATTATCGTTCTTGAAAAAAAATGTTACTACTCCAGAGGTAAGATTGAATATTACCACAAACTTTACGAAGTGCAATAATGATTTTTTTTAGCCAACTGTAGTTAAAACTGGCAGCGTCACTACTGTCAAACGTCACATACCAATTACTTTTGATGGAGATTCTGGTAAGGGTAGCAAACAGATGAAGGGTGGTCGCGGTGAAAACAGGATATATCAGCCTCCAAGCGGAAAGTTCAGTAATAACAGCAACTTCCAATCGTATGGTAAGTGAATGATCCACGAAAAAAATGTAGAGTCCATACAAGAATGATTTGCATCGAAGTAGACCTGAACGTCTATGCGCAGCTTTATTTCTGGTTCCAAAAAAGTAACTAAAATTTTCTGTGGTTCTTGTCCTATGACAATATATTTTATATCTATAGTCCATTCACGAAAGGTTGAGCCGTTGGTTGGCCATGGAAATTTGTCATATTCCACTGTGTATATTAAAATGTTAGGTTATGTTCTTTATTTTCTTGTCAGATTGATACGCAATGTTGTCAATGATGCATAGAGTTGTCTGACAACTCGCAAGCTCGTCGGACGAGGCCGGGGTGTCAATTCTCGGGATCACTCGTTCATGAACGTATACGTTCGTGAGCAAATATATCGAACGAAAAGTTCGAAGTAAGTAAATTCTTGAGTATATCGCGAGTATATCGTCAATTACTTGTCCGACGAAAGTTTACATTTATTTCGGATGGATATAATGCTTCAATTTCCAAAAATCTACGCTCAAAAGTCACGAACGTATTACGTTCGTCGAACGAGTGATCCCGAGAATTGACACCCCGGTACATTCAGCAACGTTGACTTTATTTTACGTTATGACAGCAAATACTGCCAACTCCATATCAATAAAGAAACGCCTACTATGTGCTCAACCTTTCGTGAACGGACTATATATATAAAATATAACCTAGAAACGTTTTGGGTTCGTCAAATGTCGTATGAATACGATCAACGGTTAGATTAAACATCAATTTAGGACATTTTTGATAACTAAAGACAATTTTTATTCAGAACTAACTGATGAGTGTTCAAAATTGATCACAATTATATTTGATCGAAACCAAACTGTCAAAATTCGATTATATTTTCTGTCAATGTCATTTCCAATACCAACCTGAATTCGTCAAATAAAATTTTACTGAATAAAGTATTACCAACTTAATTTAATTTTTCAAAGCCGCCTGGAATGACAATATTTCTTAGATGGATTTTCCGATAAGTCTAATGAAATTTTCTTTGTAGATCGTCCTGGTAGGGGCAGGGGGGGCTACCGAGGAAGGGGCAGAGGTCAACCAAATAGGAATTGGAGGAACTGATAAAGGACTTTTACTTGTCGTGTGTAATTCTTAAATTAAACTCAATATTTTTATTTCGTTATGCAAGACAACACAATTTTGTCTTAATTTAGTGTGTATCAAGAGGATTTTTATTGAGTTGTGTTATTTTTTATGTAATAAAATTAACAAACTATTTCTTTTTTCTTCATTTACCTAGCAAAAGATCAAAATCACGAAAAGGCCAATTCAGGCATATCAGTATAGAATTTTCAATCTGATTGATTGTTCTTAGGAAAGCAGATTTTGCAAATTAAAGTTAAATTTCTCAAACAATAAGCTAGCAACAAATAGTTGTGTTTTGTAATAAGCTTAGTGTATCCTTACTCCACCTTAGGCATAGTACTATTTATTGTTGACACAGCTGTGAATAGTCAATATCTGTGACACCAGCTGATAATATTCAAACAAAATTAAAAATATTCAGAAATGTCTGCCAATTTTATTGGAAAATTTTACAAAATTAAGCCAATAATTCCAGCAACATATCTCCATAAAGAAAATGTTTACATTTATTACACCCTGTGTTTCATTTAGAACTCTATTAATAAATAAAATCACATTTCAGATCCTTGAATATGTTCTCTAACTTGAAGATAACCGTAGACACAACCAATGTGTTGAGTTAGAAGATTTCGGCAAAGAATGCCTGTTCACAGTTAAATCAGTTTCTCGATGAGAATATGTTTATATATACATTATAATCTGGAAGTTATCACTGCATATTATCAACAATATTGCACATTATTCTATCTAAAACATTACAAGGATCATCATTTGATTCTTCATTTCCTATATTCTCCTGATTCATTAGTAATTCTGTCTCGATAATAAGCTTACTGTCTATTTCCATAGGTTCCGGCAAGTTTTGAACAGCGTGTTGTAAGATTTCCATAACCTGAAAACATTTATATTACGAGAGCATATACAATCTCCAAAATAAAAATATGCCTAAATATCTCTTTTCTGATAATTTCCTCATATCGTAATCTCACCTTATCTAAATGCCTTTGAAATCTGCTTGCAGTCTCAATTCTCTGTCTTTTTTGGAGCTCCATCATCACTCTCAAAGTTTCTCGTGCTTGATGTGGTCGAAATTCATTCAATAGATGGTGGATGTGTATGAATAATAAACTCAAATCCTCAACTTTTTCAGCCCTTTTAGGCGAATCTGGACAATTCACCAAGAGATCCAGCAGGTCCAAGAAATTGGCCAACAGAGACAAATTCATCTTCTTCAATTCTCTCTTACGATCAAAATGAAGTGGATATAATCTCTTGATTCCCTACAAACAAAATTTTTCATGCTGATGTGTCTGGAATTAATTGAAAGATGTAGTTTACCTGGCTCTCGAGAGGTCTGATAATGCTGTCTTCGGTGTTGAAAGCGTTTCCAAACATGTGGTAGTTGTCCTGGATAGGCGGTGGAGGCCTAGGAGCCCTACCTCTGCGAATCATCTCATCTGTAAATTGGTTCACATATTGCATGGGTGGAAGAGGTAAAGAACACACTTGAATAGCATCTGAAGAAGCCATTTTAATAAAATGAAATATTTATCTGTTGGTGAACTTTATGTTTACTTCGCCTTGCGAATTTTGTTTTGGTAACTGTCAAGCACAGAACATAAATATGTCAAATTGACATCCATTCATAGAAATCGGACATCTGTCATAGCATAGTCATAGATTAGTACTATTTTTGTGATTATTTTCATAGATAAATTATTTTCTCGTGACGGCCTTAGAATCTGGTTATTGGGGCCCTTATTTTTCATTAAAATTCTTTAAATTGAATAAGCGTTTTCTTTGCACTCTCTTCGAACAATAATATACGTTATCGATTGAAATATATTCTGGGACGATTCTGCATTTCTTTATAGATTACAAATGAGAAAATAAAAATACACAATTCTGAAGATTTTTAGAGTTTGTCTGAAAAAGGTGTCTGATATAGCCACCGAAACGTTACAATATCGTTTTAATTTGTTTCATTTTTCAGTTTTACTGTTAGGCAACAATTTTTTTCAAGACAATTTGCTCCTGACAAATAAGTGCAAAGATTTTCGCAGGAGCACTTCACCTTAATCAAACATTTTTCAATTATTTATGTTTCAGAGACTGGGAGTGAAAACCTATAAAGTTTCTAAGAAATAATATACGTTACGTTTCCCAGATTCTATTTTATGTCAAGTAGTAATTCCTCTTTCGAATTAAAAATTTTTTGCGTTCGCATCTTGTGAATGCATAAAGTACAAATGATCTATATAAATAAAATACAACTTGAAATCATTAATTTCAGTAGAAATGTATCATTTAAATATAAAATAACAGTTCATTTGCTACATATTGTAGCAATGTTATTCATTACTCTATAAAATTTCACTTTATTGCTACATGAAAGAAAACCACATTATTCTTTAAAGGTGTTCTGAATTCCAAGGAAAAGAGATAAAAGTTAAAAACTAAGTTTTTTAAATTTTTATTTTTGTTATTATAATACAAAACTATTGTCTGCTGGAACCTCTGCCAAATCCTTGCCTCTGTAAAAATTTTTTTATTACAAACAAAATTAACCAGAATCGTATAAATTCAACTTACGAATTCAATTTCGGTTGAGCCAGCACCAACGTCAGCCTTTTTGTCGGGACCACCGGGTCTTTCCATCCTTCTGTAACCCATTCTGTCATCGGGTCGGGAACCTTCAGATCTCATTGGGTTAGGCCTAGATCTAGCTGTTTCTGTCCTGGTTTGCCTCTTGAGGGTGTTTGGAACAATTTCAGGAGGTAGGTTAAGGAAAGTTCTCAAGAATTCGATACCAGCGTTGGTCAATACCTAAACAAAACAAAGGAACAATAGAAAATAGGTAATTTTAAAATTCTATTATAAATAATTGACTTTATTTATGCTTAGACTGGCATGAAACTCAATTGGTGAATAGGTAACAAGGAAAAAGAAATACCAATGTGAATCAAACAATTTCTAAGATCATAACACCATTGAGAAAAAAATATATTATGACACCACTGCATCAAATTGTATATAGCAGGGAGAAAAATCTGCCTTCACATGTCTAAATTTGATCAAATCATCAAAGATATTCTTGAAAGAGGTACCTTCTATTCAATGGAAGAATTCACGAGTTGGAAATATTAATTTGAAGTCATATATGAATGTTGCTTCATCAACAAATATTTTAATGAGCAGATAATTTGTTCACAAAGGAAGCAATATAATAGAAAATGAACAGAGATAAACTGAATAACCATCCAATAAAGCACAAATAAGGAATATTCAAAGAGTTCATCGAAAATAAGCTAAAAAATTCATGGAGTTCTTGGACATAACCTCACTATACTACACAATTTAATGTTTTCTCTTGTTAAAAAAGTGCTAGGTACCAACTTATGCTGAAGGATTTTCGTTACATACCAGTAATAGTGTCTCCAGGCGAATTGTTCTTTAACATAGCCTTTTGATTTTAAAGATTGCAGAGCTTTGATTACATGCAAGTTTGGAATACTTTCCAAGTCAGGGTGTTTGGGTGCTTGGAAATCTTTTTTAGCGACCATAACACCTTCTCTGAAAAGGTATTCGTATATGGCCCTTTTATCCTTTTTTGGCATCAACATCCTGAAAAACAATTGTTACAATTATTATAACCTACAATAATACTTGACCACGAAGCGGAATCGAAAAAATTTGTTTATGAGGTGAATTTATGTGAATAATCAAACATTTAAGAACTTAGAAAAGAATAAAATATGAATTGATTCATAAGATATTTAGAAATTAAAATTATTTTTGTACGTACTTGATAGTTTTTCACAACTTCAACTAGCGAAAGAGGGAGAAAGATGTTTTCTGTCAACTGTATTTGTTGAATGAAGTTGACATTGACATTCATGTCAATAAGCATAGAAGTTTTTGTTCTTTTTTTAACAAAGTACTGGCTCAACTGAGAGTTGGACAGTTTTATTATTAATAGGAATTTATTCAAATTTTTATGAAATATTTTGAATAGGTGGAATAATAGCGAATTCAAAATTTTCCGTTTTGACCTCATTTTTTCAAATCGAACCGTAATCACAGAATATGGTGAGTAGGCATTTCATTCCTTCATATTCTATGTCTGAGATTTGAATTTCAAATTTCCCGCTTTCTATTGTTAAATTTTAAATTTTGTTTTTCATTATTTTATTCTTGGTTGAGTCTTTTTCAGCATTGGAGATTATTTCGGATGTTTGAAGTTCCAGTTGACAAAAATGTATTATCTAAATTAAGCAATAGAAATGTTAATTATATCTTAATCCATGTAAGTTCATAGGTTTTTATAGTGATAATTAATTATAATCGTTTTTGCGCACTTTTTGCGAATTATTGTTGAAACGCCAAATTTATAATAATATTGGATTAAATGTAATCATTGGTAGAGTGGAGAAAAATAATCTTGTTAGGAGGTAGAGTACAATGAAGGTAGATCTAATAAATAAGGGTGAAAGGTCAGCTAAAATGAATGTGTTTGTTTATCATTATTGGTTGATAAACAATACAACGGATAACAAAATAAGATTTTAATTTATCTATAAAAGATAATTATGCGTTTCAATTTAAAGTTGCTTCATTTCTACGATTCGCTTAAGTGGAAAGGTTAGTCCTAACAATGGATTCCGTACGATATGGGGTACGTTTTTGCAATGTAATGGTATATAAAATGTAAATAAGTTGGACACAAAGGATATTTTTCAGGTGACGAATGTTTGTCCCAAACTGGTACCCTTTTTTAAAACCCTGGCTATATATTTCGTCATATTTCCGTCTTCTGAGAGTCCTTCAGTAGTTGGTGCAATTTTGAAATGTCTTCCTATAATCAGTTTAATGATTTTTGTACTACTACATGGAATGAGCTTGGAGGATAAGTTAGTTTTTTATCAAATTTTACGATTTTATTTTTTGCTATCTATTTGATTTCAGATATAGATATTCTCGAAGGATTTTAACTGGTTTGATTTTCTCCTGTTTAGGGGATGCTCTTTTAGTGTGGCCAAATTATTTTATAGCAGGGATGGTAGCCTTCGCTATCGGACATGTGAATTATATATTGGCTTTCGGTTTTAAGCAATTGAATTTATTTATCGGAGCTGGAGTTTTAGCCATGGTTGTATCAGGTATAATGTACCTTCTTCCAGGAATTCAGGGAATTGTGTTGAGTTTAGGTGTGCCAATTTATGTGTTTCTCTTGGGAGTCATGATGTGGAGGGCTTTAGCACAACTCAACAGCTTCCAGGTAAAGTGACTTCGTAAAGTTAAAAGCTAAATTCAAAACCAGATTTAATCCATATTTAATACATTATGTATTAGATTGTTATTATTATCAAAAACCAACTGTTCAATATTGTAATGATTTTAGGACTTGAAGAATTGGAATAAAGTGTGCTCCAGTTTAGGTGCAACATTATTCGTTCTATCCGATCTGATTTTGGGAATAAACTTGTTTAGATTCAGGATGAAATATGCACAGGTTAGTTGAAATATGAACCAAGGAATCTTTTGATTTTATCTTATATTTTTCAGACTCTGATTATGTCTTCTTATTATACTGCCCAGCTAGGTCTAGCTCTGAGCGTTGTAGATTCTAGTCATTCCTTAGCTGCCAAATGAACAGTTTTTAAAATATCAAAGTACCTATCATCTTAGTTCCTTTTACTGTATAAGTACGCATTTATAGATCTTTTGAAACATATGAAGTTTTAAAATAATTGTATTTTTATCATTTTCTATCTTAATCACAGTCAAGTAAGTTTATTACTTTCAAACATTGAATTAATTCATTGCCTCATTTATATAATGTTCCAGTAGTTTTTTTATAAGTATATTGTACTTACCGAAATGGTACCATTATCAATTTAAGCTCATCCATAGTGTCTTCCACATATTACAAGTAGTTGAAAAACTAGATTCTGAATTTGTATGTGCACTCTCCATACATATTTTAGACTGCACTATATGCATTATTCAAGTGCCAAATATTGTTGAAAATTTATATGTGTAGTGTTATTGTTTCTATTTATAACCTTTACTCAAAAGTGATATTATTTTTATTGTAATAAATGTTTTTATAAGTTCAATTTGTTTTTACATCTGAAATTGTAATAACCCAGTTATATTTAAATTGTTTTCACACATTTTCTTACCAAAATTCAGGATACAATAATTATTTACTCCCTTACTAAAACAAAATTATTGGGAGGTGAATTATTGTAGTAAATACTTGTATATCAGTATTATGTAATCAATCGAATGTATTTATGATCTTCAGATACCACTGTATATCGAAAAAAAATAAAAAATCGATGAATGAATAGATCTGTTGGTGTATCACTTTATTGTATATAAGCCTTCTCAAAATAGTAATAATAAAAAAATGCTACATTCATTTAATTTCTTATTCTCGAAGAACATATTAGAATTTTCAATAAATAACAATATTATAATCACTGTGCAATTTTATGTCTTGATCTCATAAAACTAGATTCAATCCACGTTTTATTACACAAGACCCTTTCAATGTGAATTATCAACTAACTGGACTAGACGGAAGAAAAATATTGATGATTATTTATATGCTAATCTTGATCAATATTAATTGGAATTGGATACGCTTCACCTTTACAGATTCAATTTCAATCTTTTTGACGAGAAAATTTACAAATTTAAAGACCAAAAATAAGTTCTCAAGTGTTAAAGAAACTTGACCAAAAAGTTTGAATCAAACACAATGTATTGAGGACACAATATCAAAGAAATCTGATAAAAAGTTTAATTATTTGAAGTTGGTAAATTGTGAACAGAAAAAGACAATATTTTCAGTTATAAATAAGCATTAACGCTTTCTCAAAAAAAACAGAGAAAACTTATTTGGGGTCAAAACATACATTTCATGTACATAGTCAAGGATACTGTTTAACTTAAAAACATTTGACGAATCAAAACTTACATAGTACGTCAAATGAAAATAATACTTGATAATTTATTTCTATCTTTGGCTGAAAAGTTCTTTCCCTCTATATATTGTTTCAATAATATTCAACCTATAATTGGAAAACTTCATTACTTCTATCATTGTTTAAGGAAAATGCTTCTATATTAGATTCCAACCTATTATTATACAATTTTTTGTGGAAGAACAAGAAAAGCTGACATTTTGTTTGGAATTATCTTGATTGCAATTGAATCGAAAAAAAATAGGTGAAAAAGTTCTCCAATGATACTTTTTGTGCCATGTGAAGAAAAATTAGCTTTTTTTATTTTTGAGAGTTTGAGTTTAAGTTCCCCACAAACAAAATTGTATCTGTGCTACATCAAATGATCTACTTTGGACGTTTTTGAATTCATTCATTATATATTGTTTTATTAAAATGAAATGGAAGTAGCTTCGTTTGAGGTTAAAAACTCATCAGTTCATTTTTCATTGAATTGAACTAAAGAATATTTTTTAACTGTTAAAACTCTTTTGATTGAACGAATTTTTTTCTTTTTGTTATAATCAAATATAAAAACAATTCATAATAAATATTACAATAACTGAAAAATCTCAGAATATAATAACAAATATAATAGGTGAATTATAAAAATATCGATAAATGGAAGATTTTTGTATTGAAAGAGACTTGAGAAAAAAGTGTCACTACTCACTTGTGTAATATTTAATTTGGTAAGATAAAAGTCTTCATCACTCCTTCGCTTTAAAAGTCTTGAGCGATCCATTCAATACAGTAATTTTGAGTACTTTAATCAATACCTAATAAGATTCATACAATAAGAATATAAGATAAAGTATGCTCAAAGTAGTCAGCTCAATTCATTCATTTCTATAATAAATCTTGTTTTATATCGTTTATGAAATGAGGAAATAAGTTTAATACTTAAGGAACAAAAGGCCCTTCGAAGTAATCCACAAGACATACCAAATTCATCATTTCTTCCTGCTAGAATTCTATCACATTTAAACATAACGAAGTAACTTTGCCTTCATTTACTACTTGATAAAACGAATCTTTTTCAAAAATTCGAAAGCGGTATTTAGTGAGTGTAATCACAAGTATTTCCCCTAAAAATACTTCTTCGTATCTTTGGCAGTCGATCTATTCATAACCGTTTTGTTATAACAGATTTTTTTATCGATCTAAAATATTGATGAACACTAGAGATGGTTTTTCACGAAACGTTCATCTGAATCATCATCTTTGTGTCCTTCTATCGGAGTGTTCACATCCTTAACATCGTCTAGTCTGTAATACCTCAATTTGACTTAACCTTACTCACAAAACTCAACCACGAACCTCCTAAAACTGTATAATCCTGTTCAGTTACGAACACACTTTGTCGCATGACTGAGAATGTGATTGGCCAGCGTACATCCAGGGTTTCTGCGACCTGTCGCAGTCACATTGGGGGGAGTTTTCATGTTCCTGTAGGAGGACACCCTTCTCCATCTCGTTCATCTGTTGGAGGCTCGCAGGGATGCTCAGGGTGCTCCTTTGACGACACATGTAAGGTGTCGCACTTGGTGATGGGGTATCTCGTCCCTGGTAAGAGAAATAAAATTAAATGGTGGAAAGTGACAGAGCAGTAGGAAAAAAAAAGGTTTTCCAATAAGAGGTGCTATTTTGATATTTAAAGATGCCATTTGTCAATTTAAATGATCAGATGTTTATTTCCTTATAAAGAAGAAGCTATGCTGTTAATAGTGGAAAATAACATCAGGCAAAGACCACCACGACCACGCTTACAGGACCATATTATCCTTTTAATGAAATTTTCCATAACCAAATCGCAAAGTGGCTGCCCTATGTCCTTGATAGCCTCACGATTCCAAAGGAAGAAGTAGCAAGGTGTTAAATCACAATATCTCGGTGGCCAATTGTGATCACCTGGAATTCCGGATCATTTTCATGCATTTCAACGACCCAATCAGCAGACACGACGTTGTTGATGATCGGCCGGCTTGAGTTCTTGTGTTAACTGAACTTTAGGAGCCTTAAGACCCAAATCTTTATGCAAAATACAGTGTAATGGCGTTTGGGAATGCCTAATTCCAAAGAACGACAAGGAATGGTCAAACCTGGGTTTTCTTCAACACTTTCGGCTACAGCAGCAATATTCTCGGCTGTTCTTGAGCGACGTGCACGGGTTTTATTCTTCACATCACTAACTTGTCCCAACAGCTCGAATTTTTCCAACAATTTCTTTATTGCAGTCCCACAAAGAGCTTCACGATGACGATGTTCGAGTTTTACGAACCGTCTCTACCAATCTTTCACCATTTTTATAGTGAATTTTGAAAATTTCAATGTGTTCTTGAAGCGTGTATCGTTCCATTTTTATTAATGGCGTAGTTTCTACTTGTCAAATGTCAAAACATAACAGCTTCAGACGTGACATCTACCGAAATAGCGAGCTATTCAAAATAACACCTCTTATGGGAAAACCCTTAAGAAGCAGAGGAAGCGTTGGTAATTATTAATATTTCATATTTAATGTATCTACAGTAGATATTTAAATAAACACAAATTCAATAACATATTCACAGAATGAAGATAATGTATTAACATGATGAAAATTCATTTATCGAGGTTGCACAAAACGAAAACACAAACTTCATTGATAATTGTAACATTTTGTTTATTACGTAGGTATTGAAGTCAAAATATCTTATAAATTTTAACCACTTAAAAAGTTATTTGTTAACTGTACATCGCACTATATCAAAACAAGATGTAATTTTTGGGTGATTGTTTATAACAAATGTTATAATGTTGTATGCACAATCGATTATCATTTTAATACATTCAGAGCAAATCTGCAGAAAAACAGACATTGAAACAAAAAAAATTAAAAAGATGAAGGTGGTGCAAATCAAAAAAATGTTTACCCATATCGGTAATAACTTGATTTATTTCAGCATCTTTCTCAGTATCCTGAAGTGACTTGCGAAATTCTTTCTTGAAATAAAATAATGATTAGAAAAGCATAGTAAGAAAGTTGAGGCCATTAAAAACCTATCAAAGTTTGTAATAATGATATTATTCTTTCATTTCAAGCGTTGTCTGCAAGTATTAAATAAAGAAATCAATGAATATATTTACTGCAATAATTTTCTTATATTTTATTCGGGTTGAACATCCTAAAGATATTGTCCGATTCCCAATTGCAAAAAAAAAATTCTTACAAAATGGAAAAAAAAAGTAACAGTAACAATCATATAATAAGCCCGTTCGGCATTGACCTCCGCGAGCAGACGGATTTTTTAGTGACGTGACCACAGATCGTACAGATTCATCTGTAATATCTGCGAATAAAGGAAAGGTACAGAGCATCGCCACAGAACATACTGCTCTGTTCTACTTACATAGATTATGAGATTTCAAAGATCAATATTTTGGGAAATATGCTCATCTTAACGATACTTTCACCCAAGGCGTAGCCAGGGGGGGGGGGTTTGGGGTTCAAACCCCCCCGAAATTATCAGAGTTATTTTTTGAGCGCTCGTTCTACTTAGACGAGTGCTATATCGTTTTGCCAAATGTCTGTAATTTTCGAATTTTGAGCCGAAAATGGTCTCAAACGATAGGGTTCGACTCCCTGATGGAAAATATGAGGTCAAATCAAATTCTGTAGGGCCGGCCGTCCGTCCGTGAGCACAATAACTCTCGAACGGATTGTCCTAGAGACTTGAATTTTCAGGGTGTGTTCAGCTCCCAAATAGCTCGGTTAAGTTCGTTAACCAGAAAAATCGTACAGGGTGTTCCATAAAAAGTGGCCATTCAAAATTTTTGTTCCTCAATATTTCACACAAAACGAGGGCAAACGGAATGAAATTTTGCAGCAACTTGCCAGAAGCTCATAGTGAGCCTCTCGCAAAATTTTGTGGCCATAGTATTAACAGAACCATAGAAAATTCAATTGGAATATTGAAAAGAAGAATTTTTTTATTTCCGTAACCAACTTTCCGATTCAAATAAAATTCATTTTGTAAGTTGAGACTGATATACTGAATGTTCATGCAAAATTTCAAGAGGATAGCATCATCAGAACCATAGAAATTCCAATTGGAATATTAAAGGAGAGACTCTTTATATTTCCATAACAAGATATCCGAATCAAATGAAATTTTTTTTGGAATTGATATTATATATTGAATGTTTGTGCAAAATTTGAAGATCATCGCATCATCCGAACTATAGAAAATTCAATTTGAATATCGAAAAAAAAATTATATTTTCATAACAAGATATCTGAATTGAGTGAAATTTATTCCTGGTATGAAGATTGATATACTGAATGTTCATGCCAAATTCAAGAGGATCGCATCATCAGAACCATAAAATTTAATTATTTTAATTTTCAAGTGTGACCATAGATTGAATTTTTTTAATTGTTTATATATAAAGTATCAATTTCAAGTCATATACAGAATTTGAGATGATAGTCCTATTGCTCCACCAGAGAACGAGCGCTCAGAAGCTCCTGCTCAGGGCTTGCTTCCGTTTTTTTTATTAATACTTGCTACAGAAAGCGACCCTCACAATTCCCGGCACCTACAAGTCAATTGCCAAAATGTCAAAACGAAATTAATTCCTGGCTACGCCCTTGCTTTCACCTTTTTCGTAGCTCTACCGTAAAATCCCAATTAAATAATTAGGTGCAAAGGCACTGAATGCAAAGGAAACGAGGAATCAATATCCCATTCTGGTCGTTCACTACGGCGATAGTTATACCGAAAGATCCTAATTAATTAATTAATTACACAAAAAAGAAAAGAGAAAGCAATATCTCATCCTGCCCATTCATATAACAACTATTGCTATATCGAAAAATTTTAATGAATTAATTAGGTTTTTAATGAATAAATGAAAACAGAAAAATAAAAGTGTTGATAAGTATTAGAATTTTCAATCTATTGGTTGTCGGTTCAGGAAACTCAACATAAAACAAAAAAATATATAAAAAACATGAAACTCTATGGATAAAATCGCTTTAACGTAAGTCGAAATAGACCGAGCGAACAGATCGACATCCGATTGCTCAGATTTTTATGACGAACGCTCCAGATGTGTACTCCCCTCAATCCGGATGTAATAAACGAACGGTTCAGATCGATCCGACCAGTCCGATGTCGATGCCGAACGCCCCTAATATATATAATAATACTTGCCTGCCTGGAAGGTCCGCAGCAAGTGTTTAGAACGCAAGAATTTTCACTGTCAGTTATCCTTGGACAGTGTAAAGCGCAGTCTTCGGTATCTTGTTGGTCATCCTCCGAATTCGGATATGGTACATCCAAGAACTCAGGTTGAATGGTTGTAGAATGGATGCCTTCGTTATGGAAGAACTCTTTCACCTTCTCCGCTATCTTCATGTACTCGTATAAGTTACGGCAACTGGCAAAGAAAAAAATTGTTAATATCAATCAATATTCTGACTTGTATGATGCTTGTTACAGTAGAAATTGACGTGGTAATGTGAAGAATCGAGATATAATAAAGGAGAGACGCTATGACATACAATTGAGTAAGGAAAAATAGTACCACTGGGCGGGGCTAAGTCGGGGACCAATATGGCGAAAAGTTCAGGGTTGAATTTGTCAAAGAAATGTTGCCACCTAGTGGTGACATCCTATCTTAATGAAAGCAAGCTACTCGTATGAGAAGAAGAAGAATGACATGAGGTCCGTGATGCGGATCACGGATCAACAATATATTTTTAATGGTTGATAAATCTTACAGGAGTAACGTCGTACCTCCTTGTACCAAGTGAAATATAAGTATATGACTGAATTAAGTTGCCAGTTTTTTCTGTTACCAATTTCACCAAAAAATACGACGTGTTGGGTCTCTGGGAATCCTGTTCAAATAAGGTCAATTGAATATCAAATAAACAATTTTTCCTCCGGCACTAATATACACATATAAAAAGATATCAGATTATCAAGACAGACTAGTACTCATCCCCACCTGTGATATGTTTTTCCTCTAATTTTCTACTTATATGTTTCTTTTCTGCTTGGAGAAAGCCTTAAAGTGCACTATACCATTTTATCGTATATAATAAGCAGAAAAAATAACAATTTAACTAGAAACAGGCGCAAGAATCACAATTCCTCCAGAAAATTGACGATTGTCAAATATGACGTTAGGTGGTAGTAATATGGCGCATCTGATACCACGTTTATTTCAATGATGGCAACTCTACATTGTCCTATTTCTATATGTCAATAACATTAAGAAGAGAATCCCATCATGTAGACTTGACTGTCAGTCTGAAGAAAAGGATAGGAGTTAGTATTTGAGGTTAGTTTTCATAAGGTCTTTCGGAAAAAAATCAGTTTTACAACGGATTCATGATCTAGGACCAAGATTTAATGGGTTACATATGTTTTTTTTCTCGAAAACCATTTACTTTACAATTATCAACTTCTTCTTTCAATTGGTAGACCAGGTGAGTGCAAAACCGAGGTCCTAAAAACTTCAATTACAGATATAAATAAAAAAAGATTACACTTACGTGATGTGCGCTGAAGCTATTATTCTATCGCCGGCCAATTGCCAGACGTGAAATTCGTGTACTGCAAGTACGCCATCTACATTAGCTAGCAATCGTCCTTTAATGGCGTCGACCTGTATATGTGTGGGTACCGTCTGGAGAAGAATCAGTGCAGAATCTCTCAGCAATGGCCAGACGGAGTGGAGAATTAAAATAACTAAAACTATACTGAGTGAGGGGTCTATATAGTATTTGTATTCCCAGTCAGTTAACCTGGAAAAGAAGAAAAAAAATTAGATACATTCCCTATGTGTCAGGTTTAGTTAGTTACTAAACTTTAGGAGAACGGGTAAAATTAAAGATTGTAGAGGCCATTTGAGCAAAGCAAGGACATTTGAAAACATTGCTATGATTGCAAGTGGGTAACCTCTTCGTGGTTTCATTTTAGTTGCGTTCGTATTGTGTTTGTGTTTATCTATTTTGTGTGTGCATCTTTTGAAATTCATAATGGTTTTACAAAGCTATTGGATGGTGATGAACTACGAAATAATAAAAAGGCTAATACTGAACCTGAGAAAATGGAAATGTAAGTATTGAAAATCGTATCATGTTTCTCTGTTTCTCAATGATTTTTAATTTCAGTGCTCTCGGATGGATATAGTTTTCTGGGCGAAGAGATATTGATCTCAGCAGCTGTTATAGAATGTGCGGTGAGCATTTTTCTACAGATCAAATAAAAACAAATGAAGAAGCATTATCCTGTTGAAGTCTCCATTGTTTTTCCATTACATCTTCAAATTGTGGTTTATTTTTAATTGTTTTGATAATTTGGTAACTGATATGTAAGAAAATTATTTATTTGTATTCAATTTCATTATTATTTTTTGTGAGTAATGATTTCTTATAAAACTTTAGCCTTACAATATCGGATTTCATCAATATCAATTCATTTTAAACAATGTTGAGATGAAAAAAACATCCTGATCTATAAAACAAAGCTAGTGCTTTTCATGATCAGGATGTTTTTTCTGCGCACGAAGTCTAAATTTAATGTAATACGTAGAAATAATTTAATTCGAATTTGTAAAATTCGTATTGAAAAATTTATCCTTTCAGCGCCATCTATGTGTCAGAATTAATCAACTTACCCAAAAACGTAGTCGGATTTTAGTACTAGAGTTCTAGGGGCGTTTCCTATCTTTCTCTCCCTAATCTTTGAATGTAAGGGAAGTAGATCAAGTATAACTTAAAGCGCTGCAGAGGTTAATTTGAACCATAGATATAGTATCCTTTTTGAAGAGTTTTGTGTTCTGGAGCTGTTCCAATGCTTGTGCTTAACCAATGGCAAGCAATATTTCGAGCTTTTGAGTTACTCAGGAGCACGAAACTCTTCAAAACGAATAGGCTAAGAATGCTATGAGAATGTTGTTATTCTCATCTCTTCGGCCACAGCAAAATAAAGTTATTGAGTAGCATAGCTATCATTATGAATTTTTATCATCACATCACTCACCAGAATACCACAGCCGATATAATCACAATAACGGAGCCCAAAGCGTCCGAAAGCACGTGCAGAAAACCCCTCTCATGTTCATCTGACCGGAGGAGTGAGAGTGTCCGTGAGAGTTCTGCTTCACAGCGGGGGAGGTGGAGGTGGCGGACTTGGATAGGTCTCGTCGTTCTCGTTGTCGTCCGTCACAGCCAGCTGGGTCAATCTGTTTCGACTGTGGGACAGGCGACCGTGGGAATGTCCATGAGAACCCCCATGCTCTGTGGATGGAGAAAAAATGAGTTAGAGCCTCATAAAATGCTATTAGTGGATAGAGGAGAAGAAGTGTTTAAAATTCATACACATATTTGGAAATTCACATCAAAAACATACACAGATGAATAGTCGAGATAATCACATGCTGTAACTGAATGAATTCCGTTGACTTATTGCAATAACCTAGTCTTGTCTCTCTCTTATCGCAGTATGGTAGGAACCTGCAGTACACGTATACAATTACAGTGCAACCTCTATATAACGAACCTCAATATAACGACTTCCTCGATTTAACGAATTTTTCATAATCCCCTTGAATCGTCCATAAGAGTCAATGTAAAACATACCTCTACATTACGAAATTTTTTACGAACCACCTCTTTATAACGAATTTTCAACTACCCAAAAGAGTGTGAATACCTCTACTTAACGAATTTCGTCAACTCAAAACCTCTATATAACGTTTTCACCAATAACCAGGTATGTATGTGATTCAGCCGCGACAGGTTTCGACGCGTATTACGTAAAATACGAAGTTAGTTGATGGAAAGTAATCAGTGTTGCTCCTCACTTTTTTGCAATGGCTCAGAAACGTAATAGGCGTTCCTTATCTGTCGCAGAAAAGCGAAGCATCATTAATTATGTTGACAAAAATCCTTCTACAAAAAAATTAGACATAGCTAATAAGTTCGGGATTCCCGCAAGTTCATTGGCTACAATTTTCAAATCTAAAGATAAGTTTTCCGACGAAATTGGTTTGCCTTCAAACATCAGAAGATTGAAACCGTGGAAAACAAACTACAATTTATTACTTTTTCCAATCAAGATGAATAAAATTAGATTTAGGCTTTTATACCAATTGGTTGATTTTTCACCTCTTTTTATTTTGTTCTGCGAATTTTTGAAAAAAAAAACCAACCTACTCACTTTATTGTTTTGAAAAAAAATATATAAAATAAATGAGTAATTTGACAAAAATGAGTTTTCATTTATATGAGCAAAGTTAGTTCGCTATAACAAGATGAGTACGTGATGTCGAGGTGAATAAAACCTCGGTATAACATATTTTGGACCAACCTCACCTCAATATTACAAACCTCAGCTTTACGAATTACTTGATATAACGAATATTTACTGGTTCCCTTCCGATTTGTTATATCGAGGTTCCACTGTATTTAATTAGTCAGGGTGCCCGTAATACTCGATTCAAGTATTTACTGTTGCCTAACATACTAAAGAATTATGCTACTCCGAACGATAAGAGAGAGACAAGACTAGAATATTGCAATAAGGCAACGGAATTCAGTGTGTTACAGCATGTAATCGTCCGACTATTCATCTGTGCAACTGGACGGAAGAATTCTCTGTCTGATGCATTGTATATCGTATGTTTTCGATGTGAATTTCCAAATCTGTATATAAGCATTGTTTAAGGAATATCCTTATACAATGATATTAGACCTATGTATATTGAGAATGTCATTCAAAATGCCATAAAAATTGAAGTCACAATGACCCGAAGGTATAGTCCGTTCACAAAAGTTTGAGCGCATAGTAGGCGTTTGTTCATTTACCTGAAGTTGGCAGTATTTGCTGTCATAACGTAAAATAAAGTCAACGTTGCCGAATGTACCCGACCTCGTTCGACGAGCTTGCGAGAACTCTATGCAATATTGACGACATTGCGTATCAATCTGACAAGGAAATAAACACATAACCTAAAATTTTAATATACACAGTGAAATATGCCAAATTTCCATGGCCAACCGACGGCTCAAACTTACGTGAACGCTAACTTGGTGAAATGCTTTCCATCTCACTCTAATGCTTGGTTGATTAAAATACATTACTATTCACGCGTAGGGGCATGTCTACGTTACTTCTTTCTCTGAGATTGCCACAGTACGGGCTTAAAATTAAAAAAAAATACAGAAAATCCCCTAGATAGCGCAAGGGATTCTTTGAAATTACAGTGATCATATCACCACAGTGGCGACAAATGGTCACAAAACTTTCAAAAGTCCGCCATGTTTCGTCAAGACGTTTTAGGCGGTATTTTCGAATAACTCTCTATAAAAGTCTTTCGACCTTATCTTAATCTGTAAGCAACAAAACATACATAAACAAACTAAATCTGCAATCTGCGCAACTCAGACGAAACATGGCGGCCAACAATAGAAAATGAGACACGAGTTGTCGCCACTGTGGTAATATAGTCACTGTATCTGAAATGAGTTTTACAAAATGGTCGTACTATTAGGTTCTTTGAAAACAATGTGATGTGTTGTAAATAAAAAAATAAAACTACTCAACCATAATCTCACCATGAAACAAAAGCAACCCAATAAGGTTACGAGCAATCCCAATGCTCCAACGACAACAAGCAACTTCGGATCATGTATAGCCTCCACTTCGATGAACCTCTTGCAAGCCTCTACCGTTATGGAGAAGCATAATGCCACTAAGAATACTGCATTGACTAGAGCTCCCAGTACCTCAGCCCTTGCCCATCCGAAGGTGTTTTTGGACCATTTCTTTGGGGACATCTGAAAACAAGAAAAATGAGATAAGACCAAGAACAGTGTTTCTTCCCTCAAGTATGGTAAAATTTGATTTAAACTTACTTTGACTGAGAGGAAGGCCACTAGAAGCGCCGCTACATCACTGAGCATGTGAAAACTGTCAGCTACTAGAGCCATCGAGTTCGTAATATATCCTACAACTATTTCTACCAGGAAGAAACCCATGGTCATCCATAGCATGGTCAGTAATCGACATTTTTTACCGCCAAGTCTCGACATCTTCGCTGCAACAAAAAGAAATGATGATAAAACAGATATTTTCAGACAACTCAAATTAGATATGTATAGTCCTTTCACGAGAGTTTGAGCGCATAGTAGGCGTTTGTTTATTCATCTGAAGTTGGCATTATTTGCTATCATAACGTAAAATAAAGTCAACGTTGCCGAATGTACCCGGCCTCGTCCGACGAGCTTCCGATTTATCAGAGAACTCTATGCAATATTGACAACATTCCGTATCAATCTGACAAGAAAATAAACCACGTAACCTAAAATTTTAATAGACACAGTGAAATATGCCAAATTTCCATGGCCAACCGACGGCTCAACCTTTCGTGAACGGTTTACATATATATTTTTCTTCTCGATGGTTTGGTGTATTAACAAAGATAACGGCCTGCTCCTTCCACAGATATTGTTTCTATTGATTTTTTTTGAAGACACTTGAAAACGGACTTGTACAACAATGTAAATTTTCAGTTGAGAAGGAAATTCTGGATTTGATCATAAAGTAATAAAAAAATTAAATCAATCAACTATAATTAAAACGAACTCACGAAGTCTGATTTATCGAGACAAGTTATTCAACAAAAGTACAACTACATACCAATTATTTTCTTATAATTTATAGGAAACATTCTGAAACTGCTATGAGCCAAAGGCAGTGAAAACTTCAACGAAAAATTCCGCAAACTGAATACCTATCTATACTGAAAACTCATGCATAACTAAAAACACAAACAGAGATAAAAATTCAATTATATCATGATAATACTTCTTTAAAATGACTGTTATTATTGTTGATTAAGGTAGAACTTATGAGAATTATTCATGAAACCTTCTACAGCAAGTACAGGCTGAATATAACCGAACGCAACATCTATCAACTTTGGTGTAATATTTCAATTAAAAGTTTTTTATTTTTAATTAATACATATTTATTTTAAACCATGAATTATTATTTAAATCGATATATCTATGGTCCTTTCACGAAAGTTTGAGCGCAGAGTAGGCGTTTGTTTATTTATCTGAAGTTGGCAGTATTTCTGTCATAACGTAAAATAAAGTCAACGTTGACGAATGTGCCTGACCTCGTCCGACGAGCTTACGAGTTATCAGAGAACTCTATGCAATATTGGCAACATTGCGTATCAATCTGACAAGAAAATAAAAAACATAACCTAAAATTTCAATATACACAGTTGAATATGCCAAATTTCCATGGCCAATTGACGGCTCAACCTTTCGTGAACGGACTATACAATAAAAGATCCAAAATACACGTAAAAAATCGAACAGACACATGAAATAGTAAAGTCAACGAATTAAAATTAAAAAAGAGACTAAAAAGTAAATTATCGATAGAGGCTATACACATACAGTACCCAGTTACACTCTGAAGAACAAACTAAAATATCATTCTAAGGCAATTCTACTGAGAAGAAAAATAATTCGAAAGAGGAGTTAGGTGAATGCAAAAACGCAAAAGAAGAAGAGATAACCTAATGAAAAAATAATGAACTTATGAATGAATGAGATATACTTCTGAGTTCAATTTATTATTCTCGTTAAGATAAGCTGAAGTGCTGAGAAAAATAATCTTTTAATGGTCTGGAATTGCATGTAGCGAATCGAGAAGAAATGAAACCAATAGTTCTCGGAATTTTTAAAATTGATTTACCGTTTTGCTGACATTTCGGCCAAACTATGACAGCGCTTTTTCTACTTGAACGAGTGCTATATTGTTTTGCCAAAATGTTTCTAATTTTCTAATTTTGAGCCGAAAATGGTCTCAAACGATAGGGTTAGATTCACGGATCATGAATTCGTGGTCAAATTCAATTCTGTCCGTTGGGCCGGCCGTCCGTTACCACAAGAACTTTCGAAGGGATTGTGCTAGAGACTTGAAATTGTCAGGATCAGTTCGAGTCCCAGATGGGTTAAGTTCGTTAACCAGCCAAATCGTACAGGGTGTTACAAAGAAATTAAATTGAATATTGAAAAAAAGAAACTTCATATTTACATAACAGATATCCGATTAGAGAGAAATTTATTTTGAGAATGAAAAACTACTATAACAATTGTTCATGCAAAATTCAAGGGGATCGCAACATCAGAACCATAGAATTTAATTTTTGTAATTATTTATTTTTCACATATTTCTGTTCTTGGAAATTTCTCAGAATATAATTCCGATTGTGCTGAGATTCGGCATTTATATATTTGGTATCAAGCTCAAATCCCACATAAAATTTCGAGGTAATAGTCTCATTGCTCCACCAAAGAATGAGCGCTCAAAGGCTCCTGCTCAGGACTTTTTTCAATTTTTCAAATTAACACTTAATTTTGGTTGTTCCAGTTTGAATAAGTTCAACGCAAAATTATAGCAATTGTGATAAAAAATTCTACTTTGTATTCAAATCAAAATGAGACTGTTTGATCAAGATTCAACATTATTGAATGGGTGCCGGTACATTATGAACCCATGTTTGCCAACGTTAAATATTTGCCGAAAACTTAGACTTGTCCTTGATCGTCCCGAAGAATACAAAAAAATATTTTATCAGCACGTTTTCGGTATTGTTATATTAAATGATAATGAAAGCGAATTTAGTGCGTTTCTTCCTAGAAAGGAAACTGTCCTTTTTTGTCCTAATTTTACTGATAACAAATTGATTATTGCTATTATCTGTATTTTTTCAATCCACAAACCTATAGTCCGTTCACGAAAGTTTGAGCGCATAGTAGGCGTTTGTTTATTTATCTGAAATTGGCAGTATTTGCCGTCATAACATAAATAAAGTCAACGTTGCCGAATGTACCCGGCCTCGTCCGACGAGCTTGCGAGTAATCAGATAACTCTATGCAATATTGACAACATTGCGTATCAATCTGACAAGAAAATAACAAACATAACCTAAAATTTTAATATACACATTGGAATATGCCAAATTTCCATGGCCAAACCGACGGCTCAACCTTTCGTGAACGGATATAGGTTCATTTGTCCTACCCATTAATATCGTGACAAAAGACAAAACCCATAAACTCTTATTTATTACACCATGCCTTTTCATGTCTATATTCGAGCCTTTTTCAGGGCTATTAGTTGGGTAAATTTCCCCCAACTGGGTCGCACTATTACACCATGCCTTTTCAAGAGGTTTCAGGTAGTAATTCCAAAATTGCAAACATTGAAGAAATTGATATTTACTCAAGCTCGTATTTTTTGAAATATTTTCAAATCGAACCTATCCCGAAAAGGAAATTTCAAGTCTCTAAGACAATCCTTTCGAGAGTTATCGTGCTCACGGACAGACGACCCTACGGCCATAATTGAATTTGACCTTCATTCTTCATCAGTGTGTCGAACCTTATCGTTTGAGACCATTTTCGGCTAAAAAACGGAATATCGTTATTACTTTCTGAGCCTTTCATTTCTAAAATGATGTTTTCTGGAAATAACCGAAATGCCCATTGTTTTTGACCTCGGATTATTTGCCAGTGAGCACAAACTGCTTAAACTCAAAACTAACAGACATTTGGACAATACCGTAGCACGCTGTTCGCCTAGGAACAAACGAGTATATTTTAAAGGAAAACAACGGATTCCATTGTAAAAAGGAAGTTATGACATCGACAATGGAAAATTATATTAGCCATGGCTACGGTTACTGCACCACACAATTTTCATGAAAATTTCCATGACCAATTCACACATTTGCTGACGTATGTCCTCGAACACTTCATTAATTGAATGTTCAAGGTCTTGAATCAATTGTGAAGCATCGACAATATTGGCACAGACTTCATCATTCACACCCCAAAGTCTGAAAGTGTTAAGTCGTGAAATCTTGGTGGCCGATTGTGAATTGATAACCTTCTCGGTAAATTACATTGCCGTGAAACTTTTATTGCAGAATTGCTTTTGTTTATCTGCTTGTGTGGCACGTAGCGCTGTCTTGTTGGGAATTAAGGTCCCTTCTTTCATATCAGAATCTTCCGATTCCAACCATAAGAAATAATTAATCATAGCCAAGTATAGCCTAAATCACCGAGCAATCATTCGAGAGTAGAATACTATACCTTATCCACGACTACCGAATATTTTCTTTGTTTTCAAGGTGTTCCATAAAATATGACTAATCAAAATTTTTGTTCGTCAATATCATTTGAAACTTCTCATAAACGTCCGGAAATGCATTGCTTCCAAGATACAGGGTGTTAATATTATATTTAAAAACTGACCGAAAAACGTCATTGAGACTGTATTTAGTATTAATCTAGAGTCGAAATAGTTATTTAATCAACTATGTTATTAAAGACAGCGACTACTGGTCAAGGTGTTAATAGTTCGAGACCATTAGTCGCTTGATTAATAACCGAGTTGATTACAAGATTTTTCCGACGATCTCAACATGAATTGTGTATGAATTCTTGTTTGAAATAATTCTCATTTTGCACAAGACATACATTTGACATTAAAAAATTTCTATGTATTTATGTTCTACTAGTAGTTTCGACATTTCTCGTAGTGCTTCTGAATACTTTGTGTACGGTTACCACGTGGATCGCACATTAAAAATATAGCATAAATTGAGCATTAAAATGGGTCATTAATGTTTAATTTCGCACACGTAAAATCACCTTTTATTCGAGGTCGGCGGAAACAATATTTTGAGATCTCATTGCTCCGCCAATCAACGAGCGATCAAAAACACCTGGGGCCTATTGCACCAAATACTCTGCAACTTTTCACTTTGCACTTTTCACCTTTCAAATGAATAACGTTGCACGAAACGCATTCATAATTGGAAAATGCAATGTGGAAACGCAAGTGCGAAGTGAAAAACACTTCGCAGAAATTGAATCTTGAGAGAAATGATATGCACTATGCAGCATAATTAATTTTCACTTCTCAAATTTGTCCGAATTCAAAGTGCAAAGTGAAAAGTTGCAAAGTATTTTGGTGCAAAAGGCCCCAGCTCAGAACTCCACTTAAATTTTGATATCAAAACGAATCCTTTTATTATAAAACCTTGTAGAAGAGAATCTGTGCAAGCCCGTCATTACAATTCATCTGTACCACCTCTTTTCATTACAGAGTAGTTAAATTTGTACGCAAAGACCTTGAAAACGTCCTAACCAGATAGATTCCATATTCCAGTGGAATTCTTCGTATTGTTGAGAGTGGCATTCAATAATAATTCTCGATACCCTTATCACAACAATAGCCGAGCCATTGTGGGCCGATATCGCTATCTGGGATTCTAACAAAAGGAAATCCACCAGATTAACAAGCTAGGATTAATAATCCACCGGAGATTCAATTGAATACGTCAACTTTTTAGATTTTTTGTATCGATTGGAGTGCTACCCGTCGAAACCGACGATTTTATCGCGAAATGCAACGTTTTCGTGTTGACATAGGTTGTTTCGAAAGTGACACTCGAGATAGGAAAATTCAGGTTTTCGTGGGCTCGTGTGGTCGATATTTGATTTGAATCGTTCTTTTTTCGAAGTACATGGGATTAAATGTGTCCTTGGTGATTAATTAACGTTTAATTCCATGGAATTACGAAATTAGTTTCTCAGAACGAGTTTGGTAATTATTGTGACATAACGGTTGGCTTTGGACTTCTTTTTGCTGCTCGTTAGCTATTCATTTACTAGTTCTATGACTACATCATAGAATTGGATCGAATATTCGAAAGTGAGAATCTGTGTGCTGTCGAAAACTTCTATGGGTGATATAGAATATTATTAGAATATATCATAGAATTATATTATTTCATGGTGACAAATGAATTTTTGTGCAGCTATAAAGGTTGGAGAATATTTAAAAATGAAATAATTTAAAGAATTCCTGTTACTTCCAGATAGAAAGATATAGTCAGTCCAGGAATAATTGACATCGAAGCAGACCCTGACCGTCTAGGTGCAGCTTCATTTCTGATTCCAAAAAAGGAATTGAATTTTCTGTGGTTTTTATCATAGATCTGATATGAGTATAATCATAGAATTGGATCGAATATTCGAGAGTGAGAATCTGTGTGCTGTCGAAAACTTCTATGGGTGATATCGGTGGTCTGGTGATATCATAGAATATTATCAGAATATATCATAGAATTGTGTTATTAATATTATTTCATGGCGACAAAAGAGGTATTTTGTGCAGCTATCAAGGGTTGGAGAATAATTCAAAATGAAATCATTTACATAATTCCTGTTACTTCCAGATAGAAAGATATAGTCCATCCAGGAATAATTGACATCGAAGTAGGCCCTAACCGTCTAGGAGCAGCTTTATTTCTGGTCCCAAAAGAGTAACTAAAATTTTCTGTGGTTTATATCATAGATATGAAGTATACCTAGAAATGTATTGGGTTTCTAATTTCTTCATTGATACTGGTTATTTGGCAGGATTTAAACCGTGTAAATCTTTCTCAGACAATATAATTATACCTACTCACAAACTAATCGTTCCGTGTTCAAAATTATATTATTATGTTCGATGAAAACCAAACAAAACGAATTGTCAGAATTTCTGTCAGTGTTGTTTGCAACACCTGTCAGTGGTTGTTTGCAACACCAACTTGAATTCCTCAAATCAAAAATGACAGTATGGACCAACATTAGATGGGTTTTCATACCAGCCAAGATGTCATTATTCTTATAGTCCGTTCACGAAAGGTTGAGCACATAGTAGGCGTTTCTTTATTTATCTGAAGTTGGCAGTATTTACTGTCAAAAGTGAAATAAAGTCAACGTTGCCGAATGTACTCGGCTTCGTCCGACGAGATTGCGAGTAATCAGAGAACTCTATGCAATACTGACAACATTGCGTATCAATTTGACAAGAAAATAAAGAACATAACCTAAAAATCTAATATACACAGTGGAATATGCCAAATTTCCATGGCCAACCGACGGCTCAACCTTTCGTGAACGGAGTATAGATGGTCTATACTTAATCCGATCCTCTGAAGTTCTTCGATGTCCTCTGTTCACGTGATCTAGAAAGACCATATTTGAATCGTTAATTGTAAACGTTACGAGGCTGGAAAATTTTCAGTATGCGACGAGAAAATCGGACCTTGTTCGAACCAATCTGGTTCTCGCGTTTACCTGATTGATTGTATTTGTGTCAATATTGATTGCCTGATGCATTGTGCAAATTCTGATAATTTATGATCAAGTGCTAGACTGATTTCGAGATCTGATTTTTAATCAATAACGTAATTATAAACGGTTACTTGGGGTTTAGCAACATTTTTTCTGAGTACCAACACATCATAATGAAATAGAACCATGAAAACTGTGCAAATCTGAAATTATAGCACTATTTTGCTCTCTGAGGTATGGAGTATAATGAACTGATCCATCATAGAGTTAAAGTTATAGTTAGTTTGAAAGGGGTTACAGTTCACTGCGACCTCAAGGTCTATTGTTTCTCGAAAAAGGAATTCTTTTCATAGGCCAGCAATGGCAAAGCATTCCGTGAATAAGGTGAATGGGAGTTTCTTCCTCCTCCCCACAGAACCTACACTTGTCAGTGTCAGATAATCCCATCCTCAACAGGTGCTTCCTGAGGCGTCAGTGTCCTGTAAGAAAGCCAGTGAGGAGGTGTAATTGTTTCTTACCAAGATCCAGATATCTTTTGGATCTTGCTGTTCCAAAGTTCCGAAGGAACTCAGTGGAATTAACCATTCCTGGGAGATTCCGCCAGAGTTTTTTCCTTCTCGGCTTTCTCCTTCTCCAGAAACTCCTTATAGATACATTTACCTATACCACAAAAGGGTTCTGAGCAATGAGTGATATTCGTGCGCCCTCTTTGGGCAGTGTATTGGCCTCTTCGTTTCCTTTGATTCCCGAATGGCCGGGAACCCAGATTAAAAAGACCTTATTTTTTTTGCCTACCTCATTAAGTTTGTTCCGGCATTTCCAAATCATCTTTGAGTCGATGACGTAGAAGCTCAGTGCTTTAATAGTAGCTTGACTATCTGAGTGTATGGCTACATTGCACTTATTTCTAGATTTATATCTAGACATCTTTCAATAGCTAAGATTTCCGCATGAAAGACGCTCATACAGGAGCCCAGCGACAGTGCACACTTGGTACTTGGTCCGTATATCCCAGCGCCAGCTCCTGTAGAGGTTTTGGAACCATCTGTATACCATTTGACGGTATCTTCTTTGAGGCACCATAGAGTTAGAAAAACCAGTTACTTTTTTGGTACCAGAAATACCTAGACGTTTAGGTACTCCTTTGATGTCAATTATTCTTGGATGTATTATATCATAGTGAAGCATTCTATAAATAATTCTTTATACAATGTTAATAGTTCTTGCCTATGTTAGAGTCATCTATAGAAAAACTTTCAGATTTTATAAAATAACGAAAGCCTGCCTGTCACGAGCTCATGCTTTGTAATACATAATGAGAAATATATGCTTGAAATTAATGCGCAGCTCAAAGGCGCATCCTGTATATCGGTCAAGATTCCATACAATAAAATAAATTAAAACCAATCTATAGCCAATAATCATAACGAAGTACCTGGTTAGCAATTTCGAAAAGAATGAAAGCAATATATCGGTCATAAAAATTAATTGCGTCATTAGTCATAAAACCAACTTCGAAATACTTCGATTAGAAATTTGCCCACCGATAAGGAAACCCTGAAAATCAAATATGTATTTCAAAAATGGGACAAATGAGTACCAACTTATTGAGGAGATAACAAGAGAACAAGGCAGATTCTATTGCTACTCTATTCAGTTCACTGGCAGATAACTCTGTTGATACTAGTTAGACAAATCACCTAATTACCTTATTTCAATTGAAAACAGAAAGAAAAATAGATAATTCTCAATGCATTATACCATTCCATGCACAGTTGATGGCTAAAAATGTTTGAATGTTGGGATAAAATGATTTTTGACCTCGGATTCTTAATAATGTATCGAAATTCGAGAGTGACTGACATTTGGGCTGTCCCAGAAAACAACTCCGAAAAATTCTTGTGAAACACTGACGTAAAAGTCGGAAGCTTTGAAGCTCTTTTTTCTATTTTATATTCTGAAAAATATAGAGCAAGTTTGAATATTAACCATACTCTAAAATTCGAGAATTTTCAATAATTCTCATAGTATAGTCCATTCACGAACGTTTGAGCGCATAGTAGGCGTTTGTTTATTTATCTGAAGTTGGCAGTATTTGCTTTCATAACGTAAAATGAAGTCAACGTTGCCGAATGTACCTAGCCTCGTCCGACGAACTTGCGACTCATCATAGAACTCTATGCAATATTGACAACATTGCGTATCAATCTGACAAGAAAATAAACTACATAACCTGAAATTTTAATATACACAGTGGAATATGCCAAATTTCCATGGCCAACCGACGGCTCAACCTTTCGTGAACGGACTATACAGAGTGTCCGTGTCCCATAATTAGGCCGACAAACTTCTAGTGGACATTATAGATCGTATTTTAGACAGATTCGACCCAAATCCTATAATGCAAAATTGCTGCTGTTAAGGAGATAGTGCCCTTTGAAGATGACGTCCTGTCCACACTTTTTGCCACATATTCGCAAAACGGAGTCACATACGGTGCTGAAAGTTTACACATTGGCTAATATGAAAAATACGCATCGATTAGATTGAGTGCATTTCTTTCATGTCAAGCACAATCGTATCATTTGGGTGGGGGGCGAAGGGTATTTTTCGTTGAAACTTTTTTAACTTTCATTATTTCGCGAGATTTACATCATATTCATAAACTCTGATGTTTTTCTTGAAAAAAGAAGCTCCTGTATAATAACGCCCAGATCCACCATTTCTGAAAAAAATAGATTTGAATTTTCTCTCTTTTCACTTAGTACTCAATGTTCACTTCTGTTTCGAATTTATTTTCACTTGATAATAGTTAGGTTGAAGATAATATAAATTAATTCTATCAAACAAAGATCATCTTCTCTCGCCAAAAATTTCGATATCAATTATTTGCATTCATGTTTTGCCAATATGTGGCAAAAAGTGTGGACAGGACGTCATCTTCAAAGGACACTAGCTCCTTAACGAAGCAATTTTGTATTATATGATTGGGGTCGAATCTGTCTAAAATATGATTTATAATGTCCACTAGAAGTTTGTCGGTCTAATTACTGGACACCCTGTATGTAAGAACCACCAAATTCAAATTTTCTTTTTCTCAATATAAACCAACGTACAAATACTTTTCCCCAGTATATATAACCTTATTTGCAATTGAAATTGATGAACTTTCAAAGAAATGACTGCATTTTTATTTTTTAGACGAAAAAATTGATTTCGAATCGAAAATATGGCTGATTTTCCTTCAGAACTGCGACATAGCTGAATGTTCGTTCACGTGATTTTATCGATCCTATAGCCGACCGTAAACACAATAACTTCCGTAAGAAATAACTTGGAAACGTTCCAATACATCACTGTCGTTTCGAGGTTCGAAAATTACAGACGTTTTGGCAATACTATAGCTCGCTGTTTCCCTAGCAACAAGCCGTGTAATAAATTTTAAGAAACGAATTTCAACGAATATGCTTGTTTTATTTTCGTGATATCGTTTATTCTTACAAAAAACTGAGCAGGCGACAGCTGGTTGTTTATGGCCACTGCTGAAATTTGATAATCGTATAATTCGTTATGTAGAGCTGCTCTAATCTGTTTTTTTTATTTCTAGAATTTTGAGATGAGGCTATTTTCATCAGCCGAGCGAGTTTGATACGGGAGCTCACAAACTCACGTTTTCAACAAGATAATGCACGAGCTCTCCCATTCAGAATCAACCGAGTCGATATCATGCTTTTGGATGTTTAACCGGGCATGTTTCACCGGGCATGTTTCTGGCCATATAAAATATCAAAGGGCATAACGCATTAATAATTTTTCAACTTTTTCCTAAACTTGAATTTTTCCAACTTTTTAATTCATTACTAACCCGAAATTCAAAATATATGTTTACAAATCGAGGTGTTCAACGTCTATCAGGAAATAAAATGAAAAATCTGTATTTTACGCTTTCTTCCAAGTTTAAATCTAAATTTCTTCGAATAAAAAAGGTAGAAACCACCCTTCATAATAATTTTACACATATTTCTTCCTTCAAACGAATATACTCACCCAAATACCTTTGAACATAAATTCTTCATAAAGAACAAATGAATTGCCCTTCCAGTGCACTCCAGTTTATTTCAAGTACAAGGTATTCTTTTGTGACATCTCTTTATTTAGAATTCATCAAGAATAAATTGGTCAATGTCAGATGCACTATTAAACCTTCAAGATTAGTGCATGAGTTTTTTTTTAATATTACTCTGGGAAGTTGAATGTTGCATAATAAACTAATGATTTTCTCAACTATTGGATATACCCAATTTCTTTCGAAATACTATAATTAAAATTTAATAACCCGTAACTTTGCAAACATATCCCCAAGAAAGGTATATTGTAGCTTCTGAGTTTCACCCAAAAATAAAGAAGTATAATGCTGAATCATTGACAAATTGAATAAAATAATATTTTTTCGAAAAATAAATTTAAAAAATCACATCCTCAATTAAAACACCACGTGGGATACTATAAGAAGAACCAGTAATTCAAAAAATACTCACCTAAAACTAATCGAAGAATTAATCACTAAACAAATTTTTACGTCGATCTGTATAAGATATGGGGAAAAATGATCATTTTTAACTAAACCGAATCAATTCAGATCCGTATATGAATCAGCATTCTGTGCCTTCTTCATTTCCAGTTTCAATTTCGTAGAATTTTCTTAGATCACAAGGGGAATTTCGAGAAAATAACACAGGTAACTCAAGTACTTCACAATTTCGCGTAGTTGCTGTCATTGGCCTCACTAAACTGTCAGAAATAAAAACATGTCAGCTGTATCCAGCTCCACAGGCATAGAAATGAATAATTCATAGATTAACTGATATTTTTTCACATTTATTTGGATTGCTTTATCATTTGAAATTATTCTTATCTAATCTCCAAAAGTGGTATGAAAAGTTTATCCTAACGATTTTACCTGAATTTTTTTTTATGGATTTTGCAGTTTCCTTTTCTAGATAAATGAACTTTTTAAGTGGAATTATAGATGGCGCTCAACCGATTTTTAAGTTTGCAGTTTTCTTTTCTAGACAAATGAGCTTCTTAAGTGGAATTATAGATGGCGCTCATCAGATTCTTAATTTTACAGTTTCCTTTTTATATGGATGAGCTTTCAAAGCAGAAATATAGATGGCGCAATTACAGGTTTCTCACTTAATAGGAGGTTTCTACTAATCAATACAGATTTCTTCTCGTATGAATTGACAGTTCTCAATATTTTTGATAGATGTCAATAAGAACGGAATTTTCCATTTCCTATTTTCCGTCAATGCAATGCAGAACGGTGTTCAACCAAAACATTTACATTTTCGATATTACTCCAAAATACTCAGAATGAAATAGGTTGGTTGAGTTTGTTTACGTTATCGTTTTCAAATTGATTATTGCGTTTTTTTCGTAACGTTGTGGATAATAGTGGTGAGTATTTAGCTAAGTGCCAGTTTTCCTGGGAAATGCTAGTAATATTTACTGTTCCATTGGTTTTTGGATAGCTACGTTTTACATTTTGATCGAAATAAATACTGTCTGGAATTGATTGCATTGAAAATGGTTAGCGTTAGTCATAGCAAGTTAGCTAGAGGTACGATTTTATTCATTGTTTCGCTAGGTTCCTATCTAAATTCAACAGTTGATTTTATATTGGCTTCTGGTTGATAAACAAAGAAACATATATTTTCTTAGAGGACCAGATTGGCAATCAGTTCATTCGCGAAATTGCGCAAAAATATACATATTTGTATAGTATTCGTGAAATCTCAGATGCGAAATGCATGTACACAATAAATCACTTTGTTTTTCCTGAATGCTTGAGTCTTGTTAAGGTCATAGGTCATTGGACCCCAAAATAACATGGGGTTTGTAACTTTTGATTGATCGAAAATTTGCAACAAGGAAGAAAACACTGATTATCTCGTGATGATTTCATTAGTAAACCCAAAATGACAAAACCAAATCCTTAAAAAGACCATAAATAAGTACCATGAGCATTTATTTTCAGCAATGTAATAATATATGGTTTTGTTTATGTGCATATTAAGGATAGTGTTAAATATACAGGGTGTTACATAATACTATGTGACCTTGAGGGGGTGAATATACATGTAATTTTAAGAAAAAAAGATTTTTTTTAAACATGGGTCTTCAAAAGCTTCTTTGCGGAGCTACAGGGTGTTGAAATTTCCAAACAAAATTGTTTTTTCTTCATAATTCCTGCAGTTTTGAGATATTCACTCCATATTTGAAATGCGAGCTATTTTCAACAGTCTTCATCACTACACATCCCGATCTTAACTAAAATCTACAGGGTGTTTTCTTTTCTGGAGCCATGTCTTCATTTATCCTCTCGAACTTTGTTGAGGTACGCCACTGATCAGCGTAAATTAAATTTTTTTTTCTACAAACGTCAAAAAATGACAATGTTCGCGCATTGGCAAAATATGCGAAGTGACCCTTTTTTTCATTTCCTTTGTTACTATGACACCGTGCGCGAAGTAGTGTGCGAAATACTTACTTCGCACACTGCATGTAAACTATATGGGATTTTTATATTTTAACTTGGTAAATTTCTTGAAATCCACGTTTTCTTTAACATTGAGTGTTGCTTTCAACATATTGCAATATATTGCCCATAGTTATAATACCTAATTACTTGATTGGAAATACAGTTCAACCAGTTCAATATTTTTTTTCATATTAAGCTAAGCGTTTGTAGAAAAATTTTTGTTTGCATCTCATGCGCGAAATACTTTGGTGATCTCGACTATTTTTTTCAACTCGGCTGCGCCTCGTTAAAAAATCATTTCTCGATCACCAAAGTAGCATTTCGCGCACTAGATACAAAAATAACTATATATCTTCGTTCAATTTGAAATTTTTTGACTCCTGTAATTTTTTCGTATCTTTAGCCGTTGTATGTTATTCACTAAATGAAAAAAATAATAGAAATACTCGATAGGTATGCCCAAAATTTGCTTTTATTTTGATAGCTCGTCATCCGAGACTCAACTTAAGCTTATTCAATATCAAACAACAATCGTTCAATATTTATAACTCGAAAACGGTTAGAGAGACGAAAGAATTAGAGGAGTCGAAAAAGTTTCTAAATTGCATTTTTTTTCGAGAAATTTAATATGAAAAAGCTCAACATATATTACTATAGTCTATCCAAATCCGAGAGGCCAAGCGTAAAACAACTAGAAACGCGATTTGGTCGCTCTTATTGGTCGAAGCTTCAGGAACGCCACTTTCGACCAATAAGAGCGACCAAATCGCGTTTCTAGTTTGTTTACGCTTGGCCTCTCGGATTTGGATAGACTATAATTCGCATCCAATACGCGTAATAGTACATATTAAAAGGAAAATTGAATAAATTCATATTAAAATTAATTGATTATGTAGGTATAAGTTCACCAGAAATATAATTGAAAATAAGCCAAGATTTTACATTTAGATGTCAGTGAATAAGTTTGCAATAAACTAAATCAATTTGTATTGTGAACAACATCGTTCACATAAAAATGTTTTGCACTCTTGTTGATAAATTCAAATTTTGTTTAGTTATGAATTCAACTTACCGTTTCGAATAATAAACCTACCTTGAAATAGTTGAAATATTCATATTTTCAATTGCTCCAGCCTGGCCTCTCAACCGATCGCAAGCACTATAACTTCCAGATGGAAAAAATTCAAATCTTGACAATTTCAGGAATGGTAGAATGATACTAACAATATTATCAAGTACGCAAAAGCTACGGAGTCCTCGCCAGGGTCATTTTTTACTCATGAAAACGTACAACCAAGAATATTAATTCGTATTAATTTAATTCTGCGTTCTCTAATCAACTAACAGATTGAATAATCTGCTATGAGCGTCATGCGACCAATGTACCGCTACTGATATCTCTACCACTACAGATACTCCTTCCTTTATAGCACTTAATAGTTCAACTATTACTAGCAAAACAACAATAAACTCAACGCGAAACAACTTCTAGTTCGTTCGAGCTTCTATTACTTTCGAAAATTGTCTATTTACAGCTTTTACCGAAACTATACGAAGTTTTTCATTTACCTGGATAGGCGAAAACCAAGGACAGAAAGTTTTAACTGCTATATGTTTATGAATATCTCTTTTTTCGCACATTGAACCGGTATCTATTTGTGAAAGTGTCTGTTAATAGGAACGATATTCAGTGTACGATTGCAAGTTAACAGTTTTTGTTTTTATCGAAATGACTAGAAGAGGTTTTAAGAGAAGAAAGAAGGAGCAGGGTGTGTATATGAAATACAATTATGATACTATATTGATTTCGAATGAAAAATTGAAACAGCATCATGTAGATCTTCTTCAACTTTCTCTTTGTTATGTACATACTTAATGTATTTCATTCTTTAATCTTTAGATATCAAAAAAGGTTTGAATACTTTTTCTGCACCGATTTTCTTGACTCATCAACTGAGTGAATATCTTTCTCTTTCATAAGTTCCTTCGAAGATTTGTATTATTACTGCTAGGTTATACGATTGCTTCAATAGCTATTTAAATTTTTCTGGTAATTTTAGGCTTCTGTTTTCGTGCTTAAATAAGCTCAATGATGCTCGCATAAACAAGAATCAGAAGAAGCTTAAATATCTCTTTTAAGTTCGTTGACATTCAAAATTACACAGAGATATGCTCACAGAAAATTCAAATTTCCATTTTTTTTCAAATTTCTGAGGGATACTACTGATGGGAATAAATGTTATCTGAGAATCTATTGATTCAAGTAGGGTATTTCTCAGATTGAAACTGTTGCTCTATAATTTTCTTCCATATAACGCTTATAAGAAAGCCACATACATTTTAAGTAATTATTGGATACATTCAGCAAAAAATACGTACAAAACTGTGAAAATAATTTTGTGTTGTATATTAGCTACAAATCTGTATTCATATCTATAACATTTTATTCTTTCGTGCCTTGTATTAAACACCCTGAAGATAACTACGCTGCAAATTCCTAGAACCCGTGTAAACTCAAAGCAACTCATTTTCAATCCATTTTGTCATCTGTCATACTTCTCGTTTTTCAGGGTCCAAAATGTCAGACAACTTCGAGGACGATTCTTCGTCTACCAGTGCGGAATCTACGCCCACCAGGCGTACCAACGGCACTAGAAATGCTGTTACAACCGCCCAGAGTAACCCATCCTTGTTGTCCCTGCTTCGAAGCGTGCTACTCGTAGTCAGTACGGCACTGGTTTGTTTCGCAGCTGCGAGAAATTCGATCACATGGTGAGTACGGACGGTGAATAAGCGGGGTTCCACAGGGGTCTCTCCTTGGGTCCAAGCATTTCATTTATACTACAGTTATAGCTCTTATTGGAATCAACCATAATTATCATAAAGGACATATTCTTTTTCAAATTTCTTTTGTCGATTGGATGAACTCACAAGAATATCCGAAGCGATCTGAAGGGTTTTCCAATAAGATGTGTTATTTTGATATTCAAAGAAAAATGCCATTTTTCAATATAAATAATCGAATGTTTATTTTATTATAAAGAAGAAGCTATGCCGTTAATAGTGGAAAATAACATCAGGCAAATGACCACTACGACCACGCTTACAGGACCATTATCCTTTTAATGAAATTTTCCATAACCAAATCGCAAAGTGGCTGCCCTATGTACTCGATAGCCTCACGAATTCCATCTTTGAGGTTTTGAATCGACGCTGGGCTATTGGTGTAGACCTTCTCTTTCGTGTGGCCCCAAAGGAAGAAGTGGCAAGGTGTTAAAACACAAGATTTCGGTGGCCCATTGTGATCACCTCTTCGAGAGAAAACACGGTCATGCATTTCAACGACCCAATTAGCAAAGACACGACGTTGTTGATGATCAGTCGGCTTGATTTCTTGTGTTAACTGAACTTTATAAGCCTTAAGACCCAAATCTTTATGCAAAATACGGTGTAATGCTCAGAGTAAGAAGTAAGTTACTTCTTACTTTGAGGTGTAATGACGTTTGTGGAATGCTTGATTTCAAAGAACGACGAGGAATGGACAAACCTGGGTTTTCTTCATCACTTTCGGCTACAGCAGCAATATTCTCGGCTGTTCTTGAGCGAAGTCGGGTTTTATTCTTCATATCACCAACTTGTCCCAACAGCTCGAATTTTTCCAACAATTTTATTGCGGTCCGACAAGGTGCATCACGACAACCCAAAAATGTTCATGTTTTACGAACCGTCTCTGCCAAATTTTCACCATTTTATAGTGAATTTTAATAATTCCAATGCGTTCTTTAAGCGTCTATCGTTCCATTTTTATTAATGGCGTAGTTTCTACTTGTCAAATGTCAAAAAATGACAGCTTCAAACGTGACATCTACCGAAATAGCGGGCTATTCAAAATAACACCTCTTATTGGAAAACCCTTCATTTGTGCGGTTATGGATCACTGTATATAGTGTATATATCATTTTAAAATCCTAGAGCGTTTATTGTCCAATTCCTTTTTGTATGCAAATATTTTATTGTCATTAACCACATGCTCTCGAATGACTTCCACTTATTATTTTAACAATATTCAAATAAAAAAGGACAATTATCTGAATGGGGAAATCAAACTGCTCCTGAACACCGCAGTATTTCATAATATTTTCCTCACTGATTAGTGTACTACCTCTGTACGCTTAATCATTAGAATTAAAACGAGTGCTTTAAGTACTCAAGCTTGATTTCCATGACATTGATCAAAATACTTACCTATCATTGATATTATTTATTAATTTCGATTCAGTACGATAAGTTTGTTGTTCTGAAATGGATAATTTAATGTGAGTAGCCTCTTTACGAATAAACAAAGAGCTTTAAAATATTATTGATAAAAAGTTTTCTTAATATTGAATGGTTTCTATCCTAAATTTTCAATTACACTATTTCTGAGAATTAACTTAAAAACAGAGTTATGTCGAGTTTTATCTGCACAGCTATTTCTTTTGTGAAGGATGTCTATCTTGGCAGTATAAGGAAATCAGATTTTCCTTTTCCTCTGATAGTCAGATAGTACTAAAGCCAATGAGGTAAGGGTCGTTTGGAGCTGTTGGAAATCCTTCATTACATTGGCAGAGAACAACAAATGGTTTTGATTTGGATACATGCTCACCAGAACATTGAGAAAAAAAATATTCTTGCAAAAAGAGGAGCTAACACTCCCTCAACTGGACCAGTGCTACCATGTTAAATATCATCTCTGATTTTGGCAGAAGTCAATGAACTAGAAGAAAGGAGCAATCTCTTGATTTTCACCTCAGGTCGACGACAGATTATCAAAGAACATGTTAAAACTGCTTCTAGGAGCTTCTTAGAGACCATTGCATCATGAGAAATCACCTGAACAAGATTTGCTAAATTATGTATATCGGTCTCAGAAACCACCAAGCACATATGTATTATGCCAATTCAATGTATTGATACACACTAAAATGTTTCTAATGGTTATAAGAGCGAAGTCTACTAGAAAAAAGTAAGGGCATAAATGATATCCATTGAGATGTGAGTTCCGCAAGGTATTAGGAGGATTAATTCTGTTAGCTCCTTTAATGGAATCCTGCATACGCTCAATGGGATTAATGTCTGGCTAACTGGCTGGCCACGGTACTCCGTATATTCGCTATATCTAGTGTATTTTTTTCTCTTTCCGTGCGATGAGGCCTAAAATTCACATCCAGTCCCTTGGTTTCTCTAGCTAATGCTCAATCAATACTTTCAGGCACTGTCAAAGGTTCTGGGGAGCTTCTGGTGACTTCTGGCAGGCTCAATGGGACAAATTCCTCGATACCGTTGGTGAAGACCCCTTCACACTGTGGGTTTACGGCACGGCAATATTATCGACCAGCGTGTACTGGATGTTCGGTGGTATTTACACGATACTAGACGTTACTAGCAAACCAGCTGCCTTGCGACGATACAAGATACAACCGGGCACAAACGAGCCTGTGGATCGCAAGAAGTTACTGAAGGTAAAGGGTTTTCCAATGAGAGGTGTTATTTTGATATTCAGAGAAAAATGAAAAATGTCATTTTTTAATATAAATGATCGTATTTTTATTTCATTTTGAAGAAAAAGCTATGCCGTTCATAGTAGAAAATAACATCAGGTAAATGACCACTACGACCACGCTTACAGGACCATATCCTTTCAATGAAAATTTCCATAACCAAATCGCAAGGTGGCTACCCTATGTCCTTGATAGCCTCACGAATTCCATCTTTGAGGTCTTGAATCGACGCTGGGCTATTGGGGTAGACCTTCTCTTTCACGTGGCCCCGAAGGAAGAAGTCACAAGAACTCGGTAGCCAATTGTGATCACCTCTTCGAGAGATAACACGGTCCGGAAACGTTTCCTGCAAAAGATCAATGGTTTCGTTGCTTGTGTGGTACGTGGCGCCGTCTTGTTGAAAGTAAACGTGATCCGTATCAATACTATCCAATTTCGGCCATAAATAGAATGCCAAATTCCAAAGAACGACGAGTTATGGACAAATCTGGGTTTTCTTCAACACTTTCGGCTCTAGCAGCAATATTCTCGGCTGTTCTTGAGCGACGTGCACGGGTTTTATTCTTTACATCACTAAATTGTCCCAACAGTTCGAATTTTTTCACCAATTCCCTCATTGCAGTCCGACAAGGTGCTTCACGACGCGACGACCCAAAAATGTTCGAGTTTTACGAACCGTCTCTGCCAAATTTTCACCATTTTTATAGGGAATTTTAATAATTTCAATGCGTTCTTGAAGCGTGTATCATTCCATTTTTATTAATGGCGTAGTTTCTGCTTGTCAAATGTCGAAAAATGACAGCTTCAAACGTGACATCTACCGAAATAGCAGGCTATTCAAAACACCTCTTATTGGAAAATAATTTAATTAGGAATATGTATACTGATTTTTTATTTGTGGTGGATCAGACTATCTATTCATTCATTTTTGCTCGTTTCAGGTTATTTGGAGTGTTCTATTGAATCAATTCGTCGTTGGACTGCCATGTTCTTTCTTCTTCTACTACATGATGTGGTTGAGAGGTTTGGAGCCTGTGAGAGAATTGCCAACTTTTCACTGGGTGTTATATGAGCTAGCTATACACATTCTGGTGGAAGAAGCTGGCTTTTACTACTCCCATCGGTATGAAAAAGTGTTTATTATGTTAGTCCGATAGAAAAATAGCATATAATAAGGGTGTAGAATGGACCTGAGCCTTTCTGTAGGCTTGGAAAAGGCAAGGTTCAACAATGGGAGTTGAATAACAGTATAACCCTCTGGAGCTAATCTCGTCCTCGTTCAAGAAAAAATGCAAGGGAGTGGTATCAAACAGAGCACCTATGGATGACCATTTCGTCCTTATTAGGACTCATCAGCACGGTATAGCTCTGAACTATACAAGGTATTTCTTGGAACTTGCAGCGAAATGGCATCTTCTTTAAGCTAAAAATATACCGAAGACGCCATCTCTAGTTCCACACGAAAACCTTCTTCCATAGCATGAACCTCGAGTACGAAGTAGCGAGATGTTTACCATTTGTCGCATTGACCGAAGCGTTCTTGCATTTCGCAAATTTTACGTCTTCAGTCCACGACGCGGTGCGCTCAGGGTAACTTCAGTTGACACCGTAGTAAATAATAAGAAGAGGTTTAACGCGTAACAATGCCATGAATATCAAAATAGTGAAAGCAGAGAATAATATTAATCGATTGAAATCAACCTATCAAGTACGAGTTAGATATTGGTTGATTTAAATCGATTAATATCATTCTCTGCTTTCACTATTTTCATATATGTAGCGTTAAACCTCTTCTTATACTTATAAGTTTTCAAATTTCAAACTCCGCATGTAACTACAGTATTCTATAGCGTCTACAGACCTAATCATCATCTCATTTCATAGTCCGAGAGCTGGCACGAATTTTAGGGTAGGTATTTGAGGCAAGCTGAAAACTTGTCAGATGCCTTTCTTATTATATCCCAACTCGGGATTGCAGACCTGGCTGGTGAGTAGCGGGGCTAAATCAACCCCTACATTTTTAATGGCCTGGCAGGTAGAAAGCCCTACCGAAATGATCTGTCTTTTTGGGAATCTTATTTTTTAGTTATAAGTAACACTCCATTAAAATTTCAAGCTGCCAAATAATTTAATCGGGGTTTTAACATTGCCAGACGCGTGCAAAAATATTTTGCAAAAAATTATAAAAAATGTTTTTGAGGCAGCTTGAAATTTTAATGGAGTGTTACTTATAACTAAAAAATAAGATTCCCAAAAAGACAGATCATTTCGGTAGGGCTTTCTACCTGCCAGGCCATTAAAAATGTAGGGGTTGATTTAGCCCCGCTACTCACCAGCCAGATCTGCAATCCCCAGTTTGGATATAATAGGAGAGGTATCTGACAAGTTTTCAGCTTGCCTCAAATACCTACCCAAAAATTCGTGCCAGCTCTCCTACTATCAAGTCAATACACTAAAGTTTTCACACTCCATTTCAGTTAATTATGAAAAGTTAACGCTTTGAATAACTTCATTACAGGTTTCTACACTCGCGTTACCTGTACAAGACAATCCACAAGCAGCATCACGAATGGACAGCCCCGATCGCCGTTACCGCCATCTATTGTCATCCTATCGAGCATATCTTTTCCAATCTGCTGCCTCCTTTCCTTGGGGTGTTGATAATGGGATCACACGTCGCCACAGCTTGGCTCTGGTTCACGCTGGCTCTTCTGTCTACGCTGAACGCCCATTCTGGCTACCATCTGCCGTTCTTCCCTTCGCCTGAAGCCCACGATTTTCATCACTTGAAGTAAGTATGGTTAGTGACCATTAAAGGCTGACGCTCACTTGGACGAGACGAAGCGAAGAGTTGTTTTCCGCAGGCACGATTTGCACTGAATCAAATGGGTAGACGCTCCATTGGGAGGCGCGAAGCGAAGATCAGAATCGTTCGATTCAGTTCAAATCGTGCCTGCGCGTCGCTTCGTTTCGTCTCGTCTCGTCCAAGTGAGCGTCAACCTTAAGGGTATTTGTTTGTTAGGATTGAGATTTGGATGGGCGTATCATGCATTGTGACTTGCAGATTCATTGTGTCTCATTATTTCAGCTCATATTGGTGCATTTAGTTCAAGAATCTTTATGAATCTCAGCAACTCAGACTGGTTCGAGGATATAATATCATCATTTCGTTACAATACTGATGATATTTGATATATGATATTTCTCGCTTTTCTAAGAATCTAGACTCGGTGTCTAGTAGACCAAATCTCAGAAGAAGTCTCCTGAGACGACGAAGTACCGTGGCGATTCCCTAGAGAATGTGCAGCCTGCTCTTTCAACTCAGATTGGCTCCGTATTCTTTACAAGTGATCTTTCAATGCGTATACGAACTTCATTGAGCGAGTCCCTCTTTTCCTGCAAAAATGCACACCGCGCAATGAAGTTCGTATACGCTTTGAAAGATCACTTGTCCAGAATACAGAGCCTATTTCGAGGATATAATCTCATCATTTCAGAACAACAAAATTCTGATTCCTCTCGCTTTTATAAGAATCTAAACGACAACCTCCTGAGGAGCCCTGGCCGTTACCTCTTGGGTGTTCAGTACCTGTTTCCCCGGATAAATTGTTCTTAGGTCAGCCAGTTATGGACACTTGCATACCATATTTTCTGCTATTTCTGCTTCTGATCCACAAACGCTGTAGATCTCATTTGTTTGTACAAATGATGTTTGTATCGACAGTGACCTCTCAGCAGTCCCACCATCACCTGAAGCTCAGCTCGTGACAGCTTCATGATATAAGTAGGAAATCGTCACGTATATTTTGGACAGAGTAGTTTAGTTTAGTTTAGTTTAAAAAGGGTTACAGTTCACTGCGACCTCAAGGTCTATTGTGTCCCCTTACAGAGCAGTTCTGACCACACCCTTCACAGCTAGCCTTCCAGTTCCAGAGATCTGATGAAATCCAATATCTGTTCAACGAGGCTAGTTGCTCACTCTCACAAGTTTCTCGCCCAAGGCATTCTCTCCGTAGGCTCGCAATGTCAAAACATTCCGAGACTAGGTGAATGGGGGTTTCTTCCTCCTCCCCAAAGAACCTACACACGTCAGTGTCTGATAATCCTATCCTCAACAGGTGCTTCCTGAGGCGACAGTGTCCTGTAAGAAAGCCAGTGAGGAGGTGTAATTGCTTCTTACCAAGATCCAGATATCTTTTGGATCTTGCTGTTTCAAAGTTCCGAAGGAACTTACTGGAATAATACATCCCTGGGAGATTCCGCCAGAGTTTTTTCCTCTCGGTTTTCTTCTTCTCCAGAAACTCCTTCTTATAGGTACATTCACCTATACCACAGAAGGGTTTTGGGCCAATGAGGGACATTTCCTTTGGCAAGTGTATTGGCCTCTTCGTTTCCTTTGATTCCCGAATGACCGGGAACCCTGGTTAAAAAGGCCTTATTTTTCTTGCCTACCTTATTGAGTTCGATCCGGCACTCCCAGATCATCTTTGAGTCGATGACGTAGGAGCTCAGTGCTTTAATAGCAGCTTGAGTATGACTGAGTAAGCCCAGAACTGTTTCTTCATATAGCTTTTCTGTTATTCAACTCACATTGCTGGACTGCTGCCTCGTATTCGTCTTTTCCAAGCCCACAGAACAACTCAGGTCAAGCAGATGTTAACTTTTTGCAAATTGATTCAACACCACAAAGCCCTGGCAACCACAGTAGAGATGAGCTGGTCACAGAACGGGCTTTGAATCAAACAGTTCGCAGAAAATTTCCTAGATGTCGCTTTGGTGCATCAGAAACGAATTTTATAAGATTGTCCTACTTGGTATCTTTGAACCAAAGGTGTTAAAAGTTTTCATATCAATTTTTCAGGTTCAACAACTGCTTTGGAGTGCTGGGAGTGCTGGATCGTCTTCATGGAACTGACAGCAGTTTCAGGTCCACGAGAGCTTACCAGAGGCATATAATGATGCTGAGTTTCGTGCCTCCAAGAGAGGCCTATCCTGAGCCTGATACATGCAGCAAACACAAATTGGGAAAGCAATAAACATATTTTCGCTTTTTATATGAAAAATGTTATACGGGGTGGACAAAACCTGAAAGGTGTAGAAAAAGGGTTATTGTTGAAAGAGGAACAAATACGCGTTTTTTTAATCTTTCAAAATTACGAAAGAATCGCTGGTTTATTGGTCTGTGATAGCTGAGAATGTGAGATTGAGTAAGAGAAGAACTTTTTCATTTTGACTTTGTGTTTCAACTGAAAAAAACATTAACAATTGATTGACGGTTAGACAACGAGAAAATAACATATTGAAAGGGTTCCAAACAGACTGGCAGCATATAAAATTAAAAACTATTTTTGCTCTATGGTGCATTTGATCTATCATGTTTTTGGTATTAGCCATAGAAAAAGATGCGAAATCAAACGCGGTCTTGGATTTTTAGTTATGCTCTTGATCTATGGTGCATTAGAACTATTATTTTTTCTACCGTCCATAGAAAAATACAAATATCTGCCTGAGATCGTCGTATGGTTCATTTTGAATGAAAATTGAAAATATTCTTCATTTCGGTTCTGTGATAACAAAGAGATTATTTGATTTGAATTGAAAAAATGATTTTTTCAAATTCCTACCCACATTCTTATAAGGATATAGTAAGTGATACGAAATATATGTGATTCCAAAAGTATTCATGCAATAGGTGTATATTTTACATTGCACGTGTTCAGATGAATTTTAAACTTAATATTGAAATTTCTGTGCAAAAGTGCGAAGATTAAACACGTTGGAAAATGGGCAGTAGCCTTTTGTCAACCCAGTATAACCTAGATTTACTATTTATTTCACTTTTGCAGTATACTATATTTTATTGACACTAATGTGAAGGATAGTAGAACATGTAGACTTCTTCATATAAGTTATATTATTATAATATGTACTTCCATTAAATTAAGGTAACTGAAGATTTCAGGTCCACCACTTTATCATTATTATGACCTTCTTACTTAATATCCAATTATTGATCACACACAAGTTTTGCTGATTAAATCTGAATTTCATGCTCTATTTTTTGAATGGTTGGTAAGAGTAGTTAGTTGTATAATTTATACTTATGTTCTAAAGATAAGAATATTAAATGTTTTATATATTGGGTGTGTTTCATTCGCTATAATTAGAGAAGAGGTGTCAGTTGTCCCACTTCCTGGGCTAAATTTTGTCGCTCTAGTCTGCCTGGACCTTCAAACCCCTTCTTATCGACTACCACTTTGTTAACCGAATCGTGACTCGTCTGAAAAGAGTTCGTTGCACTATTGTGGTAAAAGCTAGTCTTGGTGATGTTCTGCTCATTACCGAACCACTCTTATAGGTATTCATGCCCTCAAATTTTAGGAATGTAACTTTCCTTATGGTACTTGAGACTACCAGTGATAAAGTCTTCAAAAAATGACTTCAGAGCAGAAAGACCATTATTCTCTTGAACAAGAAATATTTTTTGTTGATTTATGGTTTTCGTTGAAGTGATAAGATAGTGAAAAATTGTCATGTTACATTAAACCAGTTGTGATTAGAGGGGGCAAGACTTATGACGATGTGTGTATATTTATTACACAGTTATGTACCGGGTGTCCTAAATTCGTTGTCTAGTGAGGGGATCTCAGAAACCCGATGAGCTAGAACAAAATGCAATAAAGAAAAATTGATTACTTCAATGAATTCTACTGAAAAAAGTGCCTGTGTAATGTTTTGGTTTTATGTTTATAACTTCAGTAAAAAGGAAGTTAAGAGAAATTTTCATTAGACACCATTTTCCAATTTTCTCTAATAGCTCGAAAACGGTTTGACTTAGAAGGTTGCGGTTTTCACCAATTAATTATCTCAAAAATCGAGCCAGAAAATGTGCCACTCATTTTGTTTTAGCTCATCGGGTTTCTGAGATCCCCTCACTAGACAACGAATTTAATACACCCGGTACTTTCAAATTTATTACATACCGAAAAAACTTTTTGGTCCACAAAATATTTCCTAATATAATGACAGAGATTATTGGATATCAAATTCTATAATCGTTAAATTGTTGTGAGTCAATGCCTTATTAGATTCAAAGGGTCTTAAAATGTTTTTTTTATATTTTCGTGTTGAAATCAGATGTATATTCGTTCGCTGTGGTTTCTAGGGAAATTGAGAAACTATACATTCGAATGATTAAAAAATTAAAACGACTGGTGATATTTAGTCCTTATCGCATGTTCATTATATAATTTGCGTTCGAAATCTTGATTCGGGACCCCATAGTTTATATCTGCATGTGCGTATTTCCTTAGATTGTTAGTTTTCAAACTAAAGAGTTCAAGGAGGTCGATCATCTAACGTCACTTCACAGGTCATTTGATTCGACAAGCCTAGATAAGGACCATAATGACCCCATTATTTATTCAAAACGGCTATAACAGCTTGCTGAATAGATATCTCCCAGTGTTCCCGAATAAAAATGCCTTTAATTGATGGGATACCGGAAAACATTGGTCGTCGATAATGAAAAACTTTTAATGAATGCATATTCTCGGGTTTATTAGCGATCTTGGCCTAATTAGTATCGATTTATACAGGGTGGCAAACGGTTGAAGGTACCTTAGACAGATGTTTAAGGTAAACAGGAGGTACCTACCAAAGAAATTATTGAAAACAAATTTGGTTTCTTGGGCAAGAACCACCGCCCTATCGATCTTGAATATTTTCAGAGCTGCGGTGTTGCCGGTTTTATCATATAAGTACTAACAATTTTGAAACTCAAAATGAGACATCCTGTATGCGTTTTCGGATTACTTCTAGCTTCCTGAATATTTTTGTGTGTGATCATAAAGTAACATGGTTGAAAACAGCTCATCTTTATTAATCTAAAAATGTAACAAACCTCAGGGTGTTAAATTCAAAGCAATTGCCGCTAGATGATAAGTATTTTTGAAAATATTGTTAATTCGACTAATAAAGAATGTTACGCGTTACTTCATGAGCACACACAAAAAATAAATTTTGTATTTTATATCTGTCCACCCTGTACCAATTGGAATCAACTTGTAATACATTTTTGGAATCACCTCAGCTAGAGTAATCAGAAAATTGAGACAAAATGAGGGTGTTCCATTTGAAAAAATGACGGTCACGTCATTATTCGAAAGTAATTCACCCTGTATGTTAGATTATTATTTTAACATACGGTAAAATAATAGTATATTATTCAATGAGCGGTAATGCAGGTCAAAACACACGCAGATGAATTTTGCACCACGAGCCGTCAGGCAAGTAGTGTAATTCATCAAGTGTGTTTTGAGCATTACCGCGAATTGCATACTATACTTTATCCACGACTTTTTCAGTAAAATTCGAATTAATCTGCATTTAAAAAAATTTGAACAGTTGTCAAAAGTGTTGACAACATTTCGTCCAACCGTCAAACCCCTGTACATATTCTGTGGTCGGGAATCAAATCAGAGTCTCCAACTAATCAAATCAAGTACTTTCGCAACTTCAAAAATTTACGTTTTCCAAAAATAAATCTGGAATGAATCTCTAGAACATTATCTTGTTGGCTGAAATAGATTTCCCGACCGATCCTACTTTTTATTCATTTTTTTTGTAAGCAATTTCATTTTTCCTAGGTATTTTTATTAGCGGGAGTTATGGGCGGGTGTTATTATAACACTGGCTTTTCGGTTCATAGACATGTCTACGGTTGTGTTATAGTTACTATTACACATAGAAATTAGTTTAATAATTGACATATTACTCTATAGGAGTGGATAAAATAAAAAATTGACGTGTTTCAGTATTATTTCGTAAAATGGTCTGTTTAGCTAAAAATGAATTTGTTCCATATTTTACGGACACAGTGTATAATTTTTAAGCGCTCGTTCTACTCAAACGAGTGCTATATCGTTTTGTCTGAATGTCTGTAATTTTCGAATTTTAAGCCGAAAATGGTCTCAAACGAAAGGGTTCGACTACCTGATGACGAATTCGTGGTCAAATTCAATTCTGTCCCTGGGACCGTCCGCCCGTTAGCACGATAACTTTCGAAGGGATTGTCCTAGAGACAGAGTTCGTACAGGGTTACGGGGTGTTCCATAAAATATGGCCATTCAAAATTTTTGTTCCTCAATATCTCAGACAAAACGAAACCAACCGAAATCAAATTTTGCGGCCACATGCATGATGCTCATAATAAGCCTCGCGCAAAATTTTGTGGCCATAGTGTTAACAGAACAATAGAAAATTTGATTGGAATATTGAAAAAAGAAGAATCTTCATATTTCCATAACAAGACATCCGATTCGAGTGAAATTTATTTTGTGAATGAAGATTGCTATACTGAATGTTCGCGCTTAAGTTCAAGAAGATCGCATCATCAGAACCATAGTATTTAGTTTATTTTTTTATTGATTTCTATATGTTTAATTTTTCGAATAATTTCCAGAATGTATTCCGATCGTGCTGAGATTTAGAATTCATATACTAAGCATGAATCCCAAGTCCTTCACAAAATTTTGAGGTTATAGCGAGAGCTCAAAAGCACCTGCTCGGGGCTTTTCTTAAATTTTGTTTATTCCATAATGATAGATAGGTACCCACGACTTACACGTTTGGCCAAAAAGTGCAGAAATATTTTTCATTTGTTCTTTATCTAATGCTTTATATGTATGATTGGTACATATCACAGTTATTGTCAAGACTCATTCTGTAAATACATATTCGATATATCGTTGGAATATGGAATATTGGAAATTTCCGAAACTATGATAAGGTCACAAGAATGTGTTTATCTTCAAAGTATGCATTGGGGGTATTGTAATATTGGAATGTTTATTATTGACTGAGTTCGATATGACTAATGTCAATATTTTTTAGTTCTAAAGGACGATTGACGAAATTATTTCATGTGAATTTTCGATCTGTTCTCTTGCACAATGGACATTCACAATGAATCTCAAAAAGGTATTTCTTATTTCGGTGAGCAGATATCGACCAGAATTTGGTGTCATTGTATTCATCGAGTCTTTCTGAACAACATTAGTGGAACCAACAGGTGGCGGTCTGTCTTAGTTTAGAAAATATGGGCCCTTGAGGTTCCAAAAATGTTCCATCTTCACGTCGTTTTTTTCACTATAAAACCACAAATTCACTGCTCCAATTTAGTTCATAAATCACCTTTGAACATTCAAATAACTATTCGAATAGTTTCATTTCAGGTATATTCAGTAATTTATGCAGAAACATCGAAATTCTGGGGGTATCACATATACACAAATTATAAGGAAAGCCCACTGTTCTTCATGGTATGTTTGGCACCACTGCTCTTTCCTTCGGCGAGTGACATATCGAATGATGGCAGGAATGACGGGAAGGCATCGTATAGTATTCGCGCGAATGAATCTGCGGCAGTGCCAAATCTACCATTAAAAACGGCGGGCTTTCCTTAGAATTTGTGGCTATGTGGTGCCTCTAGAATTTCGATGTTTCTGCATTAATTATTGCATATACCTGGAATGAAACTATTTGAACAGTTATTTGAATGTTGGAAGGTGATTTATGTGCTAAATTGGAGCAGTGAATTTGTGTTTTTATTGTGAAAAAAGTGACGTGAAGATAGAACATTTTTGGAACTTTGGGGGCACATAATTTCTAAACTAAGACTGACCGCCACTTGTTGATTTCACTAATGTTGTTCAGGAAGACTCAATGAATACAATGACACCATAATCTGGTCGATATATGCTGGTCACCGAAATCAAAATTTACCGAATACCTACCTATTCAATTAAAAATCAATTACTTGAACTTTTACGTGAATGATTGCATATTTGAATATTTCCGTTGACATATAGAAAAGCCTCAATATATTCAGAGTTTCACTCATCAATATCAATTTCCCAGAAATAGATTCCGATCGTGTTGAAATTCGCCATTCAAAGGATTTTTGCAAAATATCCAAATAAGCAAAGACGAAGTTATCGCGAAATTTAATAATAATAACAAAACGATTAGATTATTTTGAAATAGCATGCATGTCATAAATATTCATGATTTAAATCGAAATTCTAAATAAACAGGAAAATGTGAGAATTAAAAAAACCTTAAGAATCTTTTGCGTGACCGATTTCCTTCCTTTCATATCATTACGCGCTCGTATGATAATGTGAAATTCCAAATGGAAATTGATTAGGATATCTTTACAATCGCATCGAGCAAGTTTGTATCCCAATTCAATGAGTTTTGATAAATTGAAGAGATAATGCAGAAAATAAATATCAGCAGATGATCATCATCATAAACCACGTGATTACATAACTAAATCTTGTAATTCATATTTCTTTTCGTAAAATCATAATTTTACACACAACTTTGAATAGAAAACTGTGGTACTTTATGGTGGATAAAAGTATCCATCTGAAAAATACTATATGACCCAATATAGTATATAACATTACTAGCAAGGTAAGAGGGTTTTTACTGGCGAATGATGAGCCGCAGGCGAGTAAGTTACCTCCTTGAGCCAGTAAAACACGTTACCTTGCGTGTATTGTTTTATATTTTATTTGTTTCTCATTTGTAAAAAGGTTAGATAAATTCCAAAAAAATCTCAAGAATTTGTCGCAAATGTCGTAAGCTATGCATTATTTATGATTATTTATGATATCGGAAAATTATGACAACTGTCAGTGGCTTTACGAGAGGGAAGTCCTTCGAGAATATTTGCTCATTTCTGACGAAAAAGGCCAGATCCAAATAAAACAAGGTATGAATATCGTTTTAAATACCTTTATAACGTTTATTACTAAAAATATTTGTTCCAGGAACGATGAAATTAGAAGCGATTACGTGAAACTGTCAGTGAGTTTACAGGTCAAAAAAACCTCTAGGATATTTGCAATTTTGAGAAGGAAAACAAATAGATACGAATAAAACAAGGTACGAATATCGTTTTCGAATAGTTTGAGAACGTTTATTGAGAAATACATTCGTTCCAGGAACCCTGAAATTAGTAGGATGAATGAAATTAGAAGCAAGTACTTGACAACTCTCAATGTAAATAATACTACTAACTTGTAAAAATTTCGTTAAGTTAACTTTCTTGATTAATATTGTGTTTTTGGAAACTGACGTTTACAAATGAGAAACAAATAAAATTTTTATTATGTCACCAATAAAAACTCTCGAACAGAAAATCTACAAACCAAAAATAAGTTCTGAAAAGAATGAATCCAAAACCTAAAATTTTCAGGTTTGGTTCGTGATTTGAATAGGAAAGTTGAAGTTGATTTCATAAATGAATAGAATAAAATCAATATATCTCAGGATATTCGAATTTGAAGTGCGATAAAGCTTTTTGACTTCACATCATGTTCAACATAAAAAAATTATGAATGTAAAAAACCTATAAGGAACGATTTTTTCACTGTTCAAAATACAGTGGAACTTTGCTACAACTAACGTCTGTATAACGAATTTCGTACAAGGCATTGCACCTTTAATCCATATCCCATGTTAAAAACACCCTCTTAAACGAAGTAAATTCTCTCTATAACGAAATCTTCAAAGAACATTTCTCTTTCAATGAGTATTGGCAAGAAGGTATAAGGGTGGGTTTTTTCCGAAATTTTTCCGGACGTACGTAGTAAATCCCGATCTTACATAAACTAATTCATTACGGCGGGCAGAGAGATCCTTCTGAAACATTTTTAGATACACACCTGGCTATTTGGTTTCAATCTAACCATTACGGTAGTGTGAAAGTTGTGCTAAAATGTCTGAAAGGAAGTGCTTAAGTTTGAAGGATAAACTTAAATTTATCAGTGAAGTCGAACGCAACATTGCCGACTATATAAACAAATTTTCGGTATAACGAAATTTCTATATAATGGTTTTTTTTGCGGATTTGGCGCTTTCGTTATAGGGAAGTTCCACTGTATTTAAATATTTTTCAATATCCCATTACTAGGAGAAGAATTCATACAATAACAACACGATTCAAGATAAAAAACATAATGAATACGATATTGAAAAACATGTTTTGCTGTATTCCCTATTTCATTCATCAAAATTCTATAATGAAACGAAATATTCCAAAACTATGAAGATTAGGTAGGTACCTTGTTTATCAATGGGATTAACTCTCCAAATTCATGATAAAATCAAATTTTAACTTTGTGTATTTATCTTGCTATTTCCGTTACGTTACCCAAAATGCAATTCAAGTGTTTATCCAAACTAACTCGTGGCTTAATGAAGGTCATCATTCAAAACCTTAGTCTAAGTTCAAAACACAATCAATGAAAACATGCTGGAACAGCGGCATGTGCGGCAAATTCATTCTTAGTCCCATTTAAAATTTCAATTTTCAAAAAATTAAACAAAATGGATGAATTCCGCATGACTATAATTTTGAAGCGCTCGTTCTAATTCAAACGAGTGCCATATCGTTTTGTCCAAATGTGTGGTATTGTCGAATTTTGAGATGAAAATGGTCTCAAACGGTAGGGTTCGACTTCCTGATGACGAATCTGTGGTCAAATTCAATTCTGTCCGTGGGTCCGTCCGTCCGGCCATCCGTTGGGACGATAACTTTTGTAGGCATTGTCCTAGAGAATTGAGATTTTCAGGGTGAGTTCGGTTCTCAAATGCCTCGGTTAAGTTCGTTAACCAGCCAATTTTGTGGCCATACTGTTAACAGAACCATAGAATATTCAATTGAAATGTTGAAAAGAAGAATCTTTATATTTTCATTTAAGGTATTCGATTCGAGTGAAATTTATTTTGTGAAAGAAGATTGTTATACTGAATGTTCATAAAAAATTTCAGAAGGATCGCACCATCCGAACTATAGAATTAATTATTATTTTTGGATAATTTCCAGAATATAATTCCGATCGTGCTGAGATTTTGCATTCATATACCTAGCATGATTCTCAAGTCCTTCACAAAATTTTGAGGTTATATCATTATTGCTTCACCAATGAACGAGCGCTCAAAAGCACCCAGATTTTTATTCGTAGAATAAAACTGTCGATACATATAATAGAAATTAATTTGCATAGAAACGCATAAATTCATAATATCTAACGTGCGTTCAAAAAAATTCGTGGTCAAGTAAGCTGTGGATTCCATTTTTCCCCTCATAGACTCTTAGGAAAAATAGAATCCACAGCTTACTTGACCACGAATTTTTTTGAACGCACGATATTTTCCGTCGAAAATGCTCAATTTCTGCAATCGTCATGTCAACCGTTCACAGAGTATTCAGAAGTACTACGAGATATGTCAAAACTCCACTGGAACATGGATACATAGAAATTTTATTATGTCAAATGTATGTCTTGTGCTAAATGAGAATGTAGTCCGTTCACGAAAGGTTGAGCACATAGTAAGCGTTTCTTTATTTATCTGAAGTTGGCAGTATTTGCTGTCATAACGTGAAATAAAGTCAACCTCGACCGACGAGCTTGTGAATTATCAGAGAACTCTATGCAATATTGACAACATTGCGTATCAATCTGACAAGAAAATAATTAACATAACCTAAAATTTTAATATACACAGTGGAATATGCCAAATTTCCATGGCCAACCGACGGCTCAACCTTTCGTGAACGGAGTATATTTGAATCAATTATTCAGTGGCGCAGCCAGGATTTTGTTATGGGGGGTTGAACTGAACTTGATGATACAATAAATACGAAAGTTGCAAAAAATTAAGAAGAAGAAAGGAATAACGAATTCTAACGAACTGTTAGAATCATTGGGGGGGCTGCAGGCCCAAAGCCCCCCCCTAGTTGCGCCAGTGTAAGTATTTATACACAATTCATATTGAGTTCGTCGGAAAAATCTCGTGAGCAACTCCTGTATTAATCGAGCAACTAATTCGCTTCGCTCACGCATTAAATATCTTGACCATTAGTCGCTGTCTTTAATGACCTAGTTTAGTAGAAATCCCTGTGGTTCCAATGCCATTTACCTCTTCGCAAAGTGACATAATACAAAAAAGTTTGAAGGCAGGTGTTCTCACAGCAACAATAAAAACTAAGCTTTTAAAACCGGTTTATTTCTGCATTCTTCCCTGAACTGGGACATTCCACATACCATCCCAAAAAGTACTTAGTCAAGTGATTTATGGCGCCTTTGCCAGAACCACACCACCAAAATCGGCCAATGGCGTCCAAGTACTGAAGATGCTCTGACGTCACAACCCGAGCTATTATTTAATGAACAAGGTTGTTTATCGTGCGTGTGCGACGTTGCCATGATTTTTTAAAATACTGACAATTATCTGAAAAGTATTTAAAGGCGAATGAAATTCTTTGTGCGATTGTTTCAAGGCGTTATGTATTAGTATTGTGCGTATATTGGGAATAGTGGTAGACTAATGATGTAATTATGATAAGCCTAAGTTTTTGGATCTTTGTGAATCGTTTATTGCTTTTTACTGTTTGTTATATCTGTTTTGAACGCTCGTTCTACTTAAACGAATGCCATATTCGTTTTGCCTAAATGTATGTTATTTTCGAATTTTGAGCCGAAAATGGTCTCAAACGAGATTGTCTTAGAGACTTGAGATTTGCAGGGTGAGTTCGGTTGCCAAATGCCGCGGTTAAGCTCCTTAACCAGCCAAATCGCACAGGGTGTTCTATGAAATATGGCCACTCAAAATATTAGAACCTCAATGTCTCAAACAAAACGAAATCATAGTGTTAGCAGAACCATGGAAAATTCAATTGGAATATTGAAAAAGAAGAATCTTTAGATTTCCATAACAAGACATCCGATTCGAGTGAAATTCATCTTGTGATTGAGGATAAATATACTGAATGTTCCTGCGAAATTTCATGAGAATCGCATCATCTGAACCTTAGAATTCAATTTTTCTCAAATTATTGATTTTTTACATATCTATTTTATTTTGAGGTTTTGCATTCATATACGGGGTCTCTATAAATGCTTATAACTGCGCAGTTGGCTTGGGATTATCTCATTTCGCCATTTTCTGTGCAAACCATAGAATTCAGTGATCATGCTCTGCTCTGATTGGTTAGAAATTGATATTCTCTAATCCAAAACCAACTGCGCTGTTACAATTATTTATAAAGACCCTGTACTCTGCATGAATCCTAGCTTTCTATTTGCCTGAATAATTTCCGAAATCACTTCAGTTGGAAGTGAAGTGATTTTGACAAATAGAACATGCCTTTTTCGGATGACAATCAACAAAACGATAAGGTTTGAAATCAGAGTACCATCGACGATAGTTCGGAAAGAAATTCTAAAAGTAATATGAATTATTCATTACTAGGAATGAAAACCGAGGATAATAATTCACTTTCTGTTATGTTTAGAAGTAAATTGTAAACTTTCACCAAAATGTTAGGTTATGTTATTGTTATGATGAACTGAAGTGATTGTGGAATTGAACTGATTTTGTCAGAAAGCAACATCAGTTGGAAGTGATGCGCATCAGTTCAAAATCACAACATTGTCAAATAGAACACGCATCAACTGATTTTACATCAGTTTGGAAGTGATGCGGCTTCAAATAGAAAGGGCCTAATATCAAGTCCTATACAAAAAGGAAAGGTATTATTGCTCCACCGATGAACAAGCGCATAGCTGAGTTATCCATACCCAAAACCGCCATATCTGAAAAATGGTTTGGGTTGACAAGATCGTTGAGGTTTCAGGAAAAAACATCGGTCAACGTGGCAACACTGCATTGATATCTATTCGTGCCCGTTATCTCACTCAGCTGTGTAGGGTTCCATTCAGATAGTAAGAAGAAAAGAGACAGCAAGGACGTAGCTTGAAACTCCTTTATCGCACTTACTTTATTTCCGTTTCCTCGAAAACAATCTCGGTTCAGTAACGAATTAGAGGTAAAACCGTGCAGACGTACGGAAAAAAAACTGCGCGATCGATTAAACAACAGTGACGTTTAAACATTAATTAACTTCAACGAACTTGTCTTCTGTTTGTAAACAAAGTCAGCACTTTTATTTTTTTTTGTTTTTTCCTTGGAACTTGTGAAGTGATTATGAATCTTTCATTTGCCGGATGCGGCTTTTTGGGCATCTACCATGTAGGAGTCGCTTGTTGCTTCCGAAAATACGCACCTCACCTGCTCCTGAACAAAATTTCAGGTGCTTCAGCGGGTGCCATAGCAGCCTGCTGTCTACTCTGTGATCTACCTTTAGGTAAGAAGAATTTTTTATATTTATGGCTAGAGACCGGACTGTATGCAACATAAAAACGTTGTTATATGCATGAAAAAAGCTTAAAATATGCACGGAAATATGCAGAATATGTAAAATTGGCTAACGAATTTTAGCAACTCAGAAAAATAGTTATTTAATCAACTAGGTTATTAAAGACAGCGACTAATAGTCGTGATATTTCAATGCGTGAGCGAAGCGAACGCGTTGATAGTTCGAGACCATTAGTCGCTCGATTAATAACCGAGTTGATTACAATATTTTTCCGACGATCTCAATCTGAATTATGTATGAATTCTTGATTCAAATAAATTTTCATTTTGCACGAGACTTACATTTGACATAATAAAATTTCTATGTATCTATGTTCCAGTAGAGTTTTGACATTTCTCGTAGTACTTCCGAATACTTTGTGAACGGTTGCCATGAGGATTGCACATTAAAATAGCAGAAATTGAGCATTAAGATGAGTCATAAATGATCAATTTCGTACACTTTAAAATAAACTTTCATTTTAAGATTGAAGGAAAAAGTAATTTCCTTTTTAAAATCAATAACTTTAAATAATATGGTATTAAAATTTCATTCATTTTAAGGTTTGTGTAAACGTTAACAATTAAATGTTCTTCCAAATGTTCAATTGTTAAATTGTAGTTTTCTTGAAGGCAAAGTGGGGTTCATTTGTCGTATTTTACTCTTTTTTGGATAACTTCAGTTAAGGCTAAACCTTGAGTTTCAAGTTAACAGAGGTTCAACGCGTAACATTGCCATGAAATCATAAATAATGTAAGCTGAGAATTAATCCATTAAAATTGACCAATATTAATCCCGATCTCTCTCTCGCTCAAAGCAAATCTGACAAAAGTCACTTTTATTGGTATTATTACTCAATATACCTCATATTTTGAGGATATCATTAGTTTTATCGCATTTTGGAAAGCAAGAAAGAAAATATGTACCGAAAGTATGCATCATAACTGGATTTTAGCTAAAATATGCAAATACTGCTGAAGATGTCTTAAATATGCAAATGCATATAATCCGGTCTCTATTGATGACCCTAAAATATCCAGAATAATTAAGTGTTTTATTTAGTTCCATTATTTTTTGCCTAATCATTGGAATTAATTTGAAACTCAACAGTAAATAATCGTCGAAGTTCGAAGTCTCATGTCAAGTGGCTGATTTTAAAAATTCACCTGTTCATTTTCGACATAAACCATCGAATTAAATCCGAATTTGATTGCCTATTTAAGCTATGTGAAATCCATCATTAGTTTTCTCATTAGTTCTAATAGATATTTTCTTAATGACATTATTCATACTAATTGACAGTGACTAACTGAAATTGCTAAATTATATTATAAAATGCGTTACAATTCGACTTCAGTTTAGCAGCAAAACTGAAGAAATATACAGGGTGTATCTGAATAACACCGAAAAATGAAAGGGGTGATTCCTTGAATCATTTTATGAAAGAATGTAAATGTAGGTCCGGAAATGCATTTTTTTCAAGATGCAAGGTGACTCAAAAAGTGGTACGCCACTGAGATATTTCAAACTTTCATTTTTTTTTAATTCTTCGTTCAATTTAGGACACAATATCTCAAACTGTGCCCCACACGAAAAGAATGCAGGAGAGATTTTTGTTCCTAAATTGAACGAAGAATTAACAAAAAATGTTAGTTTAAAATACATTAGTGGCGTACCACTTCATCAGTCTGTTTTAGAGTAATACTTCAACACCTGTATCTTGGAAATAGTGCATTTTCGGACCTACAGTTATAGGAAAAATTTTCATGAAATGATGTGAGAAATCCTTCCTTTCATTTTTCGGTATTATTCACACATCCTATATATTGGATGAAATTTTGATTTGCAAAGTGCCATTAAATACAATAAATCTAGAATAATTTAACGACAACTACATTTTTTCCATGATATATTGCAAGTAATGCATTATCTGAATTTTTTCAACACTAGGTAAATTCGGGGAACTTAATCTGATACATTTTTTCATTTAAATTCGGTTCAAACAACTTAATCAATTAATAAGATTGTCCTTGGGGGCCACTTGTAGGTGCGAATATAAATAAATTATCGATTCTTTTGTTATTTTATCTCTAAAACTGATAGATTTGAATAAACGGTGATTATCTTCGATATTCAAACTTTTTATCTCTATGCTAATGTTATATTTGTGAAACAAGTCAAATATTATCCTGAATATCGTGTGAACTGGATTTGATAGTCCGATTAGTGTAATTATAATCAAGGTTATGATGTTGACCGATGATTTATCTCAACAAATAGAAAACTCTATGACTTCATGGATAATTATTCCACTTTTTGGCTTGTGGCGTTCTCTATGAACCAATTGTTGATATTAAGCAGGAATTTCAGGAAATTATATTCACTAAGTTAATGACCTAGCTACATTAACATTCGAACAAATAATTGGTAATACTGGTATTCTCTGGAGCGTATTCAATTGCTTGTTTGTTAGCTATGAATTTTTATACCTGCCGAGGCTTGACTTCTAGTTTTAGGGTCACTTGGACTAGTATTTTATCAGTTGTCCATTTCCGTTTTCTAGAATTTAAAAAATTAATGAATGAATCCGGTTCAGAAATATCATAGACATAGAGTATGGAATGAGCAATAACCTCCTGATAGTGCCACTAATCAGAGAAAGAGATGATGCGATATCGCAGCCATTACCTGTCTCTTTTTTGTGGATCTGTGGTGACATAAAAAAAGACAACTATAGTCCGTTCACGAAAGTTTGAGCGCATAGTTGGCGTTTGTTTATTTTCTGAAGTTGGCAGTATTTGTTGTCATAACGTAAAATAAAGTCAACGTTGCCGAATGGCCTCGGTCTCGTCCATAGACCTAATAAGAATAATAATAATATAATATAATAATATATAATATAATAGTAATTATAGATCTATGGTCTCGTCAGACGAGCTTGCGAGTTATCAGAGAACTCTATGCAATATTGACAACATTGTGTATCAATCTGACAAGAAAATAAGGAACATAACCTGAAATTTAAATACACACAGTGGAATATGCCAACTTGTCATGGCCAACCGACCTCGAACTTTCGTGAACGGACTAAAGGTACCGAATCTATGAACGTGAATCATAGATCTAATGTGGATATTGCCAAAAATCACTATCAAAATCTGTGTTCTGGAACCTCTATGTTCGTTCACAGTATAATTATTTTCCTGTTACCAATAAGGATTCAGAATTAGGTCAATAACACTTCCGTTTTCAAGAATTTCAAATATTAATGAATTAATTCCCTCAGAAATACTCAAGGCCGAATCTATGATCAAATGTGGATATTGCCAAACCGCTATCAGAGTTTGGCTTCTGGAATTTCTTTGTTCGTTCATAGAATTATCGCATTCCCGTTAACGAATAAGGATTCGGAATTATGTCAATTGAAGTTGATAAGTGAGCCAATTTAAAAATACGATGTTGTTGAACTTTCATTGTTAACGTATTGGCATTGCAATATTGGGTTAATTGGGATAAGGACTTCGATAGACAGATAATTGGGCAATAAAATTGAGCGCTACCTGTGGCGGGTTATTGTACGGGGGTTAGCTCGAAAGAATTCAGCTATTCCGCCATTTGCTATATTATGTATATTCGATGATCCAAGAAGTTTTTTCATGGATTTTCACTCAATTGTTATCATTTTTTGAGCATTATAAATTATTGTAACACTACCCTGATGTTTATGAAGTTTTATCTGTCGATTCCATAGATATTCTATTAATTAATTTTAATTTGCCGTCAACCTCAAAATAAAAGATGAATTTAATGTGTACGAAATTGAATATTGATGTCCCATTTTATTATCCAATGTATGCTATTGTCACGGACAACCGAACACAAAGCATTCAAAAGCAGTACTAGTAATGTCATAACTCTACTTGAACATGCTAAATGTATGTTTTGTGCGAAAAGAGAATGTACATATTTCAATCAAGAATCTAATCTCAATTCATAATGGGGTCGAAGAAAAGATTTTGTAATCAATTTATTCATTGATCTAGCGTTTAATAGCCTCTTTTTATTAACGCGCTTGTTCCACTCACGCCTCAAAATATCTTGACCATTGATTGCTGTCATTAATAAACTAGTAGATTGTCAAAATGAACTGAAATTCGCATAGAAATAATGATATTTCATTAATCAAATTGTGTGTATAGTCCGTTCACGGAAGTTTGAGCGCATAGTAGGCGTTTGTTTATTTTTCTGAAGTTGGCAGTATTTGCTGTCCTAACGTAAAACAAAGTCAACGTTGCCGAATGTACCCGGCCTCGTCCGACGAGCTTCCGAGTTATCAAAGAACTCTATGTTATATCGACAACATTGCGTATCAATGTGCAATATGCCAAATTGTCATGGCCAACCGACGGCTCAAACTTCCGTGAACCATAGATTTATAATACTAACTAGATGGCGAACCTGTCAAAAATTTTGAGGCAAACGGCGGCCATTTGCAGTTTGGGGTGAATTTGAGAGTTGTAAATTTTCAACGAATTGAAATATTAGAATTTCCGACAATACACCGTGTTCAAGGGGACTTTAGTGTATAGTCATCATAATGGTACATTATTTTAATAACTAATCACACGAATCTGAAATATTTATTATTTAATATAGACCGAAATGTCAGTGTTCACAGAACACTAATATACAGAGTTCGTTTTTCATCATTTCTTTCAAAGGAACGTCTATGTTTTTTTTCTGAGTGACAGAAAGGAAGTTCGACGTCCAGTTAGTATTATAGGTCCATGTCGTGAACGGACTATAACACAGAATAACGTCAAAATTCATGAATAATTTTTCAATGGTTCGATACACGGAATAATAGACTTATTCTAAGATTGAATTTCTTCTTTTATCTCTATCCAAAGTCCTATTTCCACAACTTTAATCCTATAATCCTTCAAAAAACAAGAATTCACAAGACATAACAGAGCATTTTCCCCTTTTTTCAGGTGACCTGACAAGCAATGTCCTCCGAGCAGCCACAGAAGCCAGAAAAAAATCTTTGGGACCACTCTCCCCCTCGTATAACATAAACAATCTCCTCCTGGAGGGTCTGGAGAAGTACCTACCAGACGACGCCCATATCCGGGTTAGCGGCCGGTTGCACATCTCCATGACCAGGGTGTGCGACGGGAAGAACGTCATCGTGTCCCAATTTGACAGCAGAGAAGAGCTGATCCAAGCTCTGCTGGCTTCGGCTTTCATCCCCTTGGTGTCAGGGTTGTGGCCCCCAAAGTACAGGGAGTACAGGTACATGGATGGAGGTTGCAGCGACAACCTGCCGACCATAGACGAAAATACCATCACAGTCAGCCCTTTCTGTGGAGAGAGTGACATCTGTCCAAGGGATGACAGCTCGCAGTTGTTCCATGTAAGGTTTCTATTGATTTTACGTCAACATTTTTCTTTAAACCGTATACTTATGAACTTCTATACCGCTAACATGAATCAACTTCTTCATCACAAATTGAAGCAGCGATCACGTGGTACATTGGCCCTATGAATTCACTGCGCAGGAGCCAAAACCTCCAATATTTTAAATTATGACTTGTCAATGAAAAAAATTGAAAATCAGAACCTTGATTTTTCACGTCTTGTCAAATTTCACGTTTAACCATGCGCGGATGATTGAAGGGGCCATCGGAAATGGTAACTAGATTGCTTCAACTTTTATTTTACTTTAGCAGTATAGGGTTTCATAGATATATGTTTAAAACACATCGAATAACTTCACTAACCTTCCATATTCATTAATGAAGAGTTTTAACTGTCATCTGTCAAAAACAATGACAATTGCTTAGTAGCGAGCCTAACTGTCATTGGAGAACCTTCCATAGCGAATCTCCTGTGAACGTTTTTAGTTCAATTTTCCTGAATATCTCTTCCAGATAAACGTAGCCAACACAAGCATAGAACTTTCCAAGCACAACATGTACAGAATAGCCAGAATACTTTTCCCTCCTAAACCTGAGGTATTGTCGAACATGTGCAAACAAGGATTCGATGACGCGCTCAGGTTCTTGCACATGAATAACTTGATAAACTGCACGAGATGTCTGGCTGTCCACTCAACATTCACAGTTTCCGAAAAAGAAGAAAACCTGGAGTACGACCCTCAGTGTCAAGAGTGTGTGCTACAGAGACAAGTGAGTATTCTTCTATGACTTCTTTTGGCACAGGCACAATATTCCAATTCTATATTCAGGCACGGTTAGTTTCTACTCAACCATAAATAATAATCAATTTTCTTCTTCTTTTCAGGAAGCCCTAGTTTCCAACATGCCAGACACTGTGATAAGCATTTTCCAAGAAGCCATAGAAAAAGCTAACAAAGGTCTACTCAACTGGTTGTTCAAGCATAGAGGGATGAAATTACTATCCGTGTTAAGCCTGCCCTACACTGTTCCCGCAGATATGGTTTACGCGACAATAACAAAGTGAGTAAATTTCATTTTTTTGTTTTTTGAAAGATTCAAAACGACTTTACAAGCATGTCCGGCCATATTTGAAGCTCAGTAAAGCATGCAAACATTTCTGGAACTCGTTTTAGGTTGTATAAAGTGAACAGAAAACATTATGAGATGTACAGAAGTATGATTAACATTCATCTTACTAACGCCATTGGTGACCAGTACGAAACGAGACAGTTGACATACAGGATGGTGCGATATAACCCTTTACATAACCATTTGATTCGCGAACAAAGGTGACTTGGTTTGAAAACATCTAGGAATCTTTCGGCTTTATGTACTGGGTGTTCATTGTTCGATTGTCCGTCTTTTACGAGGGTAGTTCGAGGGGTTTCGTTTCGGAAGTTATCGCCATCATCAGGGTCAAAATTCGACTCGTACCTTACTTTCAGAGCAAATCTGTAAGAGGACTTACTTTCAAGTTTGAATCTTAGACATGGAATAGGTACGCCGCACTACTAGAGAGTTGATGCAAACATATCTCACAAGATTTCTGCCCACAACTGACGTCACGCCAACGGTATAATTTTTTTTATTCTATGCCTTAGAGTAGAAATAATGGGACAAATAGGTTGAGTGAATGTGACGTCAGTTGTGGGCAAAGACTTATGATATTAGTAACAGGTTAGGGCTGCACGTATCGTTTATTGCTGGCTTGTCTGTTTGTTTATATTGTCTACATTTGTCACCACTGAAAATCGTCCAAAAAAAGGAAAATATATTGAAATTCTCTTGAGGCATTGGAAGCCCAATTGATTCCAACAATATTTCTGTCTCTTATTTATTATTATGTGTATGAATCTAATCGAACTACCCTTGTACATTGTATTTGTTCATTTCGTCAGAATAGAAATACTGAGAGAAGATCGAAGGAAGAGTAGAATACAATGAAGTTCAATTTTGTGAGTCGATAAAATGAAGAAATATGATGTCTAAGAAAAATATCATTCATTATGTCAGTGTATTTATATTAAGTAAACATTTGACGATATTGGAAATAAATACCAAATTCCTGTATTCTCACGATTTATAGACCTTCGTTCCCCTAGGCGTCGAAATTCTCATTTTATCGACTACTAAAATAGAAACATTCTTCCGAAACACCTTGTATAATAATGTAACGATAATTGAACATTTCTATACTTCTCTCTTCGAAACCATTCAGCTCACTTGTATCCATTGGTGAGGGGTATCGAAAGCATCTCAAGCTTACTTCAACACTTTTCTCGCTTTTTTTAACCTGAATTTCGCCAACAGGTTCATGTCGGCCGCACCGCAATTGGGCAACAGCGTATGGGAGGCGAGTAAGTACTGCATGGACCAGATGAGACAGGTCCTCAGCAAGGCCAACAGGTCGAATCAGATGACAGCTCAGATATCTTGTCAGTTGGATATCACGGAATATGGCAGTAAGTAGACGATGTCTTCTTTTCCTTTTGACAGTACAATGGGTATAGAGGGTTAGGTTAGGTTAGCCGACGTGTCGAACTGATTTAGCATTAGCATCTATTGATATATCATAAAGGATGGACCAGAAGTATTTATAATGTTCATCAAATGATGAATATAAATTCAATGAAAACCGATTTATTGTGACAGATTTCATTTAAAAGAAATCAGACCATTATGGGTCGATTACATTGAGATACTTCACAAGCTGCTACTGAGCGAATTTAGAATCGAGTGAATTAGCTTGTGAGATTATGATGATTACACACAAAACTGTCTACTAGCTGAGTAGCCAACAATCTAGCGATCCACTCGAGGTTTATGTTTGTATCGTTGTCAAGGATCTAAGATAAATGTCAAATACGTTTTCAAATTTAAGAACCAGGAACCACCGAGTAGATGAGAACTCACAGATTGTTTAGAGCAACTGTGATTACACACGACTTGTTTACTGCAACACGCCCAAAACGCCAGCGATTTAGCGTGTAAAGTTCCCCAGCTTCATTTTAGTCGCAGCTTTTTTACAATCAGATTGTTGGCTTGTGAACAGGATTACACTGAGCGAATTTACAATCAGCTACTAAATTCGCTCAGTAGCAGCTGTAAAATCTCTCAATGTAATCGAAATCGACCCATTAGTAATGGATTATGTTGACACTGTTGTAACCTGATTCGGAAATATAATAATGGCAGACACTGGGTTGCATCACTTTCGAAGGATTCTCAAAGAAATAATCAATTTGGGGCAGTAAATACAATCTCATATGAATATCACATTTTGCCCAGAAATTCCGAGACTCATTGGAACCCCCTCATTGCTGAAACCACGATCGTTGATAAAAACCATCGACTTTCTGTAGCATTTCAGCGAAAAACGTCGCTGTGTATTAACTGTAGCAACATGTCTTTATTGTGTAATTTAAAATAAATAAATTAGTCGTGAATTTTCAATTCCCTCTAAACTGTCAAATTTGCTAATGCATGTTGCGGACCAAAAACAGATGAATATCACATTATTTTTGTTTTGCAGACAATTCCGAAGTGGAAGCTTGCCAGGATTACACAACTCAGAACAAGATGAATGTCAACTTCACTCTAAACATCAACGATGGGTAAGTTTTTAGAAATGAGGAGATGTAACGTTATTAGTGGATTCTTCATTTGAAGGTTTCGGTTAATACTTTGCATTTTACGAGTGGTTTTTAGCTGCTTGAAGAGTTTCGATGGTTTTTAACAGTTTTTTCAGACATTGAGACGTTGAGATCGGCTAAACTTCATTTAACTGTTGTTAGGGTGCGCTGTCCTAGGATATCTGAGGGCTCAATTTGAATTTTTTAAAATGTATTTTCCTAGTGTCAAAATATTGTAATTGATTCAACCTAAACACTGATTTGATATAAGAATTATGTGAGAGACATACACAATGTGGCGGCGATAATTCGAAGTTAAGCCTATAGCATTCAAATTTTGCAATATCTCAATGGACATTTTCAGTATGTTGAAATACAGTGGAACTTCCCTATAACGAACCTCTGTATAACGAATTTCGTACAAGACATTGCACCTTGAATCCAAATTCCATGTTGAAAACAACCCTCTAAAACAAAGTAAATTCTATCTATGACGAAATATTCAAAGTACATCACTCTTTGGATGGGTATGGTAAGAGGTATAAGGGTGGGGTTTTCCCGAAATTTTTCCGGACGTACGTAATAAATCCCGACCTTAAACTAAATCATTACGGCGGACAGAGAGATCCTTCTGAAACAGTTTTAAATACCCCACCCTGGTTGTTTGGTTTCAATCTAACCATTACGCTAGTGTGAAAAATTGTGGGAAAATCTCTAAAAGAAACTGCTCAAGTTGAATGATAAACTTAAATTATTAGTGAAGTCGACCGCGTCATTGCCGACTATAAACCAAATTTTCTGCAAAACGAAATTTCTTTATAACGATTTTTTGCGGATTTTAGCGCTTTCGCTATAGGGAAGTTCCACTGTATATGGTGGAAATTGCAACAAATTATCTGTGAGTCAAACTCAATTGTAATCGGTTAAACTCGGAAATAAAAGCCATTCAAACGAAATGATATCGCTATTGTTCCCAGAAACAACCTTGCAAAAAATGAAATAAACGTTGAAATCTTCCCAAAACATCAGACGGCTTACATAAGTGCATCCTGTGGAGGAAATAATAAATCTCAAATATGCAATGTTTTATCTCATGTTCCTGCATATAGGAACAATGGAGGTCAATCTCAAATGCACTCCTGGTCAAGGTCCATAAAAATTTCAATATATTTTTTGATATTATTAACCTGATGACTAATTTTCCACTTGAGTTATCTTGTCATTGTTTGGCTGTTATTTCTATTGAAATGTTTGGTACTTTGTATGGTTCATTACTTTTTTTTATTTGCTAGGTAGTAAATCAAGAGTCTATACTCTATCTAGAGATTAAGGGGGTCGTATCTTGTTTTATTGGTCAATTTCATTACGATTTTATCTGTTAATGCCTTGTTGACGCTATGTGCCTATTTTTCCTGTGTTTTAGGAAGGAAAATTTCGGGGAACTTTGTACTTTGTTTTGGAAGGTTATCCATTTTTTGAAAAGATAAAAAGATCGGGATGGACCATTCGACTTCTGTACTCGAAATAATAAAAATAAGGTTCTTAGCATACTGTTCAAGATATGAAATAATAATATAATTGCGCCTAAATTTCGAGTAGTTGACTATAAGAAATATATTATAGAAACATACTCTTGCTTCTTTATTGCCTTGAAACGAGAAAGAAACTGTATTATCGAAGAGCAAACATGTTAGGTTTACTAGATAATAATTATTGAAATCACCAAAATAAACTTGCGAATTTAAACTATCTGAATCGGTAGTTGAATGTGACGCCAGTGTGCATTAATCTAATTGGTTTAATGTTGAATCACAGTTTGAAACAATGCCAACTGGCCTCTCTGTTGGGAATCGTCATCGCTACCAATTAAGCTTGCTCGTACGTCATCATGGCGCGACGTTTGAACTTACGTGTATAGAAATCGCAATATTGAATTAAAAATTGATTACTTGTAATTTTGAGTGAGTCAGTGGATATGTATATTATTTAACACTGCTCTCAATGCTGTCTCAAGAAAACTTCTCTGAACAGAAATGTCAACAAAATTTGTAGAGTTCTCAACTGTTAAACCTTAGACAAAAGCCATCGAAACCACCAGTGTATTTACATAAAACGAGTTCTTTTTCGAAATTTCGTATGACATCAGAAAATCAAAACATTAATTTTACATAATACAGTTGATATATAGGTACATATACAATTAAAACATAACAAAACAATAGTTGGCCCTTAAGTTATTGTATTCAAACCGTTTTTTTCAGAGAAATTCCAACATTTGCCGGAACCAGTAAGGAAGCTAGTACGGCAAAGAGCAAATTGCAAAGACCACCAAGCCTAACAATAGACGCTTGTGAAATGGGTGCAGACGCTTTTGAGCACATATTGAAAGTTACAGCACAACACGAAACTATCATGACCTATTATTATCTGGACGATAATAACCATGTAAGTACATATCCAAATACAGTGAATACAGTCACAGTGGAACTTCCATATAACGAACGTCTGTATAACGAATTTCGTACAAGACATTGCACCTTGAATCCAAATTCCATGTTAAAAACACCCTCTAAAACGAAGTGAATTCTCTGTATAACTAAATATTCAAAGAACATCACTCTTTGAACGGTTATTGGTAAGAAGGTATAAAGGGTGGGTTTTTTCCGCATTTTTTCCGGAACTACGTAATAAATCCCGATCTTAAACTAAATCATCACTGCGAGCAGAGAGATCCTTCTGAAACAATTTTAAATACACCCCTGGCTGTTCGGTTTCAATAAAACCATTACGCTAGTGTGAAAATGTCTAAAAGCAAGTGCTTAAGTTTGAATGATAAACTATAGAAACAAATTTTCCGTATAACGAAATTTTTTGCGGGTTTAGCGCTTTCGTTATAGGAAATTTCCACTGTATTTTACTACAGCTCTTTTTAACACATCTTTACCTGTTTTACTCTAGGAATAAACTAACATTTTATCACTCGAATTTCAGGTTCAGGTAACCGAAATTTTCGATGTAACCGAGAGCGATTCACCAGTAGTTCAAACAGCACAAGAAATGGATGTGAACAAGGCTTTAGAATTCGATGATGAGGATTGGACAGCTTCACAATGGGCTTCCGGAGAAGGTAAATTTTGAACAAACTTTATCTCTGTATAGTCCGTTCACGAAAGTTTGAGCCGTCGGTTGGCCATGACAATTTGACATATTCCACTGTGTATATTAAAATTTTAGGTTATGTTGTTTAATTTCTTGTCAGATTGATACGCAATGTTGTCAATATAACATAGAGTTATCTGATAACTCGCAAGTTCGTCGGTCGAGGCCGGGTACATTCGGTAACGTTGACTTTATTAAGCCCTTTCGGCATTGACCTCCGCGAGCAGACGGATTTTTTAGTCACGTGACCACAGATCGTACAGATTCATCTATAATATCTGCGAATAAACGAACGGTACAGAGCATCTGCCACAGAACATACTGCTCTGTTCTACATTAATAGATTATGAGATTTCTAAGATCACTATTTCGGGAAATATGCTCATCTTTTAACGATACTTCCACCTTTTTTTGTAGCTCTACCGTAAAATCTCAATTAAATAATTAGGTGCAAAGGCACTGAATGCAAAGGAAAAGAGGAATGCAATATCACCTTCTGTTCGTTCACTACGGCAATAGTTGAACAGAAAGATCCTAATTAATTAATTACACGAAAAAAAACGAGAAAGCAACATCTCCTCCTGCCCATTCATAACTGCGATAGCTATATCGAAAAATTTTAATGAATTAATTAGGTTTTTAACGAATGAATGAAAACACAAGAATAAAAGTGTTGATAAGTATTAGAATTTTTCAATCTATCTGTTATCGGATCAGGAAACTCAAATTAAAACAACAAAATATATAAAAAACATAAAACTCGGTCCAGATGTTTACTCCCCTCAATCCGGATGTAATAAAGGAACGACCAGGTGCCGTATTCTCGAGAAGTGATATTCGAAAACGTATACGAACTTCATTGCGCGAGTCCCTGTTTTACCTGCAAAAATGCTCACCGCGCAATGAAGTTCGTATACGTTTTGGACTATCACTTCTCGAGAATACGTCGATGCCGAACGCCTGATTTTACGTTGACAGCAAATACTGCTTACCTCAGATAAATAAGCAAACGCCTACTATGCGCTCAAACTTTCATGAACGGACTATAATTTACCCATTTCTCAAATTTTACATTCTGAAGATTAAATTTTTTTTATAGAAATGTGTTCAGACAAACGTAAACAAAGCTTGGCCGAAATGTCAGAGTATTCCCTGGAAGATATATTAGATAAGGACGCCTCCTTGTTTTCTGACCCAGAAAGTGAATGGACAGGAACTGTCAAAGTTGAAGAACCGGAAGATGATATTAGCGTTACCTACAACGAATCTAAAGATGATACCAGACCAGAAAGTGACCAACCATACAATGCACCTGAGACAAGCAAAGATAACTATCGGCTTAGTTTTGTAGCCGATGATTAGATAAATAATTAGGATAATTTGTTAACGGTTGAGACTGTTTATATTCCAAAAATAAAAACGAATGTGATAGCTATCTTACCTTGTATTATTATATTCATTGATTTAGGTTAGGAACAAGATTTAACTGTTTTTAACATATTATATTTATACTGTATTTAATATCAGAAGCTATTTTTGTTATGTATCTGAGCATTGTTCAATAAATGACAGTTTTTTAGATTCGTTCATTTTCTTGAAGTCCTATAATATCACAGATTCACACGATATTTCTCCTAATAAACGAATAATACTTGAGTTATAAAATTATCTTATTGTGCTATATTTTTGAAATTCAACTGTTGAAAACTTTGTGAAATTATCTAGAACTCTTTGACTTTCTAGTGGACTATGAACCCTAACTTGTCTCATATGAGTATCCCTCCCATTTTGATGGTTATTTATTACCGCAATTTGAATCATGAATAATCTTATAGGTTTACCTCGAATATCCTTGATTGGAATGTGTGTCCAACCTGAAAGAATACATATTTCAGTGAAGACATAAATGGAAACTACACTAATGGAAAAAATTAGGATCAAAAAAAAATTCCAAATTTTTCGGCAATTTTCAACATGCCGTAACTTTGAGAGGAATGGTCGTACAAGGAATTTGAAAAAAGGAAATTGTAGCTCCAAGTGTCTAGTTTTTGGATTAGAACTTCAAAAATTTTAAGTTTCAGTGGTTTTCGAGTAATGATAGAAAAATCAGCAACAAAAAAATTCTCAAAATTTTACTACTTTTTTATTTCTTGTCTACGAGCGTGGAAATTTTATTTTTGCTTAATCGTTATAATGATGGGATACTTTGTTGATTCAGATTTAATTTATTTTTTATTGACCCCAATACGTCCACTTCTCGCCGAAATATCGGTCTTCAAATGGAAAAACAGGGGTGGCAATACCCGTTATTAAATCAATAAAAATTTTATTTGTTAGTTAATTTTATTTTTTTTTCTGAAATTTATGTACTATCTGCAATTAAAATGTGGAAAAAGCTTGAGAAAATTCTTTTTTGCCTTTTTTAAAGATTATGAGCTTCTCAGGGCAAAAAACGTGATCCTTATTTTTTTCAAAAATTCAATCGAGTCAAACAAAAAAACGGTTCGCTGAAATGAGTTGGCTCTTCGTAAGGTTTTCATCAACATATTGAACTGTGAAAGTCACACTTAACATTATTGGTTTCCTCAACATTTCCAATCCAGCGGTAAATTTTCCAAGAAACCACCAAAAGCCCTTTTTTTGTTAAATTTTTATATTGATGCGACATGAAGAAAAAAATTTCTATGAATAAGCAATGGTTGTTCATTAATGGGAGTTCATTTAAGGTCTTGAATCCCTTCTTCTATTTTCTGTGCGATCATTGGTTGCTGAGAAATCGATAATCAAAAACAAATGGATTCTTTTCCATTTGAAGACCGATATCTCGGCGAGAAGTGGACGTATTGAGGTCAATAAAGAAATAAATTAAAGCTGAATTAACAAAGTATCCCATCATCATAACGATTATGCAAAAATAAAATTTCCACCCTCGTAGACAAGAAAAAAAAGTGGTAAAATTTTGAAAAATTTTTTGTTGCTGATTTTTCTATCATTACTCAAAAACCACTGAAACTTAAAATTTTTGAAGTTCTAATCCAAAAACTAGACACTTGGAGCTACAATTTCCTTTTTTTAAATTCCTTGTACGACCATTCCTCCCAAAGTTACGGCATGTTGAAAATTGCCGAAAAATTTGGATTTTTTTTTGATCTTTTAATTTTTTCCAGTAGGGTAGTTATCGAGCAATACCTATTGGCTCAGTAAGTACGATAACTTCAATCTCTTGCAAATCGTTGAAATGTGTTCCAACTCTTATTGATATTCTGCTGGGTGTATAGCTCTCGTCTAGTCTAGCATCTGTGTAAATGTAAATATCGCTTATAGTTGTTTTTCTCTGGAACTGTATATTTATAAGATGAGGCAATTGCCCATCTGATTGCCAATATGTGTCTTCTCTTTCATCTCTGAGTTGATGAACTCCAAAACCTACAAAAATCCTCATTTATTTCTTATGCATGTTTGTCAATGCTGAAGTCTTACCAGGTTTGCAAGACGAAAGGCTCCAAATAGCTTGTGAACCAACTTCTCTAACAGTTCCTGTTCGCTCTGCTTTCAAGGGAGTTACTTCTTCATCGGTAGATCTTGGACTTTTCTGAGACATTCTCGACTAATTAATTAATTAAAATATAAAAATTCTACTTTCAAACTTCGAAATTGTAAACAAACTGTTATGTTGACCAGTTGAACTACGAATCTTCTAAGCTAGCAGTTTTTAGCACTACAAAGTAAATTACGTCTACTATTTATCTTTCGTAGAATCCTGAAGATGTATACGCAATAATAAATAAATCTTGTTTTATTTTGAAACAGAACCTAGAACTTCGAATGAATAGAATACACATTTATTCAAAAAATGAAAAAATACAAAACGCATGTTTCGTTTTTTCAGCCATTTCTCTATGATTTGGGCATTAACCTCTAATTTTATTAAATTTCTGTTTCTATGTTTATTATTGTGTTGTCTTGTCGAGACTTTCCTTTTCAAAAATAAGTAATTAATAATCTTATCGCACTTATCGTAAATTGGGAATACATCTAATGAAATTCTAACCTTTTAACCCCTCAAGTGGCCAAATTGTTAGATGAAATAGCCTACAATTTAGAGAATTAATTACACCTTTCACTTCTAACAATGTCTCTACCATTTAGTTTATCCGAATTGTATAAAAATTACAAATGTTGGGTCAGTAACAATCCCCAGATTACAACAGATTTCGAGACAACAGCTAGATGGATTTCATATTTTATAGCAGGTGAAATATTGAATTACTTATATTGGTCTCTTTTATATGGAAGTTCTTTCAGGAAGAATAAATAGTTCACATGTAGTATCTGAGTTAGTTTACTGCTTATCCAACCTGTTAATTCTATACAACGATAGGATTATATGTGAATTAAGGCAGCTCAACACCATTAAATCAGGCGAGAAACTCAGATTGTATCTCACGGTGTTGGAATACTCTGAGGTGTTCTTAGAGCTTTCAGCTGCAAAGAAATGGGGTGAGAAGGGTAGATGGCTTGTTATTTGTGTGATACAGCTCTTTAAGTAAATAATCACAATATCTAAATCTTCAAATGAGCTAACGAATTTATTTTAGGTGTATAACAAAACTAATCTTAGTTCATCATTACAAAGAACCAATGATCGATTACCCGGTGATTCCTGTCTTGCAAAGGAAAAATTTGAATCAAAGGAATGAAAACGGACTGGTTACAGTTGCAGAAATATGTGAGCAGGGATCCGTCTCTTTCAAATTGAAAACTTCCGGTAGAATAATACGAAAGGTAGAGGCTTCACCTCCTGTAAACCTTCGTTCTTGGAAACCTTTGCAAAAAGAAGTTAATTATGATTCTGAAAACTTGGAGAATGTCGAGCAAGCTTTGCTGGATCGAATGCTAGCCGCTGAGACCATTCATTTAGTGAAACCTGTTGTGCACTTGGGATCAATGTATTATTATGGTGAAGACAGTTGGAAACCTTATATTCTTGCCTTGACGTTTGACTTGTGCAGGTAGGGATTCTGGATTGTTAAATCGTGAAGTTTTACATAACAACTTAAGACCATCGGTTAACTAACAATCTTTTTCAGTTTGCAACTTTACCGATCCTGTGACAAGACAAAAAGCAACTCCCTCACTGTAAAACAAAAAGTGTTACTTTCTAGAAGGACTACACACTTGATGTTATACTTATTACGTTCACCATTCTTTAACAGATATAGCAAAGATAAGATAAATAATTTATTGAATGGTTTAAGCGATAATGTTCCATTCGCATCATTGATCTGTAATCAGCTCATTAAGTATTTACCTTTTTACCAGAGTAATTATTTTTACATGTGGAGCTCTTAATTTTTTTTACGATAAACCTAATATATTTGGTCTTAGGGGGGTTTGGATGATAATTCATCAATGATTGATGAAATATTTATGACACTGTGATCCTTTGATGAAAATAATGTTTTGATAACGTTACTAATTAGTTAACAGACTTGTTAATTAATTATTGTAATCCAAATGATTCAAATCAATTCAATGACATGAAATTGATTAATTTATATTATTTTAATAATCTTGTAACTTGAAGTTGTTTCAGGATGTAAAAATTTTGTTATTGTATATTTGAATTTTGTGAATCTTTGAAACTATTTATTGTTATTTTATATGAAAATGAAAATATTCTCAACATAGAACTGTAAAGGAAAAATAGGTTTTTCTTTATGAATTGATATTGAAATGGTGAAAAACGCGAACAATGGGTAATAAAATATTTTTAATATTCGTTTTTTATTCTATCCATTCTGAAATTACCTATACAGGGTGTCCCAAAACTCGACGTCAACCCAGAACCGGGTGAAAGGGCAAGTAATGCTGGTTGTCAGAAAGATATAAAAAAAATTAAGTTGCATGATTTCAAAATAATAGGCATTTAAAAAAACACAGAAAATTCCACAGCCCGTGACAGTCTTTTCACTCCTGTTGCCACAAATATCAACTTTTTTGTTGTTGTGTAACCCCGAATAATGCTTGTCTAAACTGTAATCAAAATTTTGATAACAGCTACTCTAGGTTTCATAAAAATAGGGTTAACTTCTCAACAAAAAAAATCAAAATAAACAATTGCCTAGTTTCAACTGACTGCAAGGGCGTAGCCAGGAATCAATTTCGATCGGGGGGGTTTTTGACATTTTGGCAATTGACTCTGTAGGTGCCGGGAATTGTGAGGGTCGCTTTCTGTAGCAAGTATTTGTTGTTTTCAAGATTTCATAGTAATATGAATAATTTTAACTAAGGCTACGCCCTTGACTGACTGTATTGAAAAAATAATATACTACGCAAGTTTGACATGTTTTGTCAAAAGTTGGCGCATTTAGTGATGGTTCCAAGATTGTATAATTCTTGTTAAATTGTAGCTACCCTAGTTCAAATTCGCTTTCGATTGCCTGTGAATACACTTTTTCTTTAACTGCTTTCTAGTGAAAAAAGTCCAATAGATTCAAGTCCTGTGAACTGGTCAGCCACGAGATTGGACCAGAACGTCCGATCCATCTTCCGGGAAAAAATGTTTCCAGAAAAAAAAATTTCCAGAGAAAATAATTTTTCCGGAGAAATTTCTTTGGAATTTTTTTTCTGGAAACATTTTTTTCCCGGAAGATGGATAGGACGTTCTGGTCCAATCTCGAGGCTGATCAGTTCACTGGACTTGAATCTATTGGACTTTTTTTTTAATAGAAAGCAGTTAAAGAAAATGTGTATATTCACAGGCAATCGAAAGCGAATTTGAACTAGGGTAGCTACAATTTAACAATAATTATACCATTTTGGAAACCTCACTAAATGCGCCAACTTTTGACAGAACATTCCAAACTTGCGTAGTACTTTTTTTTCAATACAGTCAGTTGAACCTAGGCAATTGTTCATTTTGAATTTTTTTTCTGAGAAGTTAACCCTATTTTTATGAAACCTAGAGACGCTGGTATCAAAATTTTGATTACAGTTTAGACAAGCCTTATTTAGGGTTTTACAGCAAAAAAAAGTTGGAAAAAGACTGTCACGGAGTGTGGAATTTTCTGTGTTTTTTAAATGCCTATCATTTTAAAATCATGCAACTTAGATCTTTTTTTATATCTTTCTGACAACCAGCATTACTTGCCCTTTCACCCGGTTTCGGGTTGACGTCGAGTTTTGGGACAGCCTGTATATACGGTTTCCTCAATACTGAAGCCAAAACAAAATCGTTTATCATCATAATAACAGAAATTCAGGAAAAATTATAGAACACGTACTAGTTCTTTGAAAAGGCAAAAAAATAAAATACACTGATTAATTTTTGAAAATAATTTCGATATATTCATCAGAGCTATGATTTTAATGAACTACAATTCACATTTTCAAGTGTGAAAGAGCCTTAACTATGCAAAAAGCGTACGCGATTATGAATTTGTATGTTCAACATCTGTTATCGTTTTGTTCTTTCATTTCACAATTCACTGTGAAAATGTTTTAAAACACCGTCGAAATGTTTCCTAAACTAATTTTAGTTTTAAATTCCATATTTCTATCCGAATTCGCTAGTTCGTTGATCACAGAAAATAATTTAGATTTGGATGTTCTGAACAAAAATCTATTTGAATGCTTAAAACTGCACCCTAAGTTGAATGGTAACAGAAGTCCTTCAAAACTTCTAGAATTGATATTTTATATTGAAATTTCTTTCATCAGTTGCTGGCAACTTAACTGAAGAAGAAAATAGCTTCATAGATAACTATGTGAATGATTATTTGGAAGTAACAAACATTCCTTCTGCTGACGAGCGTAAAGAAAGGTATAAAAGAGGATTGTCAATACCAACAGCATATCCAAAGGATGATTTTGGTGAGTGAAATAAAAAAAGATAAATTCAATCATAATAAATCTTTAATAATTAAAGTAAGTATATTCAATTATACTCTGATTATAAAATAATTTCAATATTTGAATATCTCTGCATCACAGATACATATAGTCCGTTCACGAAAGGTTGAGATATTAAGCGATTGCTTATTTATCTGAGGTTGGCAGTATTTGTTGTCATAACGTAAAATAAAGTCAACGTTGCCGAATGTACCAGGCCTCGTTCGACGAGAATGCGAGTTCTCAGACAACTCCATGCTATATATTGACAACAGTGCGTATCAGTCTGACAAGAAAATAAATAACATAACCTAAAATGTTAATATACACAGTGGAATATGCCAAATTTACATGGCCAATTGACGGCTCAACCTTTCGTGAACGGACTATATGTTAATATTTTATTTTATACATATATTCTAAAGGTTTCTTCATTAAAAATTAATAAAGAAGGAAAAACTTGCACATATACAGGGTGTTCTGATTTGTTTCCGACAAACTGAAATGGGTGATAGATCACATCATTCTAAGCAAAAAAGTTCCTATGAACATGGGTCTGGAAATGCTTCGTTTCCGAGATACAGGGTGTCAAAGTGGAAAAAAATAATTCGCGTTTTCTTTAATATGTTTGGACTGCTTCGAAATCCTTTCATGAAATTTCGTATACAAGGGTTTTTTGGGACGATAAATTCAAATTTGTGGTCGATTTACTTGTATTTTCTAGAGGGCGCTACCGGCAACCATTTCAACCGTTGCAACTTCTTTGTGCTACCCTGTACACCGTTTCGGACTTGAAAAATCGATTCTCCCATCCTTTCTACTTAAAAAAAGGTATACCTCATCGAAATTGCTATAGAAGCAATCGTTTCACAGAAAAATGCATTTAACGCCAAAGGGTCCCAAAACTTCTCCGAACATTATTCTCTTTCAAATATTTAATTCAAATTCATTTTGAAAATTTCTAAGGCCAAATGCATGCGAATTTTTTATTGCCAACTCATAAGTAGAAATGGTATGCTATGTAATTGTTGTTTTTAAGTGTTCTGAATGACGTACAGGGTAGTACAAAAAAGTTGCAACGGTTTAAAGCGGACGCCGGACGAAATTATTGCCAGTGGCGCCCTCAAGAAAATACAACCAAATCGACCACAAATTTGAATTTCTCACCTCAAAAAACCCTATGCACCAACTTTCGTGCAATTATTTGAAATCAGTCGAAAGATATTAAAGAAAACACGAATTATTTTTTCAACTTTAACACCTTGTATCTCGGAAACGAAGCATTTCCGGACCCATGTTTATAGGAACTTTTTTGCTTAAAATGATGTGATCTATCTCACATTTCAGTTTGTCGGAAACAAATCAGAACACCCTGTATATCTGAAAATTTTTGATATCAATCGAGAGAAAATTGTTTTTGACAGTTCGACAAATTGTTTATATTTATATTCTATGACTAGCTCTCACTCAATTTAGCTTCAACACCGAATAGGTCTTTGAAAATATAGGAACAATTGTGATCACATAGGTATTTAGATAATCCTCCAACATCCATATGAGTTCCCCTTTGACTACTCGTTTGAAAACCAACCTCCTCAAATTTCTTAAATTTTAAAAAATCTTCTTCGCCATTGTACTCTTCTGTGACCTTACAAAATATCCTTTTCCAAGGCATAGATCTGATTAGTTGCCACCAGTCATTACAATCACTGGTTTTTCCTTCTACACAAATTATTCCTGGTTTTCCCGGCATACAAAATCCGTTCAGGTTGAAACATTGAGCTTGACTCAATATTTCTTTACGCTTGAATTTGCTGTAAATATGATGGGAATATATCCAAAGTCTGCATGGAGGCTCTGCTACATCTTTCTGTACGTCTTTGACCTCAGTAGAAAGTTCTATGTACTTTAGAGCATTATCTTGTAGCCAACAGATGGCAGTGAAAATGCAGGGTTCCCCTTTCTCCAAACTATCCATATACTCCTTGATGTCTATGTTCAACTGGCCGCTCTGTGCTCTGTTTAATTTTTCGTTTCTGACAAAAATAGAAGGGGAAACATCAGGGTATTCGTGGGGTAAATTGACTAGTAGTTGGAATTTTAAAGAATCTATGTCTAAATTTATTGTGAGATCTATTTCAGACGGTAAAATATCATTTATTTTTTCGATATAGCTCTGAATTTCAAATAAGGTGACAGGGTCTTCTATTTTTATTTCACCAGGCTTGTAGAACATAGATTGAAGACTTTCCAGTTCTGTGAGTTGAATTTCTAAGTTGCACATCAATTTTTCTGTGTCCATTTTGGTTCATATCTGAAAGAAAAAATTGGACATGATTATTAACTTTTCCGCCGACTTCAGAATGAAAAGTGAACAAAATTGATCAATAATGACCCATTTTATGGCTCAATTTATACTATTTTAATGTGCAATTTTCATGGCAACATTAAAATGGCTAAAAAATTGAGCATCAAAATGGGCCATTAATGCTCAGTTTCGTACACATTAAAATCACCTTTTATTTTGAAGTCGGCGGAAAAATTAGATTATGTCAAATGTATGTCTTGTGAAAAATAAAAATGTATTCCAATCTAAATTTTATACTCAATTCATAATGTGGTAGACGGAAAAATCTTATAATCAACATGATTACTGATCTAACGATTAACTGTTCGAGCAGAGCGAGAGCGATGAAAAAATACCAACTATTAATCGCTCATATTAATGAACTAGTTGAATAACTAATTAGATGAAATTTGGAAGTTTTCAGTTTGTTTTTTCAGGAACTTATGTATTTAGCGGAATCCGATTATTAGATGACCTACGAATTTATAATGCTAGTAAGTTCGAGTATTTCCAACAGTCGAACAAATGGTTTTTCGTCACCATTGAAGAGTCAACCATAGGACCACATAAGTTAGGTTATACGAATCTACTCATATTCAACATACAGGTATGGGGAAATATATTTATAAAACTGAAAATTTTTCGGGCAAATGTTATAGCATGTAGCGCCATCCACAAATGAAATATTTTTCGATGATTTGTTAGAAACATATTTTTTCAGAACAACACATATTCGAGAGTTCCAAGATGGATAATTCACAAAGTCGAAGAATTTTCAGTACACGCGGCAAGAAATTTGACGTACATTATCGTCAAAGCGTCAGATCAATATTTCTCAGGAGTTTGGGAATTCGACGGATTGGAATTGTTCCACGCCCAGAATATTGAAATGGAAAATGTCACAGATGTGGGAATTTGGTAAGGCGTAAAATCTTACTGGAGCGATTGTAACAGCTGTCAGCCATTTTGATTATGCTCTTGTTCATTGAATTTCGACCAAATTTTAGTGTCATTGTAGTCATAACGTTTTCCTGAACAACATTGGTGAAACCACCAAGTGGCGGTCTGTCTTAGTTTAGAATATATGGACCCCCAAATTTCCAAAAATGTTCCATCTTCACCTCGCTTTTTTCACTATAAAAACACAAATTCACTGCTCTAATTTAGTCCATAAATCATCTTCGAACATTCAAATAACTATTCGACTAGTTTCATTCCTGGAATATTCAATAATTAATGCAGAAACATCGAAACTCTATTCCTCAAATTCTAAGGAAAACCCGCCGTTTTTAATGGTAGATTTGGCACTGCCGCAGATTCATTCGCGCGAATATGATACGATGCCTTCCCGTAGATGCCGCCATCATTTGATATGTCACTCGCCGAAGGACGGAGCAGTGGTGCCAAACTTACCATGAAAAACGTCGGGATTTCCTTAGAATTTGTGGATATGTAATACCTCTAGAATTTCGATGTTTCTGCATTAATTATTGAATATACCTTAAATGAATTTAATCGAATAGTTATTTGAAAGTTCGAAGGTGATTTATAGATTAAATTGTAGCAGTGAATTTGTGGTTTTATAGTGAAAAAAGCGAAGTGAAGATGGAACATTTTTGGAACTTCGGGGTCCATATTTTCTAAACTAAAACAGACCGCCACCTGTTGGTTTTACTAATGTTGTTCAGGAAGACTCAATGAATACAGTGACTCCAAAATCTGGTCGACATCTGCTGGTCCCCGAAATTCGATATTTACCGAATATACTACTATTTAACTGGACGGCAAAGTCCTCTATCTGTTGCATTGAATATCGTTTGTTTCCGATGTGATTTTCCAGGCCGGTATTATCATTTTATTTCTAATATCGAATTCTTTTAGGGAAACAGAAACCGAAATGCATATGGCGATAACCGGTATAGGATTACGCAATCAAACGTTGAATTTGAACGAAACGAAAAATTACAACAATACTTTCATCTATAAATTCAACAAGATCTTTTTCAACCTCGTCCAAATAATCGAGAAAGTATCTTCCAGAGTTTTACCCTTTGATGTAGAGGGTAAAAATTTTCTGCTCCTAAGCATTAATAACACCATTGACGGTAAGATTTTTTTGGGAAAATTATTTGGAATATAGACACTATTATTTTTTAGATTTTTTGGGGGAATATTCTGAGATATATCGGTATAATCTAGAAAGCGGTCAGTATGAAGTTCATCAAAGAATTCCAACCTACAAATGCAGGGATGTTAAGTTTTTCTCGATAAAGAATTTCGATGGTTACGACAGTTATCTCATTGTGGCCAATTACGTATCTGGTAAGCGAAAAATTTATGGTTTCCTGTCAGAAATGTCAATAATAGGGGTTTCACAATCTATGCATTGGACTACCTTATTGGCTGTAGTGCTTGAAGAGCCTACTACGAAGCTGTAGGTCCGGGTTCGAATCCCTGTGCAGGCATCGGTGTTTGTTTATGTCTTAGTTTGTCAAATGAAAATTTTCCGAGTATGAATGACTTGAATAGTCAATTGAACATATTGTTAGGTTCATAACCTAAGGTTGAACCCAATAAGTGAGATTGAATGAATGAATAAATCTATGTATCAGGGCTTTTCTTTTGAACAATGGCCTGCTCAAAAGTTTCTTGGGGGCGTATTTTTTTTAATTTGGGAGTCGAAGCTATGAGACAACGCAGGAGCTTGAAATATTAAAATTGTATGAACTATTTCAGGTGAAGACGAAGATGGTGTTCCACCAATAATTTACAAGTATGTGAATGGTTATTTTCTTCCCTTTCAAAACCTCTACATTGAGAACATCATAGAGTTTCAAACGCTCTACGTGAGTATCCACTTAGAGAGATACATTATGTGAAAGGCTATCATCTCTTTTTTTTATAGTATCCTAGAGATGCTGCATTTCTTATGCTGGCCAGGACTGAATATCAAGGTTTGAAGACATATCAGTACGACGGATGGATATTTCAAGAGACACCACATGATATCAACAACGATTTGGGCGAAGCGAAGATATCGAACGCAAAATTTGGAGTTATAGAGAACAATAAGACGGTATTAGGTGAGTTTTGAAAGAAAGCACATTTCACTATGGCGGATGAAACGTCCGCCATCTTGAAAATTCAATTGATAAGAGTTACTTGAACGAACTTTGAACACCTAGTAGCCATAACTGTTCTTACCAAGTGGAACTATCGTCGTACTTTCGTTTTTTGAAAAGTTGTCATCCTATTAGATGTAGTAGTTCTTTCTTTTGCAAACGCATATCTTAACAGTTCTAGGTTTCGACTCAAGAAAGGCACTGGAGTTATACAGGATCGACTTCGTCTACGAAAACGATATATTCGACCTACGTAACGAAACTCTCAAGTGGTGTGAGACGAGTGCTCACGAATTGAACCACAGAGAAAGACTAAAAAGACAGGTAGATGTCGAAGAAACTGCAGAAAATCAGGTGAACATGATATTTTTTATTCAAAGTATTCAAAATTGCCATAACGTGTCATTATTTTTTTCGCCTAATCAAAAATAGGAGCTAGCGGTGAACTATAGGCTTCGTTACAAATGACTTAGCATTTTCTAAACGTCGATTGTCTACAGACGTCTGGCCAACTGTAGAAGTAATTCAGAAGTGACATTTGTTTCAATTGTTGTTATGAGATTTATCTGTTATGATCCAATGTTAAACTTTAATCAGACTCTCGGTTCATTCAGCAGGTATATTGTTAGTAGCGGTCATCTGTACAAATGATGACGTCAGTTAGGGACAGACCCCGTTTTCTGTGATCTTTTAAAGCGTATACGAACTTCATTGCGCGGTGTGCATTTTTCAAGGTAAAAGAGGGACTCGCGCAATGAAGTTCGTATGCGCTTTGAAAGATCACTTGTCCAGAATACGCGGCCTGATACAGAAATCTTAGTTGCAAGTCTTCCTTATTGCTGTTTGAGAATTGAGCAACATGTCTCCAGAAGTCTGTGGCTCACAATAAGCTTGTTGTTCGTTCCCCCTCGTATCAGTAACAAAGAACTCTGTGTTGGCTCTGATGTATTTATATTTTTTTCAGACCACGTCAAACGACCAATTGGTGGAAAAGATCATGCAGGCAACCTCTATCTCCGAACAGCTAGAACAACAAGCCAAAAATTCACTACAAACCGATTCACCCCATACAATTCAAGACTTGAAAGCCGACACCATAATCCTAAAAAATGTAAACATTCGTTCCCTATCAACTCAAACCCTCAACGACATCAATATCGACGATTTCCTACAAAATGTAATAGACGTCAACTCGGACGGTGATTGGCCAAGCAACATCGTTCTGGAACGCGTCCAACTTGACTCACAGATCCACCCCGATAAGGTAAACGGCAGGAACATAGATGAAATCATAAGCACCACAGACAACCTTTCTATCAAGAATCTGATCATAGACGGGGAAACGACGTTCATAGAACCCGTGATCACAGAAACACTGAACGGTATACCATTCGACGAAGAACACATCCTGCTTACAGATTCCGACCAGAGCTTCCGTCAACTGGACGTAGATGGCGTAAGGGTGATTAATTTGAATGTTAGCAGGGTGAACGGCCGCGATGTGGGGGATGTTAAAGAGGAAATCTTCACTGATAAGTTGATAGATCGGATAGCAACGCTGAAGGTAGATCAATTTGTGGTCGGGGACTTGATGAATGGTGTAGATATGAGGACTTTGGATAAATACGCCTTGAGAACTTCAGGTGACCAAGTCTTGACCGCCAAGTATTACTTTGAAGAGTTGCACGTTAACAATATGGCGGTGGATCAACTAAACCAAGATAGAATAAAAGATTTGGTCCGTATAGACTCAGGAACATACAAGATCAATGCAGATGTTCAGTTTTCCAAGCAATTGAGCGCTAACAACTTAACCGTGACGAAGGAGTTAGACAAGATACCTGTTGTTAAAGGACACCTACAGGTTCTCCTCAAAGACGTGGAGGAAACGCAGTTTGTTACGGCAGAAAAACTGATGCACGACGTGGAAATTTTGACTCCTATAAAGTTGCAGGGGAACATTGAAGGTTTTGACGTGGAAAAATTCAACCCTGTGGTGCGTATAGAAGGGCCGTTTATATATGAGGGAGATTTTGAAATTACTGGTAATACGACAATTGAGAAATTGCTGTTAGCGAAGGATATAAGAAGCGCCGATGGGAATTTGTCTGTTCAGGTGAGTTTTGATTGGTGTAGATTTGTTTTTGTCCTTGTATATGCATTTAAAATAAATTTACTTGAGTTTGAAGGGTTTTATTTTTAACAAATCAAACTTTTATATAATCCATAAGATAATCGTCTGGTATACAGATGGGTTTCAAAGAGAGCAAGTAGCAGACATAGGCATACATGGTTACAAATACAGGGAAAAAGTGCCTTCAGGAAAACCAATAACAGACCTCAGATGTGTCCAAACCTAAACAGTACAAGGGAGCCAGAAGTTGCAACCCTCTGATATTCAGATGGCACTGAAGCAACTGATGTTAGTTTGTTTGAAACTATGGACCATTTTGAGTTCTGACCACATTGCAATATTCTCATATTGGGTATCACACATACTGAATATAGCGGAGGTCTATGATCGAGAAAAAAGAGAGAAGCGCCCTCACTGGATCAACAAACCAGGCTTAAGGCAAGCAAAGTGCACCTTCAGAGAAGAAGGTTCAACAAAGTCTATCTTTGTCAAAAAACGAGTTATAGCTGCCTATAGGACTTTTCACAGGTCATTGTTTCTTGAGATTTCACCTGCAAAAGATCAATAAGGAGAACTCTTATCTCTAGGTTATGAGGATCGGCACAGGAACCACAGAGCACATATTATGCCAACGCAATAGTTTGATAACGCAGAAAAGAACTCATTGGTCGCATTACAGAACGCAGTTATTGTACCAATCGACAACAACCTAATATATATGAGGTGTCCCAATAGTTTAAGAACCCGTGAACCCCAGACCTTCGTTATTTTATAAAAGCTGAAAATTTGTCTACGCATGCTCCCAACACAGGTAAGAACGATGGACCATTATGAAATTTGGGTTACCCTGGCTTTGGCAGGTAAACGGTATTAAAGGGGTGTAAAATACTGATCTAGTTTCGTCATTTTATAAAGTGTGATTTTTTGATATTACCTTCAGAAAATCATTAAAATTCAGGTCATTAATTGCCAGACACTTACTATAGTGGCAACCCCTTGCCAGACACCCTTAATGTTCATTAAATTATATGTAATTCTGCTTACGTTATAGTATAAAAGCTGATTTTTATATATAATACTTGGGTAATAATTAGATAATGTTTTCTCATTAGACAGACATTTTTGATAGTGCCAACCCTTTCGACAGACAAGCTTGTAGTTTAGCTGCAGGTGCGAGCGCGAGGCAGTAATTTTATGAGTGAGTGCGAGTAAGACGACATGATTATAATGACTTATGCAAATGAATACTTATCATTTAAGTGAATCTCAAAAACATCTGAAGAAAAGACATTCGAAGCCACAACTGAATAAAATTGTTAAAAATTTTAATTTATTCTATTAACAATTTAATTTAGTTGTAGCATTGAATGTCTCTAATTTTTCTGATAGTCTAAGAGCCCGTGAACACCAAACCTTCGTTATTTTATAAAAGCTTAAAACTTGTCTACGCATGCTCCCAACACAGGTGAGAACGATGGACCATTATGAAGTTCGGGTTACCCTGGCTTTGGCAGGTAAACGGTACTAAAGGGGTGAAAAATCATTTAAGTAAATCTCAAAAACATCTGAAGAAAAGACATTCGATGCTACAACTGAATAAAATTGTTAAAAATTTTAATTTATTCTATTAACAATCTAATTTAGTTGTAGCATTGAATGTCTTTTCTTCAGATGTTTTTGAGATTCACTTAAATGAGTTATATAAATCTTTATCAGAAAATGTATTTGCATAAGTCATTATAATCATGCCGTCTTACTCGCACTCACTCATATATACTGTCTCGCGCTCGCACCTGCAGCTAAACTACAAGCTTGTCTGTCAAAGGGTTGGCACTACCAAAAATGTCTGTCTAATGAGAAAACATTATCTAATTATTACCCAAGTATTATATATAAAAATCAGCTTTTATACTATAACGTAAGCAGAATTACATATAATTTAATGAACATTAAGGGTGTCTGGCAAGGGGTTGCCACTATAGTAAGTGTCTGGCAATTAATGACGTGAATTTTAATGATTTTCTGAAGGTAATATCAAAAAATCACACTTTATAAAATGACGAAACTAGATCAGTATTTTACACCCCTACAATACCGTTTACCTGCCAAAGCCAGGGTAACCCGAACTTCATAATGGTCCATCGTTCTTACCTGTGTTAGGAGCATGCGTAGACAAGTTTTCAGCTTTTATAAAATAACGAAGGTCTGGGGTTCACGGGCTCTTGCTCTACAAGGTAAGTGACCTATTAGATCAAATTGGCGTGTTGCGAAACTCTAGTTCGCTCAATATTTGAGATTTTGGTCAGAAATTTAACAAGTCATTAGATATTGATTTTATCTATGTCACTGTTTTTGAATAATAGTTGTCAGTTATACAGGATGGACCAAAAATAATATATCAATAGATGCCATAATATTCCAATAGGCCACTCACCTTGGGACACCCGATATATTATATATTCTTTTGAATTGAGAGCTAATAAAATACAATACATGAAACAAAAAAGTGCCTAGATGAGGTTGTACCAAAACGGGGTACCAAACTATTCTGGCACAGGCACAGGAAAAAAACCTCAGTAGAAAAAACCCTGTCTCGCCGTTTTTACGAAATTGAAACTTAAAACTATTCGAATAAATACCTTCAATATTCAGATATAAAATACTTAATTCATGCTCTTGGGCCAGGAGGGTGTTTTAAACCAGGTCTGGCATTCCAAGTGATGATTTTTGCTAATCAAACTAATAAGAATAATTCTATAGAATCACAAAAAAATACGATTCGATTTCCTGAAGCATAGTCGATAGTCTTGAACCTACTGCTATTTTTCATTGCCATCTTAATCTCCAACTACTCTTCATACTGTTCAAACTTCAGAGGGTCCTATCCCACGGCATCCCATTGGACGAGAAGGAAATCGACATCCGTCTAGATTTCAATCAACAACTGAACGTAGACGAAGTCTTCGTCGATAAAATCAACGGTGTCGATCCAGGAACCTGGGTGGTTACAGGTACTGAAGAGCAGCAGATCATCCGAGGTCCCAAGGTATTCTTGAACGACGTCAACATCACAGGCAATACTGACTTCTTCAAGATAAACAACATATTGGTGTCGGATCTGGACAGCCGACTGCTGAAGAAAACCGGCGATCAAGTGATCAGTGGAAAGCACACTTTGGTCGACGTTGTCGCAAACAGGTAAGTGGAAAAGACACCAAAGTTTTAAGTTTAATTGCTACGACTTCTTCAACCATTGTGCTCCTATCATTTCAAGCTTTTGGAGGTAGCTTTTCTAACAGATCAGTCTCAAGTTTCAGAGTTTTGATGAATCACAATAACTGAGGTGGTCACAAAGAAACATCGATTGTTTCCATCCACTTCGTGACTCAAGAACTTTTTGCTTTTGCGAGGCTTTTTAGTTATTGATGCTCAGGGGTTTTCTGCCCTTCTCCTAAGAATCTGTATTCATTTCTTCTTGCTAGACCCTATCTCATAGATATTTGTGGGTAAATCATCGGTTTAGGCATGTAAGATGGCGGCGATTAGTTGACAATGGATTGACGCATGCGTAGTAACCATACGTCGTTTTGGTTGCCAGATTGTGCAAAAGCCATATCTTTGGAATCGATTGTTGACTTGTAATTAGGGTTTACGAATTTCTTTTGAAAATAAATTATAAAATTAGTTTTAACAAATATTGTTTATTCAGATGATCTGCGCAATTATTACCGAAGTGAAGGTTTAAGAAGGAAATATAAACACGACCAGTTGTATCCAAAACTTAATAAATTACGATATTACTCAGAATTTTACATTTTCAGAGAGTTCGGAATTTTCTTCTCTTTTTACAACCTGATTACAAATAATTTCAATTTGAAATATAATCAAGCCACGTTCGAAATATAGTGTATAATTGCACTATATATTTTATTCTTCACATTGGTGAAAAATAAATTAATAAATGTTATCTTTTCAATTAGAACTTTCAGGATGTATTCACTATATGGATTTAATTGATTTATTTTAGAGTTCCTCTGTTCGAAGTGGTAAGGAAGAAAAGAACTTAGTGACTTAGTAAAAACTAATTTGATTTGTATAGTCATAGTGGAATCTCGATATAACAAATCGAAAGGCAATTCAATAGATTCTTCAAATACAAGAATAATCGTCATACCTGGCAACATTGCTGCCACCAGAACGGCCCGCCGCCATCTTACATGCCTAAACCGATAGATTACTTATTTGTGTACCGTAAGGAATACTCTTAGAACGAGTAGCTTGTTTTTGTTGAGTTCTGAGGCCATTTGAGTTCTTGACGATTTTTCAGAGCAATGAGCACTCTTCTGACCCAGGTTTCTAGTAAATTCTACGATTTCGCTTATTACCGTAAGCGAAGCACTTCCAATATTCTCCATACAGGTTATTGCTTTTCGAATGGTTTCAAAGTTGTTAATCCATGATATAGTTACTCCATACTTATATTACTCTGTTTCCTCTTACAGAGTTACAGCCAACAACACACTAATAGGCGAAAACAACTGGAAGAACATCCTCACAACCGACACCAAACAAGTCATATTCGGTGCAACAATCATCAACGCAGACGTAGAAGCCAATTTCACAATGGCGACCTTCGCGGAAGTGAAAGGAGACACAAACGGCTACGATTTCACAGAACTTGTCGCAGATACCGTGCTCAAGAACACAGACAAACCTATCACAGGCCACAAAACTTTCACAAATCTCACCGCCAACGATATCAGTGTCGCCAACATAGACGCGACGAAAAAACGAAAACTTACCGTAAACCACGACGTCAGATTGGAAAGCGCCTCTGTGGAAAACGTGCATTTCGTTAAGAGTTGTAATGATGTGGAGGCCAAGGAGTTTGGGGTACTTTTGGATGAAGAACCCAAACAGGTGATTTCGACTGGGGAAGATTTTGAGGAGATGACAGTCTTAGGGAACGTTTATATAGAATCTAACCGGTTGGGTAATTTAGATTTGGTACAATTCGAAAGGGATACTGTGAAGATAGATGAGGAACACACTTTTGAATCGGCCGTTTTCGGTAAGTTGGTTGAGTCTGGTCAATCCTCAGAGATGGCGTTTTGTTTCGGTATGCATACAAATAATACCCGAAGCAGTATGCCGGTTCTAAGTAAGGGTCCTAGAATTCATGTATCATTCAGAGTTATTCTCCATAGTGATTAGACTCAATAAGGGCAAAATAGCTATCTACGGATGATCTGAATAATTACACCGTCTTGTGAAGGGTTTTCCAATAAGAGGTGTTTTTTTGATATTCAAAGAAATATGCCATTTTTCAATATGAATGATCGAATGTTTATTTCATTATAAAAAAGCTATGCCGTTAATAGTGGAAAATAACATCAGGCAAATGACCACCACGACCACTCTTACAGGACCATATCCTTTTAATGAAATTTTCCAAAAACCAAATCGTAAAGGGGCTGCCCTATGTCCTCGATAACCTCACGAATTCCATCTTTGAGGTCTTGAATCGACGCTGGGCTATTGGCGTAGACCTTCTATTTCACGTGGCCTCATAGGAAGAAGTAGCATGGTGTTAAATCATAAGATCTCGGTGGCCAATTGTGATCACCTCTTCCAGAGATATCTTTCCATTTTTATTAATGGCGTAGTTTCTACTTGTCAAATGTCAAAAAATGACAGCTTCAAACTTCTACCGAAATAGCGGGCTATTCAAAATAACACCTCTTATTGGAAAACCCTTTACGTTCCTTGAACGTTGAGGAGATCAGCTCCGAAGAGTTTAATATTGGTAGATTTAAATCGATTAATATTATTATCTGCTTCCTTCTAGTTGAAATTCTCACTATTTATTGTGAATTTCATACCAACCATTTTTTAATAACTAAAATTATCTGTTAAAGGTCCTATTTCAGTCGAATCTGTATATGTTGAGTGAACAACTTCGTATTGTTTCAATTCATTTCACGAAAATTTTATACATTTCATACTCTCTAGAATTTCAACTTTATTCTTTTAGTTTTGTTTTTGCGTCAATTGTATTCAACACCAGTCATATGATCTTTCACAGATGACACTTTGATTTCGGAAAGCCCGATTGAACTTCATGGCAACGTGGAGAAAGTGGATTTGGACAATATTGTTCAAGGAACTTCAGCAGATCTATTGACTATAGTGGGCCAAAAGACGTTCCTGAACAACTTCACAGTATTTGGGAATGTTCTTCTGGAGGGAGACATCAACGACTTCAATATGGATGGAATGTGTAAATTTTCAGACCTGAGTGAAGGCGAGAAAGAATTGAAGATTCTAGGTAAATTCAAATCAATCAAATAAAAAGAAAGTATAGTAAATAAACCAATTGAAGATTAGTTTATAGTCAGCCCATAACCTTTTTAACAGTTACCGTAATTCTCTAGAGATTCAATAAGAAACTGAATATGGTATTACAGGAAATGCTGTTTTCGTTAAGGGCCCACAAGTACACAAAATCCAGAATACGAGTGTTAAATATATAAGTGAAAACGCATGGTTCAAGAACAGAGAGGTAACAATTGACCAAGAAGTGTCGTTCAAGAAAATGATACTTCGAAGCGATGTCACAGTTACAGTAAGTATCCTCATGTGGGCAATTTAGTGTTTCTTACTTTGCCGACTCAACTCAAGACTAATGCGGCCCATACACAAGCTACTTTTTCGGCGTTCTGGCAGCTAGCGTTTTGCGAGCGCCCTAGACGCTCGTGCAAAATTTGACCATACACAAGCGTCTCAGTAGCTCACCGATCGCTGACGAGAGATCGAGTTATACGATCAGTCTCTGCCGAATTTTTATAGTGAATTTTAATAATTTCAATGCGTTCTTGAAGCATGTATCGTTCCATTTTTATTGATGGCGTAGTATCTTTATAAGTTATGTTAATGTTTAGAAACAGCAACGTATGTAGAGCTAGAGGAAGCCATTTGGCATTATTTTTTGTACATAAATGTCACAACTGATATTTCAATTAACAATAAAAAGTTTTTGAAAATGAATGCAAATTAGGTGTTTTATATATTCGCAAAAAAGACACTTAATTTCAAACATTCTTTATGTTATTCATCGATCTTAGCAGAGTGTTCGCTTACAGGTCGATTTAAGGAAATGAAACCTCCCGGTTGGCCAAACGATTGAACTCTTTTTGCACCCGACTTTTCCGTAGCTCGTAACTTTTTGTATTCTTTACGGAATGAGTCTCGGAGGCTTTTTATTTTTTTCTTTACGAAACCAATATCGTTATATTGTTTACATAAAGCTTACAATTCTTCGTAGGCTTTATTCTTTAGTGTTCTGTTCGAATATTCTTTGCTCTTAATAGTCCACAAACACTTATTCTTTTTAAATAGTTCTATAAAATTTGTAAGGAATTCTTATGAATGTGGAAATCTTGCATGATTCTCTGCCATTCTAGACGCTCTCACACACACACAAGCGTTTTTCATGCGTTTCGCCGGATATCTTGACGCTAAAATCAAAAGTCGAATTTTGGCGATGTAACTTCAGCTTACCACAGCTTACCATAGTTACATGGTTGACAGTTAATACACGTATTTTCTGTCAAATGATCACGTGATAGTTAGATAGTTACATGTAACCACAGCTCGCCAAAATTCGACTAAACACGTTTGATCTTGGCGTCTGGCGTTGCGTCCAGCTCGGCGACTCGCCAGCGTGGCAGCGGATAGACATACACAGGCGTTTTTCGGGCTACTTTTGGGCGTTTTGGTCGCTTGCGGTGACGCTAGCTGCCAGAACGCCGAAAAAGTAGCTTGTGCATGGGCCGCATAAAGAATTGACGCTTTCGGTTGCATTTTTAGGGTACCGTGGACGGTGTTGACCTGCACCTTCTGGAAAAGGAATATTTCAGCAAGACCAAAGACCAGGCAAGCACGGACGGCTTGTACTTCGCTAACAACGTCATATTCGCCAACAACCTGGTCTGTCCCGAGGTGGCCATGAATGGAGAGGTAAACGGTATGGCAATCGAACAGCTTCCCCGTACTGTTCTTCTTCAGGATCTAGATCAAGTTTTCGAAGAGATGGCCTACTTCGAGAACATCGTGGTGGACGGTAAGTATGGTTTTGAATTATTTTGCTTCTTTGATTCAGTGGGAAATGTGTTGACTTGCTGGAGAACGAAGCACTTGTTGGTATTGAGAGGTAACAACTATTTTTCAACCCATGAAGCAATACTATAAAGGCCTGACTGCAGCTGATTAGAGATAGGGGATGAAGCAATGTAAAATTTTGCATCGTCGGTGAAGAGGAGACACTTAGAAACTAAGAAGGACCAAGAACAGAACCCTTGGGCGCACTCCCAAGTAATTTCGATGTCCTTCATTAATGAAATGTCTGAGTATCATGTCTTTGGTTTATACCATGTTGTTCGCTTCAAATAGAATTATACAAGATGGACGGACATAATCCAGTTCTAGTGCGTACGTCCATATAAGGAGCCTGCGAAACATCACATTTCGAGTTTGAATATCTGAAACCTTCTTCTTCATATTTTAAGCCTTTGGCTTGTATTTTCCAATTATCACGCCTCCTGCGAGATCGATGTCCATGAGTCTCTCCAGCGTTTGGGTGGTCTCCCCAACGGTCGTCGTGTTCCTGGTGTTCCGTCTCTCACAATCTTCGCAATTCTTCCATCGTCCATTCTTTCCACGTGCGCATTCCATGATCTTCTCCTATTGCGACCCAATCGGACTATATCCGGGACATCACATTCGCTGCGAATTTCTTCGTTTCTCCTTCTATCTCGTAATGTGAAGCCTAGGACGTTTCTGAGCACTTTCATCTCGGCCGTTCGCAGTGCGTTCTTCATTACTTTAGTATCGGCTCTCGTTTCAATCCCGTATGTCCATTATTGGTCCCACAATGGTTTTATATCTGAAACCCGTCCTGATTATCAATCTCCTTTTCCAGATCTTGAAGGTGACTTCACCGTCAACAACCTATCCCTAGAAACTGACCTGATGAGGTACGATCGCGATAACATCGTTACGGGCACAAAACGTTTGAACCACCTTACAGCCCAGAACGTAGAACTCAAACCTAACGTAACCATTCAGAATGTGGACGTTTTGGAGTGGATGCAGAAAGCCGTCCTCAAGAAAGGCACATTTGTGGTTGGAAAGAGGAAGATACTGCAGGGTAACGTCCACTTCGACGAGCCTCTGACACTCCTGGGTTCCCTGAACGGCGAGATGTTTACCAACGAAACGATTATGCTGAAGTCCGAGCCTCAGACGGTGACCGGGGTGAAGAGGTTCGAGCTCAAGCCTTTGGAGATCATGAAGTTCAGGAACGTGAAGCTGAAGGGGCCGCTCAACGACATGCAGGTGTCTGACCTGTTGGAGGATCAGGTAGGAATACGAGTTAGCATCATTAATCATAAATTATTTTATTTTTCTTCATAATCACCTTTTAGCTCGATACATTTAGTCCAGCGTTTTTCTAATTTTTTCATTCCCTCCAAATAATAGGTTTTCTCAAGGCTCTCAAAAGACGAGTTTGTTTCGGTAATGACTTCTTCATTAGACTCAACTCTGTTACCACCCAGCCATTTCTTTAGGTTTGGAAACAGATAATAGTCGCACGGGGCTAAATCTGGAGATTGTGCTGGATGGGGTAGTAGTTCGTATCTCAATTCGTGGATTTTTGCCATCGTGATTAAATAAGTGTGCACACGTGCATTGTCTTGATGAAACATCACTTTTTTCTTCGCCTAATGCGGCCGTTCTTGCTTCAAGTCAACGTCGAATCTGTCCAAAAGCCAGTGGTTCACGTTCACCCCGAGCAACCCACTGTTTCGATTGTTCCTTGGTCTCTGGCGTGTTGTGATGGATCCATGTTCCGTCCACAGTAACAAAACGGCGCAAAAATTCGTCCGGATAATGGCTGAACATCGCTTAACATTCTTTTGAAGTTGTCACACGATTGCGCTTATGGTCGAGTGAGAGCAATCGCGGTACCTGTTTCGCGAGTTTTCTCATGTCCAAATATTCGTGTAAAATATGATGTACCCGTTCAGTTGAGATACCTACAGCATGAGCCAACTGACGCACTTTCATTCTCAGATTATCCAATATCATTTCATGGATTTTATCGACGATTTCTGGCGTGATCACTTCTTTTGGGCGACCTGAACGTTCGGCGTCACTAGTGCTGGTACGACCACAACGGAACTCTGTAAACCACTTATTTACCATTGCAATTGATGGTGCTGAGTCTCCGTAGTATTTATCAAGCTTTTCCTTAGATTCAGTGATGGTTTTTTACGTAAAAACTAATTCACTTTTTTCCATTTTCGTAAAAATTCACGAGGTTCTCTATTTTGAATGGCTATCAAACACCAACTGCATGATGTAGCTTGCTCAAAATTAGACAGTTGCCAACTAATAGATTACAGTTGACGGCAGCACCGTTGCGTTTGGAATAACTGAGCGGGAAATAAAAAGTCAATGACTTATCAAACCGCCCTTGTAGTATTGAGCATTCCAGAATGAGAAGTATCAGGTGGAGAGCAGCAGGTTCCAAATTATCAAGTTGGATCATTCATTTCGTCATAATTGTAGTGTGTTAAATCTTTCGAATATTCCACTGTTCGTCTGAACACTTAGGAAACTATTGCTTTTCAGGATGGCGGCACAGAAATGGTATTGAAATCTCCAATGCACTTCTACAACGATATTCACACCAAAAACATCAACTTGATGAAACCGTACAATAACGTAGATATGAACGTCTTTTTGTCCGATATAAAAAATTTGGAACAGTCTGATCTGGTGGAGAATTACACAAGGCTCTTGAACATGACAGTGCGCCTGAACAGAAATTTGAGAGGTGAATTATTTGTACATATTTATATCCTTCCTCAACAATTTGAAGACAATCTAGGCTTATTATTTTTATTTATGCATTTATAAGAATCACCATTGAATAATATATTGAATGATTTTTTCATCTTTGTTTTCAGCTCAAGCGTTCTATCTTCAGTCATACAAGGAGCTACAGGAAATCGAAAACCCTCAGTATATAGTGAACTCATGCTGTGACCAACCGACTCTGATGCACTTTTACTATTTAAACGGTTCTTACGTTTTATGTTATTATTACTGGGATCAAGATCTTAACATGTTCCAGAAGTCAGGTGAGTAGAATGACAAAAGGCTAAAACACAGTTAAAATAATTTCTCGCATATTTTCAGTCAAGATGTCAGTTGATCTGGGATATCCTCCTATCAAAACTGAAGCGTTTTCTTTGGATAGACAACAATTTTTGTACATGGAATATCCTACCGAGGGACAATCATCAGAAGGTCAATATCCAAATATTTATGTACACAAGTAATTAATTAACTCTAATTTTATTTAAAATATTGAAATCGCTAAAGTCTCAAAATGCAACGAAAGGAGTTTTCTATCAGCTTAATAATTCAGTCCTTAAGCTTCATTTATTAAAAAGTGAAATTTTCGAAAATAAAGAAAAAAGTTCTTTAACAAAAATATTCAAAAGAGAAGAACAAGACCACATTCGAATCTTGAAATTCAAACAATAACTTGGTTATATCGATTAATCGAAAAACTTCATCAGTATTGCTTCTGTGTACAATTTTTGGAAATATTTTCAGGGTTATTCAGAGGTCAGTTTTGGAAAATAGAACGCCTGAACCATTTAATCGATTTTGGAAGCATAGTTTCAAATGGAATTCGTCAAATAACGCCACTTCAGACCGAGGGATCCGAATGTATACTTGTCATTTATGAAAACGTCAAATCGCCGCATATTTTCTGCGATTTCAATCTTGGTAGCATGCGAATGTTGCAACCTTTGCCTGCTGGAAACTACATTCAAGTAAGATATTTCTACTTTTTTGAATGTTAATTTTCAATGTAAAGCTCAGAGGAAAAACACACTTTTTTCACTGAGGTCCACACATTACTGTCTTGAGGCGTTTTCGGATACTTACTCGGGTTAACTCGATCCCTAACCTTCGCGTTCGTTTACCTAACCCGAACATCCAACCCGTGTTCGGAAAGTACGGTGCTATTAACTCGATCACTGACCCAGGTCGATTTATCGTAACTCTACACAAGAGCAGGGTCGTAGAGTCACCGCATGCGTACTGCAGTTCAATTTTGTATTGGAAAAGGCTTGGAATAAGTTTTCTACTCTTTTCTTAGTAATTTAATATATTCTATTCCTAAACATTATGGAAAGAGTAGAGAATTTTGCTCAGTATAAAATGTGTGGTTCCTTGAGCCTAGAAAATAATGTGAAACATCTTCTTTATAACTTTGTATACAGATTTTTCTGCGTTAAAGCTAAAGCCTTCTTTACTTCTGTAACATAGGTACTCAAAGATAACATTGAATACACCAGAAATTATAAGAAAGATTTTACAGAAGTCAATAAATCCAAACAAAGCTAGAGACAATCAGTAAATAAACTGGAACTGAAAAAATAAATTCTCTACTTCTTTAACATAGGTACTCAAAAATAACATTAAACATGGAAGGGGCAACCAGAAATAAAAAAAATTATAAAAGCAAATAATTGCAAGCAAAGCTAGAGACAATACGAAAATAAACTTGAACTGAAAAAATAAATCTATAAAATATTTGGTTATGTTATTGATACGACTGTCACTTCAAATCCAAAACCTGATGTGTTCGTAAACTTACAACCCGGATCTGTGATCCGAGTAGATCCGTCACGTGACCCCATGGATCGCGTAAGTTTCCGAAAACGCCTAGTTCCTGATTGAAATCATAGGTGGCGCCTCTTGTTTCAAACGGAACACTATGGTAAATCTTGTGAGGTGAATCAAGCAAAAAATGGAACGATTTTTATTTTGGAAGATACTCATTATTTCATATTCGAGTTTTTCAACTCTTTTAATTATATAATTATGTTTTCCGCACTTAAAGTCTGCTTTTTAAAAAGAATTTATTCTAATTCGGATTAACAATTGCAACACTAAGGATAAAGAATTATTCCTATACAGATTAAGTTTGGAAAGGTGAATTACAAATACAAGTGACTATAAGAAGTCTAATTCGTAACTGATTCAATTGTTCATAAAGATCTAGAGAGTAAATGTTTTCTGTAGAATTGCACTTTTGCACAATAGCGTCTATTCCAAGAAGATGCTTCCTCGCCGTTGCATTCCTAGTAGGTGTCGGTTCCTTAACTATATAATTCTCAAGATATTTCACATGAACACTTTAAATATCAGTTTGGAAGTAACTACAATTATAAATTCAATTATATCTTGACACTAATTATTTTCAACCCTAAATTTGGAAAAAAAATCTATATTTCGTTATAATAACAAGACACTAGAATGAATACTTGAAAGAACATATAACTGATATTTCGTTAGGTTGTTTATAAATTCCGTTGAAAATAGTTAGTTGATTTGATATTGTATTATTTACTTTCCAGCCATTCTTATATGAACAGGATTTAGATTATCTTTACATTTCTTTTCAGAGCAAATTCCTGAAGATAAACGATGTAGCTTTCCTGATACTTTTGAACAGCCCAGAATCTGATACAGAAACTTCCCAAGCCGGAGTAGAAATTTGGTGCATGCACGAATCGCAATTTGGCGTTCGTCAAGTTCTTTACTTCTCTGATCCACCACCGAAGAGCATTTCAACAGTCACATACAAAGGAAATCACTATTTGAGCATTTTATATCGAGGTGGTATTCATCAAGGACACATCGACATCTTACGGTACGTATAAACAAGCAATTACATACAATTAACAGTATTCATATGAATAAATATTGTATCGGGAAGTGACAGGATATCGATGATCCTTATTGTTTACTTTTTTTAGCTACTCGAAAATAACTGGTAACTTTGAACAATGGCAAAAAATTACCTCAAATAACCTGGTCAAAGGAGAGTTCAGTATAATACCAAGTGGAGAATTGTTCTTCTTCGTCCTAGGCCCTTCAAACGAAACACTCACTATATACAAGTATGTAGGAATCTCTGGTTTCAAGGAAGTAATCACTATACCGAGTTCGAATGATATTAAAGATTTCATTCAATTCTCACTGGGAAAGAAACACTTTGTTATGGCAAACACCCAAGATAAATTGAGAATTCTACAAGCTCAATTCAAGGGTAACACAGCAGAAAGTTTATGATGCAAATAAACTGGTTTGTTGATTCAGTTGTGCTAGTTTTTAATGTAAATGTCTTGTTTGTGTTGATTTTTAAAGGATATTATATATACTGTTGAATAAAATATGCCATGTTGATTGGGTTTTATTTAAGATAAATTAAAAGGTGAGATAAAATTTCATGAGTGATCAGGTCAAAAGGGGAAAAATGATGAGATAATTCAAGTGATACAAACGCATCGGGAGCTACTTTCACTCACCTCGAGTATTAGCCAGTAACCATGATAAATTACATCAGATATAGGAAACTCGTTCAATTAGCGGATTTGATTTGCATTTGAAACTTTTTAAATAATTTCTGAAAAAGTTGGGTTATATTTACACTGATATTCTTTTTCTTTATTGTAGGCCACAGAACATTTGTAGGCTGGGTGACGTTTGTTCAGATATCAGATCAATATTTTCTCAATTCTTTATTGATCTGGGACTCGGACAAATAAAGAACGTGATCTGACATTCAGACCAAAATATAATATTAACTTGAGACACAGCAGAGCAGATAAGTATTTCTCTGGTGTACAGTGCACCCTTAAAAAATTAAGAATATTTTACATTCTATGGAGGATGGAATCTTTTTCTATGATTGGATCATAACAAACATAGAATTTTTAGAATCATAGTTCGTTCGTTAATTAGTTTTTGAATTCTGTTTGGTGGCAAATAATAATAATTAGGTAATGATGAAATGTGAATATGTTGTGTTCAAACAGCAAAACATGTAAGTACTTTATTTCTAACTATATTAATGCATCGAACTATATTATTAAAATTCTACAATCAGTTGTAATGTAATTTGAAAGCGTAGAAGTACTTGCTGAGAAACAAACAGCCATTTTGATCTTTTCAATAATCAATTCCAATGGCTATACTTTTCGTATTGTTTTTTGCGTACCTGTAAGGTAAGAGAGTAATGAAATAGTACATTTAAGCATCAATATTTAATTTTGGTCAACGAAAAGATCACATAAACTCATCATACTGTCGAAACTGTTGATCATTCCCTTCCAATTTACATACAACGAAAATCGGCGATCTGCAAAGTCGCCCCACGTTTCTCCTCGACCTGTCGCCATCATCAGAGTCCCACAAACAAATTATAATCAACAAATGACGTTATTCCACTAGAGAATCGCTTTTATTGCCGATGTTAATCGTCCATGCGACCTTCCATAATCGCATGCGAGGCTAGGTGGACCTCGCCGCAGATGAGATCCATTCTGCGTCACGTGGCGTCCCGACGCCGTTCAGTGGAGGCCGCGTGGCAGGACGGCGTCGTCGTCCGACGTCCACTTGACTGTCTGAAATTGTTATTTAATCAGATTTGCCGGTCTATTGGGAATGCAATGAAAATGCAGGACGAATTAGGAGATTAAAGTTGTTTGTGCTGTTGATCTCTGGTGGGATTAGAAGCTGAATTTTCTGGTCTGGATAGTTTCCACTCATCCAGATGGTTTCGTTCCATTTCCTCGATATAAAGGGTTTTTCAATAAGAGGTGTTATTTTGAAATTCAGAGAAAAATGCCATTTTTCATGTTTATTTCATTACAAAGAAGAAGCTATGCCGTTAATAGTGGAAAATAACATCAGGCAAATGACCACCACGACCACGCTTACAGGACCATATCGTTTTAATGAAATTTTCCTTAACCAAATCGCAAAGTGGCTGCCCTATGTCTTCGATAGCCTCACGAATTTCATCTTTGATGCCTTGAAACTGGGCTATTGGCGTAGACTTTCTCTTTCACGTGGCCCCAAAGGAAGAAGTCGCAAGGTGTTAAATCACAAGATCTCGGTGGCCAATTTCGATCACCTCTAGTAGAGATAACACGGTCCGGAAAGTTTGCGCGCAAAAGATCAATGGTTTCATTGCTTGTATGGCACGTAGCGCCGTCTTGTTGAAAGTAAAAGTTGTCCAGATCAATACTTCGCCATTTTGGCCATAAAAAATCATTAATCATTCCTCTATAGCGTAATCCGTAACTGTTGCTAAAACCTCATTTTCGAAAAAGTAAGGTCCAATGACTCCGCCGGACCATAAGCCGCACCAAACAGTCACACGTTGAAGATGGGGAGGCTTTTCAACAATAACTCTTGGGTTTTCTGAGTCCCAGATGCGATAATTTTGCTTGTTGAGGAAGCCACCGAGGTGGAAATGGACCTCATCACTCAAGATGATTTTTCGATGGAATTACGGATCATTTTTATACATCTCAACGACTCAATCAGCAAAGACACGACGTTGTTGGTGATCGGCCGGCTTGAGTTCTTGTGTTAACTGAACTTTATAAGTCTTAAAACCCAAATCTTTATGCAAAATACGGTGTTATGACTTTTGTGGAATGCCTAATTCCAAAGAACGACGAGGAATGGACAAACCTGGGTTTTGTTCAACACTTTCGGCTACAGCAGCAATATTCTCGACTGATTTGAGCGACATGCATAATTTTTCACACAAATTTCTTTATTGGGTTGTTCGTGAGGATTCTCAAAAGAAGGCATTGTAACCGTTATGGCACTCGAAGTAATATGCCAGATCGTCTTGAAGTGCCTCATGCACGTTCAGAGCTACCCCCGAAGTGATAAGCCCAAATAGGACGAAACAGCTGTGTGCTCAGAGTAAGAAATAAATAATTTATTTCTTACTCTGAGGCTGTGTGTCTGTGAATGTTCTGGATTATATAAACTTTTTGTAACGTTCTTCGAACGTGGACGAGGTTAACTCCAAAGTATGAGATTGTTAGTTGTTGTTGACGTGAAATTCTTGATGATGGAAAATTCATTGATATATTACGAGTATTTCAGCTATTTCTGTCATTCCGTCTGTTCAACGTTTCGGCCAGCCTTATTCAGAAGATGTAAATATCATGGAAATAGCCCAAATAATACATACAGATGTGGAAGAAACGGATGGAAACACAGGAGTTTCAGTGTTAAACTCACGCTGGTTCGGAGTCCAGTGGAGCAGTGGAAGAATCGAAACCTCGGAGCGATGCGATGTTGAATAAGCGGCTGGTCTGTTGGAATGGCAGTCTGTAGTGGTAGTGGGGGATGCATCGCTCTGCTCCTGCTGCAATTCTTAACGCGGTCCGCTGATTGAATTAGTCGCAATCCAAACTTTGGATGCGATAGACCATACGGTTTGAGAATAAATAGATTCTGCGGAAATCAAAATGCATACGGTTGAAGAGAAAATTCAAATAATAAAATGGTATTTCGGTGGTCAATCAATTGCGGAGACAATAAATTCGTTTATTGTTGCTTTTGAAGATAGGCCGACACCTTCACGTTCGGCTATTTCCAAAATAGTCAGAAGTTCGAGCAATGTGGTTGTTTACGAACATGCCTTCATTGCAGAATTGATAAACCACCGAAGACCGTCAGTGAAATCGTTTGGCAAGAGAAGTGGATGTGTGTGCGGCTGTTGAAACCAGTGCACCTTGTTCTAGCAGAAAAATTGCCCAGTCGATTTGGGCGATAGAACTGTTCGGAATATTTTGAAAAGAAATGGTTACAAATGTTATAAGGTGCAAACCTCTCAGGAAATTTTCCAGAAGACCATTTCAAAAGAATGGAATTCTGTGAAAAGATGATGGAAAAAGAATGAGAGTAGTTCTTTTCTGAGCAATATCTTATTCACGGATGAGTCATCGTTTTCATTGCATAGAAAACATAATCCATCCGTAGTAAGATATTGTCTAGGGAGAATAAGCACCTGAGTATTCCTGTGCGTACCCAGTATCCTGAAAAACTTAATGTTTGGACAGGAATGCTGGGTAATTACATGATAGGGCCATTTTTCATCGATGGTAACCTAAACGCTGCAAAATTTTGGATCTAGTACAGAATCAAATTATTCCGACAGTTCGACAACTACCAATTAATTTTGATGATGTCTGGTTTCAACAGGATGGCTGCCCAAGTCATAACGCAAGCGTAGTCACACAATATCTAAGAACGACTTTTTCTGATCGTCTCATTACCACAAACGGAAAACCATCAAATGGCCCCCCAGATCTCCAGATTTATCTCCCAATGATTTCTTTCTTTGGGGATATCCCAAAAATATGGTGTATGGGCAAGAAATTGAAAGAGCGACGAACATTATTGAATTAAGGTCCAAAATAATCCAACTTTGTTCCAAAATAGCAAGTATGCCGAATCTTCTCCGAGATATGAGATTAATCTTTATAACAGATTTGGCTACTGTTTGGCACAAAGGTGGATTATTTGAACATTTGATTTGAATTTTTCTTCAATATAAAATGTTTTAATTTGTTTTCTATTTTCGTAGAATTAATTTCTGTTTTTTTCATTTTTTTATTTTCGTTGAATTTATTTTTGTTTTTCATAGAATTTATTTTATTTTCAAACCAGTTATGGCGAAAAAGAACCTGAATATTAATTTTAACAGGAAATTATTTGTTTCGTTCATTGAGGCAAATAACTTCCGCCCATGGCGCCATAAGAGTGGAGAAAATTTGTCGTATTCATTTTCAATAACATGCGACGTTATCCATCTCCCGTTTGGAGTGTTACTGATTCTTCTTCGATTCGAATGATTCGATCCTAGATCGTTGCGCGCCATCCCCCACTACCACTACAGACTGCCATTCCAACAGACCCGCCGCTATTCAATATCGCATCGCTCCGAGGTTTCGATTCTTCCACTGCTCCACTGGACTCCGAACCAGCGTGAGTTTAACACTGAAACTCCTGTGTTTCCATCCGTTTCTTCCACATCTGTATATCAAAAATTGTTATTGGTTGTCTATTGAAATTATTCTCTACTCTACAATATTTTATTGAAGTTTTGAACTAGTTATACTACTCAGAAAATAAAAATTCAAATTTGAATATTCCAAAAACTATTGGTCGCATTCTACTTATTCAGTTGTATTTCAGTTATTCAATTCATTCAACATACCAAAGTTTATTCCAGGGTGCTATTAGATTTTTTATTGATTTGGAAGTGAATTTTCAGTGTTATGTTTTTCATTTTCTCTTCTCGAACATTTACTGCGTTACAGAAATAGAGAATGAACTGGTGGTGTTGAGCAGAAGTGTTAGGATGGGTGTGGGTGAACAGGAAACAAACGAGTATATATTTTAATAATTTTATTCCATGATTTTTGCTCACTTTGTTTTTACAATAGTTACATTTCTGGACTAGAACACATCACATTATCGTAATGTTTATGGCAATCACCATATAAACGACTAGGTATTTAATTTATCAATCAATATTATTTACAACAATATTTACACATTTTTTTCGTTATACGTTTCTTATTTGTTCGAAGCTTAGTGAAACTTGTGAAGCTAAGTATTCAAGACTACTTGGGGAAGAGACGGGGTTGCAATGTTGCCAACGTATAATTATTATTCGAATGAATATGCAGACGTTTCTGAATTGAACGTGAAATTATTTTATTCTTTATTCAATGAAGAGCTCATTTGAGGCAGCTCTCCTGTTTTTAGATCTTCAATATAAAACTTGATAATGGCAACATTGTTTTATAATTTCATCAGAAAATTTGAAGATTTCCTCTATACATTTATACAGTCCAATGGAATTCATAAATATACAATTGGAAAAAAATGGACGTCAAAAATGCGATAGTTATCAAATTTCATATAAAACATCAATTTTGCTGTATACAATGATAACTTCACTTATAAAAATTTATTATTTATACGAACTAAAATCACAATCTTTACATTTTACAAGACGGACTCTTATATCTCTCAAATCATCAGCTTACAAAGAATATATACAAAATCAGAATATTCTCAATTCTATTTACATAGTGACAGAGTGACCACTGATTATGAGCTATGTATATCTATGTATTTAGTGCTCCTCCATTGGATTAGATACTTTTTTATCCATTAATATTGTGTGTAGTACTGTGAGAATTCAAATATTTTACTAAGGAAACCATTAATGAAAACTGACCCCGAAAATATTGTGGGAGTTTCTTTAGCTTGCTTCTCTTTTATGTCTGGTGAGTCTTCGAGTTGTTTGTTAATTTGTTTCATTTAAAGTGAATAAATGAATATATATATAATTTCATATTACTAAATAACTTAATAAACGAATAAATATAAATAGACGAAAAATCGCAATTCCACGAAAGATGAAATTAAATTAATTAAAATAGACGACTAATATAATAAATGGATAACCAAAATAAAACAACAAACAGATAAATAAATGAATGAATAAATAAATGAAAATAGATAAATAATATAAAGAATAAATAAAACTAAATGAGTGTTTTGAAAACAATCTTTGGTAGAAATTCGTGTACAAATTGAAGATTCATCCTGTATGTGATTCCCTTCGATTATATTATCACAGTTTGAAATGGGATTTAATGCATTTTGCCACTCTGTACTTCGTCAAAAACAATTTCAAACTCTTCCAGATCTCTCCGAAAAAAAACAAAAAAAAGATCGTACTAGATGTCACATCTAGAACAAGTGGTTCGCTGTAGGAGAAGGTTTCAAATGATCACCCAGTAGATAAGATGCAGCGCTTCCTCCTGCCCCAAGAAGAGAGGTGAAGGGTGACGATAAAGCAGCTGCTGCAGCAGCCGCAGCGTGGTGACTCCCATGATGAGGCTGAAGGTGATGGCTGCTCTGAGAAGATAGAACTTTGTTAGCTTGGTGAACCAACAGTGCTGTGTTGCAAGATTGAGACGCCATCGAGGACCATTTATTGTTGTTTGAGATGATATCGTCCGTTAGTTTACCTGCAAAAAAACCTATGGTTAGTTTATTTCATTCAGAGGCAAGATGAAGTGATTCTACAGCATGACCGCTTGGATTCTACATGGGCAAGCCCAGATAGACTTGTTTAAAACCATTTGCGACTTCGAAAATCGCATATTGATGAGTAAACATGGTAAATCTTTGAAAAAAATATATTCGACCACATAGACGAAAAGAAGATATTTAAAAACACTTGGCACAGCGCAGCGGCCGTCCATCCTGAACATCCTGACATAAGTGAGTCCAAACAACTTCTTTAAAAGCATATCTGGCACCAAAAACCCATATTGATGATTTAACATAGTAAATCTCGAAAAAGAAACATATAAGACCATGAAGGAAAAAAAGATATTCAAAGACACTTGACAACAGCGCAGTGGCCGTCCATTCTGAGCGTAGGGAGAAAGAAAAGCTTCAGACATGATGTCACACTACAGCACGACATAAGTGAGTCCAAACTACTTTAAAATCATATCCAGCTCCAAAAATCCCCTATTGATGATTTAAAATAGTAAATCCTGAAAAAATGAGCATATAAGATCACATAAATAAAAAAAAATATTTGAGGACACTTGACAACATCGCAGAGGCCATCCATCCTGAGCGTAGGGGGAAAGAAAAGCTTTAGGCCGGAAAATCGGGACGAAAAAAGGCCGCCTATCCCGAGATAGGACTCATCCTCCTCCCCACTTATCGGGAATGAATAACACACACGTCCGGGCGTTTTGATATCCGCCAGATGGCACTATGGATTTATCACCCGAATATAAAAATAATATTGTCCCTTTCGATTCCATAAAACTGCGATATTTCGGGGAACGCCGGCATGACGCGGCAATATTTTCCGTTTTACGATCTTGTGCCAATTTCGGGATATTTTGCATCGGTCCAGATATTTTCCGGGCGTATTTTTTTTGTTTGAGCGAGAGGTATGTATTTCTTTCTTGGGATGTTTACGGAATGAAAACGAAATAAATCTTACAAAAATATTACATCTATGTCTTCATATGTGAGGTTAATCATTTCCACGCCGAATATTCACGCAACGTTGCCTTTTTCACAAAGGTACAAGTAGTTAAGTATTTTTTTAGATCGGTACTTCGTTCAAAGGAGTTGATGAATTTGTGAAGTTTTTTGGAATTCAATCAAAATAATAATTGGTAATTACTTCTTTTTGAATGTTTTAGCTTCACATTGGATTCATATACCCATCAAAGATCTCAAAAGAAGAAATGTCAATTTTGCAAAAATATGTATATCGTGTAGAAAACAAATGAGCCACTAAAGAAGCAAGGAGCAGGCATTGGCATTTACAATGCCGAATACATGAAATCAGTTCCTTTGGGAAAGCCAAAAAACTTCGAACTGATTTTTTGGCCACACCGAGATTTGTCATAGTCTGCCTAGAGGACCAGAATTTGCTAACTCAGATGGTATTGAAGCTGCAAATGGCCGTTGAGTGTAAATCAAGAACCATTTGGTGCTGTAAGAAATTCTTACGAAGATCAACAAACTAGTTATTGTGTGGGTACCCGCTCATAAGGAGATTGAGGAAAATGAGTTAAAGCATATGTTGAGAGAGAAGCAAACTCTCTTTACTGGACAGATGACCCCAACATTTATTGGATTAAAATTTTGATATATCTATTATATGATGGTTATATGGATCGGCCACAGAAATCACCGAGAATATGTTATGCCAAAAGCCAAAAATATGATATTTGATTCCCAAAATATTCAAGGTGCAGCAATAGGGCTTATGAAAATATATTGAATCTAGTCAGTAAGTTGTAAATATAGTGTGAAAAATGTAGAATAAGAATTTTCATATCGTTTTTGATTTAGAATCACAGTAACAATTGGAAAAGTTGAAGAGAAATTAATGCAGAAACGAGAAACAGATCAGGCATGACCGAAATTCAAGGCACCATAGGAACGTCTAAAATAATCTTCACTTCAAGGAGGTTATATATTTCAGGGAATATGCTGCAGTTGTATATGGTACGCAACAGAAACTGTTAAGAAAGGGAAGTCAGAGTTCGAAGGACTGTATAAACTTGAATCCTGTGCTGAAAAAGTTCTACCTTGGAAGATGTGGAGATGGAACACAAAGAATTGACAAAATGCTACCTACCTATATTTATGAAAAAAGATTCAATAGAAATTTTTGGAGCATAGAAGTTTTCATTAGATTCATAACTTAACCAACAAGAAGGACATGAGGGAACATGTATGTGCCATATGAACTAAGTCGACAATATTACTACCACGTGGTACATATGAAATTCCTCGAATAAAGTGAATTCTAAATTAAACATTATTTGGATGAAAATATAAAAGACATTGAGAAGGATGAGTTTCAATAACAGTCGCAATGCAGAAGAGTAGTTATTGTGCTAATCGACCACAACCTAACCTAACCGTACCACAAGCTACACACCAGAACCCGAGGCCTTAACCGCATCTACCCTGCAATCAACAAAAAGGCATAAAAACATAGAGCTCCTCTGAGATACATCGTCGTATTTTCTTCGGATTCTAACCGCAGAATTTCCCATTTTCTCCGAGCCAAGTTCACGTACTCCTCTCTGTCATATCACAACGTGACAGAGATTGCCGCCTGCGCGCCTCAGCAAGAAACTGCGCTCTCGAAGAGCTAAAGAGTTGACAGTAATGGAAATAAATGATCGGCAACAGGCAATTTTCTAGATTAAATGTCAGACGTAGGAGACCGGGAGCTGATGGTGCCCCTGTTGGAACCCTTATGGAGGCGGTGTTGCCCGATTGCCGCTACAGCCGACGGCCGAAATGACGAATGGAGTAAGGAGGAAGATTAATTATAATTAGCGCGACGGGCATCATCATCGTTACGGTCTTTCAACGGTGTGATGCGCCAATTGGGAAGCTGGGAATGGCTGGGAAATGATGGACATAAGAATAGTGATAATGTGAATGTGAATAGTTTGAAGAACATTTGTTAATAAACGTCTTTGTTTAACATACAGACTATCCGGACAGTCTGTCGAATTGATTTTGTCATCCAATGCCTCATAGAATAGATATACAGTAGATTGCTTTCAATTAAAGTCTGCTGTGAAACCTACCCTGAGATGGTATTCATAGGACTGAAAAGCATGATTTTCGATTATTGTATGCAAATTTATCATCGATGAGGTAATTTTCAACTCATTTTTATTTTGTTGTGTACGATTCTGAAAATACAAACTTGTTATATGTTTAACATACATATTGTAACAATGACTTGCATGACACTTGATCCTCAATTTTCTCTTTAGACTATTATTCTTGAAATGGTTCTTTGTGCGTTGCAACAAATTTGTAATGAGACTAAGAGAATCCTTAAAACAGTCATAGATAAAGACCCTGAGAAAGATAGCAGACTGTCAATATGACCTGATTGTGCCGCAACACGTTGATAAAATGTGTCTAGAAAATTGACTACGATGTCAAGAGATAACATATCTAGATGAAAAAGACTCTAAGGTCGCCCACCAAAACTATGGCGGGACCGCTAGCAATCTATTATTCAAGAGACAAACACATGATCAAATTGAAACTAAACAAGTAATATGCCTTCTGAAAGAAGAAGATTTGGTAGCCGGAATTACATGAGTCCGGCTCTGAAGCTGCGAACCTACCCGGATATTTCATCATTATTCAACACTTTCAGGAAGATTAATATGGCCGGAAGTTTGTGCGCTGGACCCGGACAATTAACGTTGTTCCCGGAAAACGGAAGAGGACAATTTGATCATGACACGGTCTACAAATGGGGCCCATTCATTGGCTGCGACTGATATTAAAATCATATCTGGTCAGTAATGAGGCGCTCATAACGCACGCAGGGATTTGTCCACCTGTTTTTAACTCTTAATCGTGAGGATATAAATGAGTTAGCCATTATTGTGCTTGGGGAATCCCCGGTTGTCATAATAATACAAGGTCGTTCAGAAGATTCGGCCCGTAGGACCAATTGTTAAAGTTGTATGAAGGAGAATTATAACACCGTTTTAAACGATGATTAACTTGTTTGATTCCAATTTGGATAATTATTTTTTTGATAATTCACTGATTATAAACTCATGATTGAGTATTCATGTGGCGTTATATTGATATTGAGGAACAAAAATTTTGAATGGCCATATTTTATGAAACACCCTGTACGATTTGGCTGGTAAACGAACTCAACCGAGCTATTTGGGAAACGAACTCACCATGAGATTTTCAAGTCTTTAGGACAATCCCTTCGAAAGTTATTGTGCTAACGGTCGACTCCATGGACAGAATATAATTTGACCACGAAATCATCATCATTTGGCAAAACGCTATAGCACTCGCTTAAGTAGAACGAGCGCTCAAAAATGAGAAACGTTATAAGTTCTCTAGATACCTGATGAGTTCTATGTAATTTATTCAATATTATAATTATCAAAAATATGAAAAGTCCTTTGATCATGTCTTCGGTGGTATAACTTGTTATTTTGTTAGAGGTTTAATTTTTTTGATTTTATATTGACTTTTTTATTTTTTAAGCTTTATTTACTACAAGTGAAAGAAAAGAAATAATAGCAAATTTAAAACCAATTTTGATGCATTCCATTTGAGTCTTTCCAGTGATTTAATAATCCCTGGTCAGTTTGTTGACGAATTGGCAACATTGTAAAAGTGCAACCAATCGAAAGAACTCATATCTCAAAATATTTGCTTTTTGGAGATTGCTAAAAACCTTTTATTCTCTTTGTATCGGTAATATTGTTTATCAGAAATAGAGAAAACTCACCATTTCCATTGATGGGTTTGACGTCCAAACCATTGGTCGAGTTTTGGCTAGAGACAGAGCTGGTATTGGAGTTTGGAGTTGTCGACATTCCCGAATGAGGAGAACCTGGTTTAACTTCTTTGGAGTTGTTCAAGCTGTTGGAGTTCTTGGAGCTAGAGCTGTTCTCCGCTTTGATGGAGTTTGAGGAAGGGCTTGAGTTTTCGCTGGAGCCGTTTGTCGTCTTCTGCTGGGCCAGTCTTTCTTGCTTCCTGAATTTGGCGCGTCTGTTTTGGAACCAGACCTGGAAGGAAAAAAATGGGAAATGAAAGGAATGAAAATTGTAGCTATTATATAAATAGGCATATGCTGTATCAATAAAAGCTGTTCTTTTCAAATGATGAAGAGTTTCAAATGATGTCTTCACGCTCAAAATTTGACGTCACGGAAATCAATGATGATGTTGATTCATTTGACGCGTAGATACCTAGTTTATTTTCAGTACACATAGCAAACCAGTTCGTGTGGAAATCTCTTCATTGAAAAGACATCTTTTATTTGAGTTTTTTTATTGTTTCGTCGTTAAATGTGGATTGAGTATTGATTTTGAAAAGTGGCGGTGAAAAAATTGTAATTCATTGTTGCTTAATGTAGATACAATATTAATTTATTCATTCAACAGTAAAAAATGACGCGTCGTTACATCGTTCAAGGTTTATGCAGTGGAGGGAGGTTATTTGTAAGGATCCTCAGTGATGGTGTTGTTTCGGTATTCGATACCCGAAGCAATATACCAGATCTTGGTCCTAGTGTGCCTCTACCATCCAGAGCTATTCTCCATACTGATGAGGCCCAATAGGGCCAAATAGATGTCGAAGGATGTTCTGGTTAATATTAACTCCTTGTATGATCTTTGAACGTTGCCGAGACTTGTTCTGAAGTATGATATTGATATTGGTTGATCTTAATCGATTAATATCATTAATTATAATTACCAGAAACGTAATTTTAGTGAAAAATTGTAACGTAATGGCAGTGAAATAAAAATCTCCACCACACGAAATCTAGGAATGTAGTTTATCGAAATTAAATAATGTATTTCGTTGTCAATAATAGTTGATAGTTTTATGATTATCATCTGTATATAAGTTCAAAGTTTTGAATAATATGTTAATCAATCATTTGATTGATAGAATAGTTCATTCGAATTGTATGTTAAATGTCTCACATTTTCCAAACCATACTTCATTGAAATAAAAGTTACCCAAAAATCACAAATTTCCACAAGTAGTTCAACAATATTCACGAGGTTACTGGCAGATATTTCAACATTTTATTCAGTGAAAAGTTGCATCTATATTCCGCGTTGTATTCAGATGTTTTATCTCCTGTTTGCTGCATTCCACCACAACGTAGATTTTCGACAGCAAATTCGACACGTATATTCAAAAGCGAAAATCCATCCTGTTTGTACTAATTAAAAAGTGCAGAGCTGTTTCGTTTGATTGAGTTCTGTTAACGATTGAATCCGTTCGACCAATTAGTGCGAATTTGTTTTTTTACACAACACTAAACGTCTATGAAACACTGGGAAAATAGCAGTGTTACTATTGGCCCCCTAATACAAGGATTCCAACACAATTTTGGACTTCTATGAATTCACACACATGAATTCTGTTCGCCCTGACTTCACGATTATTCGCTGCTTCAGAGTCTAATCAACAATTTAAAATGGCAACACTGCGTATTCTTTTATGTCATTTGTGTTCAGTAGGCTAAGCCAAAATCATCAGTGCTCAATTGCGAATACTGAAAGAAATTTAAGAAGAATTCATGGACGACATTATTAGATGATCGACTTACTATTCGTCGTATTGTAGACAAATTGGAAAGTGAAGACGATGCCACCTGCCACAAGGCTATCTTAAAACTGGATTTATTAAAACCGAAATTTAGTGGTGAAGTAATCTCAAGAAATGGTCCAGATAATGATCCTCTGAAGTATTTGGTTTAACACTTAGCAATTGAAAATCATCATAGAACGTGATATTGATGAAATAACCCAAGTTTGTGTGAAAAAGTGATGGAAAACTGTGTTCACAGATTACAGTACCTACTCACAGAGAGGTAGGTCTTACTACATAGCCCCAAAAATTATTACATAAGGGAAATACATTATCAATTTTTCAGCGAAGCTCACAATAGAATTTCCTGCAAATTTCCGTAATAAATTTCACAACATAATGCCAACAGAAATTAGAATATCCCCTGTCCGGTCATCAATACATGCAAATAACAAACATGAATTAATCACGCCGACACGCACACACATCAAATGCGATATAATTAATTTCTGACAATATTTAATTCATCGGCAACAATCGATAGATGGCGCTGCGTCCTGTTGGAACCTCCCAATTCATGTATTAGTCAAACAAACCGGTCGAGGCATGTGCTAGACACGTTCTTCCTACGGCTAACCTGATTATGTTAATTCGCAAACGTCGAAACGTTGCCGGACCGATCGACTAGGCGAAAAACTGTGTTTGCAGACGGTACTGCTGCCGTGCCGCTGCGTCCAACGATATAATAAATAGAAACCGGCGGTGATTAGTTGATTTGTTAACGAGACACTGACACCGATTGATGGAACTGGAGCGTCGAACGAATGTTGAAGTGGTGAAAATTCTGGAAATGGAACATATACAACATATTCGGGCTGAAGTAATGATTTAAAATAGCAGAAGGCGCGTTATACGATTCCATTCATGTCAAATCAGGAAAAAATCATCATTTAGTGATGATTACTCATTTTTTGGGGTCTGTTGAGTTTACTGTTGATTAGATGGGCGATAAGGCTACATAGACCTCGGAACATCTTGAGCTTAAGATCAAGAGCAATCTCGAGTTGTTTACCATTCCGGCACCAAGTTCTTAATGAATCCTGCTATTTTCCTTGGTGCTATGCCCATTATTTTCTCCAGTTTCAATGAACACGAATCAAGATATTACAGCCTTTTCCTTGGGCTAGTTACATTTACGAAGCATTTATTCAGCTCTCTTGGCGGAGGCGATAGGTATAATCTGGAACATTACACATGTTTGTGAATGGGAATTTTTTGATGATGGTTCATTGGTTGAAAGATTAGAAGGATTGGCAACAAATACAATGTGAGAACAGCATTCAAGACCAAAGACACAACCAGGGGAAAACTCACGAAAGTAAAACCTTTCAACGAAAATCAAATTACGAAGGAATGTATTTATGAAATACCCTGTGAATGCGGCAGATCCATATTGGGGAAACTAAACGCCCCCTCAAGATTAGAATCGAAGAACACCAGAAATTGGCTCAACTCGGAGAAACTGAAAAATCTAAACTAGTCCAACATGCTATGAACGAAGACCACAATATCAGATGGAACGAGGCTTCCATAATATCAAAGGAAGAAAGATGGAAAAGGAGAAAATTGAAGGAAGCAGCCTTTATGACTATAACTGCCAACCCGATCAGTGCGCCCTCCATTGAAATAAAGGATGTTTGGAGACAAATAATACGTTCTAAATTAAGGAGGACGAACTCGAATCAGGGAAGTACAAACCTAATTTAAATACTAAACATATGATCTCAGTTGAGAAATCATGTCAGTGACCTCTGACACAGAATTTGTAAATATTCAATTTTCTGACAGCTAATGTCAGAACGTGGTCGCATTAATTTTACTGAATTTTAAGTTCAATTTTGCGATAACCCTGAAGACGGCTGACGAATACTTGCCGAAACGTTGGATAAGAACAATCCAAGATAATGGAAACAGCCCAAATAATGATTACCCATGTTCTTCAAGTGATAATTCTGGGGATAGTGTCCTGTGAATACCTATGCCCATCTTTTTCTATAGTTTAAATTCATAAATCGAACTGAAAATAAGCTTCATCCAGAGGCTGGATCTGATCGGGGAAATATGAATTCAACATATCGGGCCTTATCGAAAACTGCCATACGTATCTGTCAATTAGTGAACCAGTGCGTAATAAGGTAAGTTTTCTAAACGCTCTAACTTCCAATAGACGCTTCCTCCAAAACCCTCCTTCGCAAAAAAAACTCAAACCGAAAACACCCATACGTCCAAATCTCCACTTCTCCAATAAATCTCCCTCGAATCCTCAGTCCCAGCTCGCCCCGACCCAAAAAAAAGGACGATATATAAATAATTTCTTACACCCCGTCGCGCACGTTCGATTCAAAACAAACTAAAACGAGGGTGATACCGCCACCAAGCCCCTAGGACGTTCGGGCTTCTTCATCCGGAAATAATCCAATATTCATCCGGGATGTACAGCAGTCACTTACATCATAATCCTAGGACAAGGGGGCCCACCCCCTGCACCACGTTAAATCAGGAAATAATACACTGACATTGGTAACATGTGTCGTCGAATAAACTCCTGTTAATTGACTGGATGTGTGTATACCATGGTTAACACTTGTTCAGTAGCAGGTTTGGATGCCCATTAGAGTGTAAACGGGGCTTAGTTGCCCGTGACTAAGTTGATTGTACATTTCAATTTTCGACGGGACTGTATGTAAGTTGGGAGTAATGGTAGTTGGTCTTTGATGCGGCAATGATTAATAATATGAATGTTGTTATTAAATTTGGTTGTAGATAAGGGACAGATTGGAACAAGTGGAAATGTGTGCGTATCATGATGATGATGAGTTTTTTCAGTGCCGATGGACGAAAGACTTAAATTTTCCTGGTTCCGTATTATGGACAAGTGATCTTTCAAAGTGTATACCAACTTCATTGCGCGAGTCCCTCTTTTACTTGCAAGAATGCACACCGCGTAATGAAGTTTGTGTTCCCTTTGAAAGATCACTTGTCTAGAATACAGGGCCAGGGCAGCTTTGAATGAATATTATGTTTTGGATATCAGTATTACATTTTTTGATATCAGACAACGCACAGAGATAAAACCTTTGCAAATATTAGAAATCATTAATGGTACACATTTTGAGATGACTAACATAAGGTTAAAGCTAAGTTGGAAATAAAAATATTCGGGTATCTTTTTATGAAAATATGAAGTTCTTTTTTTTCCAATATTCCAATTGAATTTTTTATGGTTGTGTTCACACTATGGCCACAAATTTCGCATGAGGCTTGTTATCAGCATTTTGCATTTGGCCGTAACATTTCATTCCTATTGGTTTCGTATTTTCTGAGATATTGAGGAACAAAAATTTGGGACCCGAATTCATTCTGAAAATTTCAAGTCTCTAGAACAATCCTTTCGAAAGTTGTTGTGCTAACGGCCGGACGGACCATGAATTCGTCATCAGAAAGTCTAACCATATCGTTGAAACCATTTTCGGCTCAAAATTCGAAAATAACAGTGGATTAAAGAGCTTGTATGGCTGCTCGACTGTCGCAAAATATTTTGATTTGACCGCAGTGAATTCGCTGTTCGATTGGCAGATGCACAGTTCATGAATCTCTTAGTCGAATGTGAGTTCTTTCGCCAGGTAAGTAGACAATATCCATTTCTGTGAATGGAATGAATTATATTATGTAGGAGTGATTTCTCAGCCTCATGATAACGTAAATGCTTGGAAATTTTCTAGAAAGATATCTGTCACTCATTCTTTATTCCCAATTTCAACCGTCGACCTGTTATTGTTTATTCTGTGACCATTAACAGTTACTCTTTCCAATATTTATTACCCCAACTCACCCCCAAGGTCCACCAAAACACAATAGCGTTCACCCCGTGTCGCCCAACAATGAAACAAATGAATAATAATAAGAAAACAAAAATACTAGCGCGCAGATGTGCCATGTTTGGATTATCTTGTAGGTGGCTGCGAGAATATTTGTCCTCTAGATTAGCCTGTCCTCGAGCTAAAAACTACCCCTCATCGCACACAGGGGTGGTAGAGCAGGATCGGGCTTGGCCTATAGATACTGCGGTGTTATAAATTTCGCATTCGATAGAGAAAATCGCTGAATTTGTAAATTTCATACCCTGTTACGAATTCAAAATTATTGGTGAAACTCTGAACAAGATGTCTTTTCGATGATTGTAAGAATGGGAAAGGAATACACTACCCAAGACTTCCTGTATAGTGTCAAATGGTATACAGGTGGTTTAAAAACCAGGAAGGGGATAGCACTGGAGTATATGGGCCAAAAACAAAGTATACACTATCGTTAGGCTCCTATTCGAGAGAAATCTTTGCATTCAAAACATTCATAGATGGAAACCAGGGGCCTATTGCACCAAATACTTTGCAACTTTTCACTTTGCACTTTTCACTTTTCAAATGAATAATGTTGCACGAAACGCATCCATATTTGAAAAGAGCATTGTGGAAACGCAAGTGCAAGGTGAAAAACCCCTCACAAGAATTAAATCTTGGGAGAAATGTTCTGCAACGTAATTAATTTTCACATTGAAAATTTGTCAGAATGCAAAGTGCAAAATGAAAAGTTGCAAAGTATTTTGGTGCAATAAGCTCCTGGAAAGAAACTATTAAGGGTGTGACATGGTGATTAATTTTCTTAGTGAAGCTGCTGTCAAATCACTGAACTCCTATGTCATAGACTAAAAACTAATATGGGAGTGCTGAAGAAAACTCGATAAAGTAAGCTATAACAACAAGGTCTCAGGAAGCAGAGGAAACGAATAGGCTAACAGACCAGCCAGAAAGGGAGCACAAACGCCACTTACTAGCCCAGAACCTTTTTGTGGTTTAAGCAAATGCACTTTTTGGGAAGGAAGAAACTGAAAGAGAAGTACTGTGGAAGAATCTTTCGGAAATGGATTATATCGAGAAGTTCTTTCGGAACTTTGAATCTGCAAGGTCCAAGAAGTATTTTATTTATTACATAATTAATTCGAGTTGAGGGCGAACCTATAAACTCGGTAATTTACAAAATAAAAAAACATGCAATTGGCAATGTGAAGCATATCAGAAATAAAATTACAAAATAAAAAAGAACCGAAGGAAAATTACAGAAGGTTGAAACTTGTTAGAGCGGTGAAATAGAAAACAGCATCCGACGATCCACCATCATGTTCACCTCCACTTGTCGTAACTGTTCTTGAATTCATTTACTGAGGATGACTGAACCACAATGTTTGGCGGTCGATTCCAAGAGTAGAAAATACGGTTGGGTAGAAAATTTTAACGTTGAGATGTTCCGAAGTGCTCACGTTTCAGTTTTAAGATATGTCCCCTCAGGTTATTTGTGTTCAGAGTGCAAATATTACGAATGCTACCACCGAAGTGTCCCAACATTACTCGGAATGAAAAGATTAAGTCACCGCGCATACGTCTGTCCTCAAAACTGGTCAACCCATCGCAGAAAGTCGCTGCTCATACGTCGGCCTATGAAATCCAAGTATGTATTTGGATGCCAGAATGAAGTAACTGGCTTCCTAACAGGACATTAGGAAGCATACTCACAGAAACTGACGAGTGTAGATTCATATTTCTATTGCACACTCACTAGGAGCACTTTCACCCCTGAACCGTTAAGAGTAGAAGAAGAAGTAGACGATATCGAGAAGCTTAAGATTCTAAATATAGAAATGAAAGAATAGTGAATTGAAGCTCTCTATAGATAAATTGAAGATATACGCATATTTCCTAATTATTAAATTCATTTATGCCAATTCACAAAGATGACAAGGTTGGCCAAGACGGCCCTGCATTCTGAAGCCTCCCAAATTGGCATCGACATAGCTGTGACAGGCAGAGACGGGGTACTTTCGACATTTCGTATTCAGTGTGTATTTAACAAAGTGCGTGCCGAACCGGGAATTAAAAGAAACCTGCTCGTCCAATATTGTCTCTTCACCCCCGTGTTAACACGGCTTTAAACGCTTTTTGTTTGCTCACAGAGTTCATCGAGGGGTGGCTGAATGTAGGTGTTTTAGCTCGCGACGAATAGGGAGGCGGTGTTGCGGTATGCGAGGCGCATAGCGGAAGATAAACTCGACGGATCCGGCAAAAAACGGCGGTATTCTAGCTGGAAATCCGATGAAATTAGAGTTTTCGACTGTAACCATCATTTCTGTGCTCCCTTGGACATCCCTGGTTCGCTTTGGTGAGGTCCCAGAATTATTTGTGACAGGTTGATGAAAAACGCCTAACTTATTAGTGTTATTTTTATACCGTGATTCCGTTCTTTGGCTTTCAATGATGAAAAGTGATGGTTATCATAATTTTAATGATTTATCTGTATTTATCCAGGTTTCTTGGTTGAAACGTGTCAAGTAAAACAACTAAATCAGATGAGAATAATGCATTCGTGCCTTCGAGAGTAATATTATTTTCGTCATCGGTGTTTGCTCGTCACGCGGACCATCGTCCCATGGACATCCCAGGCCCCGTATTCTGGACAAGTGATTTTTCAAAGCATATACTCGATTGCGAGAGTCCCTCTTTTAACTGCAAAGATGCACACTGCGCAATGAAGTTCGTATTCGCTTTGAAAGATCACTTGTCCAGAATACGGGACCCGGCTCCCTCTATTTATTTATTTATTTATTTAAAAATGAATTAGGGTTGAGGTTAAACCTATCAAACCCAAAAAAATTATATTATAACCACATCGAAATGAACATTTGATATAGAAAAAAAAACACATTTATAGATAAAACCTCGACAATCAATGAGGATGCCATCTATCCAGTCTGTTCTTGAATGCATTGATAGTTGGAGACTCCACAATCGTCGATGGCAGTTGGTTCCATGCGTTGAACACCCTGTTGGGAAGGTAATGCTGGGGTGGCGATGATCTGAATGGTTCCGTGGATAGTTTAAAGCAATGACCACGCAAACACTTTGTTCGGACATAGAATTATTTGTGACAGGTTGATAAAAAGCGACTAACTTAGTTGTGTTATTTTCATACCGTGATTCGGTTCCATGGTTTTCTGTGATAGCACGTCATAGATGTCATATGAATAATAATTTTATCCAGATTTATCCAGGTTCTTAGGATGAATCGCGTCAAGTTAAGCAACTAAATCAGATGAGAATAATTCATTCATGTCCTGGAGGGTGATATTTTTTTCTTCGTCGACGTGTGCTCGTCACGCGGACCATGAAAAGCTCCACGCTCGGAAATCACATCGCCCCCGCAATCAGGCCTGTAAACAAGAGGAATAAGCGGACCGCTCGAGAAGTCGGTCCGGAATACCGATGACTCTTAATTGTCAGCCAATAGAGCGGCCCCCGGAAAAGGGGGCGGCGGGACGAAATCAGGCCGGATGACGGCAAATCACGACTGCGGCGACCGCCGTAGAAACTTGCAGCGGCCGGCCAGCGTTCCGCTGCAAGACGATCCTCTCCAAATACCAATCAGCTCGCTGTCTGCCCCCCAGTTCGTCGTGATTACTGATTAGTTCTACTCTGTGTACACGGTTCTTCATCGCCGGATTTCGAACGGGGTTCGATGGTTCGATTCGTTAACTTGGATTAGGTTTTCTGTGGTCTTGATACGGCTCGTAACACTTCGTTGATCATAGAGTTGGGGTTCTTTGTTGTAAGTCACTATTTATCAGTGAAAAGTTTTCAATGATGGAAAAAATGTTTATGTTTAAAGCGAAGGTGAATAACAGTGATGTCGACAAAGGTTGACATTGATATTGTTCATTTTGTACATATTTCTAGAGCTACTTTGTCAGATAATAATGAGGTAGTACGAGAGAACAAGTTCAGAATCAGTTGATATGAAGCGGAAGAGCAACCTAAAAATAGGTTGACCATCTAAGTTCAGACGAAGAAGTGATTTCTCCAATATAGGCAACCCTGTTTTTCGCAAATAAGATTATAATGCATCAATTTCTTTTATAGGACCAGAACCCCTCTATGCAATAGCGAATAACTCTTACAAAAAGGAATTCACCAGAAGGGCAGAGGCCGACAGGGGAAGATCCCAAACTCTTTCGGAAATCAACACAGGATTTTCCACTGGTCAGTTCAGGATACACCTAAAAAGACTAAATGTGACCGAAAACAATGAATGCAGATTATGTCGAGAAACATCTAGAAAGGGAATGCCAGGTATAAGAAATTATCACGGATGAAAACTCTGGAACTGGATGGCAAGCAGTAGGGCGAGTAGTGTAGACAGCTCAAATTACGTTTATGTTATGCAAAATCGTCCATTATAAATTGTCACTTTCTTCAATGTCAAAACGAGCAGATACGAAATTAATATCAATTGATTGAAAACCGACCATAACTTTGTGGTACCTTAATCCCCTATGCAGTCACGGAAATCGCAGTATAAAACGCCACGAAACACAGAAAAAAAGTCCGCACGCCGGGGACCGCAAATTTTCCCTTACCCGGGAACGAATATGGCGCATTTTGCGGCCATCAAACGTATGTGTTAGCAGAATTATAATTATCCCGCAGAGCGCGGCGAGCGTAGAAATTCTTCGCTAATGGCGAAATTTATGGACGCGGCCCTGATTGGGTCCGCTCTTGCGGTACGCGATATTTCAAAAAGATGAAATATTTATCGCGGGGCCCCGCTCGTAAAAGCGCCGCTGTTCGCAAATTAAAACTCATGGCGGGTGTCCGCCCCGGTCGCGCAACTATACCGTCGATGTGTGGAAAATCTCGCGGAAACTCGATGATTTTCTGACAACGCTCGATGCTGATGCTGGAAAAAAGTGATGTGATATCGGAAAAAGTTGTTTTGTTCAATATTTAACTGACAGTAGATGAGAATATGCTCAAAATTGGAACATTCAACAAAGGGATCGCTTATAATAACATTGGAAGAAGTAACATATATTTGCCATTTGTTGCAGGATGAATTTATCTGATATAATATATATTTCCCGCCAATCGCCAGGAAATTTCGTAATTCCTGACAAAATTTCCTACAGAAAAAGTCGAGACTTCCTTACTGAAAGAAAATGAAATTCAAATTCTGCTGTCAGATATTTTTGCACAGCGTACCCTTAAGGAAGAAAAAAAATTATCCGGATCTCGAATTTTGTCGCCATAATGGCCAAATCAAATGCGGACAGCGAACCCACCAATACTTTTAAACATCTCAGGAAATCCATTTCAATTCTATGACCATTCTCCTCCCAGAATTTCAATCGGCCGCTAAACTTTTCATACGGATATCGACCCCGAATAAAACCCGACCGATTTTCGCTTAGTGCTTTTCTACCGTGACTCCTGTCGAATTGAAGATGAGACTCCTCAATCCAGGGCCCGTTTCCTAGGCCAAAGGACCGAGCTCGAACAATTTTCGGAATGAGTTCGGCCCCTAAAGGGAGTCCCGAGCGTCTGTCGCGTGTCAAACTCGCAGTCAGATTGTCGTTTACGATCGGCCGTCACGAGTTACTACGTCGTTTTTCTACCGTGCACGCTTGTCACAGAGTCGCGACACCTGGATGGCCTTTATTTAATACCACAAATTAACTTGTCACTTCTGTGGCGGTAGGAAGAAGAAGAAGAGTGAGTTCTGTGTGAAGGAAAGCGACGTTGTCTGATTCATTATTTAGGATGATTAATAAGGAGTTGCTTAAGTTCGGGAAATGGAATGAGATGTCTGAGAAGAATTCTCAATGTTTTATGAGGTTTTTGGTCGGATAGTAGATGGATGCTGTGAGCTGGTGTATGATGGAAGAAAGAGAATCACAGAATGTCGTTATACATAGTTGATAGATTATAATGGGTGTTTTTTTGAGCTTGAGAACTAAGAATGATGATACAAGACGGAAATATTGTTAAAATGTGTCGACATTTTTCTTCAAGAACGAATATAGTTAGCTAGATGTCAATCTTCGGTTAAAACTCGAAAACAAAATGAAACATACGACCTAAGATGATCGATTCATCATAAGTCACAAGAACTTATGGCCTGATATCACCCCCGTCAAAGATACTATAGACGCGCAGGCCTATAGTAAAAAGTATATAAATACACGGGCATATTATATGACAGCTGGAACACAGAGAATATTTCAACTGTTGAAAATTGAGCACCATGTATAGTCCGTTCACGAAAGGTTGAGAGCATAGTAGGCGTTTCTTTATTTATCTGAAGTTGGCAGTATTTGCTGTCATAACGTAAAATAAAGTCAACGTTGCCGAATGTACCCGGCCTCGTCCGACGAGCTTGCGAGTTATCAGCCAACTCTATGCAATATTGACAACATTGCATCAATCTGACAAGAAAATAAAGAACATAACCATAAATTTTAATATACACAGTGGAATATGCCAAATTTCCATGGCCAACCGACGACTCAACCTTTCGTGATTGGAGTATAGATATCTTGTTCTGTACACTGCTCATTCATAGAAACCCAAGGAGTTCGTCAATGGCGTTTGTTAAACTGACAACCTTCTAAGAAGGAATGGTTTCCTCATATGTATTGTGACTTCAACCAGCTCTGGACACTTGCATATCATGTCTTTAGTTGCTTCTGCTACTGATCTACAGAGCCTGCAATACTCATCTGCTGACTTTTCCATATGATGTTTGTACCGACAGTGCTTCGTCAGCAATCCCACCATCACCCGAAGTTCACCTTGTGACAGCTTCAGGAGTTTTCTGGTATAGGTAGGTGAAATCATCACAATTTTTTAGACCGAGTAAGTCGAGGAGTGTTTTTCCAGTATATAATATTATACTTAAAGGCTTCGTTGAAGCCCCTAAAGGCTATTCAGCTTGTGCGAATAAGGAGAATACGTTGTGTTATGTTCAGCCTTAGATAATTAACCTTGTACTGCTGATTGTTGACCCATTGATGGCCGCTGAGGGCTAGAAAATTTATTACCTATCCGGGTTAAGAACTCGCACCCTTTTGATTACTTGTCTGACGTTCTAACTCTCGAGCCATGGCACATTTATAACAAAAAATGTGCCATTCAGGTTGCTCTATATTTATAAGATTTAAAATATGTAGTGGAGCAAATGGGAGTCACAAATAGAAGTCATCAATGACTTTAATTTTAAAACCTGTAACGTACCCCCCAGCTAACCATCTCCAAAATTTCACGTGTGAAAAATCTGTATCGCTCTCCCAAGACACCTCTAACTCTCTATCGAGGTTCAAAGTGCAACAATTCGACTTCAATCCTGCGGGAATACAGGGAACGAGAGTCTCATACATGCCCCGGTTAGGTTCACATGTCGACTTCGTTAATGGCGCCCCGTTCTGCTCGACATAAACAGGAGTTGGCCGGCCGTATACCGCACACAATGCCGAGTGACACCCCAGAGCCGCCTCCTGGGGCTCGCCGGAGACGTTTAATCTATTACTCGACTCCCGGTCCCTCGGGGTACATGGGAAAACTATCTAATTTGATATTCTTCGTACGGAGGACATGCATGAGACAAGTGCATGTATGGGGGTGGAGGGGTAGAAAAATTTAACTGTAATTAACTGTAGAAAGGGTGGTAACGATGTGAAAATTCTCGGGATGGTATGTTTTAGGGTGGAGACGTATACCATTTTTTCCCGGTTGAGATGATTTGTCCTTGGGGAGGTTTTATGTTGTATATCTGTGAGATTTTCTACTGAAGAGCGATTCAAAGAAGGAAATAGTATTAAGAGTACCTACTAATACACATTCTGTTTAATGAAAGAGACGTTCAGATTAACGAGGGTGGTTCAGATACGAACTGAAGTTTTTGAATCAACGCTTTAAAAATTTTGTGCCGTGAAAGTGGCTACACTGGATGTTAGACTGGTCTGTTACGAAGCGTACAGACCAATAGGGACCGCGTAACCCCATTTATCAGTGTAGTTATAGCATTGTATAAGGATTCCTTCCTTATACAATGGTTATAGCTATAAGCGAAAAGGATGTGAGTGCCAGTGTTTGTTGTCATTATGAATTTTTTGTTAGAAGGAAATCATCCAAAATTACTCGAGCAGTTCAGGAATCAGGGGGGTGATTCTTGAATAATGTCGTATTCGCGATTCGACAATTGTCGGCCAACTTCCCTGCTAAGTTGGTCGACATTTATCGATTCTCGAACACGACATAATTCAAGAATCGACCCCCAGTGCTTCTCCATTACTCAAGTGTATGGAGACTGTCCTGCTTTTCAAAAAGGCTGAGAAGTGGTGGCAAACTTGCCACACGGTCATAAGTATTGCCGATGAGAACGTCAAACGTTGTGAAAACTTATTTTGGAAGAACGACGCAGTATGGCTGAAAAATTGGGCATAAGCATATCGAGTATTGGGAATAGTATATAACATTACTAGCAAGGTAAGAGGGTTTTTACTGGCGAATGGAGGATATAATTGACGAGCCGCAGGCGAGTCAGTTACCTCCTTGAGCCAGTAAAACCCGTTACCTTGCGTGTATTGTTTTATATTTTATTTGTTTCTCGTTTGTAAAAAGGTGAGATAAATTCCAAAAAAAAATCTCAATAATTTGTCGCAAATATCGTAAGCTATTAGGATTATTTATGACATCGGAAAATTATGACAACTGTCAGTGGCTTTACGAGAGGGAAGTCGTTCGAGAATATTTGCTAATTTCTGACGAAAAAGGCCAGATCCAAATGAAACAAGGTATGAATATCTTTTTTTAATACTTTTATAACGTTTATTACTAAAAATATTTGTTCCAGGAACGATGAAATTAAAAGGATAAATGAAATTAGAAGCAAGTACGTGAAAAGAAAACAAATAGATACGAATAAAACAAGGTACGAATATCGTTTTTGAATAGTTTGAGAACGTTTATTGAGAAATACATTTGTTCCAGGAACTCTGAGATTAGAAGGATGAATGAAATTAAAAGCAAGTACTTGACAACTTTCAATGTAAATAATACTACTAACTTGTAAAAATTTTACAAGTTAACTGTCAATTTTACAAGTTAGTGACTTGATAAAATAAACTTCCTTGATTAATATTGTGTTTTTGGAAACTGACGTTTACAAATGAGAAACAAATAAAATTATTCATGAACGACAAAATTTCAGCCAGATTTGAACCAAGACTTCTGATTTTTTAGTAGAAATTGAAATATTGAACGAATTGGGTGGGGAATCACAGGCACCCTTCCTGATAGTTCTGATTCTGAATGTCTCTCAAAAATTATTGTTGACTACGTCAAAGAAAATTAATGACCGAAACTCCAAAAGCGTCCCGAAAAATCATCCTGTGTCCAAAAATCCTCCAAACTCCAGCTTATACAGACCAAGATCGGAACAGCACGCGAAACGCTATAACTTCAAACTCCACCTAGCGGAAAACAAACAAAAAAGCGCCATTCGCACGTAATTTACTTAAGAGCATCCTACTCATCCCTCTATAATTCGCTATAACTATCAAAGATCCGGAAACTTATCCATTCCTCACTAAAAATCCACCATAACCAAGATCCAATTAGGGAAAGTTTCAATTAACAGCTCGAAATTTGCTGATTAAAAGCGAAGAATCAGTGGAATTGCCATTAGCTGGCGCGAGAGAGGCGGGTAACTAAGAAGAAGAAGATAATAAATTAGGCATTTCATTACTTAATCATCTGGAGCAGAGAGGAGCGTGGGGTTGCAGTTCTATGGGCACACTTAGCCGGGTCGTCTCGACGGAAGGCGGCCATTATAAATTACTTCGGTTGTTTTGCCTCTCCGTAAGACGTTCTATAAATTTTAAAATTGCGACAACGACGGATGTCTAAAAACCGAATTTAATCAAGTAAATCGGTGGAGAAATAGGGGGTTAAAAGTTTGGGTTGAATTTGGGAAATTTACGTGGGGATCATAGAAAAGTTTCACGTGCTCAAGTTCGGAGCATAGAAATGTTTGAAGTTCCTGTTGGGGCTGGACCAAAAATCTTTTTGAAAGCAGCATTTACGGCGTTTTTGAAAGAATGAAGTGCGTGTTGTGTTTCTATTCATCACTATGGATGAGACTTGGGCCTATCACCATGATCCTGAGTCAAAACAAGAGGTTAAAGACTGTTCTGAACCTGGTTCTTCGGCTCTGAAACGAGCACGTGTCCAGAAATCGGCCAAAAAGATTTTGGCATCAGTCTTTTGGGTTGTAAAAGGAATTTTGTTTGTCGAAGACGTGCAAACTGGTATAACAATGAATAATTCTGAAGTTAATTGGAAACATTCATGAAAAAGGACCCGATATGCAAAAGGAAACAATTATTTTTCATCAGGATAACGCACCGTGTCACAAGAGCATTTGGACAAGGGCTAAAATGGCGTAGAAAGTGATTTTTATCAAATGATTAGGTCATTGCAGCGCCTTTTGCAGTCTTTACAAATTCCTAGTTCATTAAGAGTAGGTATTGATGAACAGAGAGGCTATACTGAATTGTAAAGTGAACCAATGAAATTGTGTTTCTCCAATCGACCTTTTGGAACAATCCTAGCTTTCTATTTGCCTGAATAATTTCCGAAATCACTTCAGTTGGAAGTGAAGTGATTTTGACAAATAGAACATGACTTTTTCGGATGACAATCAACAAAACGATAAGGTTTGAAATCAGAGTACCATCGACGATAGTTCGGAAGGAAATTCTAAAAGTAATATGAATTATTCATTACTCAGAATGAAAACCGAGGATAATAATTAAATTTCTGTTATGTTTAGAAGTGAATTGTAAACTTTCACCAAAATGTTAGGTTATGTTATTGTTATGATGAATTGAAGTGATTGTGGAAATTAAACTGATTTTGTCAGAATGCAACATCAGTTGGAAGTGATGCGCATCAGTTCAAAATCACAACATTGTCAAATAGAACGCGCATCAACTGATTTTACATCAGTTTGGAAGTGATGCGGCTTCAAATAGAAAGGGCCTGATGTAGTGGGTTGAAATTCTGACTTGTCTTCAGGTCAACGCCGAATCTGTCGGAAAACACCAAGTTTTTCCTACTCCAGTATGCAATAAACCTCGTAACCAAAACCTGATTTCGAAAAAATTCACAATTTTTATCAAATCTACACTCGTTATCATCGGAATAACTCTTCAAATTGACATAACCATACCGAATATCTCATTTTAAAACTCGATTTTTCGCATAATTCATGATCCGAACGTGGCGCATCCGCGTAACGGACGCGCAGACGTTTTTTTTCTTCCGCAAAGGAAAAAACCGAATCATCGTGCCGCGGTCGGTCGCCGCATATCGGATTAAAGCAAAGGCTCAGTTTTACCGGGACAATTAGATAAATGCACATCCTGGACGTCCTGAGCGTCGCGGCGATGCGGGACGCAGGGCGGCTGCCGGGAAATCTAGTGATCCTGGTCTGTAATTCGATTATGATGGGATGTGCAGATAGAAAATGCAAAAGGCAGAGAGCATCAGGCAATTCCGGCGATGCGGTCCAGGGGGTTCGAGGAGGAAGGGAAGGGTGGATTTGAGGTTTTCAGGGACGGCGTAGGGACAGAGTGCACTCGAGCGAATGCGGTTTCGATAATTCTTGTCGGAAACGAATTATTTCCAACGATAGGATGAAGTTCATCCGCTTATGGTCACATTTTTTTAAATGCATTCGAATCAATCGATTTCCGACTAAATAATATATCAGACAATATAACATGTGTATTTCACAGTATATGTAAGGGAAATTGTAAAAAGGTCGCCATACATTTCTGCGTATGATACAAGAGCTTGGAGAAAAAAACCTCTGTCTCCCTTTATAAGTGTAGTGACGGTTGTTTCAAATTGCGGGTTTTTTAAGAATACAGTGGAACTTTCCTATAACGAATTTGTCTGTATAACGAATTTCGTACAAGACATTGCACCTTGAATAAAAATTCCATGTTAAAAACACCCTCTAAAACGAAGTAAATCCTATCTATAACGAAATATTCAAAGAACATCACTCTTTGAATGGTTATTCGTAAGAAGGTATAATGGTAGGTTTTTTCCAAAAATTTTCCGGACGTACGTAATAAATCCCGACCTTAAACTGAATCATTTCGGCGGACAGAGAGATCCTTCTGAAACTGTTTTGAATACACCCCTGGTTGTTTAGTTTAAATCTAACTATTACGCTAGTATGAAAGCTGTGCGAAAATGTCTAAAAGGAAGTGCTTAAGTTAGAATGATAAACTTAAATTTATCAGCGAAGTCGACCGCGACATTGCTGACTATAGAAACAAATTTTCTGTATAACGAAATTTCTTCATAACGAATTTTTTAGCGGATTTAGCGCTTTCGTTATGAGGAAGTTCCACTGTGTAGTATGTGTCAGTACACACAGCCTGTATAATTACCATACGTGAGACGCATCATCTTAAAATGTTATTGAAATATCACGTAGAGTAATCTTTGAATGTATAACCATTGCCGACTATGTTTATTCTTAAGTATAAACACTAACAATTGGATTGTATAAATAAACACTTATCAATTGTTTAGAGAAGAGTCCGATTACATGTTACTATGGTCATCCAGTGAAATGTCCAATTAATTAAACACCTTTGATGAGCCCAAGTGTATTATTCCACCATCCCTCTACGGTATAGGCGATTGGCCGAACCTACCCTAGTTAGGTACATTACAACTTTAAATAGAATATAGATCACGCACTGAGTTCGTCTGGGTATTTTGACATTTAAGGAATGAGGCGTATGACATTTATAAAAACAATGCTTTCAAGTTGTTGAATTATTTCATGAAAATCAGCGTTCTGAGAAAGGCGATAGAAAATGAAGTGAATTTTATGGTTTACATAATCGTCGATTCGAAAGTACAATTTTTCGAATTTTTAAAAAATTTCACGAGACCGATATGGAAATATCGATCGATGGATCGATGGAATATCGATAAAGTAAACATCGCGGTCGTAGCGGTAGTTCACAAGAAAATATTGATTTGGTTCGTGAAAGTGTTGCCGAAGACTGTGAAATGTTTACTAAACGACGTTTAGAACAAGTTGGACTTAGTGAGTCCACAACAAGGATTCAGCTCTGAAGGCATAAGATCATTTAAAACGTCGTTCATTTGTCAATGGTCACGGTGAAGTCAAGTGGACACGAAAATTATGTGATTTGACACCGTTTCGTTGGGGTTATGTGAAGCCAGGTCTATAAGAATAATTCACAATCGATTCCTGAATTAAAGGATGAATTATTCATGTACTTAGTGAGAAAGATCCTCAATTATGTCAAAATGTCTTTGAAAATGTTAACAAGAGAATGCATGTCTGCAGAGCTGAAAGAAGAGGCCATTTGGTAGATATTATTTTCCGTTCATAAATGTCATAACTGATATTTCAATAACCAATAAAAAGTTTCGAAAATTAATGCAAATTATATGTTTTATTCTTTCTTGAATAAACTGATTGATTCGAATCATAATAAAGTTTTAGAATTGCAACAAAGAGTTGAAATCAATCGAACTGTCATTTAAATATCAAATTTTAGCATAATTATAATGATATTTCTGTGAAACTGAAAATTTTGAACCCAATCTTCCGCGTCTGTATTCCACATTTCCCAATCACCCCCACAGCGGTGCCGCCCCTGACCAGGAGACAACCCCTAGTAAAACGCCTCGATGTGATTAGACTGAGTGTTTGCAGCAGTTGTGCCAGCAAAACGACGAACGTCATAAAGTGGACGTCCATCTGATGCTTTCGAGAACGAAACCCATACTGATTTTCTGCCCATTTCCAAGCCATCCGATCTGGAGATTCAATCTATTATCTGCCATTCTGGAGCCATTATCTGCTACCATTAGAATTATTGCACTTTGGTCGTTTATTTTACCAAGTGACCCTCGTATCGGCTATTGGAATGACATTTCTAGATCTCCGCCAGATTGGTGATGATTAAATATACATTTGGGGTGATTGTTTTTCTCCATATGGATAGGATTATTCATTTAGTAGTTGATTTAAGTGGAATAGAAGACACTAACCATCCACCAGATAGATGGCAGATGTTTTCTTTAATTCTGTATTCTTTTGACCATACCTAGTAGAACATAAGTGTGCGAGAATGTGTCATTTTCGCACAGATTCAATGGTTGTTTTTCATTGGTATATGTTGGTAAGTATATGTAGTATATGGTTATTGAGTAAAGCCTAAAGCTGCAAACGAAAAAAACCCACAAAGCCTGGAGCTCTGAGTACCTCAGTTGATCAATAAGCCCGTTCGGCATTGACCTCCGCGAGCAGACGGATTTTTTAGTCACTTGACCACAGATCGTACAGATTCATCTGCAATATCGGCGAATAAACGAACGGTACAGAGCATCTGCCACAGAACATACTGCTCGGTTCTACATTAATAGATTATGAGATTTCAAAGATCACTATTTTGAGAAATATGCTAATCTTTTAACGATACTTTCACCCTTTTTTGTAGCTCTACCGTGAAAACTCAATTAAATAATTTGGTGCAAAGGCACTGAATGCAAAGGAAACGAAGGATGCAATATCCCCTTCTGGTCGTTCACTGCGGCGATAGTTGTACCGAAAGATCTTAATTAATTAATTAAATACATGAAAAAGAAACGAGAAAGCAACATTTCCCCCTGCCCATTCATAACTACGGTAGCTATATAGAAAAATTTTAATGAATTAATTAGATTTTTAATGAATAAATGACAACAGAAGAATAAAAGTGTTGATAAATATTAGAATTTTTCAATATATCGGTTTTCGGATCAGGAAACTCAACATAAAACAAAAACATATATAAAAAACATAAAACTCTGTGGATAAAATCGCTTCGATCCGTCGAAATAGACCGAGCGAAAAGATCGACATCCGATTGCTCAGATTTTGATGCCGAACGGTCCAGATGTGTACTCCCCTCAATCCGGATGTAATAAACGAACGGTTCAGATCGATCCGATCAGTCCGATGTCGATGCCGATCGCCATCGCGAAAAGCCCTATTCTAGTTCCTAGAAATAGGCACATAACAGAGTTATTAAGATATCTTTGCGACTCTCAACTTGAAATTGAATTTGGACAGATAATTTAGCGCTAAACTCTTGAACCAATTTTTCAAATGATGTTTCACAGAACATATTTCCAATCAACGATTTCCCCTCAATTGGCACCACTGAAATCCGCTAATCAGTGGTCCAACCGCCGCCCGGTGCTCATCGAACATCAGCCACGTCATTTCATCAAGTCCGATTCATAGAGTAACAATGAACCGGGAAGCGCGCGATCCGCGTTTTTCAATCGAAAACTGATCCATCATCGTTCGACAATCAAAAACCATCGACGACGGCTTTTCCGCGTTCCACTTGACCCGTCGTCGACACAGAGGGGGATGACGATACGCCACGGTATAAATATACAGAGTTTCATTCATCGGGTCGTTACAATGCGACCGCGAGGCGGAACTGTCACCCTTTCTTGTTCTATGGGCGCATCTGTCATTAAATACTAAGCAGAAGTTGGGTTGTTGGGGAGGTAAAGGATGAAATGGACCGGACGAAAATGTGATTAGCGAGAGATGGATTGCGTGCGGCATCTGTTCAGCAGGTTTTTGAGAAATTATCCCAATGAAATTTTGATTTGGTTGGGTTGGATGATTTGATTGTCATCGTGATGTTCATTTTCGTCTCGAATATGTATACAGGTTAGCTTCCGTGGTGTAGTTAGTCAAGAGTTGGTGTTCCGTATATTCGAGAGCGTGGCAACGCTGCAGCCCCAACGAACAGCGGCAACGCTGTAACCAGCGCAAATGACGAGAAGAAGAAGAAGCGGACGTCAGCCGAATGACATGCGGGACGTCAACGCGACTTCCTATGACAAGAGACAGACGACAAGATTCATTCAATTCATTGAGTTCACGACGCACGCTGTCAAATACACTTTTCACCCTGTTCAACTGTGTTTCTGTGAATTTCATCTCAAAAATAAATCAAGCAAATTAACGAGTGGTTTAATTACCCAACATATGGTCCTTCGAGCCGGATTAAGAACAATTGGTAAAGAAGAAATATCATCCAGGCTGTTTTACACCGTTGAAAAGTTCTTCTTTCAAAACTGCACGAGGTGAAGGCGAAGCCATTTTGAAGAATTCCACATTGGTCAGGGAAATTCCATACAAAGCACAATCAGGCAAGTCCTTTATCTCCATATTCCTTGTACCATTTCTATTATTTCACGCTTTTATCTACAAGCCTTTTATTATTCACTTAAATCCTAAATCGCCAAATTATGGCTGCCGAGCTTGATGCATTAAAAAGAACTCGTTCTTCTATCAAAGCACAATTAACTAGATTTATCACAGCTTATTGTAAGATTCGTGATGATCCTGATCCTAATATATCTGAATTAGAGAATCGTTTGTTGAAATTAGAACCACTTTGGACAATTTTAACGATGTTCAACTACAAATTGAACTCTCATCTGAAGCACGTCTGGTGAAAACCACGAACAAGAAAGAGTAGATTTTGAAAATAGTTTTTCGATGCAATAGCATCAGCTAAACAGTTGTCGTATCAAAAACGATTGTTTATAAAAGCAGTGATAACATTACTGTAATGTCTGATAACTCTTCAGTGCATTCAAACAATAATCTGAACAATGTTAAGCTACCACCTATAACTCTTCCTTCATTTAATGGAATTTATGATCAATGGCTATTTTTTAAAGATACATTTTCAGCCTTGATACATGAAAACACAGATATTCCACTAATAAACAAGTTTCATTATCTTCGTTTGTCTTTAAAAGGTGAAGCTTCCAATCTATTAACATCATTAGCGGTTTCTGCTGACAATTATACGATAGCATGGAACATGCTGAACGAAAGATATGAAAACAAACCCATGTTAGTCAAGGGCCACATCAAAGCTCTCTTTGACATTGAAACAATTCCTAAAGAATCCTTCTCGAACTTGCGTAAGCTAGTTGATAACCTCACAACAAACTTAAATGCATTAAAGGTATTAGGCGAACCAGTTGATCAGTGGGATACTATATTGATTCATTTAATTTCTAACAAATTAGATTCAAGATCGAAACGTGATTGGGAATCTAAATATTGTGTCCAAAAAAATATCACATTTAAGGTATTTCTAGATTTCCTGAATGAACGATGCAAGCTTTTAGAAATTTGAACATTAATGATTTAACTAAGGGTAGCAAAGGTATGCCTCAGAATCAGAAGATAACAAATCACTTGTCGCAACTAAACACAACTATGCAGTTATTGTAAGAAACAGCATCTAATATATAATTGTAAGGAATTCATCTCTCTCGAGACCAATAAAAGATATGAAGAAGCCAAACGGTTAAAACTGTGTATCAACTGCTTGAGAGGTAATCATACGACTGACAAATGTAGGTCTATTCCTTGTCACAAATGTAAAAAGTATCATAATACCCTACTTCACTTTTCCAATCAATCTTTAGAAAATAGCAGAGTTGCAGAAAATCTGCACCCAACTGGCAATAATAAATCTGATCAAGTTTGTGAGAAAACGGATCATTCCAATATTTCGAACGATTCAAATTCTGGTGTTATTAATGCTCATTCTCATCAAGTATCCCCAAACACAATTTTACTATCCACGGCATTAGTCTATGTTTTAGATAGCGCTGGACAAGCTCACCAATGTCGAGTACTCCTCGACAGCGGTAGTGAGTCCAACTTTATAACCAGCGTTTATGCGATAAACTGAAATTACCTACAACATCTACTAACCTATCAATACAAGGCATATCCCAATCGAATGTAAAGTCATAGAAAAACTCAAAAGTTACAGTAGAATCGCGGCACAATCAGTACAAAATTAATATAAATTGTTTTGTTTTGAGCAAAATAACGGGCATGATTCCACAATTCAAAGTAGACACCTCTCTTCTGAAAATTCCTACACATACTATTTTGGCCGATACATCTTTTAACTTACCAGGCGAAATAGACATGCTAATTGGTGCGGACCAATTTTGGAGATTAATTTGCATTGGTCAGATAAAACTCGGCAAGAATCTTCCTGTTTTACAGCGTACGCAATTTGGATGGGTAATATCGGGTTGCATAAATACAGGTTCAGAAAAGCAATCATTCAGCAATTGCAGTATAAGCACAGTCGATAATTTAAATTTCGACTTATCTAAATTTTGGCAAATAGAAGAAAAATCGGTAGAAGAAAGACTCTCACCGGAAGAACAATATTGCGAAGACCTCTTTGAGAAAACAACAAAGGTAATAAACGGTAGATTTCAAGTAAATCTCCCCTTTAAGCATGATCCATCTCTACTAGGAGATTCAAAGGAACTTGCAACCAAACGCTTCTTTTCCTTAGAAAAAAGGCTCCAAAGCAATGTTAATTTAAAGTCACAATATGTCAATTTTATGCAGGAATATGAAGATTTGAAACACATGTCTTTACTTTCGCAAAATCAAAATCACACTCAATTCACTAATTTCTATTTACCGCATCATGCTGTCTTTAAGGAGTCTAGTACCACTACAAAATGTAGAGTAGTCTTTGACGGATCAGCTAAGACAACATCTGATTATTCATTAAATGACATTTTGCATGTTGGTCCCACTGTTCAACCAGATTTATTCACCATAGTTCTTAGAGCAAGAAAACATAATGTCATTCTTACAGGAGATATAGCCAAAATGTACAGACAAATCAACGTGGAACCTAGCCAGCGCAAGTTACAATTAATTTTATGGCGATCAGATCCGTCAAACCCACTTCAGACATATGAACTGAACACTGTAACTTACGGCACAGCTCCTGCTGCTTATCTGAGCACCAGGTGTCTTAAGAAAATTTCTGATGAAACTTCAATTAAAAATCCTAAAATTAGTCAAATAATAGCCAACGATTTCTATGTTGATGATCTTCTAACGGGAGGAGATTCCATTGAGGAAGTCGCATACATTAAAACAGAAATAACACAAATATTGGAATATTATGGATTTCAGCTAAGGAAATTTCTTTCAAACAGACCTGAAATAATGGGTAGTTTATGTGACGATAACACATTATCATAGGTGAATCCAACAAGTCAAAAACTCTGGGATTGTTGTGGAATTCAACTGAAGATTATCTTCTGTATTCGATAGCCATCCCAGACAAGGTGATCTGCACAAAACGTTCCATTTTATCGATTATTTCTCAAATATTTGATCCTCTTGGGTTAATTTCACACGGTAATTATAACTGCCAAGATCATTGTACAAAAATTATGGGCATCTAATACTGGTTGGGATGAAACCGTCACACCAGAAATATATACAATTTGGAAGGCGTTTTGTCATCAATGAGTGATTTGAATAAACTAAAAATTCCAAGACAAGTAACCTCAGAATTTGCTATTGAATTTGAGTTACATTGTTTTTTCTGATGCAAGTGAATCCGCTTATGGAACTTGTATATATCTGAGATCTAAAACCAATTCACTAGGATATCAAACCAGGCTACTTTGTGCTAAAACAAGAGTAGCACCCCTTAAAACTGTAACTATTGCTCGATTGGAGTTATGTGCCGCTTTGCTTCAAGCTGAATTAGCAGAAAAGGTTAGAGGCTCTCTGAAATTAAATTTGTCTAGATGTTATTACTGGTCTGATTCCACCATAACTTTATCGTGGATAAGGGCATCTCCTCATTTATTCAAAATATTTGTAGCAAACAGAATATCCCAAATTCAATCCCTCACTGAACCTAGTGATTGGCATTATGTCAATACTAAACAAAATCCAGCCGATATTCTGTCCAGAGGCATTGCACCAGCTGACTTGATAAGCAGCAGTCTTTGGTGGAATGGTCCTACCTTTCTGGCAATAGATCCTTGCGATTGGCCAATAGAGCATAAATTTGACACTATCAAAAATAGTGAGGTTTCACTCTTGCCCGAAAGAAAAATCAAAATAGTATCTCTAGTTGTAACCAAGACAGATCCAGGTTTATTTGAAAGGTACTCATCATTAACAAAACTTCAGCGTGTTACTGCTTATTGTTTGCGTTTTATCAAAAACCTTAAATTGAAAAGGAACAATTTTGACAGACAGATTGGCCCTTTAGGCACAAATGAATTAAACAATGCTCTTCGAATATTGAGTCAGATATCACAGCAACAAGAATTCTCAGCTGATTTAGAACACCTACGTAAACACAAACAGCTCTCATCAAAGAGTAAGCTCTTACGGTTAACACCATTCCTAGACGAACAGAATATTCTAAGAGTAGGTGGTCGTTTACGCTATTCAGATTTTGATACAAATAAAAGGCATCCAATATTGCTCCCTAAGGGACATCCGCTAACAAGGTTGATTGCTAAACATGAACACTTTCGATTGTTACACGCTGGTCCCACTTTACTGCTTTCGTCTTTAAGAGACAGATATTGGCCCATATCAGGCAGAAATTTAGTACGTAACGTAGTGAGATCATGCATGAAGTGTTTTCGTTATAATGCAAATGAGTATAATTATATTATGGCCGATTTACCAAAATACAGGGTTTCAATTACAAGACCATTTCTTCATGTTGGAATCGATTTTTGCGGCCCATTCTTATTAAAAGACAGACTAACTAAACATTTTAATGTCGTCAAATCATACGTTTGTCTATTTGTTTGTTTATCAACGAAGGCTGTACATTTAGAAATCACTACAAGCCTATCGACAGAAGCTTTTATGGATTGCTTGCGTAGGTTTTTTGCTAGACGTGGCATCAGTGCTAACATTTTCTCAGACAACGGAAGTAATTTCATTGGAGCCAAGGCTGAGCTTAAAAAATTGTTAAATAATAATAATGCACTTCAGGAACACTTGAATAATTTGAAAATCAATTGGAAAATGATTCCTCCCAAATCTCCACACTTTGGTGGCATCTGGGAGGCAGGAGTGAAATCAACAAAATATCATTTGAAAAGAGTTCTTTCTAATACACCACTCACTTTTGAACAGTTTAACACCATCATTTGTCAAATAGAAGCGTGTCTTAATTCAAGACCTTTATCCCCTTTATCATCTACTCCTAACGACCTACAACCGTTAACACCTTCTCACTTCCTGATTGGTGCAAGGTTAACCAGTTTACCGGAAGAAGACTTGACAGAAGTACCAGTAAATCGCTTGAAAATGTACAAAAGACAACAGCAAATACAACAAAACTTTTGGAAACGTTGGTCCAAAGAATACATTTCTGAACTCCAATACAGAACCAAGTGGAACAAAACTTCTTCAGAGCAACTACATCCTGGTGTACTGGTCCTCATCAAAGAAGATGGCTTGCCACCACTGGTTTGGAAGATGGGTATCGTTGAAGAAATACATCCCGGCGAAGATGGTGTCGTCAGAGCTGCTACTATAAGAACCTCTACAGGAAGATTTCAAAGGCCTACAAAAAAGCTGTGTCCACTTCCAGATGAGGATCTATCTTTGAAGCCCACAGGCTGTCAAGAGGGGCGGCATGTTCCGTATATTCGAGAGCGTGGCAACGCTGCAGCCCCAACGAACAGCGGCAACGCTGTAACCAGCGCAAATGACGAGAAGAAGAAGAAGCGGACGTCAGCCGAATGACATGCGGGACGTCAACGCGACTTCCTATGACAAGAGACAGACGACAAGATTCATTCAATTCATTGAGTTCACGACGCACGCTGTCAAATACACTTTTCACCCTGTTCAACTGTGTTTCTGTGAATTTCATCTCAAAAATAAATCAAGCAAATTAACGAGTGGTTTAATTACCCAACAGTTGGCTTCACACACGGTAGTCGAATCCCGCGTAAGGCATGGACATTGACAAAAGTCTATATGTGATGTATCGTCTCTACAGCGCAATACTCTCAAAAACCTCTTATACTTGGTACAAAGCATAACTATTGAGCTCGTTGGTGTTAAAACAAAAAAATAAAAGTATGTAGAAGAAGATCTACGTTGAAAGTTAAGATAGAGGGGCAGAGAGTACATGAATATTGGTAAACTACATATTCACTTTTATAACACCAATCGAAGTTTGACGCATTTGATTATGTATAAAATGCGATGTGTGAGGTGAGAGTAATTTGCCTTTGAAAGAACAGAAAAATGAGAAACTCTGAATCGCCAAATATTATCAAATTCACCTAAAGTTTAGTACACAAACACGCAGTACTGGGCTTGTTCAAAATCCGAAAGAGTAACTGCAATCTAAAAATCATGTCAAGTTCTACTATCTATCAGGTAATTCAATGAGTTGTTTTTTATTTGATAGAAAGAATTCCTCATATTAAGTGAACTTTCAGTCTGTATAAGCTAGAGAAACATCATCTTCCAATGATCACTGTTCAACCTCAGTTGAACGTTTATGACGTTTATGCATCACGTCATTCAACTGGACATAACCATGATTTCCATCATGTTTTAACTTGACCCCTGTTACATCTGGAAATGAAACGAAACCACCAGGGACTTTAGCGATACGATGTTGGTATTAATTCATAAACGAAACTGGACAAAGAGCCGCATTCCATGATTTTGATTGGCACCTGTTCGGTACGTCGGATCATAGAATATTGTGTTTCGTGCGGCAATGTGGCCAACGATACGCAATGTCGTTTGGTCATAATTGAAATTTCACAATTTTCTTTGCAATGAAACGAATATTTATATGAAAATCGCTAAGTATTTTGTACTGAAAAAGTGAAAAATGTCGGTTGGTAGAACTGTATGAAAGATAATAGAAGATTTGCGACTTAAAATTGTAGATGGAGGAGAGAATCTACAACATATGCTTCAATTCGAACAGTAACAACAATTTTAAGCAACTCAAGACCCCAAAGTTCCTGAACACCTCAGGACCATGAAACTGCATGTAAGGATCTTGGCTTACAATTTTGCAGGCAAACCAGTCCTATCTTGAAGTATTGGAAGCCATTATTCAAGCCATAATTGACGCCATGTGTGCAAATTTTTTGCTAACGAAATTGGACTGATCGAATAGATTATGTTACTCATTGTTGCAGTGGATATGAAGGTATCTATCAATTGAAAAAGAGTTGAAGAAAAGGTTAGAGTAATGCCACGCCGAAGATGTGAAGTCAATCTTCGCCTTGCCCCAAAAATGACAGACTACTTAATATTTCTGTACCTCAGAACCAGACTAACTTAAGTCACACTAGGCTAATTTTACAGGAGAGCATAAAAACCGTAAAAAATTAACTCTATTCCTGGGTACAGAGCTAACAGTTGAATTAGCCATAAAAAAAGTATTGACATTATTAATTTCGTATGTACTTAACCCATTTATAAGTATTTTATTTTTAATTAACATCTTATTTAGATAAGACTGGACTTACGTCTTTTTGCCAGTACTTATGAAATCCGTCTTGGACTTAAGACTGGACTTGCGTCATTTTGGATGTATTTATTAAACCAGGTTTAGAACTAACTGAACGCTATAATAAGGTATGTTAATTAATAAACAATACACAGAAATCATTGTAACAATATTTTAATATTAAATGAAATCTGCAAAAAAGAATATCATAGTTTTGTGTTATGGTTTCAATGCTCGAAAAAATAACAGATTCTAAGCAAAATTACTAATCTAAAGCGGTTGAGTCATCTCCAGGAAAGTTTTCTACATTTTCCCCATGAGGAATGTTTTCAAAGAAGGATCTGTACTCTAGAGGAACCCATTTCATTAAATTCATGAGGTCTCTGTATTTTTCATTACTTATCTTTCTTCTGGTCAATCTAATTGGTGGGATTGCCACCGGCCAATCAATCCCTTTTTCTCTTCGCTTTCTTTTGAGATCGACAGTTTTAAAAGCATCATCAGTGAAACTGGTCTTGTAGTACAGCTTGGTATCCCCTTACGAAACTGTAACCAACTGCATTTGATATCAAAAATGGTTCATTATCTGTGTTCTTTTTCCTTGAAACCAATGGGCCATCTTCACTCCTCAGGTAAGAAAATCTACAAAGTCTTCTAGACGCATCTTCTCACAACAAAGGTGTTCTTCTTAGAGCATGAAGCAATAAAATTCGCCCAGTCATTTGTGGTGAAGATAGTGTGGTTTTTATTGCTTTTTAGCTCTTTCGATCACACTATGCTTGCCGTCCACTTCCATGTGAGTATGTCCAGCAAGCAGGAATTTATGGTTGATTTCTTTAAGTGTGGGAACTTTTTCCAGCAGCCATAAGTACATAAAAATCATGTTAATATTCCTGTTCTGGCCACTGCAGTTATCAGTCCAGACTGTTAAGTTTTCAATAGCTTTCTCAGGATTTCCAAGCTCTTCATATGCCCAAGTGAATAAACATGATGCAATTTCATTCCCCCCTCGACCGGCTGTAATTTCATCCCAAATCATACACCAAGTTTTTTCTACAGTGGCGTCATAGATTGTACTATTTAATGTCCAAAGTTTTCTTGAGTAAAAGCTTTGAGAATTCTTCAAATCTGGAGTTGGAAGACACTTCTGGAGATCAGACATAACAACTCTGAAACCTTGAGTACTGCAACCTTTTACCTTGTCTTCTCTCTTTAGTTCATACCTAATTGAAGCTTCTTTTAGGTGATTTTCTTTTCGTAGTTTCAGTTTATTGAGTTTTTCATCATTTTTCTCACTTTTAATTTGACAGTCTAGTTCATCACAAACATCACAGGTGTCATTGTCTGGCAAGTGGAAGACAAGTTGAAGTATTCATTAAAGACTTTAGAATATACCCATTTCTTCTCTGGTTTAATGTTTTCTTTCTCGCACTCATCTACATACATCGAGTACAATTAGAAGAATTTAAATGATTACCTAAATATTTACGTTTTGATCTTTCTCTACTGTAGTGGCTTTCGTAGACAGGAAACTTAGAAATGTGATTTTTAATTATATCCAAGCTATCATTTGGCAACTTATTTGCTGGAATATGCTTCCCTCTAAGATCTGGTATCACCAATCCAGACTCACTAACTTTTTAAGGCAACTCTCACAAACATTTCAGAAATTGAAAGGGTTTAAGGAAAAAGGTTTTGCATAAACTTCCTCTTTATGATTCAGGTTGAAAAAAATGTATGGCTCTGGTTTTGCCCTTTCTGCTGCCATCTCTAATTCGCTGCCTGACAACAGGATTTGTTTTTATAGAAGACACTACGAATTGTCTTTTTGAGTCCCAGCTTCTCTCAGCATTCCAATATTCAGAGTGTATTTTCAAACGTTGCTCCTCTGAAACCTCTGATTGCATTTCAAACGACAATTAGCGTGGCAGGGAGGCTTCATAAATTTCTCAACGGTGACAACATTTTTTGTATTAACATATTCTTTTCCGCCTAGTCTTTTCTTTTTCCTCACATTTTTCTTCCACTTTTTTTCATTTTTGTCCCTTTTCTTACCTCTTCTGTTATTTTTCGCAAGTTTTATTCCTTACTCCTAAGAAAAGCGGCTTTTTTGTGTGAGCACCAATAATAATTCCCTGAAAAATCATTGTTTTACTGAAAACCTCACAATATGTTCATATTCTTCGAGAACGTAGCCTAAATTCACTATACGACGACCATCTAACAGTTGTCCAATTGACTTATATGTGCTATCTACTTCTATCTCCAGTTCAGGTAAGTTATCTGAATGTTCGCTAAAAAAATATCGTCAGTCTACGAATGTTTTTTTTTTCCTTCGTATCGTTCAAAAAACAAAATTACTTACTCTATCGGAATAGTGCTTGAAGGTGCAGGTCCACTTTGTTCCATGTTGTTCACCGCCAAACTGGCTACCCGCCTGAAATATATATCATACCGAATTTCAAAGTGATAATAAATTATAATTCGTATGTACATGGTGGGCATATTTCGATGTTTCAGCACTACAACTTTTGAACCAGAGGAGATAGACAAAATCTGATACCACTTCTCGATCTCTTTTTCTTAGAAACTAATAACAGTAGTATTCATTTTTGGCTACCTTCTTTTGTTTTCGAATTATTAGCGAAAATTGGAAAAGTGGCAATATCGAAAAAATTCATATCTCCGCTAATACTGATGATAGAGCTCTGAAATTAACATTATGCAGGTACTTTTTTACGTAGAATCCAGTGGCGTACTCGCCTTTTTTGCACCATTCCTAATTACGGAGCTCAGACCCAAAGTTATGTTTTTTAAATGGAAATACTAGATTTTTGTAGCATTTTCTGAAAGCTTAATTTTTTATGATTTCAAGAATATATAACATTGTATGGTTTGTATCGATATGAGTATAGAAAATGATCAAAAACCTATTTTCATCTGAATCCCAATATTTTCATGGTTTCAACTGTTGATGAGCACAGAAAAATTTAGCATCGTATAATTACCACAATATCTTTCCAGTATTCTTTTCATTTCTATGCTCTTTACTCAATTTCTCCAAGATGAACTGCTGTGAAACTTCATCCCTCATTCTAAGTTATAACTAAGATGTTTAAAATAAGACATCTTAGTTATAACCTACTGACCTTTTATTGTAATCACTTTTAGGTATTGAAATATATTTTTCCCTTATTACTTTTCTGATTGAATTGATAACTTCAATCATATCTATATGCGTTATTTCATATGCGATTTGAATTAGACTACTAAGCACCTGTGCGTATTCATTCTGGAGTGCAATAAAAATAGGTATTCTCTTGCATCCATCTCATCATAACTAAGTATGTATATCGATTGAAACGGAGGATCATGTGGATCTTTTTGTTATTTCAAATCATACACCAAGTTTTTTCTACAGTGGCGTCATAGATTGTACTATTTAATGTCCAAAGTTTTCTTGAGTAAAAGCTTTGAGAATTCTTCAAATCTGGAGTTGGAAGACACTTCTGGAGATCAGACATAACAACTCTGAAACCTTGAGTACTGCAACCTTTTACCTTGTCTTCTCTCTTTAGTTCATACCTAATTGAAGCTTCTTTTAGGTGATTTTCTTTTCGTAGTTTCAGTTTATTGAGTTTTTCATCATTTTTCTCACTTTTAATTTGACAGTCTAGTTCATCACAAACATCACAGGTGTCATTGTCTGGCAAGTGGAAAGACAAGTTGAAGTATTCATTAAAGACTTTAGAATATACCCATTTCTTCTCTGGTTTAATGTTTTCTTTCTCGCACTCATCTACATACATCGAGTACATTATAGAAATATTTAAATGATTACCTAAATATTTACGTTTTGATCTTTCTCTACTGTAGTGGCTTTCGTAGACAGGAAACTTAGAAATGTGATTTTTAATTATATCCAAGCTATCATTTGGCAACTTATTCGCTGGAATATGCTTCCCTCTAAGATCTGGTATCACCAATCCAGACTCACTAACTTTTTTTAAGGCAACTCTCACAAACATTTCAGAAATTGAAAGGGTATTAAGGAAAAAGGTTTTGCATACAACTTCCTCTTTATGATTCAGGTTAAAAAAAAATGTATGGCTCTGGGTTTTGCCCTTTCTGCTGCCATCTCTAATTCGCTGCCTGACAACAGGATTTGTTTTTATAGAAGACACTACGAATTGTCTTTTTGAGTCCCAGCTTCTCTCAGCATTCCAATATTCAGAGTGTATTTTCAAACGTTGCTCCTCTGAAAACCTCTGATTGCATTTCAAACGACAATTAGCGTGGCAGGGAGGCTTCATAAATTTCTCAACGGTGACAACATTTTTTGTATTAACATATTCTTTTCCGCCTAGTCTTTCTTTTTCCTCACATTTTCTCACTTTTTTTTCATTTTTACCCTTTTCTTACCTCTCTGTTATTTTTCGCCTCAATATTTCATTATCTTCATTATCTTCTGACTCTGAATCACTGTAAGGGACTAAAGGAACTGGATTCAAATTGTCTTTCTCACAACCAAGTCAGCTCCTTCGAAAGAATCATTTAAGAATTATTTGAAGAAAATTCACTGTCTGATGATCTGCCGGGAACGAAAGTAGGATCGTCTATATCATTGTCTCGAAATAATTCATTCTCAGCGCCAAACCACTCGTCATCCTCAAAAACATTTTGTTCTCCGTTGACAACTTCTTGAGGTCCTAAAAAAAAATTAAGTATCGGTTGAACAAGTAAACTTTGTTGATTAGCAATAACAAAACTCGAACATTTGCCCACAATAAAATTTAATTATATAACTAGGTAGGTACTAACTTTGTGCTGGTATCAGCGAGAAATGGGTCTCAGCTTCTGGTTCAAAATGAGCCTCTGCATAATCTCCAAAGTTATCCTCCACATGAATTTCAAAGAGGTCTTCATTATATTGGTTTAAATTAGTATCTCTTACAGTTTGTTGAAACTGCTCAGACAGGGTGCTGTTTAAAATATCAGGATTCAACGGCTATAAGAAAAATTGTATCAATAACTCTTTGATGTTGTCAAACGTTGTGTGTGCGTAATAATATAAGATCAAGTTGGCCTAATAATGAACAAAAAGAGTTTGCATTTTTGTTGAGTCAAGATTTCGTATATGAATGGGCCTATCAAGATTTTGTACTTGAAAAGGTTACAAAGAGAGAAAGGTTGTGTAGGTAAATAATAATTAGCAAAGCCTACGTCCTAAACTTCAATTATAATCACTAACACTGGTTAATAAATTCCACAAATCTAGTGAAACATCATGATAAATTTAATACTTACCCTTAGTTCTGTAAATGATGGTTCTGGACTCGATTCTTTAGGGGCACTTGAAACTGGATCTTCCTCGTGATTATTATTTTCTACTAAAGATAAAATAATTAATTTTAGGACGGACACTGCATCTCTCAGTCCCCAGTACTCGAATCTGTTTAATCTACACCTGAATTATGGAGATCGAAGATGAAACAAGAACATATTTCATTAACTTCTGTGAGCTCTGCATTGACATCTTACATCGATGTGATGTTCATCGCGGGTGCGCATTCATTGTTTGTGTTTGTTTACGTTTTAATGATTGATGGTGTATGACTGTTATTGTCTCTTTCTTTTTGTAATTTTGTTTTATATGTAATCTAAAACTGTACTTTCCATACCACCTTCCGCTAAATGATCTAAAACCAACAACAATTCAATTAGCGGTAAGTTTCCCGATGTAATTATTTATCGTCACCAAATTATTTTGTATTTTCCAGCCTTGAAGAAGCATAAATATATATGCGAAACGTCGTTGATTGAGAGTGTTGTTTCAATTGGTTGTCCTAGTCCTGTTAACTTCCATTTTACAATTTTATAAGGACGTGAAAAAAATATCTAAAATAAAATAAACCTTCCTCTACTATACTTATCCATTTTAAATGATTTCTCTCCAACTACATTTAAAAACAATCAAAAACAACAGGCTGCAGTAAACAACACTGTCAAAACAGAACTGATTCTTTTCAACTGAAAAAAGGCGCCAAGGACTTGCGTGTTTGTTGTGCTGCTAGCTGCTATAAACATTCAGCGATTCAGCGCCACAATAACGTAAGTGGAGTTACGTTTGTCTGGTTCAATCATAGATTACGACTTACGTTCTCACAACCCTGAGAAAAAACGAGAGGCGAATTTTCAACGGACTTGAGTTCTTAAGGTTCAATGTGAAATTCAATTCTACATTAAATGATGGTATAACCTCAAAATTGTAATATTTGGACTTGCGTTCGTCTGGTTCTGAGGTACAGATTTAAAGTATGCGGTCGTTTGTGGTATCGAATTTTCGACGTTCAAATTAATGAGACCGAGTTTTTACGCTATGAGATGAGACCCCAATGATACGGCCAATTTTTCATCAGTCATTTTTCATGCGGCAGCGTACGGAAAAATGAAGCTGCATGCTACATTCAACAAATTCTCGTCGCCAGCGTGTATCTACCGCTCATGCGCGACGCCCATCAAATATTCATCGCGATTTGGCAGGACTGGTTCTATGAAAATCGCTTACAATTTCTTTAGTGTTCTTACACTGATAGAATATTTACTTCGTAAAATCATGTTAGGGGATAGTTTTCTATTGTATACAATTAAAGCGAAAATGTGTTAAATACAAGTTACCGGTAATATGGGGTAACTTGGCCACCCCGGGGTAACTTGGTCACCTATGATTTAATTTTTGTTTCGGTTAATGCTTTTCCTCCTGTTCTTTTTTAGTTGGATTTTCAGGTGCCCATCTTTTATTCCAGGTAACTAGTAACTAAAAATGGTGAGAAACTATCAGAGAACACCCGGGGCAAAGCCCTACCAAGACTACTCAGAAGAGAACATGCAAAAAGCCGTACAAGCTGTTAAGGAGGGGATATCGAAAAAATTAGCTGCGCAAACGTATCAGGTACCTCGGACAACTTTGGGTCGTAAGATTCTTGGCAAAAATTCCGGAGCAGTGGGCCGCCCAAGAGTCCTTTCATCCGAGGAAGAACGCAGTATATCTGAGACCCTCGGAGTTGTGGCTGATTGGGGTTTCCCGTTAACCAGGCTGGATTTGAGGACGGTCATCGTAAAATACCTAGACAAACAAGGGAAAACAACACTCCAGGAGAGAAGATTTTCTTGATGCATTCATCCAGAGAAACAGGTTGTCCATTCGCCTAGCCTCGAACATAAAAAGGTCCAGATCATCCGTCGACCGTGAAGACATTTTAAATTTTTCACCATTATCAATGAAGCTCTGAACGATGCAGATGATTTCAATATCTACAATTATGACGAGACAAATGTCACAGATGATCCTGGAGCAAAAAAAGTGGTGGTCCCCAGAAACACAAAAAGGGTTGAAAGGGTCCAGAACCACTCTCGCACCTCTATTAGCATTATGGTGGGCGGAAATGCAAAGGGGGATCTACTGCCTCCCATGGTCGTTTATAAATCTGGAAATTTATATGAAAACTGGACAGAAGGCGGCCCTCCTGGAACGAAATATGCCAGTAGCCCCTACGGTTGGTTTGAAATGAACCTGTTCAAGACATGGTTTTTCAAAATCCTCCTCCCGCACATAACGGAAACACGAAAACCTGGTGAATTCGGGGTAACTTGGTCATGCGAACCATTAAAAACGTTCATTTCATTGAAATTAGCAAAAGTGACCAAGTTGCCCCAAACCCGGGGTAACTTGGACACCCCACATATATATTTTTTTTCTTTTCTATTAAACAAAAACATTACTTTTTACGAACTTCAGCTCTTTCATTAAGTTGAAGTCGGTTTGGGGAAAATATTTGGTCCACATGCGTCAAAATATAATGAAGATATTTTGAAAAAAGTCTGAAAAGAGTGACCAAGTTGCCCCGTTTTACGGTACATTTTTCTTCTTTTACAATGGCCACAAAATTTTGCATGATGGTTATTATGAGCATTTTGCATATGGCCGCAACATTTCATTTTTATGCGATTCGTTTTGTCTGATATATTGAGGAACAAAAATTTTGAATGAACATATTTTATGGAACACACTTTACGATTTGGCTGTTAACAAACTCAACCGAGCCATTTGGGAACCTAACTCATCCTGAAAATTTCAAGACTCTAGGACAATCCCTTCGAAAGTAATTGAGCTAACGGTCGGACGGATGGCCTCACGGACAGAATTGAATTTGATCACGAATTCGTCATCAGGAAGTAGAACTCTATCGTTTGAGACCATTTTCCGCTCGAAATTCGAAAATTACACATTTGGGCAAAACGATATAACACTCGTTTAACCCTTTGACTACCATAATTACAATTTGTTGGTGAATTTTTGAAATCATCCTAATGTTAGGTGGAAATGAATCAAAAATAATAGTACATACCTATTTTCCCAAAAAAAAATATTAGTTTTCGAAAAATGTTGGTGGTTTCACAAAGTAACCACTGGGAGTTTGCGGAAAATATTTTTATTGAATTATTTGGTGTGATATTTTACAAAACAATTTTTTTTCACCTCTGATTGAGAAGCAGATGGTATTTCCTCTATCAAACCAAAAATCTCATCATCGGTCATACTCAAAAGATTATGGAATGACCAAAATTTCATTGTTTCCTGGAAAAAAATATTTCCAATAAGTCCCAGAGGTTTCACAGAGTAACCACAGGAAACAAGCCGCATGATTTCGAAAAATTTGATGATAAATCAAATTTTTCGAGATTATTCAATGCATATATCTCTATTATATCGATAAAAGTACTCAGCATCCATTGCACACGCTAATCACCACTTTATTTTCAAGTAAAACATCGAAAATCGTCCAAAACAGCACACGTTACTGTAAACAGTTGAAAATGTGCTGCCTGTGAAAGGATCGACAAATTTCAGGTGCTGCTTTTAATGCTCATCAATAGATGACACCACAGGCGAGCAATTCAAACAGCGGTTTCAAAGATAAGTATACCACTGGTATTTGAGAAACAAACTATCGAATATGCGGTTTCACCGTGAAACCTGTGGTAGCGAAAGGGTTAAGGAGTACGAACGCTCAAAAATGAAATAATAACGTTATTCTTTAGTGAATTGGTTTTTATCGACTAACTGATAATAATATGTGGATGATATTGGGGAAGTAGTTGGTCAGAAAGGAGAAGACTTTTTCTCTTTTTTCCTTTAACTCGAGCTTTCGAGACTGTATTGTCCCTTCATCAGGAGTCGGAATTTGAGCTTGATAATAAAGTTATTAGAAAATACATGTAATCATTTTCCTGCAGTAAATCATGTAAAAACTCCCAGTCAAAACAACAAATTTGGGGGTGTCCTCAAATTCTTAACTATATGACTTGAACCTCATCCAACTCTGTGTTCGGAGAGAACTCAGGTGCGTTTTCTTGCACCAGCCAGAATGAATTAAGGCTAATGACATTTATGTCAGCCGGAGCTCTCGGCTTTTTGTTTTAACATAGGATCTGTTCAGAGCAAAAATGTTGAACAATCGCGAAAAAAATGTCAGTTGAATAATGAGGAAATGTCATTTCCACCCAGGTTATGGGCCTGGTTACCGTTCCTTTAATAGCTGAGGCCCTGAAGGGAGTTAGTCCTAGTTCCTTTGGTATAATTTTGCACACGGAGGTGATATTTATACTACTCATTTTTTCACATGGCTCTTCTGTATGTTCTGTTTTTCAGATGCTATTTCGAGATGACAAAACAGATGAAAAAAAAATGGAAGCAAGCCCTGAGCAGGAGCTTCTGAGCGCTCGTTCTCTGGTGGAGCAATAGGACTATCATCTCAAAATTCTGTATATGACTTGAAATTGATACTTTATATATAAACAATTAAAAAATTCAATTCTATGGTCACACTTGAAAATTAAAATAATTAAATTTTATGGTTCTGATGATGCGATCCTCTTGAAATTTGGCATGAACATTCAGTATATCAATCTTTATACCAGGAATAAATTTCACTCAATTCAGATATCTTGTTATGAAAATAAAATTTTTTTTTTCAATATTCAAATTGAATTTTTTATAATTCGGATGATGCGATGATCTTCAAATTTGCACAAACATTCAATATATAAATCTCAATTCCAAAAAATAAATTTCATTTGATTCGGATATCTTGTTATGGAAATATAAAGAGTCTTTCCTTTAATATTCCAATTGGAATTTCTATGATTCTGATGATGCGATCCTATTGAAATTTTGCATGAACATTCAGTATATCAGTCTCAACTTACAAAATGAATTTCATTTGAATCGGAAAGTTGGTTATGGAAATAAAAAAATTCTTCTTTTCAATATTCCAATTGAATTTTCTATGGTTCTGTTAATACTATGGCCACAAAATTTTGCGACAGGCTCACTATGAGCATCTGGCAAGTTGCTGCAAAATTTCATTCAGTTTGCCCTCGTTTGTGTGAAATATTGAGGAACAAAAATTTTGAATGGCCACTTTTTATGCAACACCCTGTACGATTTTTCTGGTTAACGAACTTAACCGAGCTATTTGGGAGCTGACACACCCTGAAAATTTCAAGTCTCTAGGACAATCCGTTCGAGAGTTATTGTGCTCACGGCCGGACGGCCGGCCCTACAGAATTTGATTTGACCTCATATTTTCCATCAGGGAGTCGAACCCTATCGTTTGAGACCATTTTCGGCTCAAAATTCGAAAATTACAGACATTTGGGCAAAACTATATAGCACTCGTCTAAGTAGAACGAGCGCTCAAAAAGGAGAAGAATGTGTTTCAATTGAGAAGAAAACCATATTTAAAGCACAAATATGGGTCATAGAATTGTCGAAGGCAGAAAGATTTCCGCTTCTAAAACAAGCCTTTAACTGAAGGGAAAATTTATCATCATTTTCAATGAATTCAAAATTCTTTCCATACCTGTTGCTGGGCAAATAATCAGTTCTCGCCATTTTCTTGGCTATTCTTAAAAAATGGCGATTTCTTGGCAGAAATATTATAAATAAACGTTATTCTTTGAACTTCATTTTTCTCTAACCTTACTTTAAACTATGTTCCATGCAGATTCTGTGGTTTTGCTGATTCTATGCTTCTACGCGTGCATAGAAAAAAAGGACTACCCTTCATTTTACTGACAAGTGTTTGTTCCAGTCAAACAATACAATTTTCCGGGTCAAAGCTCAGAGGAACTTTCCTATACGACTCATTCACCCTGATAAGCTACTAAAGATCCAATTTCATCGACACTCACATCCATTGCCCCCAATAAAAATTTACAAACAACCGTATCGTGTTTCTCAATTCTCACATACAACCCCGGCTTATTATCAGATCTCAATCGCTAATATTCCCATCAAACGCCACAAGCTCGTCTAATCGGGCCCGGTCACAGTCACAGATCCCACCCTCTTATCGAACGCATCCAACTACAAATCGTTTTCTATGGTTCTCCGACAGTAAAAAGATCATCGCGCCCTCGGCTAAGTGAAGGGTCACGTGTTGCACGGGTAACTTGATCTGTTGTTGTAATCGGATCGTGTAATTGTTTTGTAGCGCGGGCCATCGATACATTCGTTCGCACGTTACTCGTTCACGAGACACTTGACTTTGAGTGCGTTGAAAATTGTTGGACATGGACATAGAGGGGTTGTTTGATGGAATCGGATATGGGAGAATCACGGTACAATTATTATTTTCTGTGAATCGTGGGTTCTATGGACGATTGTGTTCTGTGTCGAATAATATGAAGAGGCTTCTATGTTAGACAAAAATAATGGCTTGAGATTGTTAAATATGGACAACTGAAATGTTTGAACACACTATCGATGAATGACGGGAGCTCTATATGCGAATCTTCCTGGTCCCGTAGTCTGGTCAAGTGATCTTTCAAAGCGTATACAAACTTCATTGCGCGAGTCCCCCTTTTACCTGCAAAAATGAATACCGCACAATGAAGTTCGTATTCGCATTGAAAGATCACTTGTCGAGAATACGGGGCCTGGCTGGAATGACTAGTTGTTTGATGTGCAGATGGTGATCAACCAAACACAATATAAAGAAAGGAAGAAAAAGACTTGTATATTCTCTAACATAACCTCAGTTTTGAACGTCCGCCGATAACCATTATGACGAAGAAGTATTCGATTGAACGATTAGATGTATTGATATGATCAGTGTTTTTAACAAAAATGGATATTAAACCAATCTGTAACGAAGCGTAGGGAAGAGCTTGGACCGAGTAACCTGGCTTGTAAGTGTAGTGTTCGTTTTTTGGTCGAAATTAATATAAAATCTACGGAATTTTATCGAAAATTAATCCAGCTGTTAAGGGATCAGTGCTTCTTCAAGAATCAAGTGTAAGAATGGTGTTCTGGTCTCCGAAAATCAAACTTGCGGCATGCAGGGCAACAAGTATTACCGATCTTTTGTCAGCGCTATAGAAAAACTTTGGATCAAGGACGTAGTACTGTAGGCGATATGGCTGAAAAATTGGGCATCAGCATAGCAAGTATTGAGCGAATAATTCATGAACGGCTTGATTACCGAGAAATTTCAACCAGATGGGAACCAAGAATTTTGAACTGAAATTCATACGATGCTCGACTTACGATGGAAACATTGAACGAATCGGGTTGGGAAACACTGGAACAACTTCCTTATATTCCTGATTTGGAGCCATGCGACTGTTATTTATTAAATCCATTGAAAAATACAATTTGCGGGCTGCGATTCGAAAGCTACACAGATAGATTTTCACGAAAAAGGCATCCGAAAGCTTCCGGAAAGGCGCCGAAAATCTGTAGAGTGCGACAGATATCTAGTATACCTGTAAAAAATGTCACCTCTGTAACTTAACAATGATAATTCTTTAGCAACATTCCGGTTTTTATTTGAACGGTGTTTTGAGTAGAAACGACCGAAAAACAAATTCCTGCAGTAATATCGTATAAGCCTCAAGGATTATGCTGATATTTTAACTTTTTCTATTTTTTAGGACTCACCTGAACTCTGGCTTCTGTAAGATCTATTTTCATCGCAATCTCTTCTCGGGTATATATATCAGGATAGTGCGTTTCTTGGAACGCCCGTTCGAGTTCTTTAAGCTGGGCAGAGGTGAAGGTCGTTCTTATACGTCTCTGTTTTCTTTTTTCCGTTAACACACCGTCATGACCAGGATAGACTTTGTAGGGTAGACCACCTGAAACGGTAAATGTATGAATGAAATAATGATAGAGAAAAATCGCCTAGTAAGTATTTTCAAAGAAGTTTCCAACATAATATCAATCAAAATAACTAAAGAGTGCCATGAAAGGAGAATTTTAACCATTATTCAGCTATAAAACCTACTAGTGTCGGGGCGACCTTAAATTAATTGCAGCAGACAGGTAAGTAATATTTTTTGACATTATTTTACTATCCAACTTTTCAGATGAACTTCGCACAAGAATGCCATATGATAACAACAACAGAACATCTACAGAGGCTGTCCAAGTTGTTTCATTCCACACAAATGTTGTTACTTCAATATAAAAGGCTGTCGAATAAAAAACGGGACAATGAAGCATCCATAGCACTTTTACTGAATTGATACCGAAGGCTGAAAACAAGCAGAGAGGAAGAGGCTGAACAAACTTCATCGTTGTCAAAGAAAGAGTTGAGGCTGCTCCCGAGTTCTCCACAGTATATTATAAAATAATAATAATAATGAGCCCCTCAGGGGCTCTGGAATGGTAAGTTCTTGAGTACGGGCTTAGCAAACCCGAGGTACCCGAGCTAAACATGGCAGTAGATAAAATGCAACCCATAATGATGGTGCAACTAAGGAAGAGAAATATTGAGTCGCTGCCTGAGGATCGTCAGTCAGTATCGCGAAATCTGACGAAACAAACTCATCTCAGAAGACAGACTGCAGGAAATAATAATCATAGGTTTTTATTATTGTCCATAATGTGAGATACTTCAGGCAAGATCAGTAAGGAAAATATCAGATATTGTAGATCAAGCGGATCATCCACAGAAACAACCAAAAAATATTATGCCAATGCAATGTTTCGACACAAACTAGACCTACTCTGGTGCATGACTCCCGCACCAGCTCTTATAGAGAGGAGACCTCAATGGACCTCTTTGGACGGATTGCAGATAAGTAGGCAACATACCAAATTACCGATGAAGCACAATGTAATCCAATCCAACCACCCAATCAAAACTGATAACAATAATGACACCTCTACTTTTCCATAGATGCCACATCCACCAATCTTTCCCTAAAATGTAGTCCTCATCCAACTCCACTAAAACTAATCATATTCCCATCAATATATCATCTTCATCGTCCCCCACCGTCACTTTTATGGGGCTCATATATTCGAATGTTACTTTGTTTCTATCCTCAAGTAAATACGGTGTATATCGATGCGAAAACGACGACGCTAAGAAGGAAGACAAGTCAAGGGAGAGAGTGGATGTAAATGCGAGACCATCAATTTTTATCGTTTTTTTACTGTCGCACATGCAGAGACCATCTTTATTGTTGGAACGGAGGAGGATACGAATTTTATGGCCCTGAGGAAGTCTTCTTGCCTGATGAAAACGCGTGCTATGCAAGATGGAGATGCGCAATTTCGATACATTGTTACTGTTTTGGTCATGGAATAAAGAAGATGTAGGGAGTTTTTGGGATATTTGAATTGAAACGTAGTTTGGACAGCGAGATTAATAGCGTGTGATTAACGGGTGTAAGACATTTCAAATATTATTGTCTATGTTCCTATATCAGAAAGCTCATGAACTGTAACTAGTCTAGCTTGGAGTGATGGTGGGACTGCTGACAGGGCACTGTCGGTACAAACATCACTTGTACGGTATGCGAAAGTTAACAGATGAGATTTGCAGGATTTGTGGATCAGAAGCAAAAACAGCTGAACAAGTGGAAAGAAATTGTCCAGAGCTGGTAGGCCTGATAAAATTCATATGGGCAAACAGGTCAAGGTCCCTAAGGAGGTTGTCGGTTGATAGGCTCCTTGGGTTTCCAAGAATGAGTCGGGTGAAAAACCTACAAGTCGCAATTTCCGCAAAGCTAACCCCAGTCATAATGACCCCAGTTCAAAAACTAATAAGACTCTAAGAACGTTGGAAACTAAGAAACTGAGTAACTAGGGAACTAAGTCTCTACGGAACTGAAAAACTCATAGACTTGGAAACTTAGCAACTATGAAGTAAGAAACTGAGAATCTGAGGAACTAGGAAACTAATAGGAGCAAATAATACCAAGTACTCATACATATGGATGCTGAATTATGTACTCTCCTCAGACTGATGACGGAATGACAACAATGTAATCTAGAGACGTCATAACTCGTTTGCGTGTGACAATTTCATCACTAGTTTTCTCTAAAAGTTAAAAATTGGTACGAGTTCCGAAAGATTAAATATTTGCAAATGCGTTTTTCAGGAAATACTCAGAATGCCATTGAAATTTCCTTCTAAAACATTAGGTGAAAAGATGGCAGAGATACCCACAACAAAGATAATCCTTAGACGATCTAACAACGAGTAGCCAACCTGATTAATTCTTCCCTTATAATAACTAATACCGTAGAAACAGGTGAACCGACGTGCCTAATGGCATAAGCGGTGTTGTACCGAGCGAATTTAGAATCGGTTGCTTGGCGAGCCGCAATGGCATTACCTGCTGAATTCGTAATGCACCCTATCTCAGGTTCGCAGGCGTGCAAACTTGTTGTTTATTGCTCTCCTAGTAGTGTGTTGTTGACTCTTTATTAGAACATGGCGCGCGTCTCTCCAAGGGCTAGAAGGAGAAAGTTGCAAGAATTGGGGTATCCCGCTTCCCCACTTGGTCGATCGGTTGCCTTTTATATCAAGACAATGGGGAAGTAAATATGCATTGCCTTCAAAAAAGTTGCTGTGTGACCCAAGCCGAGAGAAGAAAACATGGAAAGAGATCGTCATATCCAGTAGAAAATTAGTTGTTCTTACAAATCTGACAATGTAACTCAAGAACTACAGAGCTAGATCATTATCCTCACATTATAATGCACATTAATATTGATAACAATATGCTTATAGTGTCCGCAAACTTAACCTCACCTTTCCCACATGTTGTTTTCCATTCGCACCATGTAATATAAAAGGAGGATTCTATTCCACAATGCATAATTTCTATGGATCTTGACTTTCCGTCGAAAGAACGAGCCCGCCTTTAAGAAATTATGATGTTTCCTTTCACTTACTTTTTCCCGCCCGAGAAAAACGTTGATTCCTTGCCCGGAAATGAAGGAAAATGTGATCTGAGACGTAAATATTGAATTTCCTTTTCATTTCTCCGAATCGTTTTTCAAATCCAGTTAACAATTCACGGCTTTTGTCGGTTCTCCCCTTCACTTCACTATGGAACGCCGCCCTTGTGGAACTTTGTTATTCCACAGAAGGATATTCGACGGGTTTATAGGTATTCTGTGTTCGTTTCTTGTGAGGTTAGAAAATTCGTGTTCATAGAGGATTATTTCGGAATCTTCGGATTGTGTGAAATTGAAAAAGGATGGTGAGTTGAATTTCAAAGATTTTTTTATAACATACGAGGTCTGTTCTGTTGAATTTTTGATTTTGGTGGGCTGGGTATGTACCCAGTACATTATGTATTAGAATGTTCTATCATCGACTTTTTATATTGATACATATATCTATGTTAACATTAGCAGCCAATTTGAATTAGTAGTTTGTTGTTGACAACTGAAATGTTAGTCACGTTGTGCATTCTTCGATATTTACTTGAAAAGAACGGATCGAAGAATATTTACTAAATTTTGCATAAAAAAGGAATAAAAAAAATTTACTGTGGCATTCGGCGAGTTCACTTTATCTCAAACAAGTGTTTATCAGTGGTACAAAGTGCTTCGCAGAAGTCCGAGAAGATGTTGATGACGATGATCATCCTGGAGTTGCAACCATATCAACAAGCGAAGAAAATAACGGAATAGTTAAAAATGGTTTTTGGAAATAGGCGAATCACTATTGGAGAAGTTGCAGAAGACTCCGCCATGCAATTTTCTCGAATACTTTGGGCATATAACATGTTACAGCAAAATTCACGATAATGTACCAGCTTACACATCAATCAAGCAAAAAACAACACCGTAATCATGCTACAACCACCGTATTCACCAGATATGGCTCCCTGCGACTTTTTCCTTTTGAAATCAAAGTACCAAATAGGAATATCGAGGATAGTTCGGAAGGAAGTTGTAAAAGTAATATGAATTATTCATTACTAGCAATGAAAACCGAGGATAATAATTCACTTCTGTTATGTTTAGAAGTTAATTGTAAACTTTTACCAAAATGTTAGATTATGTTATTGTTATGATAAACCGAAGTGATTGTGGAAATTGAAATGATTTTGTCAGAAAGCAACATCAGTTGGAAGTGATGCGCATCAGTTCAAAATCACAACATCGTCAAATAGAACGCGCATCAACTGATTTTGCATCAGTTTGGAAGTGATGCAGCTTCAAATAGAAAGGGAATATAAGGGATTATTTAGAACAGAAGAAAATGGTAATGATAAATAAATGAATACTGTTCAAAGATTTTGAAATCCATCAACCTTTTGCGGTTCATTTTGTATTTGAGATAATCGAAACTAAGTAGTTTTAGTGATATAACCCACCTGACGAAGACACAAATAATTCGATTGAACAATTGTTGTGTAAATAAGTAAATTCAGCGGAAAATATGTGTTTTACTTTACATAACTTTCGAAAAAAATTCAAAATTGATCTCGTATGATGTTTTCACAAAATCAATGAGATGTTCTCGGCTTCTAACAAAGTTCAGTGAAAACAGCTAATCGAAATGTCCCGTAATGGCTGATGTCTTGGGTTTTCGGTCTCCCGACCGGTCGTATGCGACGGCAAATGGCGAAGAAACTTGTATATTGATCGTAGAAGCGGTGGATTCTCCCTGCTGTTTCCTTACCTAATGAAAAATGTCCGTCGAGGCTTCCTTCATGCCGCCATGAGGCTCAACTCAACGTAGACTAATTCTCCGAACGAACGCGCCTAAATTGCACTGGGACTTTCGAAAATGAGCTCTTTTTTTCGCCTTTTTCAGTGAAAACGAAATTCGAGGATATGTAGGAGTTTTGTTGATGGTGGATGAGGAAGTGGAGTTTGTCATTTCAACGAGGAGAATATTTTCTTTATCCCAAAATTTTCACTGTTTCACTGATCTATGATACTGTGTTATAAATTCATTCAATCAACAAGTTTATCAATGACACCTAACAATGGATGAAGGATTCAGCAGACTCATAAACGAATTGATAATGAGTTTCTTTTCAAAATATGAGAAATCGCGCATTGAAATGGGTCGTTATTGGTGAATTTCGTATAAAAATAATAATTTTATTAATCCTTTTAGACATTGAACAATGTATAGGACAGGTCACCAAATAGAAAAAAAATAAACGCATTTGAAGTGGACTTATAGATACAAGTACAAAAAAATCAACCTAAAAGAAAAATGATTAAGGGTTAATTTAACCTATCAGAAAGGTAACATTTGTTCACTAACAGAGACTTTACACATGAATCTTAAATTGAATGTCTTTCATTGATTTGAATATGTTTGGCAAATGATTATATATAGTCTTGACCCTATAAAAGATGGCGTTGATTCATATTTTTAGTGTGGTGTCTAGGAATACAAATAACATCCACACGTCTAGTAGGTACTGTAATTGTGGAAGTCTGAACATTTCTTTAGAATACACTTATTTCGATGGATATAGGTACAAAAGACGATTAAAAATGAAAATACATGGAAAGGTCAGGTATACAATGAACTGAGCTTTTATTTTGTGGTCGACGGAAAATTACCATTTCTGTCGACCTCAAGTTGTAAACTTAGTGTAAAGTACACGAAATTGATCAATAAAGACTCATTTTAATGCTCATTCCCCTATTTTAATATACAATTGTCAGAAGCAACCGAAAATACAGTATTCAAAAGCAGTACGAGTAATGTTACAACTGATACCTACATAGAAATGTATACATATTAGGAAAGTCAAACGTATTTCTTGCTCGAAATGAAAGTGAATTTCAATCTAGAATTTATACCTTATTCGATGTAAAAATAGTAAGTTATGCAACGAGAGTATAATGATAACTATTATTCGCGAGTTAAGGCCACGAGCGTGAGTGGCCCAAATCACCGAGTGAAAAACAGCCATTATACGCGAGTAGCATACTATACTTTATCCAAGACTACTGAATATATTTCTTGAAGATTTTAACATTTGGCGGTCGCGACAAGACACTTCTATGACAAGCGTGGAAAAAGTTAAGTTGACACATGAGAAATTTTGGAGAACTGGTCATTGTATATTTTGTAATGAAAAAAAAAATTTAATTGATATAACGAAAGTAGATTTGGCCCTCGATTGACAAGGTATGCTCATATTTGTTAGTTGGAGTACTTTAGAATAATGAAGAAATACCAATTTAAAGAATATTATATCAAAGCTAAATCTATAAAGCATCGGACAGCAGTGAATTATAATCTCATTATTCCCTTGTGATTAATGGGTATTATTAAAGCCGAGCACAGAGACGTACAATGGACGGATTTTACCATAGTCGTGGATAAAACTTGTTATCAATTCGTTTATCAATCTACTGATAAATGGTCTCGAACTATTGACGCGCCCGATTCCGACATACAAGAGAAACGACTTCATATCTTGAAAATTTTCAGGGGTAGTTTGAAATTTGAGGAGAAAAGTTGTATTCATGAATGAATAGAATGAAACTAATAGCTCTTAGGATATTCAAATTTGATGAATCGTTCTCCCAATATGAACAAGGGCGCAAAAACTCCTGACTTCACGTCGGGGCTTTTTTGATGAATAACATCATTGTGTAATTCCATTTGTGCGAAGAAGAATGGTATCATATTATGGTGAGTCACCCAGTATCTGCACCTAAGACGTTCGTGCCTCTATGGCATACCAAAACTCAAGACATCTTCATAGCCCAATTCTGACCAACCCCAAAGCTCTCCTTCACCATGATTCATTCCTTTGCATTCCCCTGATCTCCCTTCAGCCACCCCCTTAGTCAAGAGCCTTCCCCCATCTCGGTCCAAACGAGATTATGCACAATAAACTTTCTCTACTATTAAATTATTTAATTTGAACCGCCGCCTCCTGGAGGGGCAGCAAGAGATTCTCCGTTCGACGCCGCCAAGGCTGAGGTGCATAACCTTGTTAGCTGGGCCTGCCTCACTGAGTTATTGCCTTATGATGGCCAGAAGGATGTGGAAAAGAAGGCCTTCGCATCTCAGATGCCTCCCAGTCTGATTCTCAGCACCAAACCGTCTGGTCGTGGTGTTTTTTTTTTAGAAATAACGTTTAATTTTTCGGGTTTGGTCGATTTTGTGACGTTTCTGTCAGAAAATGAAGTTTTGGGTGAGATGGATGAGTCTCTGTGTTCGTGGTTCTTCTGTGCCCTTTTGATCATAGATGTGCTGATGTGGCATGTGTGGAATCTGTGACTCCTGGGTTGGATTATATACAGTTTTATGGTTGAATTGTTTCTGTGAAGTTTTTGGTTGTTTTGGAAGGGTGACAGAATGGGACGGTTTTTTTCTGTGGCGGTGCTTAGGTTGAGCTACGAAATGGTGGATGAAAACATAGTGTTATGTTTCTTATATCCCACGAATCAGAAGTTTTATTTCATTTTTATTAGTCGATAAAGGGCGCAATTAAAGATTGAATAGGAACTGCTAATTCTGTAACTAGTTGTTATTGCTATAAAAGGATATCTCTTGTATTTTTTGATTACAACAAGATTCAGTATGCAATTTTAAATCGAATTTGATATTTTCGAAACTAAACAGTATTCCGTGGAGACATTTTATGCGACATCAATTGGCAATTTTCAGTTTTTGCCGAAACTACTGATGGCAAATGGTTTCAAAAAGTAGATATGAATTCATCTTCAAATTGATGTTTCTCATTGAGGTGAAGATTATTGTTGAGCATTAAACCACAAAAAGATTATTACAAATGTATTTTACCAAAAAGTTGCATCAACAATATGAAAGATAATCTGTACTGAAATTATAAAAAGTTATATCCAATAGAAGAAGAATATTACAAACTATTGTGAGACCAGAAACCATAAATTTGTCACTGAATGGCAGTTCAGTTTAACAGAATAACGGAGTCTTCATTTTCTCCGATTTCTTTTCACGAGTTGCAGTAATTTATATGCAACCATGTAGGTGTCATTGATTTGATAATATTCTTTAGAATAGTATGAATTGATTCCTATTCTTCTCTTTCAAACCAAATTACTGAAGTAAGTTTCTTCTTGAACCATAATAATCAATTGAATCATTTCAGTAGGTACATAAATTCATTAATTAAATTAAGATAAATTTTTCTCCGCTGAAAAATTTTATATTTTATTTTGTTTAAGTCTTACTTGTTGAATAGTTTATTTCTGTGTGATAATATTTTATTTCTAGATAGCACTGTCTTATAATAATTATCTTCCTCGAAAATATAATAATAAATAATACCGACAAATAGCAAAACTTAGATAAATAGAATTTTGCATAATGTATGATAATGTAAAAGTACCGATATGAAGTATAGTTTGCTTTTCAACAGATAATTCAATTATTATTATTACAGGTTTGATATTTTAATTCCAACGGTTTGAATGATGGAATATTCTTTGAGTTCAAAATTGAACCAGATACAATTGCATATTTTTCATTCGAATACGGGGGAATTCTAGCTGTACTAAAAAACATGATTTTTTACTGTTCCAAAAGCAAATAACACAACCTTATATTCATAAATAAAAATCACTCAATACTCACTCTGCAGGTTCATGGTAGTCGGGAACATAGAAGCCCTGTGGACATCCTGCACATGAGGTCTAGCGCCCATGACAGCACACTGCGAACCTGCCGACGGATGATGCACCCCCATCGCACCTGCAGATCCTGCAGGATTGTAACTCCTGGCCATTGAAGCAGCAGCCGCTGTATACCTGTAGGCAGCCTGAGACATCTGGCTGCAAGAAGTCAGATCGCCATACGAACACGGCATATTTCCTAGACCCGACGGGTCCATGGCCGAAGCCTGGAGACAGCTGGAATCGAACGCGGTGGCCTGGTTAAGATACGAATAATCCATGATGAAGTCACCCAAAAGCCCGAAACGTGGAAAAATCTCAAAAACTGCTTATTCGATTACACCCAGCAAGGTGTTTGCTGAGACGCCGTAAATTAGGCCGAAGAGCAAGGATAGCAGAGCTGAGGGGCCCGAAACTTCGTCGTGTATAATCGAATCAAAAAGTCCAATATCAAATTATAAAGATTACGGAATACCCGGGTTTTTTAAGAGTTAGAATAACGGGCACAGACCTTCACCAGCGGACACGACAAGTCTGCCTGTGCGAAATCAAATGATAAGCCTAATTCAATAACGGCCCGACTAAGGGTGGCAACGAAAAACTCGGGGGTTGAAATGGACAGAGAGGCGCTCTTCCAAAGGGCGGGGGTTGAGGCTCCATGGCGACCCAGCACCAATCGAAACGCTGCGCGCCCTCGAACGCCGCTCCCTATTGGTCGGCGAGCGTGACGTCACGGGGTAGAACGCACGCGACGCTGTGACACATACAGTCACACACTGAGGGTTGAATATTGAGATATGGTGGGGTTTAGGGGTGCATTTCTCGAATTAAATTTGTATTCGGGGGCGCTGATCTGTTTTCCTTGGGATGTTGCATCAACAGTTGCCAAGATGGACTTGAATAAGATATTCGCGCTGATTTGTCGACACCTGTTACTATAAGGGTTGGAGGTGGTGTGCTGGAGAGATCGCGAGGGGTGTGAGATGATGCTGTATTTTTTCGTTGGGTTGTGGAATTCAGTTCGTATGAAAGGGCTTATTTGAAGTTGAAGACTTTAAGAATCTCGAAGTTTCGAAGGTTGAAAGTATGACAATGGTTTGAGGTAATAAATGTAGAAAATTGGCAACAGTGTCGAATTTTAGATAGTAATTTCTTGTAAAAGTGTGGAAAGAACTGACATTATAATCCCTAGGGGTAAAAAGTGCCTCTCTAGGCTAGCTCTGCAGCTTTTCGAATGATTTTTGTGACACCAATTTCTTAACGAATAATAAAAATGGATTTTATTGGTTTGTAGCAATTATTATTTTTTTGTAAAATGGTGTTAGTTGATGGTGTTCATTGTTATTATTTGCTCCTCTATCATCATAGCCTTCACAGTATTCTCTAAAAAAAATTAACCGTATGTACTTTCTAGGACAAATCAGCTACGTTCCATCTACCACACCATTTCTGAGAATCGGCGAATTTCTTTTTCTATTAATGTTGTGATTTGAAGCTGACTTACAGCTTCGTTGGTATCTTTTTCAATGTTGATTTTTTGAAGCTTTCACTGTGGATTTCAGAAAACTTCCATTTAGTTGATTGATGATTCAATTTCGTCAATGGTAGAATATCTTGTCATTTTGTCGTTCTTTTAACTTTAGGTTTCTTCAGTCTCCTGAATGATCTATAATTTCCTCATTTGCGTCATATTCAAACCTGAGGCTATCGGCAGAATTCCATATTTAAATGAACTATTGAACGACCATAACCTATTTATTGTATAAGGTAGAATTTTAATACACCGAATTTTCCGAGGAAGATTGAAGCCAGGAACTATTTCTGCAAGATCACAAATCAAACATTTATAGAAAACATCACATTAATTTCATTTTGATCTCAGCATTTTTTTTTTTTGGAAATTCATTGGATTATCATTGAAGATTTATACAGGGTGTTCCTAAATTGAACGTACAAACGAAGAGGGGAGATTCCTTAAGTGATTTTTGAAACAGATAAATCGAAAATAGTAATCATCGAAATGAATACAATCTTCAATTTATAGGCTCACAGAACCTTCTTCATGTGAGTTTAAGGAAAAAAAGTCCCATAAACATGGGGTCGCGAACGTTTCGTTTTCGAGATACAGAGTGTTGAAGTTTGAATTTTTTTCAAGTTTTTTTCTCATAGTATCTTCACTTCACAAGATATTCAACTGAAATTGGCATAGATATTACATTTGAGAGTTCTCACCACGTGACATGGCAATTACGATAGAAGATCTACAGGGTGATATTTTTTCTGGAACACTGCCACCTGTTCTTCTACAGAACTTTTTTTGGTGAGCAACTGTTAATTTAAAAAAAATGCAAAAAGAAGCCTTGTTCTTATAACTAAACTTTTCGGTCTCTTGTAGTTTTGTCGTATCTACCAACGATTCGAGAAAAAATTTTGAACGATTCTCTCGAAAACCTCGTGAAAATCCAATTATGATGGGGAAGGCCACTTTGTAAGCTGTGGTGAATGAATTCAGTGTCAGTTTTTATGGAAATTTTCCTGATCTGTAGCGATGATTCATAAAGATTCGATAAACTCGTATAATCAACACATGTTTTTGATTAAAACTTTAACACCCTGTATCTCAAAACGAAACGTTTGCGACCCCATGTTCATGGGACTTTTTTTTTCTTAAACTCACTTAAGGAATCTCCCCTATTCGTTTGTACGTTCAATTTAGGAACACCCTGTATTTATCTGATCATATCCAACCTCTTGATTAAGCTGATTGTCCGAAGACTTTGAATTAGGGGCGATCCACTGTTGCAGACTCAGTGATGATTTGCAAGCTGTCCCGAAATCCTCGAGACTTTTTGTGCAAATGCGTTTTCAACCCGTAGCGACCTGTCATAGTTCCTACAAGGCTTCTAATCTTTGTTTTATCCACACCAAGCATAAGATCTGCCAGTTTCTAATTCGTGGCTTTTGTAATGAATGTTTTCGAATAGTTGAAGCCTGGATGGATCAGCCAGAAGTACTTTGATTTATGTTTCATTCTGCCAGTCATCATCTGCTGAGCAATGTTGTGTGAGATTACCAGGAACAGTCCCCGGCCCAAAAGAGGAAGTGTGGTGCCAATATGTGCCAACTGGTCTGCCTTATCGTTAGTGTGGTTCTATTATTTACCCTGAGTCTATTTAGAGCATGATGGCAGTTCCAGACTGTACAACAGCAAAATTCAAGAGCTCTTATGACTGTTTGACTATCGCAAAATATTTCGATTTGATCGCAGTAAATTCGCTGTTCGATCAGCAGATTCTCCACAGTTTAAATGGCAAATAAGTCTGCCTGGAATATCGTTGCGACTCAGACTCAATTAGACTTCAATCTAGCAGCTCTAGAATCTGGAATGAAAGAGAGACGAAAGATAACTAACTGAATATAAATTCACGCAAGAATGGAATATATCCTGACATCTTATACCTCAACTGTTATTCCCACAGTTTTCATAAAATACACACCACAGGGTTCCACAAAAATCATTCTATGACAGAAGTAATATAGAAAAAGCCTTGCCTTCAAATCCACGGACAAAAAAACACCCCCTACCGCAGAATCGATTAAGAAAATGAATCAACGAACCAAAAATTACCGTAACGAAAATTAACGATCCAAACTACCCTGATATCGCGAGGTATCGAATATAGGTCGAATTTCCGGGAAATTAATTCGGGAAAAAGACGAGAATTCCAGGCGAGCAACAGAGCCGATCCGAGAGCCGGGAAAACAGAAGGAAAATTGAGCAGAAGTCGACAGTTTCGATATAATAATAAAGCTTATTAAAAGAGGAACGTCGGCTCGAGTCAGACCTCACGGACGTCATATCCGGTATGGCGGTGGAGGGGGGAGAAGGGACGAGGTGGGGGGAACGCTTTTCCCCCGATTGCCGGAGTAGAGAAGAATTCGCTTTTATTATATCAAAACAGACGTCGGAAAAGCCGCAATGATGTGCCTGGAGTTTTCTTTTGTTTTTCGCTTCGCGTTTTCTTGGATGAGGTGGAAAAAATGACAAAAGACTTTAGATAAAGTCTGAAGCTTTTGCGCTTGTTCATATAATCACAATTTGAAATTTGGGTTGTAATTCGGTTGATTCGTTCTATCTGTGACAATGTTCTATGACCTTTTTATCGTTGACAATATCCAAGGGATCGGTCTGTAGCCTTTTTAACCAAGGGCGTAGCCAGGGGGGGGGGTGTTTCGGGGGTTCAACATTCACAATTCACTTAGTTTTCAATTCTATCAGCAATCCCCAAAGACTGATCCGCTTTTTTTCATATTGAGAGAGGCGCCTAACGAAAAAATCAGAACTCTCCTTCAATAACACTTGAAGTCCAGAAATTCAAAAACACTAAAAAAAGTCAAGAATTTTTAGAACTTTCACTCTGAACACACTCACAAGCACAACGTCGTTTCAAATTCGAATAGGTACTTATTTCTCTAGAATAGGAATAGAAGTGAAATGATTTCGCATTTTCCCCCTAGTCCAAAAAAAATTTCCCTATGTGCATGAAGAATCCTACATCAAAGAAGCCGCTCAAAAAGAAGCCGCCCCAATAAAGCGATCATCTGGTGACGTTAATGTAATGTAATTATCCCCTAAACAGAATGCCGACACGCTTCAAGCAAAGAGTTCGGTACGATTTGTCCAGGCCGCAAAATTGATTACGGGGATAGCAATTTTCACCAGAAGGATATAAATATAAATAAGGAATTGTTGATTCAACGTCTTCATTTGTGTGCGATGTGGTAATTTTAATAACAATCATATTTCTGAAATGAATTGATCATTTTAACTAGAGTTTCGGAGATAAGTTGGTTTTAGTACAAAATGAAGGATTTATTCTGCAAGAAAAAATAGAAATAGTATACTCGTCCCAAGCCCGGGCCCGTGTTCTTCGAACACGCCGAACACCGGTCACTACGCCCCTGGGAAATTCTTAAATCAATATAACTTATGTTATTGTTATGATGAACTGAAGTGATTGTGGAAATTAAACTGATTTTGTCAGAAAGTAACATCAGTTGGAAGTGAAGCGCATCAGTTCAAAATCACAACATTGTCCAATAGAACGCGCATCAACTGATTTTGTTTCAGTTTGAAAGTGATGCAGCTTCGAATAGAAAGGGCCAATTGTATAGGCAGGGCAGGGTAAACATGATAACTTACGAATGGCACGACTTCAAAATTTGGGAAAAGAGAAACTCAAAATGATTGATATTCATTTTCATCAAATTATCTCAGTTACCTAATTCGTTTATAAATTCCGCTTTTTACATGAACATTTCAGATTATTCTTTAAACAAATTCAAAGATACAATCACTACAGTTATAAGGGAAGACAACACAACATGCAAAATTGTCATGGCCAACGCCAACCGACAGCTCAAAGTTTCGTGAACGGACTAGGTATTGTTCAGGGCATACTTCGATGTCAATTATTCTTGGAAGGACTATTTATTGTTCGATTTAAAATCCTTTTCGTTCTATTTCGATTACATCTTTCAACATCTTCAGTGAAATTCCACACCATCCCAATATTCCCAGCTAAAAAAATGTCTCCCGCACCTTTGTTATTTCACAGAGCGTTCAAATAATCTTCTGCCGGAAAAATAACACGAAAATTCTCCAGAAACGGTGGCGGTAGCTGCTCGAGGTGCACAGGGGTGAAAAGTAAACACCGTGATGGATGTTTATTACGGGGGTCGCTCCAAAGAAGAAGAAGAAGAGGACGGTGGGGTAGGAAACGTAGGTCTGTAGTTAGGACGGTCCCTGGGGGTAGCCGGATGAATCTTGGAGGTGGGGCGACGCCGAAGAGCTGCTCCTTGGACAAATTGCCGCAAGGAGGTTGGGGTGGGTTTGGGTCTTTCCACCACGGTTGAAGGAAGATATGTTTTTGATGTTATAGGCATCTAAAAATTACAGTGACTATATTATCCATAGAGAAAGTATAGTATAGAGTTGCCATCATTGAAATAAACGTAGTATCAGATGCGCCATATTACTACCACCTAACGTCAAATTTGATAAACGTTGAATTTTCTGGAGGAATTGTGATTCTTGCTCCTGTTTCTAGTTAAATTGTGATTTTTTTTCTGCTTAATAATATACATTAAAAAGGTATCTTGCACTGTAAGGCTTTCTTCAAGCAGAGAAGAAACAGATAAGAAGAAAATTAGAGGAAAAGCATATCACAGGTAGGGATGCATACTGCACAGATCCGCATTCGAAATTTTCGCAAGTCTGTCTTGGTAATCTGATATCTTTTTATATGTGCATATTATCGCCTCAAGAAAAATTGTTTATTTGATATTCAATTGACCTTATGTGAACAGGATTCCTAAAGACCCAACACGTCGTATTTTTTGGGTGAAATTTGTAAACAGAAAAAACTGGGAACTTAATTCAACCCTGAACTTTTCGCCATATGTGTCCCCGACTTAGCCCCGCCCAGTGGTACTATTTTTTCTTATTCAATTGTATGTCATAGCGTCTCTTCTCTATTATATCTCGATGATATTACCACAGTGACGACAACTGGTCATAAAATTATCAAAAGTCTGCCATGTTTCGTCAAGACGTTTTTAGCAGTATTTTTGAATAACTCTCTATAGAAGTCTTTTTCGACCTTATTCTTAATCTGTAGGCAACAAAACATACATAAACAAACTAAATCTGCAATCTACGCAACTCCGACGAAACATGGCGGCCAACCAATAGAAAATGAGACACGAGTTGTCGCCACTGTGGTAATATAGTCACTGTACTGAAAATAAGAATGCAGCGCCACGGCGGGCATTCGTAGAAATATTAATATTGACATGGAAGGAATTGGTTGAAATGTTTATGTGTATATCTGCTTCATTAAAATTTGGATTTTTAATCAATATATCATCATTTCAGTAATTTATAGTGACCGAGTGTACCTATTACTGTGTATATTAAATTTTTTTCTGTGAAGACGGTGGGTGTCATCATTTGTTTCAATTTATTTCAGCCATAGTGATAATTAGGTTGAAAGGCTGTTGAGGAAATCAAGAAAATCAAGTTTGTCTGTTGAACAGTTGAATTAACTTCATTCATTATATTCAAACAGTACTTTATCTCTTCACGGGAGCATTCTTCAGTGGGTTTTTATTTGTTTAGACTTCTTTGTCTCAACTTTTCAGTTCTACTACTAGAACTAATACATCCCGGTTGTTCCTCCTTTCTGGTAGTAAATCCAACAGGATTTACTATGCCGTTAATAGTGGAAAATAACATCAGGCAAATGACCACCGCGACCACGTTTACAGGACCATGTCCTTTTAATGAAATTTTCCATAACCAAACAGCAAATTGGCTGCCCTATGTCCTCGATAGCCTCAAGAATTCCATCTTTGAGGTCTTGAATCGACGCTGGGCTATTGGCGTAGACCTTGTCTTTCACGTGGCCCCAAAGGAAGAAGTCGCAAGGTGTTAAATCACAAGATCTCGGTGGCCAATTGTGATCACCTCTTCGAGAGATAACACGGTCCGGAACCTTTTCCCGCAAAATATCAATGGTTTCGTTGCTTGTGTGGCACGTATAGCCGTCTTGTTAAAAGTAAACGTTGTAATGTAATGTAATGACATTTGTGGAATGCCTAATTCAAAAAGAACGACTAGGAATGGACAAACCTGGTTTTTCTTCAACACTTTCGGCTTCAGCAGCAATATTCTCGCTGTTCTTGGGCAACGTCCACGGATTTTATTCTTCACATCACTAACTTGTCCCAACAGCTCGAATTTTTCCCCCAATTTCTTCATTGCAATCCGACAAGGTGCTTCACGACGACCCAAAAATGTTCGAGTTTTACGAACCGTCTCTGCCAAATTTTCACCATTTCTATCGTGAATTTTGATAATTTCAATGCGTTTTTGAAGCGTGTATCGTTCCATTTTTATTAATGGCTTAGTTTCTACATGTCAAGGTCAAAAAATGACGGCTTCAAACGTGACATCTACCGAAATAGCGGGCTATTCAAAATTACACCTCGTATTGGAAAACCCTTCACATAATGAGGAATTGAGGAACTAATGCTCAGTTGCAGGAACGTCCATTAAAATTTAAAGGTCCATTAAACCCTTAATCCTCCACTAGTTCCTTGTAATAATGGAGGATTAAGAGTTTAATGGACCTTTAAATTTTAATGGACGTTCCTGCAACTGACACTATGAGGCTTAGCGACTGAGGTGAAATAAACTAACGAAATAAGAAACTCAGGAACTAAGAAACTGAGAAACTCAAATCTGAGAAACATTTTTGTTAGACAAGGGATATGCCTACAAATAAACTGAGCATTCTTTTCTCGAACCTCGGTGGAACATCCCTTTTCCCCCTGTTCGTTCAGTAGAGAATGGACTTCTGTCCAGAGGCAATGAGGACAATCACTCTCGTCCCTTCACGCGTTCATTTTCGGCATATCGTTCGGCCGTCTTGGATATTTGTCAGCTTGCCTTCCCTCGGAGAAACTTTTTCCTAAACTTAAGATTCCTCTTCCAATTCTGGATCTTATTTGGTCCAGAATCACCAACTTTTCAAGCGTATAACTGTTATCCAGGAAAAAGAACGCACTAAAAGGGTTTCCGTGTGACATGCCACTTAGCGATGATTGCAAAATGTTCTAAAGGGTTTTCTAATAAGAGGTGTTATTTTGAATAGGCCGCTTTTTCGGTAGATGTCACGCTTGAAGCTGTTGTTTTTTGACATTTGTCAAGTAGAAACTACGCCATTAATAAAAATGGAACGATACACGCTTCAAGAACGCATCAAAATCATTAAAATTCACTATGAAAATGGTGAAAATTTGGCAGAGACGGTTCGTAAAACACGAACATTTTTGGGTCGTCGTGAAACACCTTGTCGGACCGCAATAAAGAAATTGGTGGAAAAATTCGAGTTGTTGGGACAAGTTAGTGTTGTGAAGAATAAAGCTTGTGCACGTCGCTCAAGAACAGCCGAGAATATTGCTGCTGTAGCCGAAAGTGTTGAAGAAAACCCAGGTTTGTCTATTCCTCGTCGTTCTTTGGAATGAGGCATTCAACAAACGTCATTACAACGTAATCTGCATAAAGATTTGGGTCTTAAGGTTTATAAAGTTCAGTTAACACAAGAACTCAAGCCGGCCGATCATCACCATTGATCTTTTGCGGGAAAAGTTTCCGGACTGTGTTATCTCTAGAAGAGGGGTTCACAATTGGCCACCGAGATCTTGTGATTTAACACCTTGCGACTTCTTCCTTTGGGGCCACGTGAAAGAGAAAGTCTACGCCGATAGCCCAGCGTCAATTCAAGAACTCAAAGATGGAATTCGTGAGGCTATAGAGGACATAGGGCAGCCACTTTGCAATTTGGTTATGGAAAATTTCATTAAAAGGATATGGTCCTGTAAGCGTGGTCGTGGTGGTCATTTGCCGGATGTTATTTTCTACTATTACGGCATAGCTTCTTCTTTATAATGAAATAAACATCCGATCATTTATATTGAAAGATGGCAGTTTTCTTTAAATAACAAAATAACTTATTGGAAAACCCTTTAGATCTAATGCATGGAGGACAAGGATATCTGGTTGGATTTTACCTCTAATTATTTTTGTTGAACATAATATAAAACATAAGACAAAACAAAAGAACCTCAGCTTGGTTTAGTGCAAAACGGGGTACCATACTATTCTACGTATGATACCAGAGCTCAGGGAAAAACCTCATTGGAAAAAAAGCCTGAAATTGAAACAAATATGTACCTACAATTCTTTTCTCTTTGGCCAGGAGAGTGTTCTAAACCAGGTTTGTCCTTCCAGATGATGGGATCTTCTGTACTTATAAGACCGCTACAATACTCTACAGAAGGGTAGGTAATATTTTCCTATGGATGAATTCACAAAATATAATTAGTCTGCATACAAGGTTGAATAACTCCTTTTGGGTGCACAAAATAGGTACCATTTAAATATACTTTGAGAAGGCCAAAACTGTCATATTCTGTTGAAAAATTAATTGGGCATGTTCTCTTTCGTTTCGAATAACCAAGAAATCGACACATATATCTCTATAGTCCGTTCACGAAAGTTTGAGCGCATAGTAGGCTTTTGTTTATTTATCTGAAGTTGGCAGTATTTGCTGTCATAACGTAAAATACGTTGCCGAATGTACCCGGCCTCGTCCGACGAGCTTGCGAGTCATCAGAGAACTCTATGCAATATTGACAACATAGCGTATCAATCTGACAAGAAAATAAACACCATAACCTAAAATTTCAATATACACAGTGAGATATGCCGAATTGTCAAAGAAGATCAAAATCTGCACAAAATACAGCGACGCTATAATCACAAAAAACCATGTGATCCAATCTCTTGAACTGATTGGCACCCCCATTTCACGCCTATGTCATATTTCTATGGATGGGTACCCATGTAACAAACGATATCTGAGAATCTACTGATTTTCTTCAACCGTTACTTTCTGTCTTTAGAGAAAATCAGTAGAATAGTCGACGAAACATGACAAACATAGTGTGGTCAGAATTGACAGAACTCTTCCAATAGCGTAACCTAGCAACCCATGACCACAACAAATATGTAAACACTCCAAAGTGAATTGTGGTCTAGGTTATTTACTGCATTTCTTCAAAATTATTACAAATAAAGCTCGAAAGCATTATGGAACTAGATCTTTGTAGATTAGACTACACCATCGTTGGTTTGACATCAAGAAACTGCATGAAGTTACTACCTTCCACTTATATCAAAGAACCACAAAAGGTAATTGCAATAGGTCACCTACATATTTTGTGTTTCCAATTTATGCTAACAAAGATTTCCTTCAGGTAGCGGTTGCAGATAAGGATGGCATTCTCCAAGTTTTTTGTATAAAAAAGGAAGATATATCTCTTGTGTTCAAGACTTTGCCAGGACCTGAAATAAGTTCCTTGAGACTTGGTGGGGCCATGGGTAAGTTTGAGAAAGATTAATTATTATTACACTGATTGTTCCTTAGGCACAGCACTGCTGATTTTTGACACGCTACCGGCAACTTTTTTCCCAGTCGGGGTACGAACTCGCAAGCTTTCGATTACTAGTCCGACGCTTTGATACACTGAGCTAAGCCACATTAGATGTTCAAATCATTCTGTACTTGCTTTTTCAGGGACCACTACAGATAAAATATTCATAGCTTTAGAAAGCGAGGTCCATGGTTATACCAAAAAAGGAAAATTATTTCTTACTTTCGACTCCTGTATGACTGAGCCCATTGTATCAATGTAAGCAAACCCCATTTTAGTCTATTTTCTCATCAAATAATTTTTACACGCACCTGTTACAAAATCTGCAAAGAAATTTGGAGTAACGAATTTCACTCTTAAAGAATCACTATCTTGCAGGTGTGTATTGGAAAATGATCTCTTTCTGTGTGGTAATCACATATATAATCACTATAGAGATTGTAAAGAGATTGGATCATATCTTTGCGGAGATAAAATTGTTGACGTAATAGCTTTACACCAAGATCAAGTAAGTACTCAAATTTCATTTAGTTCTGTGAATTTCAGATGTAACCTGTTCGAATCTATTCATGCATATCATCCGAATAATCTAAACTGAAAATATGTTTCCCGGAAAATCTGCAGACATCTGTTTCTGGCTTTTGGCCGTCATCAGTGTAGAGAAAACTCTGAATGACCTAATCTGAGATTGTAATACACGATTTGGCAGTTAACTAGTGAGAATTGAATCTGACTAGCGCCATCTCGGAGTAATTCCTGTTAATACCATTATCCATAATGCAGAAACCTTTGACGACAAACTTGAAGTTTATCCATTCGCCGATAAACAGATGGCGAACCGCTATTTTGCAGATTTCTATCTGGAGTCTACGTCTCGGAAACGGTTGATTTCATTGGATCCAACCAATTAATGAAATTTGAAATAGCAAAAGGTTGTGCAACAACTGCAAAGATTATATGAGCAATATAAATTGAACGGAGAATACTAGATATCGATAACATCAACAAATATTAAACTTCTGTACTCGGAGCTAAAGATTTATATATTTATATTATTGATTTTAACCTTCTGAAAATTCTATTTTGTAGAGTGGTAGACTTATCTCATTAATTGCATGCGAAGGAAGAATGATTAGAGTGCTAGAACATGGCCGTGTCACCCTCAGCATGGAAGTAGTCAGTGCGCCTACAGTTCTCTACATTTTAGAGCAGGATGAAGAAAAACATGTTCTTTTTGGCACTATAGATGGAAGAGTGGGCATTCTGGATATAAAAAAGTAATTATCCTTCGACAATTGTTTCGCATGTAAAATAATTGAACAAATAATGAAACCAAAGAAATGTTTCCTGCCCCACGTTGGGCGCCAACAGTTCCTTATTGGGGAAAAGCAATTTTAAATTGATGGAATCGAAATATTAACGTCATAACCTCTGTGGACAATTTATATACAAATTTTGTAATAATGAAATGTCCAGAAAATATTTATAGTCCTTTCACGAAAGTTTGAGCGCATTGTAGGCGTTTGTTTATTTATCTGAAGTTGGCAGTATTTGCTGTCATAACGTAAAATAAAGTCAACGTTGCCGAATGTACCCGGCCTCGTCCGACGAGCTTGCGAGTTATCAGAGAACTCTATGCAATATTAACAACATTGCGTATCAATCTGACAAGAAAATAAACAACATAACCTGAAATTTTAATATACCCAGTGGAATATGCCAAATTTCCATGGCCAACCGACGCCTCAAATTTTCGTGAACGGACTATAGATGAAAATCTCAGTTCGTTTGTCAATTTATTTTTTATTTTATTGTAGAAATGTTTATTTCCAGTGGGGGATCATAATATTTTAATTTTATTATCCAATATTTTCCCTCGTATTTTCCTTACATGCTTCTATTGTAATTTTTCTTTAAGCTTGCAAGGTTTCGAAAGATGGTTGATAAACAACGAGACGAATTCGAGTAGCATCACTTGCATAGATAGCTACGATCTAACAGGAGATGGAAATAACAATATAATTATTGGAAAACAAGACGGAAATATAGAAATATATAATGTTAATATTTCTGATCCAAATGATTTATCGATCATGATATTTTTATATGTAAGTTTAATCTTTTTTTGATAACTCTTATGTTAAAGAATGTTGTACAAACATTTTTTATTCCACAGAACTGTAACGAAAGTGTGACTGCTATACAGTGTGGTATATTGAACGCTGGTGGTTTCGACGAAGTGCTGGTATCAACATATACTGGTAAAATTTTCAGTTTGACAACTGAAAAAATAGAAAAAAATGTTGAAAAAAATGAACACGGGGAGAATATGATCTTTTCAGCTGATACGTCAAATAAAATCTCTAAACTGAAGTAAGAGGTCCATGTTTATACTTTTCAATTTCTAATAATAATAGCTGTTAGCAATATATCGATGTACAAAATATCAATTGACCTAAAACATCAGTTTCAAAAAGAAATTAAGATATAGAGGTATCTATAATACGTTGTGAAAATCGATAATGTTATTTTTGTAGGAACGAAATAGATGATTTACAGAGAAAAGTAGCAAAAGAAAGAGAAAAATATCAATCATCGACACAGTCAATTTTTGATGAATATTCAGCTATTCCTTTATTAGCTGTTAACGATTCTGTGAGTGTACTTCATCTCATTGGTTAGCTTCATCATCGTTATTTTGGTCGCGTTAGATATTTTTTGAAATTTGTACTTTTTAGTTTCTTCTAGACAAACAGTTCGCCACATATACCTTGTCCATCGAAGTACCTACTCCTGTGGATAATGTACTTCTGCAGAGTGATGTGAAACTTGATCTTCTAGATGTGGATAAAAATTCCGCTGTTGTCAGTTATAGCGATTTTTCACCAGGAGTAAGAGGCATCAATAATTTAACAATATATGCACAAAATATGATTTTTTTCAGAGTGGAAATGCCCTTCTTGTAACTTATCGATGTCAAATAAACACAAACCGACTTGAGATTAAAATGCGTACTATTGAAGGTCAAAATGGCGTCCTTAAGGCATATATAACACCTTTGGTTCAGCCTAAGTGCAGTAGATTACGTAAATATGAAATTAAACCTTTATCGCATCATTACAGAGTGCATAATATTGAATATTCAGGGTACGTATGTGACTTTAAATTGAAAATTTGTCCATTTCTAGACCTAGATATATTTTGAAACTTTCAAATATGGACTCTGTTTTCTGTTTTGAATCAGAGATGTTGCTTTTTTGAAAAAACTCAACTAACCTTTTCTATTTTATGGCTTTCTATTTTCTATCACTTCATTGAGGAAAATTTGTCGCCGATATATTTAATCGGTGAAAAAGTAATATAATCATAGAATATAAAATTGATAGTTGTTCATATTTATTTATTGAATTTTGACTTCTGGTTTTCCATCCATGGGATTGAAATTCATCAAACGAAGAAACTAGTTTAATTTTTTGAAACTTTTACTTTAATTTATCATTTTAGCAACGCAAACACTTTGGCAATAAAGGGCAACTTCAGTCTGGCAGAAATGCACGCATGGATTTTCAAATGCGTACCTGAAGTACCAGACAAACCTCAAACAGCCCAACCAAACGAAACAAACAACCTGTTTTTCAAATCCTCATTCTTAGAGACATTTTTACAATGTTCCTACTCGTAAGTTAAATAAAATAAATAAATAAACAAGTTCTCAATCTGACCGAAATGTCTAGAAAGTTTCGTTGAAATCAAAGAAAATTCTTCAACAACTTTGAAGTGAAGATTGTAACACTAAAAACTTTTCAGAAAAGGCGAAGCCTCGTTCAAATCAAACAACATTTCAACGATATCAATAATAAAGGAATTCATAAGCAACGAAGCTACTAAGAAAAATATCAAAGTCGATTTCTCCATTGGTACGTCATCTATTTTTATTATAGAGTTCATGAAACTATAAGTTTAATTTAAGGGGTCGATGATCAAACCCTTGATGACGTGTTCAAGATTTTGGTACCCCTTCTTCAGAAACATCAAAAATTCAAAAAAGACCTTATACTTCTGGATGCCTTGCATGAATTGGAACTTTCAGAGGATGAAAACATGAATGTTTTGTCGGAAAAATATAGGCTACTTCTTACTGAAGAATCCAATCTACGAAATGATTTGATTAAAAATCCAGATTACCTGAAACGATTATACGGTAAATCGATCTTTCTGATTAGTTCAAAAACACCTAAAATTAGGTAGAATCAACTTTATTTATTCGAACTACTTAATACCAACTTAAAAAAAGCGCATATAAACTAGCGGTGAGTATTAATCTAAATAAAATTGATACATTGTTGAATTTTCAGGTATCGTATGCGATCTTTATGCAGATTACAACAAACTGAAGGGTGTAAATATAAAATCAAAACTACCACAATTGGTTAAAGTACTTGAAGAGGATATCGATGAAAAGAAGTTACTTGATTTCTTCAAACCTGAACGATGAATATGGAAAGTTGGGGAAATAACACGAAAAGATACTGTATAAAGTATTATGCACAGCAAATAGGTCTATTACAAAATTTAACATCGATATGGACTCAGTTATGTTCAGCGATTTGAAGAAATAAATTATACATTTTAATGTTGTAGAATTGATGACAATACGTTTTTTATTTGTAAAATTCATGTTCACTTTCATCCTTCTTTATGTTGTTCTTGTATCCCTTTTCGAAATCTTTGGGGAGGACTATGTAACGGTTTTCTCGAACAGCGTGCATACCGGCTTCCTGACAGATTGCATTCACGTCAGCTCCTGAGATTCTATCAGGCCTGGCAACGAAATCCTCTAGATCAACCTATGACAAAGAATTATGTGAGGATTTCTTCACTTGAGTTTCGTTGGTGGACATAAGCACGTATTTTTTACGAATTTTTGAACATACAAAAACAGTAACAGTTTTTTTTGGAATTATTAATGAAATACCCATTGAAATTAAGAACCATTTGAGTATTAAAACCTTAGGAACCTGGAAAGAAATCAAAAAACATCTAAAACATCATTTTAACTCACCTCTTCAGATAGATTCATTTTGGCTGTTATAGTGCTGAAAATCAATCGTTTCTGTCTACGATCAGGCAGAGGGAATTCTATTTTTCTATCGAGACGACCAGGCCTCAACAGTGCAGGATCCAAAGTATCAGCTCGGTTAGTTGCCATAATAACCTAAAAAATTTGATATTCACCAATTGCATAACAAATTCCTTAAATTAAGCGCTAATTTGCTTTACCTTAACGTTTGTGGTTTGATCGAATCCATCCATTTGATTCAGCAATTCCAAAAGAATACGTTGAACCTCCCTATCGGCACCTGTTTGTGCGTCGAATCTCTTTGTTGCTATTGCGTCGATTTCATCAATGAAAATTATAGCGGGAGCATTTTCCTTAGCCAGCCTGAACACGTCACGCACCATCCTTGGTCCTTCACCCAAATATTTTTGAACGAATTCAGATCCCACAACTCTGATGAATGCAGCTGAAGAAATCAAAACAAATGTTTTAACTTAGAATTCGAACTCTTGAAATATATTTTATACTCACCAGTAGTATGATGGGCTACAGCCTTTGCCAACATAGTTTTACCACATCCAGGTGGGCCATACATGAGAACTCCCCTAGGTGGGTCAATACCAATCTGTTTATATAACTCGAAATGAGTTAAAGGCAACTCGACTGCTTCTCGGATTTCTTGTTTTTGCATATCCATACCACCAATATCACTGTACTGAACATCTGGCTTTTCATCTGCTTGCAACATACTAAAAATATAGGTTAAAATCAGCTGACATTCACTTCGCTACAAGACAATCATACCTGATTGAAGAGTCTGCTTCAGGGGGAAGAACATCTACCAAAGCATTACTATGTTTGTGTAAAGCTACACTAGCTGATGGTTTCAATAATTCCCGATCAATTGTTGATAAAATTCTAACATAATAATTGGAACCAGTTGTGGAACCAACGATACCTGTATTCTGATCAACGGCTTCCAAAAACTGTCCAATTACCAATGGGACAGACTGAATTCGTTTCACCTCTTCTTGGGCATGGAGATATTCCTTTTTTAAGTTTCTTTGTTCATCTTTAATATATTCTTCTTGCACTTCTAAGAACTCAAGCATTTGCTGCAGTTTCTTATACTTGGTGTAAAGGTCTTCTACATCCATATCTTGCAGTACTTGTTTGGTTTCAACTGGACTTCCCTCGTCCTTAAAACCCATTTTCAGTTATTAAACTGGATTATAAACAACTCTGATGACTTATAAGATTTTATTTGCACAGCAGATCACAGAAAAATATCTTATTAACATACGAATTAGCTACGTCAAAAAAAATGAATATGCTCACCTTTTCGATAGGAACCACTTCCATAGTCTCCATGGCAAAAAGTCAACAATGGATATAATTCAAGGGTCTCACAAGGTTGCACTTATTAATGTTTAATTCTTTTCAAGTGAGTATAACAAGTTAAAAAATCTAATAATGAATGACTTGTAAATTTCAAGCACCGTAAACATAACCTCAAGTGAAAGCGATCTATGGTCTTATAAGAAAATTTGTAAATCATTGTTAAAAATGAAAACTGTAAACCCTATTGGGCACATCTCGACCTCTATCCGTTACTGGACGAAGTTTACACAATATGAAAAAAATTTCTGTAAAAATGGAAATTACGGTGTATTCCAATAGATGTCACTAGTGTAGGTAGAACTACAAAGTAGAGATTTCTTTAAATTTTACCGCAGGTACAGACGTTTATTCGTAGATGGCGCCACCTATACAAGAATTTCGGTGACAAATTCACCCATTTATTTATTACTACAAAACGTTTACAACAATTCGAATTTATATAAATAATATTCGACTATTCAACTGAGATTTATATCCAACAACTTATCAGGAAGAATAAGAGTAACCCTCGCAAATTTGAGTAAGACGCGAAGAACCATTTTTTAACCGTTTTTACAAATATGAGGAAACCCTTCAAAAGTAAATTGTAATTATCATAAGTCGAACAGTGCAAAGACTTAACATTATATTAATTCTATCTATTCTTTGTTTTAGATAATAAATTGCCAAGAATAGAAGTTCCCATGACTATTACTTTGATTATCCGCTTTTTTTGGAGGATGAATCTTTGAATAATCATATTGTAAGTACCTATTCCTATTCCACCTACATACTTTTACGGAATCTAAAACTATGATTACTCCTAGGCTTTCTTGAAGCCCCTCCGAAGATATTAAGCTTGTGGGAGAATCAGTTGTTCTGTCTTGAAAATTTTCGATTATTAGACCGTGTTATGTGCTTTTACACTCAGTCAAGGCACATTGTATCAGACAGAACGATCATTTTTGAACATTGCAGAAAGTTCGTTTTCTACAGTATTGGTTCAATATTCTCAGATTCGAACAGAATCAATTGTTGTAATGAAAGACAAAATATTAAGAACAAAATATAATTTATTAATATAGATACAGAGCTAAGTATAAATAATATATGCAGGTATAGCGCCCCTATACAAAATTCACTGGACGCATTTTATGCACTTGCCACGGAAGGCTAGCACAATCGTCTCATATTGCGATAAATAAGTTACATATAAATTATAATAATAAAATAACTACAAACATAAACTTGTTGCAAATGAGGAAAAACACACAAATTAAATAATGTTTTAAATAACAAAAAAATCATATTCTCTCATCGGTCACAAGGCACACAAGTAAAAAAAGAAAAATGAAGAAAACATGAGAAAGTATAATAAAAAAAATAATAAATAAATTTTCAATCACGGAGGAATGTTGCAGAAATCGAGACCGATGACTGAAACCTAACCTAACTTGCACATTCATTAAAGAAAATTGCCAACATTCGTAAAAACTCGCTTCTAGCTGAGGAACGCTTCAGCTGGCGTCAGAAAGCCCGACAAAATAAAATCAAAGATGACTTCCCAAGAACAACTTTCAAAAAATATTCGAAAATTTCAGAAAGATATTCTAGGAGAAATAAAACTAAAGATAAAATTTTGACAAAGGAAAAACTGCCTCTGCGAGTAACATTAAAGCCGAAGTTAATAAATAAAACAAGATCCGAAGAAATTCAAAGGAACTGAAAGTATCAAATAAGTATGACGTTCTGCACCAACCGAAGCGTACCTTGTAAAAATAATATAATTTAAAAATCACACAATATTTTAATCACACCGTCGATTAGACGGGATTCTAACATAAATAAGACACTGTTTTGAATTAAATAAGAGTCTTGAGTTTTAAGGCTTTACGGCTGAGGTAACTCTCACTATCTATTACAACATAAGTTCGGAGAGTTGCAACAACTGAGCTGTGGACAATCTGTTGAAAACAGGTAGTCTATCCTCATTGATCGGGGAGTGCAGTTCTGGTTCGCTGCTGAAAAAGGAACCCATCGAGGAGGTGGGTGACTGACTTAGGCTACAGGTGGGGCTGGAGCTGTCCAAAGATAAGCTGGGGCTCAGAGCTGCAGGCCTTGGCCTTGAGATATTGGAGGTTAGGCTGTTTCTCGATAACATTAGTGGTGGTGAAAGAGCTGGTACCATACCTTTCGCGTTCATCAGTGCTTCTTCTTGATTGTGGACAAAGTGACATCTTGGTCCGTAAGGACAGAAACCAGCTGTAACAAAGATATTATTTAATGATAATTCACAAAACGAAAACTCAAACATTTTTGGTTCAAAGCAGCTACCACTCATAGTAAGAAAAAGAAAAGCGTTTTTGACCAATGTTATTTCGTTCTATGGCCTTAAGTTACGTTGGTAATTTGAATAAATATTAAACATGAGATGAAATGATTAATACTGAAAGTTTTAAAGCGTGTATAAAAATACCGCAACAGTTTATCATCAGTATGTTTACTAGAAATTGTTACATATTGGAACAAAAAACTGTGATTCTTCGTAAAAGCAATATGGAGGCGGTACTGAACCACAGAATAAGAATTTCAGAATTGTACGTAAACCTACGAATTGTGGTACTAACTGAAGATGTTACATGAAACACCCCTGTTTTTAGCATGTCGCAAGAATTATAATGTAATTCAACTTACGCACTATGATTTCTTCCAAATGACTATTAATTTCGAACTATGATATGTTATCATAGTTCACTCAGCACTCAGCAAAAAGTCGAAATATTCGATTCAATGTCTTCAATTTGCTGTTGACCTGTACACGTTTTGACTAAGGCCGTATTCATAGTCTTCCCTCAAAGTGAGGGTGAGTGTGAGATCGCCCTTGAGTAGCTGTAGCCGTTTCATAAAGCATACTCATTTCATGGGTTCTAGCGCCTTTCCTCAGGTTGAGGCTGGCAAAAATCGCACTCCACTCACTGAGTATGCTTTATGAAACGGCTACAGCTACTCACGGGCGATCTCAAACTCACCCTCACCTTGAGGGATGACTATGAATACGGACGTAAGTGCCTTTCCCTCGGGTGCAATCAATTTGATTCTATAAGAACATCCGCCAATAAATATTTTTATAAAAAATCAGAATCAAGCTTATAAAATGCGAAAACTGCCTAGAGGTTCTGAAGATTTACTAACATAACATAAATCCTATTTTTCACGATTTTTACCGAATTTATAGTTGGATTAAATTTACATCAAATAGAAACTTGAATACGTACAATTATGAATTTTATGTTTATGAAAAGTTTTGATGGATTATAACAATGGTCAGATTCGATCGAAAGTTGAAAATCAATCTCGTACTTTTTGACAAAATTTGATTTTTTTAAGTTTGCCTCATATACACGCCTTCGGAACAGCTACGTACTTGCCTTTCGTTATAAAATCTTCAGGGGAAAATAACGTTTGAACTATCACTGTCCAGATTTTTCACGAGTCGATGTTAAAGCTCAAAAAATTGAACTGTGCTACTTTATTCTTGAAGGCGGATTATAGAATGTATGACGTATGCAATCGAGCAAACCGTATTTCATTTTTTTATTGTTCAGTACAATCGACTCATTAATTTGACGGCAATATCTTTAACAACAATGTTTCACTTGACGTGTTTTTTGTTTTTCTTTTTTTTATAAATTTGTTGTTGTCATGAAAATCTTAATGATTTTAATGGAATAATAATTATTTGGCCATTTTCGTAATATTTTGTTGTATTCGACTCATCGGAAACATTTCGCCAGGATTATTTTCAGAACTTTGATTTTGCTGTGAAAATTTCCATTAGATTTATAGTACGTTAATTAAAATGAAGGTTTTTTTACGTGTTGAATATAAGTATACCTTACCAATTATTCGTCTCAAGTTTCAAGTAATTAATTTTCAATGGAATATTGAAAATGCGATTTTTTTAAAGTTGCGCCATAATGACGTATGAGCAAGCAAAATTATAGGAAATGACGATTCCCAACAGAGTGGCCATTTGGCATCGTTTTAAACTGTGATTTACCATTCACCCAATTAAATGAATGCTAACGCGGACGTCACACTCAACCAGCAATTCTAATCATTCGAATTCGCTAGCTAATTTCGGTGATTTCAAATTTTTTCACTCGAAAATCCTTCTACAAGTCAAAAACGGAAATCACTATCCTTATACAAGATTTCTTGTATATTCTCCCGGAACATAGTCAGTTCACGAAAGTTTGAGCCGTCGGTTGGCCATGAAAATTTGGCATATTCCACTGTGTATATTAAAATTTTAGGTTATGTTGTTCATTTTCTTGTCAGATTGATACGCAATGTTGTCAATATTGCATAGAGTTCTCTGATAACACGCAAGCTCGTCGGACGAGACCGGGTACATTCGGCAACGTTGACTTTATTTTACGTTATGACAGCAAATACTGCCAACTTCAGATAAATAAACAAACGCCTATAATGCGTTAAAACTTTCGTGAACGGACTATAGTAATATTTGATAATTTTCGTTTTCCTACTATAGTGAATGCGCTGTTAAAACAACATTTCTTATAATTTATCCTTACCCGTATGATATGTTCGGCACAGTTCAGTTTTATACTTCGGATGGCGCGCCAAACTCCTCAATTCTCCGATTCCATGTGCAAACTGACACTTGTCTCCATATTTGCAAACCCCGAACTCCTCAAAAGGTCTACACAGTTCTGTCTTATACCTCGAGGTGTTGCTGTTCACAGAAGCGCCAGAAACAATGCTCGATGGAGATACGGATGGTGCTGGAGCTGACTGAGTTCTGGAAAAGAAGAAGAACTGTCAAAAATAATTCAAACTCTATGGTCCGACGGTAAATATTCGAATTTCGGTGACCGGCAGATATCGACCAGATTTTGGCGTCGTTGTATTCATTGGGTATTCCTGAACAACATGAGTGAAACCAACAGGTGGCGGTCTGTCTTGATTTAGAAAATATGGACCCCCAAAGTTCCAAAAATGTTCCATCAATTCAATAGTCCAATTAGTCCATAAATCACCTTCCAACATTCAAATAACTATTCGATTAGTTTCATTTCAGGTATATTCAATAATTAATGCAGAAACATCGAAATTCTAGAGGCACCACATATCCACAAATTCTAAGGAAAGTCCGCCGTTTTTAATGGTAGATTTGGCACTGCCGCAGATTCATTCGCGCGAATATGATACGATGCCTCCCCGTAAATCCCGCCATCATTTGATATGTCACTCGCCGAAGGACGGAGCAGTGGTGCCAAACTTACCATGAAGAACGGCGGGATCTCCTTAGAATTTGCGGATATGTGGTACCTCTTGAATTTAGATGTTTCTGCATTAATTATTGAATAAACCTGAAATGAACCTAATCGAATAGTTATTTGAAAATTCGAAGGTGATTTATAGATTGAATTGGAGCAGTGAATTTGTAGTTTTATTGTGAAAAAAGCGACGTGAAGATGGAACATTTTTGGAAATTTGGGGGCTCATATTTTCTTAACTAAGCCACTTATTGGTTTCACTAAAGTTGTTCAGGAATACCCAGTGAATGCAATGACACCGACTGGTTTATAACTGTTTTATTGGTGACAATAACGCATGCAGTGGAAAAGAAGAATAATCTGTAATCTGTGATTTCTCCTTCATATCCCTCATGGTCTCGTCGAAATACCAACATAAGGCCAGTAATTACACGGTTGCTCAAACCATGTGTGAGCGTTTCTAATGTACCTATTACACTACTGGCTGGGTTGCTACATTTTATAACGCGGTGTAAACAAGACTTTCACTTTTTACAATGTGATTCACAAGATACAATAATTCTAGGAAGAGCTGCTGAACATCGTACGTAGCGTTTTTAGCGATTCAAGCATTCGTGTAATTCTGGCAGCGAGTAGTTTTCGTTTTCTTACCTTTCAAGACGACGATGCTGATGATGCGTTGCTAAACTTCCAAGTAAATTTGCAAGTTCTTGGCTACCAGGGGAGGACGCCATTCTGGAGAGGGTGAGACGTACGGCATTTGTACCCACAGTCAAATGCTGATCTGATCTTGCGACGCTGTTCTGGAATTAAAGAAAAAAGTTTAGAATTCAACTTGAAAGAACACAATTCATTGATAATTCGTTCATTTTTATCTGTGGAATGTCAAAACTATTCTGTCTAAAGTCAAATCAACCCCTATGTTCTATGTATCTGAACGAACTATCGAAAAAAGCGGTTTATGCATAGATTTATACATTAAATTCATTCATCTGTGGTGTGGGATGTCAAATCTGCTTCTATGTTCAGTGTCACTGAACGAACCACCGAAATTAGAGGTTTTCACATAGATTCATGAATGTGTGGATCTGTGATTCGTCAAAAACTGACATATAATGGAATGGCTTTTCACATGGATCTATAGTCCGTTCACGAAAGGTTATGTTTATTATTTTCTAGTCAGATTGATACGCCATGTTGTCAATATTGCATAGAGTTTTCTGATAACTCGCAAGCTCGTCGGACAAGGCCGGGTACATTTGGCAATGTTGACTTTATTTTACGTTATGACAGCAAATACTGCCAACTTCAGATAAATAAACAAACGCCTACTATGCGCTCAACCTTTCGTGAACGGACTATATATTATAATTTTAGGTTATGTTGTTTATTTTCTTGTCAGATTGATAAGCAATGTTGTCAATATTGCATAGAGTTCTCTGATAACTCGCAAGCTCGTCGGACGAGGTCGGGTACATTCGGCAACGTAGACTTTATTTCACGTTATGACAGCAAATACTGCCAACTTCGGATAAATAAACAAACGCCTACTATGCGTTCAAACTTTCGTGAACGAACTATATAATACTAACTGGACGTCGAACTTCCTAACTGGCACGAAGAAAAAAGTGAGGCAAATCCGCCATTTGCAGTTTGGGATGAAACTCGAATATTTTGATGTTCTATGCCATCTGTGCTCGAATTTTTTTCGTTGAAAAATTGACACCTCTCAAATAAAACCCAACTGCAAATGGCCGCCGTTTGCCTCAAAATTTTTGACATGTTCGCTATCTAGTTAGTGTTATAAATCTATGGCTTTTCATTACAAATGCGTAGAATTCCGTAATAATAATCTGTGATTTCTCAAGGCGCATAACCTTCAATAAGAAACGCCGAATGAACAAGTCGATGTAATTTACAAACCATAAAATTAGAGGACCTAACATTCATCAGTATCTACAGAATTATGCAGCAAATCTCATGGGTTTAATGTTAAATTCAAAGTTATAGGCTCCAACCAGAATTACGGAATTAACGACTATGCAATCTGACGCAGCATAGAATCGAACGAGATGCTGCGCTTCGTCTGGAATACCGCTAGGCAGACATTCGGAAACGGTATCTATGATTACACGAAATAATAATGACCATAGACTGGCAGCAAAGAATGCAACAGCTTTCACTTTCTACCGAGTGAATTATGAGAGAGTGAATCTCCGATACGGACGGCAGATCTCTCGGACACCGTATCATCTCGGCCGTTCATTAACCAAATCGAAATTAATTAACCTTTCAGACATAACAGTAATTACTTCATTCTCTGCACTGGCACATTCATTGAACCTCGCTAACCCACTTTTTTCCGAGAATTGTAGATTTGCCGTTTAAAAATAGTTTAATTTCTCGCCTCGCATTTGTCAATCGGCGAGAATTTAATTGCCTTTGACCGCAAGAGGTGAGTCTCTTTAGGCGAACGTAGGATTACGTCCTCTGTGATTGAAACGACTTTCGCTCTGTGGATTTCACTCTTTCATTTCTCCATGCTAATTTCTCGACGGTGAATTGATACCGTGGTTGTCATTCAAAAAGAAATTTCTATGGTGGCTCTAATCTTTCATCAAATCTCTCCGAACTTCCAAATTATACCGTGATAGTAAGAACCGAGAGTTTCTATGCACACGAATTGATTACCGTGGTTGTCATTCAAAGAGAAATTTCTATGGACGCATTAATCGATCAACAAATGTCGTAGCAAAAACCATGAGTTTCTATGCACAGTTCGAAATGAAATGACGAGGATCCTTACGAAATAATAGAAACGAACGAAATTATGGTTTCTGCGTTCGTGTAGGTAATTTTTTATCGTGACAAGCTGACAATAGCAATTTGTAATTACAGTTTGGCTTCTCAGGAAATGTTCATAACTCTTGTTTTTGCCATGGGCAACACGTTACCTTCGAATTCTATGAATCGAGATGCTGGCTTTGGAATAATCGTTTTCTCGGAAGGCAAGTTTTTTATTTAGGCACGAAATGCCATATTTCTTCCTAAAGAGGCCTGTGGTTGTTAAAACGTCAATGTATTATTCTCTGTGGTTAAACAGTATTGAAATCCTGATGTAATTAGCAGAAAGTCTGTGGTCTTGCTAATTATAATTTGAAATGAGATGTCTATGGGTTATGTGGTTTTCTCACGAATTAAATTGCAAACTAAGTACTTCTCATAATATTTCCCAGAATTTTTCGACCGATGTACTTCAAGAAGAATATGCTCGTATTTCGTATACATATATTTTCTGTGTTCTGAAAAAAGTCAAGCTTTACGATAATTCATAGAGGAAGATTTTTTGTTTTGCGATCAAGAATGTGCAAACCATAGATTAAAGAATATTCTAAGGTGCACACGACAAGAATCGGCGTCACATCCTGTCTATTTTCAATGAAAAACACTTCTCTATCTAAAACCACAGAAAAGGAAGGTGAATAACACCGATTAAATGTTTATCAACATACTTCAGTACTAATATAAATAAAATGTTGGTATAGGAACCGAATGTGAAACTCATGAAGTTGGAACGCGTATATAGAAATAACTCCGTGTTTTCCCTTGGAAGTTGCACAAAGCAATATTTGTTGTAATATTACTAGAATGCTACCAGCTATTCATCGTTTTCACTTCAATCGAGCATAGAAAAACCAAATCAAAGTCAATGAAACTGACAGACGAGAAAAACGCTCATAGAATAACTCTAGGCCACAGAATCCACCAGCTCATCAGCCGAGTCATCCAGAATCTGTGGTTACACGGTATAAAAATCAACTAACCATGTTTCCTGCGACATATCCAAGAGTACAATCTTCTAGAATCAAATTAACAGATCACTTAATGAAACTTCTCGCTTTTAACACGGAGAATCACAAGTGAAATCCTCTAAACACGTTCACTTTCACAAACACCGATCACATATTATCTATGTTTCAAACGGACCACAGACGCGTGAAGCTCGACGCGTATTCGTGCACTGAGACTGAGGAAGAAGAAGAACGAACACGGGGTGGTTCAAGATTGGAGCTGAGCGATCAGCATCCTAGCCAGGCGTACTTTCATCTGTCTTCGATGAACAATCGGTAAAAGTTGTGGACGTTCCAAAAGCCTACTTTCTCGAGGTGGCTGTGGCGGCGGTTGACAAAAGCGAATCGCTGGCTCCCGCCTAGCGTGAAAGCATTGAGTGGGAGATGTGTGGTAGTCTGTGGAGCAACGATCTCTAGTCGCTTTTCATTTCACTACCGAATTTCACTCGAAAACCACCATCGAGACATTAAATTCAGTAAAATTGTGAAGATACGCGTATTTTGCTTCCTTGAAACCCTCTTAGATATTGGAGTTCATCGAAGATCTGGAACTAGAGGGTGAGCTGTAACGCAGTTGCGGAAACAGCCCTGATGGGTATACAAAAGACCTCAACAATCTTCAATGCTATTCTGAATGAAAGCATATTGGTATCAGTTCTCACTGAAAAACTTTTCCTCGAAAGATCCAAAAATTTTCCATGCTGACGATAACAGACATGAATCTCAGACAGGAATACGTTATCGGAATAACATTGAAGTAAACATATTACTGCATATCAAAAGATACATAAAACATTCAAAAATAACCAGTTATCGCTGAGGCCAAAGCGGTTCTAAGAACAAGATTTCTTGGAGCTGGCAACGCCGCACGAGAACTACGATTTCTTCACGTCTAGCAACATCCGCCATGACCACCGATTATCGAGCTTATTTGTCATTCTTTATTTATGAACGACGTAAGCGTTACTTTCACTTCTTATTCGATGGTCCTCAACTTTCACTCTCAGGAAGTACTACAGTGGAACCTCGTATAACAAATCGGAAGGGAACCAGTAAATATTCGTTATATCAAGTATTCGTGAAACTGAGGTTGTTATATTGAGGAGGTTGGTCCAAAATTTGTTATACGAGGTTTTATTCACCTCGACATTACGTAGGTACTCATCTTGTTATAGCGAACTAATTTTGCTCATAAATGAAAACTCATTTTTATCAAATTACTCATTTATATATATTATATTTATTTTATTTTCTTTTTCAAAACAATAAAGTGAGTAGGTGTTTTTTTTCTTTTCAAAAATTCGCAGAACAAAATAAAAAGAGGTGAAAAATCAACAAATTGGTATAAAAGCCTAAATCTAATTTTATTCATCTTGATTGGAAAAAAATCATAAATTGTAGTTTGTTTCCCACGGTTTCAATCTGCTGATGTTTGAAGGCAAACCAATTTCGTCGGAAAACTTATCTTTAGATTTTAAAATTGTAGCAATGAACTTGCGGGAATCCCGAACTTATTAGCTATGTCTAATTTTTTTTGTAGAAGGATTTTTGTCAACATAATTAATGATGCCTTCGCTTTTCTGCGACAGATAAGGAACGCCTTTTACGTTTCTAAGAGCCATTGCAAAAAAGTGAGAAGCAACACTGATTACCTTCCATCAACTAACTTCGTATTTTACGTAATTCGCGTCGAAACCTGTGGCGGCTGAATCACATACATACCTGAAAACGTTATATAGAGGTTTTTGAGTTGACGAAATTCGTTAAGTAGAGGTATTCACACTCTTTTGTGTAGTTGAAATTCGTTATAAAGAGTTGTTCGTAAAAAGTTTTCGTAGTAGAGGTAAGTTTTACATTGACTCTTATGGACGATTCAAGGGGATTATGAAAAATTCGTTAAATCGAGGAAGTCGTTATATTGAGGTTCGTTATATTAAGGTTGCACTGTATATTATTTCAGTTGTTCACTTCCTCGTTGCAACAAGGCGATTCGGTGGTCGCAAGACCTTCCAGTCTGTGGTTTCGCAATTTGGGAGTCAAACGAATTGATATGATGGAATTCGCCTATTGAAATTTATCTTGTTCTAAAGGTCACAGAATGGTTAATGGAATCTATTTCAATACATGACGATTACTTATCAAAAGCAGATAACTTCATATTTCAACAGTCCCCAAGTATCCAATTACAATATTAATTCGAAAGGAGTTCATTTTGAATCATGTGCCTAGCTTCATGGCGCCTTTAATAGAGCTCATTTCTGTGGTTGGAGCTGCGAGCATTTTTTATCGCTTGGAATTAAAACGAGCAGCAATTATTCGTAGAACAATGGGTCACGTGACGGTCATAAATGAATGTATATCGGAGTAAATATTTTTCCTTGAATATTTAAGAGCGCTGTTATCAATCAAGCTTAATGAATTCGAATGTATTTTATGGGTTTGTTTTTATCAGTGTTGCCATTCATATGTAGGAATTCACAGAAAAGGAAACAGTATCCCCAAACCCACCATAGAATTAATTCAATGCACATCTGAAATTACCATGCAGGCTGTATAATTTCATAGAATAACATGAAAGCGTACAATTTGTCATTCGTATTGCCGAAGTCAAGTGAATTCGAAGGTCTTGGGACCTTTCTTTATTGTATTATATTCTCAACCTTTCTCCCTAACTTCTTTTTATATTTATAAGTCGGAAACAGGTATAATGACCTTGAGAAGACGGATCATGTAAATAGATATCGTAGAAGGCATCTCAGAAAAAGACACCTGCTTATCCCAAAGATATATTGTAAACAAAACAAACGACCTTTAACTAAAATGATTTTTAATTGAAATTAAAATACTGGGATACAGGTTTTTTATCCGAGTATTATTCAAAAAATTAATTGGATAGAAATTGATTCAGATAAATAATATGATAAATAAAATTAATGTTTTTACCGAAGTTTTCACTGTTTCTCATTTTAAAATTGTGAGAATCGCAATGTAATGTTATTTTATTACTTATTTCGAACATTTAGAAGGAAAATATTGTTTCAGATACTGAATTTAAGGCCAAATGTGGACGTAATCAATGGAAATCTACTATCACCACAGAAATGTAAATTGAATATAATGTAACGTCGATATTACTGATAGAACTTGAAATATTGCGACGCTGAATTTATCATAAACTTGAAACGAATGAGCTAATCTATATCTCAACCCAAAATTTGCGATAATAACACCAATGAAAGTTGTGGAACCTATCGGAAAACCAAATTTTCAAAGGACTTTAAACTGTGAACAGTTGATTTAATTTAAAACAAGGTTGCCGGGTTGAACAGAAACATAACTACGCTTTTTACTTAACTCGCTTGTTTTCGACATTATTCAAGCGAGTCACCGAAATAGCATATCGCCATAAAAGAAGAAAAAAACAAGTTTAACGATCAATTTGAATTGTTAGCAGTTAAACATGTTGATAAGCAATTTAGGTACAACCGAAACAAGTGGAAATCATATAGGATTATTTATTGATTGAACTGTTTTCTACTTTGGGCTATGAAAACTATTAAAAGAAAAAAACATTAATGAATAATGTTGAGCATAGCTTAACATATTATATCTTGAATAATAATTTGATAATTAACGATATTCAGAGAAAAAACTAAAATTAAAGCATGTGAGGTACGACCACGAGAACAAAACACGAAACAATATTTAATTGAAAAATAGGTGATAGAAAATAAGACTTTTTTCACTGAATATCTAAACCTCGATTTGAATAAACATGTGGATATAATGGGAGACTACCTGTAGGCAAGCGAAATGTTACAATGTTATACGCACTAGAGCGAAAAAGAGGGTTCGAACTTTCCTACTTACGTACACATAACTACATGATTATATTATAAATTTTATGTTACATACAATGACTAACTATTCAAGAATAATTGAATTTCAAACAAGAAGAGTTGCTAGAGACATCTAATAATCTATTAATTTTTACGTCATTACATTATCATTATATTGCCTCTATTTCCCATAAACCAATTCTACTAGAAATTTGAAATTTCGAAACGATAATGGTGTAGTCAATTAATTGGGAACCTTAGTAATAGTAATGAATGAATAAGCTAGAAGATCTACCACTTATGTTGCAAATCGAAAAACCCAGTACTCAATAACCACACTAAAAATATTAAAATAACTGTATTAAAAGTCATACACTCACATCACGTGGGTGCAAGAAAAATTTTGAATAAAATGTATACGGGCTGAATTCAAAATTGTTATTCAGGTTAAAGGCCTAAAACAAATTTGCTTCAACACCATTTTTATGATTTAAAAAATATATTTCTTGGGAAGGAAAGAAGACATTCGATAATAAATGTGGTCGATTCAGCAAATAAGTCTAGTCAAAATAGAAAACAACGTAATGTAATAACAGCATAGCACCATAAATTTGAACGAACGACTTGCCATCTGTTTTCTATGTATCAGAATAAGAATATCACAGAATATATGTTGACGCAAAAATTATATATTCAGTGAACAAAAAATTGTTTACATCGAAATCTGAATTTTCAGATGTCACAAACAAAAAACATCAATCTCACTCCTGCGGTAAATAAGAAAATAAAAATTCTAGAAGAAACAGATACGGGTGGTATTCCAACAATTTCATGATCGTATGGAGGCTGTGGCAAAGTCGTTTCGAAATGAACACGTATAACGAGAATTCTACGTACTTTTCTTACGAGAAACACACTTGTTGAGGCGATCAACAGGTGTGCCAATCCACCATAATAGTGGCAGTGCAACGTTTACTCTACTCTATGAACCTATCCTACTGTTCGTGCAGTTGCAAACTTACTTTGATGTAGGAATCTCCGAAATCGTACAGGGTGTTTTGCTGCATCAGAATTGTAGACATATTCCTGGTGTTTAGCGTACAGAAGAAAAGAAAACGGAGTTGTTTGATGTTTAACACACACAATAATCTGTATCACAGACACAACGATATACTGCAGAACAGGGATAACTCGCTTTATCGATTTGATAATGTGCTTTTTCTATTATCAAATTCAAATACGTATGTTCGCGCTTTTCCACTTTACGCAGCCTATATCGCGTGCTGTTCCGTCTGTCGGTAATACTGAAACTGAATTCGAATTGTTCGTATTCGAACGGGTGTATTCGTATTCGAGCTCTGTGCTCCCCCCACCATGCGTATCAGGCTGATTTGTGTTCCGAAAGATGAAACGGGTCGTTGGGAATACAGGCTCTGTGAACATTTCTAGAGGTAGGGTAGGTTGCTCTGTGATCTTTGGTACACAGATCAAAGTTTTGATTTTTGTTAATGAGGAAGACGAGTTTGAATCGATGGTTCATTAGGGTAATGAGATTTTTTGTATCTGGTAAGATGATAGTTCGATGATTGATCACAGAGTAATTTCTTGATGTTTCGGCCATTTAGAAGAATTGTTGTTTTATCATTTCTCCAAGTTTCCAACTGATGTTTGAATGGAACATGATTCCAAAAGTTTATATTGAACTAATTCAAGAAAAATACGTGGTCAATGGTCGATCACAAGTTTGTCCGGCTGTCTGTACAATTGTATTGACACGAAAATACCTATACCTAGCGGTATGAATTTTTTTGATGAAGTTTGAGGACTTATAATTAATTATCATTCTTTTTCAGTTTATTCATGGGAACATAGTTATTCCTATCTTCCGAAATTTACTATAAGAATGCGAAGAAGTTGATATCAAATTATTGCGAATAACTAAAACATGGAAAAATTTTAAGAAATACAAATACATGGTTGAGAAACATATACACAGTAGAACGATTCTTACATATTCTCAGTGTTTCCAAAAAAAACGGTAAAATGTAAGACATAAAATTGTTATTTTATTGAAAGTTTTTCATCTGAAGGATCAGTTATTATTTTAACCACTCTCAATGAATTTCGAAGTTTCAACTAGGTATGTATGAAACAATGAAACATGGCCTTCAATAATTGGGAGAACCTCAATAAGTAACTTTTCTTGGAGCTGAGTAGATTTATCCATAGAAAAGTGTCAAGACCTCATGGTCAACATTGACACCTTCTCTTAAATAATTATGAAGTTTCATAATCAGTAGAGGTAGAAAGCAGAGTTTGACAAAATCATATTATACAAAATGCCAAATTTGGAAAGAAATAAATTGTTATTGAACATTAAATTTGACTGCAAAAGTGCAGCTCGATCAAATTGACAATTTTGAATTATTCGAAAAAATGGATTATTTAGAAAAAAATCCATGCTTCTGATTTTGCTATCCTCTTGAAATTTTGCATGAACATTCAGTATAAAATTTTCACCCTCAAAATAAATTATTTAAATGTAATAGAAACTAAGACAAAAGCATCTTTGAAACAATTGATACATTAGTCTCATTTTATGGCTTGAGAGCTTTACATAAGTCATTTTTGAATTGGGTTGTCAATTTTAAATCGATTTAATAGAGTTTCAATCATTTTATTTTTCTGTTCCTTTTTTCTGCTTCGATTTTTTCGTTTCAGATTCAGAATTCCAAAGGCATCTTGGAGAGGTTTATCGGTTGGACTCAATAAAGAAGAAATCCTTCCTAATTCAAATAGTTTTTTGAGTTTTATTTTTGTATGAACGGGGAGACAGGTTTTTTTCTACTGAGGTTTTTCCCTGAGCTCTAGTATCATTCGAAAAAATGGTATGGTACCCCGTTTTGCACTAACCTCAGTTAGGGATTTTTGTTTTTGTTTTTGTATTGTATTATGTTAGCTCTTGATTTCACAAGAATATATATGGCTGAAATCACAGAAACAGATTAATAGCCAGTTCCACTCGAGTAATTCTTTAATTTCTGTTCCAATAGGAAAGTGGAATCGGACACAGAATGAATTTCTAATAACATCTCAAAATTAGTCAATGTTCAAAACCCAAAATCATAGAATCTCACGTTGCCCAATGATCCACACTTACGGCCTTCGCAACCTATGATTTTTCGTCCTTTTCTAGCGTCCATAGAGCCCGACCCGACCATCCCAATGTTTACGTCCGAATATGCCGTAAGCCTGAGTAATATTGAAATCAACTGATCGTCGAAAAATACGGAGATTATTGTGATTGTGCTCGGGAATCCTTTCTCGAAAAGTGAAAATATGCTGGCAGGCATAGTTGGTTCGATTCTCGGCTCTAGAAACCGAGTACTAAAGAAGAAGATACCATCTTGATTATGTAAGAGCAAGAAGAAGAGGTGTCTCGTATTAATTCGTTACATGTAAATGCGTGAAATGTCTGCTGAATGATAATTTGTATGTTAGGTTAGATAATGAAAATGGGGGAATTGGTATTGCAGTATTCCGGGAAAAAATTAGAAATTAGATGTAAATTGTTAAATTTGATTTTGATTGATGTGAAATGGAAAGATGGTTTCTTTGAAGAGGAAAGTAGGAAGTTAGGAGACACGTAATTGATGGTTGTTGAATTGGAATAACTGTTTTGATAGGAGGTCAACCCTGTGATATTATTCATCATAATTTTATCAGCACATACATTGTTCGAGGTATTTTTAATGGAATGTTTTAGTAAAATATTGATTGAGAAATCTGTCCAAACTTTTGCTTCACGAATGGAACTTTATATACTGAAAGGAAAGGAATGGATATGACAATTTCATCTTTACTGTGACTTTTAACAGACAGACCAACACTGCTAAGGAGTGAGTACCCAGATTTCAGTGACGCTAGTTCTTCGAATTGAATTTGAAGCAGTACGTCTTTATGAGAAGAAGATATTGTTAGTTCAATAGCTTAACGTTGGTGACAAGAGTTGAATTCAATGAGATGGTCTTATGATTTGAAATATCTTTGTCATCAATTCGCTGAAGATGTTAAAGTGATTGTTAATGCAAACTCAAAACTCAAAAGAAGAGAAATTGGAACTGTCCTGTGTTTGGGCTGTTATAGATTCTCTGAAGCAGCGAAGCAGGTATTGCTTGTGAAATCACTAAATATTGAAAGAGTGCCTGTTGCGGTAACTCTTTATGTGGAGAGAATTTAGTGGACTGTATTAATCAAAAATCATAGGTGTTGTGAAAATAAAGTGAAAGAAAATAAAGTAAAATGCACCAGACTCACCCAACAGTATTCTTCGACCAATCTTCTGGAGAGTACTCTCGGACGGGGTCGGTGATCTTCAATTCTTCAATAATAGTGTCTCTTTCACAAAATAATAGCGTAATTCACTTAAAATAGCGGAACACAAGGTTCTATCTCAAAATAGATAAGAAACACTCGGAGGTTGTTCTTAGACTCTGACATATTGTTCAAATTTCTTGACTTGCGCAGGCACAGCAGATATCAGTTCCAGGTAACTGAGAATATACAGGCTGTCCAGTGCATATACTGTTGAAATGGAATTGAAATGAAAACTATTGAATTTAGAAACAAAAAATAGATATTACTACAACATTTCCCTTCGCCAAACTCACTATCATTTCCAAGAAAAGAGAAGTCAAAAGGTATAATAAATCATCAATATTGAGACATAAATGATTCATATTTCTAGAAGCCCGCATGGAAGAAAACCGTCCAATCTGCTATGAAGGTACTCAACATTTAATTGAGTCTAGTGACTATTGATACTCCCAGCAGCAGAAAAAATATATGAGAGGAAAATGAAACTTTGTTTCAATGGAAAAGAAAGAACTTCGATATGAATATTTCAAATTGAACCTCGATTTGAAATTGGTCTATTCGTAATGGGACGATTTTATAATAGTATATTATGCAACGAGCGTATAATGAAAGCTATAATTCACGAGGTGTGACAGCCATTAAACGCGAGTAGCATACTATACTTTATCCACTACTACTGAATATATTTCTTGAAGATTTTAACACTTGGCGACTGCAACAAGACACTTCTATGACAAGCGTGGAAAAAGTCAAGTTGACACATAGAGAACTGGTCATTGTGTATTTTGTAGAAAAATGCTTGAATTGATATAATGAAAGAAGATTTGGCCATTGATTGACAAGATATACCCATATTTGTTAGTTGGAGTACTTCACAATACTGAAGAAATACCAATTTAAAGAATATTATATCAAAGCTAAATCTATGAAGCATCTGACAGCAGTGAATTTGAATTATAATCTCATTATTCCCTTGTGATTAATGCATGGCCGAACACAAAGACGTACAATGAACGGATTTTACAATAGTCGTGGATAAAATAAATATAATTATTAAAAAAAATTTCCACTAATATTCAGTTGTTTTATTGTTTCAAAGTTTCAGTCATTTGAAATATTCTCTTTTTTTGCCTATTTTTGCGAACATGTTTGGAAATTCAAATATGGCCCTACTTATGGACAAAAATGCAAGAAGTTATCTTTTTGAAACATGTAAACGAATGGCTGTACCATGTATTTTAATATGCTTCTCGGATTGAAATGATGAAATGGAAAATTGGAGAATCGAATTCGCTACACCCTGTAGATCATTTAAATTCAAGATACTCCAAGAAAACTGTGCGAATGGGCATTTTGGATCAGTATCACCATAATGGAAAACCTAAGAAAGATGTCAAATTGCACAATATCGCGCGTTTCACGTCACCACTTGACCGTCTCTGGTGAAAAGGAAATACGAACGTTCTAGGAAACAATCGCCGCTTCTCTCACGGCAGAGCAAACCGAGGATTTTATGTAATTCACCAGAAAAATCGCCTCTAATTGTCGAAACCATGTGAAAGTGAAAGGTTATAGGCCTGCCGCCCCCCTCACGCGGTTATTATTTTACGAATGTTGCGGGTAAAAGTCGGAAATTGCGCACGAAAAAAACGTAATTCTCAGTTTCCTACGGCCGGATCGTTAACCTCGCGCCTCTATGGTCGTGCGATAGCGGTCGTTGCATTTCTATGTCACGTCAGGAAGAGCCGAACGACGTATGCAACCGAGAAATCTCAGAAGGGCATTTTTCCTGCTGTCCAGAAAACATTATTTCAGAAACGATTACAATTTTTCGGGATCAGTTCGGAACTGGTTGCGAAACGTTCGAAACTAGTTTCTGACGGTTTCGAATGATTTTGAATGGATCTCGAACGATTCCGAATTGTTATCGATCCTTTCCAACTAAATGAAGTATCAAATTTTTTTGCAACATTCATTTCATTGGTTGAATGTTGAATTACTGTTTACAATGAAGTCATTTGGCCACTTTGTTGTGAATCGTCATACACACTAATTATTATAACAATATAATTAATAACCGATCCCTCCAATAAAGTTCCTGGATTTGATCTTCCAAGGAAAATTTGGACTGTTCTTAATCGTATAAGAACAGGACATGGCCGTTGTGATAGCATGCTTATCAAGTGGATTTTAGTTGAGAGTCCTATTTGCGAATGCGGAGAAGGAGAGGAGACTATAGAACTTCTGATAAATAATTGTCCCATATTTTAATTTCAGTATGGCTTAAGGGCTATCCATGAAGTTACAGAGTCGTTTTTCTATTGGGTTGTTATTTTTAAATCGATTTAATAGAGTTTGAATCATTTTATTTTTCTGTTCCTTTTTTCTGCTTCGATTTTTTCGTTTCAGATTCAGAATTCCGAAGGCACCTTGGAGAGGGTTATCGGTTGGAATAAATGAAGAAGAAATCCTTCAATATTCGAATAGTTTTATTTTTGTTGGAACGGCGAGACAGGGTTTTTTCTACTGTGGTTTCACCCTGAGCTCTGGTATCATACGAAAAAATAGTATGGTACCCCGTTTTGCACTAACCTCAGTTAGGGATTTTTTTTGTTTTATGTATTGTGTTATGTTAGCTTTTGATTTCAAAAGAATATATTTATATTCTTGGTCGAACGTCATCGTCAACGTTTGAACTTACGAGTATTGAAATAACATTTTCAATATTCGATTAAAAATTAGGTGCTTGAAAGTTTAAGTGAATAACTACAAAGGTTAATATTTAACACTACCATTAATGCTGTCGCATGAAAACAATCCTTCTTGCTGAGTTTTCTTGATTTCTGGACACTCATAAGCCATTTGTCAAAATTCAGTCATTTTTCAATGGCTTGTCGTAAAAATGTCAAAACGGAAAAAGTGAGTTATAGCGGTATTGTTCCTCGATTAGTTTTGCACTCTATGACGAGGCACAGAATTGAAGTTTCCGTACGTATCTTGAAATTGGCATGAAAGGATTGCCTCAGGCTGTGTCTGTTTTAGATACTTTTTTCTTTTGTCCTGAGTCTTTCGAGAGACAAGCAAGTAATGCTACTGGCGCCAATTTCTTGAACATCACGCATCTCAAAACAAATAAAAAATAATAGAAAATAAATGTTTTTTGAGCTAAGAATATTTCATGCATATCGAAGTTATTGATTGTCCGGATAGCATAATATTTCATTTCACTATTATGAATATGTAAAGTATATTGACATTATTCTGGTTATTTCTCTTATCATTGTTACGCTTTCGACTAATTCCAGTTGTTCCACCGTGTGCTTTCTTATTTCATCATCAAGACACATCTTTTCTTAATAATTTAGTTCTTCATTTATAACAATAGCTCAATTCTTGTTAAAGATACAGGGTGTTCAGAGCAACATTAAACTCCACAATATCGCTAAGGCTATGAAAGTACTTTCACAGAAGTTTAGCGCGACATGTTGTTCCTTATGCACCTTATATTGGAGACGATTTCGTGCTAATGCATTATAATGCCTAACCGCATCAACCGCATGTGGCTAGGATTGCTAGGGAGTATTTAGCAGAGGTTGATATCCAAGAATTCAACTGGCCTGCTCTAAGCCCAGATTTGAACCCAATTGGGCATGTTTGGAAGCTTCTGGGAGGAAAATTCGATCTCGCGTACCGACTCCTGAAAATTTTATGCTGCTCAGTGATGCTCTTATTGATTCAAGACCTTAATGAGTACATGCCGAGACAAATTGCACTTGTTATCCGCGGAAAACACGTCATCTTTTTGTCTTAGTTTTCAGTTTATTTTCATTATGTCAGAATTATATGTTGGATTTGTTTAAGTAATGTTGTAGCCTCAGCGAAATTAAATGTTTTACTGAAAACCCTGTATCTTCAACAAAAATTCAGCTATTGTTATAAATCAAGAATTCAATTGTCGAGAGAAGATGTGTTCTGATGATGAAATATGAAATCACACGGTGGAACAACTGGAACACACTAGGGGTGTTTCTAAAGTTTGGATAGAAAAACAGATTTTGTTTCAACCTGTTCTCTTGAAATTCAAAACTGTTGATTGATTAAGGATGAACATATCTATAATTGAAAAAAAATTAATCTAATCAGACTTGAAATAACATATAGTCCATTCACGAAAGGTTGAGCACATAGTAGGCGTTTGTTTATTTATCGGAAGTTGGCAGTATTTGCTGTCATAACGTTAAATAACGAGCTTCCGAGTTATCAGAGTACTCTATGCAGGGGCGGTTCTAGGGCGGTGCGAGCGGTGCGATCGCACCGGGCGCCGTCTCGAGAGGGGCGCCAAAATCGTCGCACCGGGCGCCATCAGGAGAGGGGCCCCAAAAACGATATATTATAAATATGGGGCAGACATGAATTTGTTTCGAGTGAATATTGTGAGTAAAGCGATGCAGTCTGAAACTATGGACCTGTCAAATGTATCGCGATTACTGAAAAATTGTTCGGAATTCGTGGAACCGTATCGTAGCTTTTCGTCAGCTTTAATTACAGCTAAAGAAATAGCTTCTGAGGCCGGAATTAATCCATGTTTTAAGGAAGTCCGATTGCGAGAAAAAAGACGGTTATTTGAATATGAAGCAGTGGATGAAAGACCTACTGATCTGGAGGCAATATACAGTGTGTTTGGTCATGACTTAGCGATAATTTAAGGGCATCAAATATACCTAATTTTATCGACAAAAACACCCTAATTTGAAAGTTCACCGCCTTAGTTTTGGAGTAGCCCCCATTTCAAATTTGCTTTTTTATTTCTGTTGACCCTTCCAAATAATATTGATTTCTTTGGACATAAAGGTAATATAGATGTGAAAAAATGTTTTTTGAAAGATGATACTACCACCTTTTATTGAAGTCTAACAATATAAAAACATTCAACTTGAAAACGCCATAAAAAATTCTTTAAAAAAGTTTTAGTTAAAAAATGTACGGATTTTCTTAGTTAATCTGCAATGGTACAAGAACTAGCACATTGAAGTATAATTTATTTTCAATGGTTAACATGCAAGGGTATTAGCTACAAAACAACACTTACATTATTTCTGTAAGTTACATAATTTGAGAGTTATTGCTGTTCGAACCTTAGACTATGTCTAAGGTTAAGGTTTAAGGTTCAGAAGTTTTAGTAATTGAAGATTATAAAAACTTACTTACGATCTACAACGTGCCATGAAAGACTATACGATCATGGAATCTTGTACATAGAAAATGATATAGCACAATATCTAAATTATGGTGAATTGATAAAAAAAGCTCAAAAAGTGCATATTTGAGTTGTTTGAAATGAATAAAAGCTTTATTGTTATTATTTCCCAACTGTAATTTCTATCATATATTATTATACCTACTCGCACTACGGAAGGTAGAGCCTATTATCCATAACTCGCTCAAATTGGTCAGAAGAATTTTCAATTTCAATGATTTGAAATTTATGACAGTAAAAATTCGGTTTTATAGTTGTAGGGGCGCCACTTCCTGATCTCGCACCACCCAAAAATAGTGATAGCACCGCCACTGACTCTATGCAATATTGACAACATTGCGTATCAATCTGACAAGAAAATAAACAACATAACCTAAAATTTTAATATACACAGTGGAATATGCCAAATTTCCATGGCCAACCGACGGCTCAACCTTTCGTGAACGGACTATACCTACTTATGGATTCACAAACGACAAACTTCATCGATTTTTTGAGTGGATCGATTATTTTGCCGGTGAGTGTATAATGAAACAAGGGGGCTTTCACCATAACAATTCAAGTCATTTGCAACCATTTTTCTTTCAAAATTCAGAAATACTGATATTAGCAGAAACAATAAAAATGAAAATTGTAGATATCTTGATCACAAAATTTATGCAACCATAATAATTCTTCCTGTTATTATTAAATTTCCCAATGGATTGTATCAAAGCGCATACTTCCCGAGATACCAAGAAAAACATGCTGAAACAATAAAGAAAAACGCATAAAAAATTCATTACAATTGTAACGATTTTGCCATCGCCCAATTTGTCAATAAAGATTTCAATAAAGTATACTGTCCGATCATGTCGTCTCTTGACGTCTAATCAACTATTACCGCCAATCGCATTGACCTATGAAATTTCCATTTGATTTCTGATATCATACAATGAAAAACATCGGCTGGTAAACAAAATGATACGTGAGATGATTAGTTTTTTATTTATACCCACTTCAAATAGCATCACTTTTTGTATCTGGGCTATTTTTGGGCAGATAGTGTATCTTTCCCGGCCCAAAAATGTGTTGTTTTCATCAGGGAATTTTCCATTTTTTCTCTTATCTGAATGTGCGAATCTGGAGGGATAGAAATATCGTATAGCCGGAAATTTGATAGTTAAAATTATTTATAGAAATTTTTAAATTGTTCAAATTCAGAAGTGGTCTATCGGGCAGTATATAAAGGGAGATTTAGATTGAGATGCCGATATTGGAAAGCGTCACATTTTTTGTGATATATTGATATTTCGTAGAATTTGGTAAAATCAGTTCAATCAGGAATATGGTAACAACATATCTGTGAAATTTAGATAAAGGGTTTTCCAATAAGGGGTGTTATTTTGAATAGCCCGCATTTCGGTAGATGTCACGTTTGAAGCTGTCATTTTTTGACAATTGACAAGTAGAAACTACGATGGAACGATATACGCTTCTAGAACGCATTGAAATTATTAAAATTCACTAAAAAATGGTGAAAATTTGGCAGAGACGGTTCGTAAAACTCTAACATTTTTGGGAGGTCGTGAAGCACCTTGTCGGACCACAATAAAGAAATTGATGAAAAAATTTGAGCTGTTGGGCCAAGTTAGTGACGTGAAGAATTAAACCCGTGCTCGAAAACAGCCGAGAATATTGCTGCTGTAGCCGAAAGGTTGAAGAAAACCCAGGTTTGTCCATTCCTTCTTTGGAATTAGGCATTCTTCAAACGTCATAACACCGTATTTTGCATAAAGATTTGGGTCTAAGGCTTATAAAGTCCAGTTAACAAAAGAACTCAAGCCAGCCGATCATCAACAACGTCGTGTCTTTGCTGATTGGGTCGTTGAAATGCCTGAAAATGATCCGGAATTCCATCGAAAAATCATCTTGAGTGATGAGGCTCATTTCCACCTCGGTGGCTTCGTCAACAAGCAAAATTGTCGCATCTGGGGCTCGAAAAACCCAAGAGTTATTGTTGAAAAGCCTTTCTATCCTCAACGTGTGACTGTTTGGTGCGGTTTATGGCTGATGCTATTTTCCACTACTAACGGCATAGCTTCTTCTTTATAATGAAAATAATATATATCTATGCCTTCGACATTAACAGTATTGTGTTGTGAGAACAACATTATAATACTCAGAAGTTTGAAAGATTGGTAAAACATTATAATAAAATTTGATATCTTGAGAGCGATCAGTTTTGGTTCAAAATTCGAATAAAATGTTACCAATAGTTCTCAGAGTATTCAATTTTGAATTATAGTTTTCCCAATATGAACAAGCACGCAAAATCTCCTAACTTCACGTCTGGGAATTCTTCACTTTTTTCTAGATGGACAAATATTGGAATTAAATGAAAATGAACGATGAATTCAAAGGTCATCATATGTCATTTTCAATAATTGTCAAATTATCTGCTTCTCAGCTATTTCAATAGCATTCAAAATTTGAATAACGGTTGTAAGGTTGTTGTTTCCACAATTAGAAATAATGGTTAGAAAGGCTTGAAATAGCAGTTCGAGTGAATGCAAACATTTCGCTATATTCCGAAATGCATGAAATTAGTGAGAAATTACTTCCTTGGTGTATACAGTGTGTTTGGTCATGACTTAGCGATAACTTAAGAGCATCAAATACTTATACCTAATTTTATCGACAAAAACACCCACATTGGGGAGTTTACCCCCTCAGTTTTGGAGTAGCCGCAATATTAGAAATTTCTGTATAATGCCTACATGTGGTGACTAAAAAATAAAAGTTTTTGTCCAGCTCACTCACCACTACAACAACAGTAGTTCCCAACCTGTTTACACGCCCTACTATCTGTTGCAACAAAAAAAAGTTTGGGGTGCTCGCGTAGTGGTCATGTTCGAACAGCAATCAAATCATGTAACTTACCGAAATGATGTAGGTGTTGTTTTGTAGCCAATGTCCTTGCGTGTTTAATCATTGAAAAAATTGTACTTCAATGTGCTAGTTCTTGTACTATTGCGGATTTATTAAGAAAATCAGTAAATTTTTTTTAAGAATTTTTTTATGTCATTATCAAGTTAAATGTTTTCATATTGTTCTATTTTAATGAAGGGATGTAATATCATCTCTCAAAAAACATATTTGGAAGGGTCAACGAAAATAAAAAAGTAGATTTAAATTGGGGGTTTCTCCAGAACTAAGGGGGTAAAATTCCCAATGTGGGTGTTTTTGTCACACATTAAAAAAAGAACATTATTTCATTTCACAAATTCGCTACATTACGCTCAATACATCTCTTACAATGAAATTAATGTTTTTTAAAATTTTCTACATTATTTGTGAAATAAAATAATTTTCTTTTTTTAATGTTAATTTTTGTAATACATCTGAAAACACTTTAATATTTCCGAAACAATTGAAGATAGATATGGGATATTGTACACAAATTACGTCTAGAATTTCCTGAAGAATCCAAAAAACGAATAATATACAGGGGTTTGTATTTAAAATAAGAAAGTTGGTATCGGCCACTGTCACATGACAAACCCTATATAATTATTTAAAAAAAAGCGCATCTAAAAATACAAATCGACGTGTCCAAGCGTTTTTCCCAACACGCTCTCATTTATTCGTTATCAAATTTATTCCAATTGGCTGTTCCACACTATATGATTTTTTGAGGGTCACTAATTCCTAAAATGTTATTTTTTCTGTGGAAATCATTGGATATGCAGATTGATCATTTAGATTCTGGTAAAAGAGTTATAATTTTACGGAAATTATGTATATTATATTATCGATTTTTTCATTCATGAGCCTATCCGCCAGTATAAGAGAAATAAAATTTCAAATGAGCATAACTCTGTAAGTTTGGCCTAGCTCCTTTCATTCACCTTAGGCCACACTGATTTTTGACATTCAATTTTTCATCAGTAGATCAAATGTTTTGGTCTGCTACCATACTACTCGATTGAAGAGTCGATAATCACAGACATTCGGAGGAAACATAGCACGTTGTTTCCTCATGAAAATTCCAGTAATTCAATAGAAATTCCCAGTAATTTTTCTCAGAAAAAAATCCTATCAGAGGTTAACGCCTCTCAAATGACACTCAATACTTGCATCATCCTCGACACTTTCATCCTCAAGTATCGCCAGAGTTTCAACTCACCTATCCAATCAATTATCACCATCAAAAGGCCCCATATCTCCATTGTTCATCAAAACTCCAGTACGATAACGATCGTACCCTTCTCATTGTTTTTATTCGATAGAGAACGACCGATATCGCGAGATAAAGAAAAAATACATAGAAATTAAAATTGAACCGATCCCGGAAACGCCAAATCGATGATAGCGATTTCCCTCGCTTGTTTTATTCAAATCGTTTCCGATATCGCGTCAAAGATCTACGTGGTCCTTCGAGCTGGATCATCGCTCACCGAAATTTATTGTTTAGTGGGTTAAGCTGGCCTTGAACGAAGCACGCGAAGAGGCGAATTAACAATTATACCATCGTCGTTCTTTGTTTGTCGAATTTGTGAGGGATAGGCGGTGAGAATTTTAATTTCTAGCTTGGCCAGGCTTTGTCAAAACTGTCAGTGCCGGTTTAAGGTCATTTCAGAGCTTAGTTAAACAATCAACTATTTTCAGCTAACATATGACAGTTGTTACTGCCATAATTAATATAATTTTGGTCGAGTCAAGCTTCGAATAACACACCTATCGCTTTTATAACTCACTAGTGAGTTATATATTATATGATATAACTCACTAGGGAGTTATACCCCTTTTATTTTAGAATTTGAAGTAGTTATTTGCTCTATTAAATACTGAATGTCACTTCGTATGAGTCAGAAGTGTAACAACCAAAAAAATCTACTAATAGTTGGCACCCTCACTCTTTTCCCAAACTAACTGTAGAAACAAGATATGTTTTTCTTAAAAAAATCAGGTTTACCATTGCACTGGCGCAGCCAGGGGGGGGCTTTGGGGCTGCAGCCCCCCCCAAAAATTAGGTTCTTCGTTATTTCTTTCTTCTTTATTTTTTTGCAACTTTCGTTATTCACTGTATCATCAAAGAATTTTCAGTTCAGCCCCCCCAAAATAAAATCCTGGCTGCGCCACTGCATCATTATTATAAGCGCAGCATCAAAGATTAGGGAGAGAAAGATAGGAAACGGAGCGACTACGATGATGTTAGCGCCATCTACGTGTCAGGATTAAGTACTAAAACTTAGGAGAATGGGTAAAATCGAAGATTGTAGAGGCTATTTTGAACACAAGAAGAACATTTGAAAACATTGCCATGATTGCACGTGGTTAACCTCTTCGTGGCTTTATTTTAGTTGCGTTTCGTTTTGTGTTTGTGTTTTTCTATTTTGTGTGTGCATCTTGTGGAATTCAAAATGGTTTACGAAGCATATTGTATGGTGACGAACTGCAAACTAATAAAATGGCCAATCCTGAACCTGAGAAAATGGAAATGTAGGTATTGAAACTCGTATTATGTATCTCTGTTTCTCATTGCTTTTTGATTTCAGTGCTTTCAAATGGATATAGATTTCTGGGCAAAAAGATATTGATCACAACAGTCGTTATAGAATGTGCGGTGAGGATTTTACTACATATCAAAATGTAAAAACAAATGGAGAAGCACTACTATCCTGTTGAAATTTCCATTGTTTTTCAATTCCATCTCCAAATTCTGCTTCATTTTTAATTGTTTTGATAATTCGGTAACTGATATGTAAGAAAATTATTGATTTGTATTCAATTTCATTATTATATTTTTGTGAGTAATGATTTCTAATAAAACTATAGCAATACAATATCGCATTTCATTAATATCAATTCATTTTAAACAATGTTGAGATGAAAAAACATCCTGATCGATAAAACAAAGCTAGTGCTTAGTGCTTTGCTTCGCGATCAGGATGTTTTTTCTGGGATTGACGTCTAAATTCAATGTAATACGTAGGAATAATTTAATTCGAATTTGGCGCCCATTATAACAGTTTTCTGTATTGACAAATGTATCCTTTCAGCGCCATCTATGCGTCAGAGTTAATCAACTGACCGAAAAACGTTGTCGGTCCTAGGGTTGTAGGGGCGTATCTTTCTCTCCCTTATCTTTGCACAGCATCATTAGTGCGCCTTAATATCAGGAAATTTTCCAAAACTGCAAGAAAAGTTTCAGAAACGCAAAAAATCAATAGGTACCTACTTCCCACGTTGCCAAATGGTTCAAGAGCTCCATCATCACCTGTAGCTGTAATCTATAGTGACGTCAGCTGCCAGATCTATTAATAAAATACTCAAGAATTACCTAGTATAAAATTTATCTCAAACTACCATTGTTCTTACGCCCTAATGATTAAGATTACCTAACCTCAAATTCCTGTTATTAAATATTATCGTTGCCGTAAATATATTATAATTCAGTCATAATTAGATTCAAATCGTTTCTCACACACGTCATAATTAGACCATCGAGTAGTTGTTTTCGGAAATAGCCGGTTGCACTTTCAACCCAGATCACAGATAAAAACCTCTTTTTATCATAGAATCGATAGGCGCGGGTACGTTCGGTAAAATTCCGTGATGATTTGTGGATATGTGCGCTTGATAAGAGTATTCCGTAAGTTTCAAGCGATATGGTTATTTAAGACAAATACGTACAACATAATTATTTTCGAATGGAATTGAAGATAGGGCACGGTCGTAGGTTACTTTGTATCTCTGTTGGGCTAGAATTGGACACGAATTTATCTGTACGATTAGAAATGGTGCTGGAACTCGTGAAAAACGAGATTTGATTGTAATACGTTCGATTGATATCGATATGGGAATGATAGATAAATGAAGTTAGTGATAAAATCGAGCAAAAAAGATAGAAGTAAAGAGACTTTTGGTACCAATTTTCAATACAATATGTAGATGGACGAACGTTCAAATTATTAATTTCAGTCCATTTGTTATTATATTTCTGGTTAAACTGATTATACTGTGTGTGGTTACCATAATGGTGGCGATTTTTCCGAAAAAGTGAATTATTTTCCTTTCGTAATGTCAGTTCATAAGATGCGCACGACAGATCTAGTTCCTTTACGAAAGTACATAATTATACTTACAATTTTCGGTATACAGTAGAACCCCTCTAATCCGTCACCTACGGGGGACGGGTATGGTCGGAACGCAAAAAAGGTCGGATTATCCAAAAATCCAATATTTATTACATTAAACATGTTATACAGACATGTTTTACAGTGAAATAAGTGATCTTTGATCTTAGAAAATGTTTGTAAACATTGTTTCAACTGTACAAATCAAGAAGTAGATATTTAATAAGTAATAAATAAAAGTAATGAAAGAAGAATAAAGATACAGAGCTTATAAAACTTAGTAAAAGCATTGTATAAGGATTATACAATGGTAAAAGTTAGGACGGCGCCTGGTCGGACTAACCGGAGTGACGGACCAGCCGAGGGCGGATTAGAGGGGTTCTACTGTATATCAAAATTTTTCCAATTTATCAATTAATGAATAAATAGAATATAGATGGCGCACTAAATTCGTCTGGGTTAGGGTGACTATATTACCACAGTGGCGACCACTAGTCATAAAACTGTCAAAAGTCCGCCATGTTTCGTCAAGACGTTTTTGGCGGTATTTTTGAATTACTCTCTATAGAAGTCATACATAAACAAACTAAATCTGCAATCTGCGCAACTCCGACGAAACATGGCGGCCAACCAATAGAAAATGAGACACGAGTTGTCGCCACTGTGGTAATTTAGTCACTGTAGTCTGGGTATTTTGACATTCAAGTAGTGACAGTTGTGTGATTTATGACATTTATAAAAATTGCTTCATGCACGATACAAAAACGCATTCAAATTGTTAAATTATTTTATAAAAATCATACTCCTGTAATAATTGGTGTTACAGAATTATGTAAATTTTATGTTTTACAAAATCGTCCATTTGAAAGCACTATTGGTCGAATTATAAAAAAAATTTCAAATGACCTGTTCGGTGATCGAAGATCAAAAAAATGAAAAATAGAGTCGTAGCAGTAGTTCACAAGAAAAAAATTGATTTGGTTCATGAAAGTGTTGCTGAAGATTCTAAAATGTCCACTAGACGATGTTCACAACAAGTTTTACTTAGAGGGTCCACAATATGGCTTATTTTACAAAAGGATTCAACTCTGGAGGCATATAAAGTTCTAAAAACACAGGAACTGAAGCTATTAGGTCATTTTAAACGTCGTTTATTTGTCAATTTCACATATGAACAACCAAGATCATGTGATTTGACAATACTGGACTATTTTTTGTGGTATCGTGAAATAGCAGGTCTATAAGAATAATCCACAATCGATTTCTGAACTGACGGATGAAATTATTCGTGTCATTAGTGAGATAGATCCTCAATTATGCAAAATGTCATTGAAAAATTTAATAAATGAGTGGAAGTCTGTGAAGCTGCAAGAGGAGGCCATTTAGAACATTCAAATAACGTTTCGATCAATTCTATTTTAGGTATATTCAATTATTAATGCAGAAACATCGAAATTCTAGAGGTACCACATATCTACAAATTCTAAGGAAAGCCCGCCGTTCATCATGGTAAGTTAGGCACCACTGCTCCGTCCGTTGGCGAGTGACATATCAAATGGTGGCGGACATTACGGGAAGGCATCGTATTCTATTCGCGCGAAAGAATCTGCGGCAGTGCCAAATCTACCACTGAAAACAGCGGGCTTTCCTTAGAATTTTTGGATATGAATTTCAGTGATTCTGCATTAATTATTGAATATACCTGAAATGAAACTAATCGATTAGTTATTTGAATGTTCAAAGGTGATTTATGGACTAAATTGGAGCAGTGAATTCGTGTATTTATAGTACAAAAAGTGACGTGAAGATGGAACATTCTTGTATTTTCTAAACTAAGACAGACCGCCACCTGTTGGTTTCACTAATGTTGTTCAGGAAGACCCAATGAATACAATGACACTAAAATCTGGTGGATATCTGCTGGTCACCGAAATTCAAATATTTACCGAAAGTTCTCAATAATGAATACGACTTATGTGTTTTATTTATTCTCAAAGAAACGAGCAATTTAAAACACCCTTTAAAAGGTCCTATCTTCTCCTGAACAATCCAGAAGTAAATCTACCTCAACACCGCCGAATCAATAAATAATCAATAGCAATAGCCAAAGATTAAAGACGGGCCCAAACGGCTCCACAATCGCTGGCCAGATCGCATCAAGACCCAGTCCACCACAGGTAGAAGAAGAGAAGAAGAAAGAGCAGGGTGCCGCGACTCTCTGGGATAATTACCAGCAGGTATCAAGGCCAACTCGTTCATAACACGGCAGCTCGGTGCGATTATAGGAAGTGATTAGTTTCTATTAAATTCGAAGGTTGAGACCGCGGCATAGTCGACGTAGTTTGTATTTCCATGGTCCCGGATCTCTTATGTGTCAGTTTTAAATGTTTATTCGATGGTTCTATGGTTATGTAACGAGAAGCTGCGAGAGAGATGGAAGATTGCGAATTAGGTGACCGTACGCGGAAGAAGAAGACCCGTACACCGTGATTTGCCATAGATTTGCATAGGTCATAGATAACTAATCGATGGTTGGAGCACTGAGAGTGAAGGATGCATTTGAGAGCTGTTATGCTTGACGTAAACGGAGTTTTTCCTTCGCTTTAATGATAACTATTGAATCTCGGATCATAGAATTGTATGGTTGTTTTTCCCAACTCACGGTATAACAATATGCTTTGTATCGAGGCGTATAAATTGGTTCAAATATATGTTTTTTGTGCAGGAAATGGTTTTAGACGATGATGGTAGACTAACATGCGTGATCCGATTCAATTATGTCTGGTTCTGTGTCCGTGAACCTATAATTGACGAAACAGCAACTTTGAATTTCGAGAACGCTTAAAAATACGGAGAACACTACAAATTTTATGGGCAAAATCCCACATATTATGCACGGAATATAAAGCTTTTCAATATATCGAGGGTCATCAAGAAAACGTATTGTCCATTATAACAAGATAGTTATTTTTAATACGAGAAATGCCGAAGGCATTGAAATATTTGGCCGATTTTCGAATTAACAAGTGCTAGAAGTTAGAATGAGCCTTCTATACTAGTATTATACATTTTTTCTCTAATTCACAGAATTTTCATTTCAATTCAATTCGAGGAAGTGAAGTGATTTTGGAATTAAAAAATGTTGGTTTTCACCTAGTACAGTTTTCTGTATAACTAAATCAACAGATAAGAGATGAATTCAGGACAGAAAGCCCGATGAATATAATAATAAAATATAAACATCCAATCTGTGCAAAACTGACATAATCTTGTACAATTTTGTTCGAATGAAGTATGGCGGAATAAACGGATTAACCACAGAATAAGAGAAAAAGGTTTTACTTGTTTTCTACAGTAAAATAGAAACTTCGTTTTGAAATCCCCTATGTATCCAACTTATCCTCGAATATAATTTTGTGATTCACTCAGTTCATTATCGATTATAAAAATATACTACGTTTTATTTAATTCTTCATTAATTTCAATGGTTCATCGTTAAATTAATAAAATTACTCGATGAGTAGGTACAAGTTTATTTGTGATAAACGTTCAAATTTCCTACGAATTTTTTATGCTTATTTATTGACTTAATGAAGTACGTGATTGTTTATCGAATAGTTATGTCATAATATCAAATTATAGAATGGTAATTTGCTGTAGAAATGTTGTTCTTGCTTCTTTAGTTCCCAGAATGGTATAATGTCAAAAATTATACTGATTAAGTTAAAAAATGCGCAAAATCTTCCAAATGATTTCGGAATTTTGTGTATTTTTCAAATGCAGTCAAAAAATGCGAACAAATTTTTTATAACTATGTTTTACTAAGTTTCAACAGTTTTCAGATGTTCTATAATATGTGAGGTTTTTATTCTCGCCAATAAAATTTCAGGCTATGAAGTCAATCAATGAGATATTGAAAAAATTATTATCACTGGCGTATTTAGGGGTGGTCCAGGGGGGGCCAAGCCCCCCTGATGTACCTCTAGCCCCGCCTGAAAAATTCTAATTGAAAACTACGTATAGGTATCACAATATATACCAGGGGCGCGCCCCCCCTGAAAACTGAAGCTAGATACGCCTATGATTATTATGACAAGCAATATTTTTCCATCCAAAATCACTGAACGATATTTTTCAGAATTTAATGAATTTAAATGAGAATTCGTTGAATTAAGGAAATTTAAGTGCCAAAATTGTGCAGAAGGTTCGTTTTTACGACTCGTGGAAGAATATAAAAAAATTGTACTTCATAAAAATGGAAAAACACGATGTATAAAAGTTAGGTTACTTATTAATGTTTTAAATTTTCAATAAATAAAATGAAATTATTGCTTTTCACATTTATAACACCTTGAAGGAGCCAGAATACTTTCGGAATATTTTTTTTAAATATAAATACTCGTATAACAAACTCGTGCTCAAAAAATTCGTTCAGGCTCCAAATATTTTTCCTATATGTTCAAGAATTTCAGAAATTCCAGAAATATCAATTGTATAATACATACTTATATGAATTTTTCGAGATGCATCATATTTTTTTAACTTTGTAAGTAGCTAAAAATAAACAAAAAATTCAATAAATATACTTTCCATGTATCCCATAGCTAGAAACAGCCTTTCATTGAGATAATCCATCTTGGTTCCGGCTTTACTAGAAAACATTCTTGTCTTATCCTGAAACAAACTCGCGCAGTTTTTTAGGCAGTTCTTCGTGAGTTTAAATTAAACTTCAATTAAAATTGTACGCGTACAGACACCGAGAACACAAACATGAAACTGTCGATTTGTTTTTCTGAACAAGAACAGCTGAGAAATTCAATATTTATCGTCGCAGAAACATATGGCCAACCTAAAAAAATGTAATAAGACGTAAAGAAATGTGAGTCAACCTTCTTTCAGTTCATCGCTGAATAAATTTCATTTATTTCAGCCCCCCACTGAGAAAAATGAGGGATGTGACTTAATTATTGCAAGAAATGACAGGATTATACAGGGTGATCAGAATTGGTTGGGGGTTGAGAGGTTGAACCCACTAAAACGCTATATTTCAGCTTCTTGCAAAAATTCTGTAGAATCTACAGGAACTGTTATTACTGACAGTTATTGAGATCAGTCTAATGAATCGATTGACGTAGAAAATATATCGATTCGTAGCATTACGCAGAAATTTATAAACTGAATTTATTTGAAAAGTATGGTGAACTCTATTGAATTTAGTATGGTTTATGGGTTCTCGAGGTAGCTGAATCAGGAAAAAATACTTTTGAATCGATATCTACAAGCGTTTAGAATTTCATCGTTCAAATGGCATTTTCTCAAAAACTCAATATTTCAAACATTCATAATTTCCGTTTGAACAGCCGGAATCAAATATGGATTGCATATTCTTTTTCAGTCTGTAGTCCTCTTCAATATACGCACATAAAATGACCATCCAAAATTTTGAAATTTTGGTCGAAAAATGCCTAAGTGGTTGACCCCCCCCCCTAAACGCTATATTTCAGCACTTTGCAAAAATTCTGTGGGATCTACAAAAACAATTTTTACTGATAATTGTTAAGCTCGGTCTAATGAATCAATTAACGTTAAAAATTTATCGATCCGAAGCAAACTGCATTACGTAGACTCTCTCAAAACAACTCGAAAATGAAAAATGCAAAATCTATAAACTGAAATAATTTGAAAAGTATGGAAGACTTTATTATCTTTGGTATTTTTATATGGGTTCTCGAGGTAGCTGAATCAGAAAAAAATACTTTCGAATCGATATCTACAAGCGTTTTCACCGTTCAAATGGCATTTTTTCAAAAACTCAATATTAAAACTTTTTGAACAGCCGGAATCAAATATGGATTGCATATTCTTTTTCAGTCTGTAGTCCCCTTCAATATAGGCACATAAAATGATATCCAAAATTTTGAAATTTTGGACGAAAAACGCCTGAGGGGTGACCCCCCAAAACGCTATATTTCAGCATTTTGCAAAAACTCTGTGGGATCTACAAACACAATTTTCACTGATAATTGTTGAGCTCGGTCTAATGAATCAATTGACGTTAAAAATTCATCGATCCGAAGCGAACTGTATTACGCAGACACTCTCAAACGCAACTCGAAAATGAAAAATGCAAAATCTATAAACTGAAATAATTTGAAAAGTATGGGAAACTTTATTAACTTTGGTATGTTTTTACAGGTTCTCGAGGTAGCTGAATCAGAAAAAAATACTTTCGAATCGATTGTTGCAAGCGTTCAGCATTTGGTCGTTCAAATGGCATTTTTTCCAAAACTCGATATTTCAAACTTTCATGATTTCTATTTGAACAGCCCTAATCAAATATAGATTGAATTTAATTTTTCAGTCTGTAGTCCCCTTCATAATAAGCTCATAAAATGATCATCTAAAATTCTGAAATTTTGGACGTGCCTAAAACGCTATATTCAGATCTTTGTGAAAATTCTGTAAAATTCACGAAAACGGTTATTATTGACAATTATTAAGCTTATGGCCTATGCTGAACAAAATTGTATAAAATCATTCATTATTACCCCCACTGAAATTTTAGTTCGTCCCCCAAAAAACAAAAAGCCTGCTTTTTCATTCATAGGCTGTAAATTCCAAAAATCCATGACAAATCATTGATGGGTCACCCTGTATAGGAAGAAGCTCGAAAGGTTAAAATGGTTCGAAAATAAGCAGCGAAATTTAAAATTTCAGAATTTCCAACTGTTTTAAATTCATTTATTCAGTCGTTTGGTATGCTTTCCTACCAAATTTGAATAGGATTTTTATTCATAAAGAAGGAGCCAGGGTTATTTGAAAAATTATGATTTAAACAATGGTTTCAGGATGTTAAAAATAGAATGATTGCAAGTGGAAAGTTACAGGAAATTTGACTGATACTATCTTTCTGAATAAGTAGTGTATGTTTTGAATTTCAACTTCACTGATCATATTTAATTGAGTTGATGTGGAATTCTTGATGAAGGAATGAATTATTTGGGCGATTGCCATCTTTTACCATTGTTTTGTTCGACGTCTTTGTGAATGTTAAGCAGAACTTGAATGCATTGATTTAATTGGAAATAGTTATTTTTTTAACTAGGGTAGAAAATTGCACCTCGTATGGGATGGGCAGGAAATGATTGCTGCAAAAATACTTTCCGCTCAAGATAGGAACACAGTTTTTTAACTACCATATTTTTGAATAAAAAAACTTATACTTAGATAATTCCTAGTATAATAATAAAATGTTTTCATGTGACAGCATCAATAGTAGTGTAAAATTGGTAGTCTCCCAATTATTCACGAAAATTTCAAGTAATTAATTTTTAATTAATTATTCGAAAGTTCAAACGCTGCACTATGATGACGTACGAGCAAGCATAATTAAAGGGTATGGCGATTCAAAATACAGTGGTCAGTTGTCATCGTTGTGAACTGCGATTCAACATTCAACCAATGAAATGAAAGCTAACGCGTACGTCACACTCAACCGCCAATTCTGATTGTTTGAATACGCTAGCTGAATCAGAAAAAAATACTTTCGAATCGATATCTGCAAGCGTTTAGAAATTCACCGTTCAAATGGCATTTTTCCCAAAAGTCGACATTTCAAACTTTCATGAAAAATGAATTGCATATTCTTCTTCAGTCTATAGCCCCCTTCAATATAAGCACATAAAATGATCATCTAAAATTTTGAAATTTTGGACGAAAATTAGCTAAGAGGTTGCTCTCCTAAAAAGCAATATTTCACTTTTTTGTAAAAATTTTGTAGGATCTACAGGAACGGTTATTGTTGACAATTATTAAGCTTGGTCTAATGAATCGATTGATGTGGAAAATACACCGATTCGTAGCGAACTGCATTACGCAGACGCTCTCGAACGCAACTTGAAAGAAATAAAATGCAAAATCTGTAAACTGAATTTATTTGGAGAGTATGGCAGACTTTATTGTTCTTGGTATGTTTTGATAGGTATTTGAGGTAGCTGAATCAGAAAAAAATATTATTGAATCGATATCTGAAAGCATTTAGAACTTGGTCGTTCAAATGGCATTTTTTTCCAAAACTCGATATTTCAAACTTTCTAAATTATCTTGAAATCACTTGAAATTCCCATGGATGTGAAAACAATGGCTCGATGTTTCCTAAAAGAAGCACGCAAAAACAAATACGAATTCGACCCTAAAATCTGCAATTTTTCGTCAAAACACGACACAGAAATTTTCCATTATACCGTGGCACAGATAAGAGAACCTAATTTCGTCCGAGCTCGATGACTCCCCTCAACCGTGAACAATAAAAATCATAAACAAAATCGCGTATTATTACCGATTCTGGGGGGTTCCATATAGCGTATAACGAGCATCGGAATCGTTAAAATTAGTCCGTCAAGGTCGAAAATCGGACAAAGAAGATTATTTGTGTTCTGTGTGCGAGTCGGCCGTGAACACAGACTTCGTTCATGGAAAATCAGGAAGTTTCCTTTTCGCCGAATCGTTTTTATAGAGCGTTGTTTTCGTTGCCGCGCGAGAAAAAAAACGGCTATATTTATCGTGAGATATTAAAGTGATAAATGTTCTCGGTCGTTTATGATTGAAGCAGCCAGTTTTGTTTTTTTTTTGTTGATCTGAAACGTATTTTCATTTGTGCTGTATCAAGTTCAGGGATACTGTTTTGCTTGTTTATGCGTTGAAGTTGGCAGCAATGTAATTGATGAGTTTAAGAATTGAACATGATTTTTGTACGAGGGTTGCTTTTTATATTTCGCGATTAGAGAACGAAAACAAAATGAATATCAATCATGGAAAATATCTTTTTCTCCAACCATCAAAAAATGTTGACTTTTCTGTACTATTTTCAGGTGCAAAAGTCATAAATTCTCTTACCGTACAAAAATTTGCTCGTTGCTTAGCAACACTTTTAATCCTAGGATTAAAAACGCTACTTTTAATCCTTGGATTAAAAGTAAATGCATTTGAAGTCTACTTGACAATCACTGTCATGATTCTGTGTTCAAATTCATAACCAAATTATAAACGATTTTTCACTAAAACCAATTTTATTGTAATTTTTTTGACTTGGTTGGAGAAAAAATAGTATAATTATTCGGATTAAAAGTGCCTATTTTAACTCGCAATTCTGCATTCGCTCGGCTGCGCCTCGCAACTGCAAATATTGCTCGTAAAAAAAATATGCACTTTTAATCCTTATAATATAATATACTATTTTTGTTTTTGAAAATATTCTTTATGAAGATCTTATCAATTCTTTCCACATAGCGATTATCCGTTTTTTGTTACGTTATTGTCAGATTTTCGAGAAAAAAATTATTGAAATTGCCCAAATAACGAATTCAACCTACCAGAATTGAAAAGTATTATTCATTCATCAATATTCATCGATTTCCGAACCACTTATGAAATGCCCCTCTCGGTATGGCCATCAGCTTCTTCTTCGATTGCGACTTTATCTAATCAATTATGGCAAAATACAGTGGAACTTTCCCATAACGAACTTCTGTATAACGAGTTTTTGTACAAGACATCGCACCTTGAATCCAAATTCCGTGTTAAAAACACCCTCTAAAACGAAGTAAATTCTCTCTAAAATATTCAAAGAACATAACTCTTTGAATGGGTATTGGTAAGTTGGTATAAGGGTGGGTTTTTCCGAAATTTTGCCGGACCCACTTAATAAATCCCAACCTAAAACTTAATCATTACGGCGGGCAAAGAGATCCTTCTGAAACTGTTTTAAATACACCCCTGGCTGTTTGGTTTCAATCTAACCATTACGCTCTCAGAGTAAGAAATAAACAGTTTATTTCTTACTCTGAGATTACGCTAGTGTGAAAGTTGTGCGAAAATGTCTAAAAGGAAGTGCTTAAGTTTGAATGATAACTTAAATTTATCAGTGAAGTCGACCGCGACATTGCCTACTAAAGAAACTAATCTTCTGTATAACGAAATTTCCTTATAACGATTTTTTTTGCGGATTTAGCGCTTTCGTTATAGGGAAGGTCCACTGTACTTTCATTGTTGTCTTCAGTTTTGGGAATTGGAAAAAGTCACAGGGAGCCAAATCTGATGAATACGGTAGTTGAGGCATGACTACGGTGTTGGTTTTGGTCAAAAAATCAATACACCACTAATGTGTGAGCTGGTGCATTATTGTTATTTTCGCTGCCACATTTCATGCCGAAATAATTAGAAAAAATTGCATTACATGACCCGATTGATATGCCAACCTATCACTTATAGTGTCAGTTGCAGGAACGTCCATTAAAATTTAAAGGTCCATTAAACTCTTAATCCTCCATTATTACAAGGAACTAATGGAGGATTAAGGGTTTAACGACCTTTAAATTTTAATGGACGTTCCTGCAACTGGGCAATAGATACTTTTTTGAGAACGCGCCGAAAACCGCAGTCAATATTCAATACAGATTAACCCAAAACAGAATCCAGATGTCTACTTTATTTCTTTCGAAAGTTAGAGTATTAACGGCTCGACAGAATTTCTTTCGACCTCAGATTCTCTATCGGCTCAGAATATAAAATTTTAGAGATTTGGACAAAACTACAGCATGGTGTTCCCCAGGGAACAATCGCACAAAAAGAAGCCAAAACCGTCAACGACCAAAACTAGCATCTCGAAAACTTCGTAACATCAGACATCCTTTGTCGGTTAGTAAATTTGCTCCAACCCTGGTGGAAATAAAATAAACGAGAGAAGAGAGTATTCTTTCATTGAGGCAATTGCCTAAATGATATAATCATTGCCTTGAAAGTTCAAGTTAATGGTCGTTGAGAAAAGGCCCCATGAGCAGCGACTTGTTCATTGAACCAAACGCATACATATAGGGGTATATACAGAACGTTCTTTATGAATCTGTCAGGCCCAATCAGTCCTAGATTTGACGTGGACGGGGTGGTAATAGGGCCTTATTTATTAAGTGGCGTTATCAGGAAATCGAAGAGAGGGGAAATTTCGAGTTGTAACGGATTTTTGCGCGCTTGTTCCTAAGGAAACGGCGTGTTATAGTATTGCCCTAATGTTGAAAAGTTTCGAATTTTAGTTGGAAGTTTCCTTGAACTACTTGGTTGGACGAACTGGTGAAGAATTCGAGGTCAAAAACATGTCAGATTCCGTATTTCGTTCAAACTTGAAGTGTGAAAGTGGACACAAAAGGGTCTATCAAAATGTTATCCCGCTTATTTCCATATTCAAAGTTTTGGCCAGCATTCGCCAACCGTTGTCAAGAAAACATCTAAAACTTTCAGAAAATCCACTTTCGTCACTCTTCGAAAATGTTTGTCATTGTAGACAGTTACTTCGATCTATTTTTGATGGAATCAGTTGTCTAATAGTTGATTTGTCCTTTGTTAAACTGGATCTTATTATTCGTACCCAGGTTGAGTAAATAGAGGGTTGACTGCTATCCTATGGTTTTCATTCAAAGCAATTTGAACAAGTTTAGATTCATCAGTATCTCCCTGTAGATCAATACCATAACAACGAAATAACGGCTGACAGTTCATATGAAATTTGTTGTCAGAAGATTGCATTTTTTTATCGCAATTCGCAAGCCCGGAAACAGGATTTTTTTGGACAAGTAAATTAATAATAGATCCAGCCATAGGCGTATCCTGGATATCTCCGAATCCAAAAAAAAACTATTTTTCGGTAACGGTGATGTGAATAACACTATCGTTGCTGCTTTCTGGACTCCAAAAATAAGATCCAGTCTGTAAAAGATCTAAAGAATTTTTGACAACTGAATGAAATAAAATAGAATAAAATTATCGATAGTTTTCTGTGAACTGTCAGAAAAGACAACCACTTTCAAAGAGAACGAAAGTTGCTTTTCAGAAAGTTGAGAGTCTAAAGTGTTTCCTTACGTCGATTGCTGGCGAATACTGGCCGAAACTTTGAACAGGAGAAGTAAATATGAGGTAAACAGTCTAAATAATATATCAACTAGAGCTTAGTGCTCGAGATTCCAGATCAATTTCACTGAGGGCTTATGGCCACTTGCATGTTTACATGCCACAAGAATTTACTGTCCTTGCGCTTAAGACAGGCTAAAGTTCATCTTAAGCCAACAAACATATTGGCTTAAAATAAGACCAACTTAGCATGTGCTTAACCTGATTGGTGCAAGATGAATTGCGTCTTAAGGGCATCTTAAATTTAAGATGCACTTAAGTCATATTTTAAATGCGACGGTGCAAGTGGCCATTAGTGCTTTGTGCTCGAAGAACTTTTTTTCAGTTCTCGGCAAAACGCTGTATTGTATTTCACCGATCCAAAACCAATGAAAGAGGCCGATTTCACAAACACCATAACAACTTGAATATAACCGCGATGAATCGCAGAATCGCCTATTCCGAAACTGATAACGAAATGCATTCGACTTGGTATCACTGCCCGCAAAAAAAACAAATATGCGGCTTTCGCCACGTTGCCGTCCATGCAGCAACAAAAATGATAGGCTCAAATTTACAACGCGGGAATTGGTTTACACGATAAACACCACTGCCAGCATGACGGGAAACGGTTTTCTGTTGATAAGACATGAAAAACAATCGCGTATATTTTTCAGTTTGATGAGTAATAGGACGCCTAACTCAATGACCAGGTGATTGCTATGCACATTTTTTCCCCCAAGGAGAGCATTGTTGGCGCAACGTTGCACATTTTGGTGAAATGTCCTGATAACGTATGTCCCATAAGAAAGGTGGCAAAATAGCTATTTTTACAACTAGAGAAATATGAATAGTATATTTATTTGTTCCTCATTTGTAACGTCAGTTTCCAAAAACACAATATTAATCAAGGAAGTTTATTTTTTCAAGTCACTAACTTGTAAAATTGACAGTTAACTTGTAAAACTTTCACAAGTTAGTAGTATTATTTACATTGAAAGTTGTCAAGTACTTGCTTCTAATTTATTTATTCTTCTAATCTCAGAGTTCCTGGAACAAATGTATTTCTCATAAACGTTCTCAAACTATTCAAAACGATATTCGTACCTTGTTATATTCGTATCTATTCGCTTCCTTTTCACGTACTTGCTTCTAATTTCATTTATCCTTCTAATTTCATCGTTTCCTGGAACAATATTTTTAGTAATAAATGTTATAAAAGTATTAAAAATGATATGCATACCTTGTTTTATTTGGATCTGGCCTTTTTCGTCAGAAATGAGCAAATATTCTCGAAGGACTTCCTCTCGTAAAGCCACTGACAGTTGTCATAATTTTCCGATGTCATAAATAATCATAAATAGCTTACGACATTTGCGACAAATTATTGAGATTTTTTGGAATTTATCTCTACTTTTTACAAACTAGAAACAAATAAAAATATAAAACAATACACGCAAGGTAACGGTTTTTTACTGGCTCAAGGAGGTAACTGACTCGCCTGCGCTCGTCATTTATATCCTCCATTCGCCAGTAAAAACCCTCTTACCTTGCTAGTAATGTTATTATATACTATTCCCGAAGTTGTCCTAGTTACATCGCGAGGGCTTAGCCTTAGGGATGTATAGGCAACCGTAGGAAATGTATTCATATTTCTCGTGTTGTAATCAATAGTTTTTTTCTGATTGAAGCAATATCGTTCCCAAAATGGAAAACTTAATATTATATTGTAAATTTTTGAATAAATTGGATTTTTAACGTTGCTATGGGCCGTGTTCGTGAGAATCATGGTTGACTGGTTTTATTTTGACGTCTTGTAGAAATAAAATTATTAAAATAATGTCCAACTACGTCGAAACTCAAGCGGCGAAAGCCCGTGAATTTTTGATTCCGGCCAAATCTAAAGCTGCCTATAGTAAAGAGTATGCAGGCTTTCAGAAGTAAAACGGTGGTGGACGGTGTCGTCGAAAATATTTTGTTAGCATATTTTGAAGATTTGGTATGTTGCTCTGATTCTTGTTATTTTCAATGTATGATTAATTCCTTCGATCTCCAGTTTCAGAAATATTCACCAAACACGTTATGTCCAAAATTATCTATGTTAAGGTCCATGCTACATTTGAAGGAAATAACGAATGTGAAATTATTCGATGAAGTGGAAGCAATTGTTAAGAACAAAAATAAAGGATACGTTTCCAAAAAATCAGCAGTGTTGTCCTGGGAGCAGATCAAGAAATTCTTGATAGAAGCTCCAAATGACTTTTTTCTGATGTATTAAGTGAAAATTTGCATAATATACTATTTTTAGTAAAATATGACTTGACGTTTCATATTTCCCTTGGGAAATATGAGTGTGTTATGACATATGGTAATTAAGGCGATATTGCTCAATATTCATTCAATCAGAAAAAAAATACATATTTGTTCATTTTTTTGTAATACACATCAATAAACGATTCAGGAGGAAGAAAACTATCATTTCAAATTAAACGAAGAGAGTCAATATCTTCCACAGAGCGCAACTTTCTGCGAACACCTATCATCGGGTGTTGGACGATATTAAGATCGATTTCCTAAGCAACCTGTTGTCTTCTTCTAATCACCACCATATTGGTTTATGAAATTTGTGCCAAAACTTATGGACATACGTTATAACTCGATTGAGATATACCTTAAGTCTGTCAAATTATTTGAAATAACCAAAAATACATTCATTGTCTTCGTAGTCATCAAACTTTACTGAAAACTAAAACTTCTTCACTGCCGCACCAATGCCTTGACTATCAGAATTGCCTTTTATCAATATTTAGAGTAATTCACCTCATAATGATTTTTTCCATACATACAGGGTGTTCTGATTTGTTTCCGACAAACTGAAATGGGTGATAGATCACATCATTTTAAGCAAAAAAGTTCCTATGAACATGGGTCCGGAAATGCTTCGTTTCCGAGATACAGGGTGTTAAAGTTGAAAAAATAATTCCCGTTTTCTTCAATATCTTTCGACTGATTCCACGTAAAAACAATAATTACATAGCATACCACTTTTACTTATTAGTGGGAAATAGAAAATCCGTATTTATTTTGCCTTAGAAATTTTCAAAATGAATTTGGATTAAATATTTGAATGGGAATAAGTTTTGGGACCCTTTAGCTTTAAATGCTTTTTTCTCTGAAACGATTGCTCCTAGCGACTTCGATGAAGTATACCTTTTTTAAGTAAAAAGGACGAAAGAATCGATTTTTTAAGTCCAAAACGGTGTGAAGGGTAGCACAAAGAAGTTGCAACGTTTAACATGGGTTGAAATGGTTGCCGATGGCGCCCTCTAGAAAATACAACTGAATTGACCACAAATTTGAATTTATCGTCCAAAAAAACCCTGTATACGAAAGTTCATGAAAGGATTTCAGCAGTCAAAACATACTTATTGAAGAAAACGCTAATTATTTTTTCAACTTTAACACCCTGTATCTGTATCTCGGAAACGAAGCGTTTCCAGACCCATGTTTATAGAAACTTTTTTGCTTAAAATGATGTGATCTATCACCAATTTCAGTTTGTCGGAAACAAATCAGAACACCCTGTACATACTCTTATGAGTAAGAAATTCGCATTTTCGAGCAATAAACAAAACTTTTTTGATGCCCTACGTTTGGCGCCAATGGCTAAAATAATAGTATCAATACAGCTTCTTTATCAATATCGATGGTTATTGATTAATCAAAAACTTGTAATTTCAAAAATGAACATCGGAAAACCTTCAGAGCACTTTCAATCCCTAGGAAGGAACAATTTCAATTCAATCCCTTATATTAAGGATTAAAACTATTAGTTTAATCTTTGCGGTTAGCGATAAAGAAGAGCAAAAATAATTAATTAGTTATTTATTTATACATATTTAGTTATTTTAGTTATGTTATTAATATATTATTATTTTCATTTATTTGTTATTTTCTTTCAAATTGTTTTCTTGACATTCCACAATTCAACAGAATACTATTATTTTCGGATTGTTTCATTCATATGAATGTTACAAATCCATAATTATGAATATAGCTTCGAATAGTTGTTTGTTTTCAATGGAAGAAAAGCAAATTAACGAAAATTTGGAAAAAAACTTGTTATTATTTACCGAAACACTTTCTTAGTACATTCAGTTATTAACATTTTTGATACTATCAACTATTCACAAGAGGTCATCGTATTTATTTATAGCTGCAAAAAACAACATGAAGATTTTCATGGCTTTTCATTTTTTGTGATATCTGAATTAAAGAAGGGAATCGTATAGTCAACAATCAAAGAAAAGTTCAACTGTTTTCCGGACTTGTCCGAAAAAATGGGTTTTTTGGTCTATAGACAAAGGTGAGTCCTGGAAGTCTACGAGTTCAAAAAACTGTTTTCGGACGTGTTGCGTATAATACTTTTTTTTCTGATCGAATCAATAATGAGCAATATCGCCTTAGTTACGATATGTCATAACACACTCATATATCCCAAGGGAAATATGAAACGTCAAGTCTTATTGTCCCAAGGGAAATATGAAACGTCAAGTCATATTTTACTTAAAATTAGTATATTATGCAACCTTATACATCAGAAAAAAGTCATTTGGTGCTTCTATCAAAAATTTCTTGATCTGCTCCCGGGACAACACTGCTAATTTTTTGGGAACGGATCCTTTATTTTTGTTCTTAACAAATACTTCCACTTCATCGAATAATTTGACATTCGTTTCTTCTTTCAAATGTAGCATGGATCTTAACATAGATAATTTTGGCCATAACGTGGTTGGTGAATATTCCTGCAACAGGAGATCGAATGAATTAATCATACATTGAAAAGAACAAGAATCAGAGCAACATACCAAATCTTCAAAATATGCTAGCAAAATATTTTCCGTGACACCGTCCACCAAATTTTTTATTTTCCATTCCCGAAAGCCTTCATACTCTTTACTATGAGCAGCTTTAGATTTGGCCGGAATCAAAAATTCACAAGTTTTCACCGCTTGAGTTTCGAGGTAGTTCGACATTATTTCAATAATTTTATTTCTGACAAGACGTCAAAATAAAACCAGTCAACCATGATTCTCACAAACACGGCCCATAGCAACGTTAAAAATCCAATAATTTACAATATAATATTAATTTTTAATATTTACAATATAATTTAATTTTTTCCATTTCAAGAACGATATTGTATCGATCAGAAAAAAACTATTGATTACAACGAGAAATGAATATAATTATTTCCCCGGTTGCCTATACATCCCTCGGGCTTCGCCCTCGGGATGTAACTAGGACAACCTCGGGAAATATACTATTCATATTTCCCTAGTTGTAATAATCTATTACGGCAACGGTGTGAACAACCTATCGCTGCTTTCTTAATTTTTTTGCTAATGGCGGAAAAAATGGAATCTTTTGACAATATTAATGCATATGAACTGTCAACCGTTATTTCGATCCTATGGTATTGATCTACAACGAAGTGATACTTCCTGGACTCGACCGGAAAATACTACTTTCTCTCAAAAAAAAGCGTCTAGCAAGTGAGTACATCTCAGACGGTTGCCGAAAAATTACTTTTTTCCAGTGGAAAATGAAAATCATCATGTTAACGGTCACTTCTTAAGCCGCACCAAACTGGAAAAATTTGAAATAATAACGATAAAAATAAGTTGCCATTCCCCAAAAGAATCAATCGCTATTTAATTTATGAACTTGTCGAATGACATTGGCAAGCTAGAGTGAAACTGCTTTTCAGTATAATTCATATCACCCATCTTCAATCCGAACGCGCACGCCACTGCTTTGCACGCGGAACCTAAAACCACCACCCTACGTTTTACGTGTTGCCAAGATGGATATTTGTTTGCCTATTCTTCCTACACCCCAAGACACCTGCAAGGGTCGTATCCATCCATGAAAAGAGAGGACGCAAAAAGGATCGTTCAACTGTTTTTTCTCTTATCTTATTTATTTTGAAGCTTGTTTTTTACATGCTTTCGAGTACGGATCGTTTTAGTTCTTCCTCTTAGGCTAGGCTAGATTGCTAGTTTAATATTTTCGATACGGACGATTTTTGGGTACCTAGCAGGGCACAGTCGGCATGACAATCTTGTTTTCTCAGCTTGAGAGGAAGTAAGGTTATCTTTGATCTTGGGAATGCTTTCAGAGGCATTATCAAGTAAGTCATACCAAGCATAAATGTTACATTCTTTACAGAATAAATACAGAAAAGATAGCTCATGATTTTTGTTGTTATGGTTAGTATTGTTCAGTGTATCTTTCAAATTAAAGTCTCAAGAAAAACCAAGCTTTTTGTTCAGAATTGAGATAACATCAGATCAGATATCGATTGAAATATATTCTGGGAGGATTCTGCATTTCTGAAAAACTTTATAGGTTTTTACTCCCAGTCTCTGAAACAGAAATAATTAAAAAATTTTTAATTAAGATGAAGTGCTCCTGCGAAAATCTTTGCACTTATTTGTCAGGAGCAAATTGGTCTTGATAAAATTGTTGCCTAACTGTAAAACTGAAAAAGGAAATAAATGAAAAGGACGATGTAATGTTTCGGTGTCTATATCAGACACCTTCTTCAGACAAATTTGTAAAATCTTCAGAATTGTGTGTTTTCTTATTTGTAGTTTAATTGACATTCAAAGTTGTCAACACATAGAGATGTTGATTTGTTTAATTTTTAAAGGACCCCCCACATTTTGTATGAGAATTGGCTCCCGGTGGATTTGGCTGGAAATTTGATATGATATTCTACTAATCCTTCTGATCAAATGTCTCTACAGTCACGAAGCTGGAAAATGCATACTTCTAGGAGTTTTTAGCGATTTTTTGTATACATTATGGCTTACTTATTACCGTTCACACAGAAATGTTTGAGAATATTTCGTGATTATTGAAAGCAGATTCTGTCAATTCGAAATATTTTCAAACATTTCTGTGTGAACGGTAATACGTAAGCCATAATGGATACAAAAAATCGCTAAAAACTCCTAGAAGTATGCATTTTTCAGCTTCGTGACTGTGGAGACATTTGATCAGAAGGATTAGTAGAACATCATATCTCAGCCAAATCCACCAAGAGCCAATTCCCATAATACGTAAGCCATAATGGATTTAAAAAATCGCTAAAAACTCCTAGAAGTATGCATTTTTCAGCTTCGTGACTGTGGAGACATTTGATCAGAAGGATTAGTAGAACATCATATCAAATTTTTGGCCAAATCCACCGGGAGCCAATTCCCATACAAAATGTGCGGGGTCCTTTCCTGATATCATTTCTTTTTTCAATAAATCAATCCAAATTAATTAATTTTGAAGTTTCCTGATGACACAATAAATCAATCCAAATACGATCTATTCCAACAAAACCATTTGCTCAAATTATCTACTTCATCAAACAAAATACATGTGGATTCCTTAATTTTCCGTTTATAATTATCAGGTTCCGTCATTAGGAACATTACCGTTTCTGGAAATTATTCGTCCAGGAAATTTAAATGATCTAATGGCTCTAGTTATTTGTTATTTGAACCTTATATACCTTCAGAGCTAAAAATCCTTGTGGGAAATACGCCATGTTCTGGACCTACTAAGTCCAACTACGCCAAGCAACAGAGCTACAAATGATTAGTTTTTTGACAAAAATACTACCTAGACGCCACCTGTGCCATTCCGTGCAGGACAGTCCGTAGTTTATTCCCACCATGTTTTAAACACGAAAATGCCATTTTTTTTATTTGTTATTAACAAAAAACAACAAAAATACGCGTTCTTTTTAGTTTTTTCGTTGCAGAATGGAAACAATGGATGCAGTGATTACGTTGCAATGGGATGAATTGTAGAGAATTACATTGTGAAGAGAATGGTGGGTCAAACGATCCGATCGAATAATTGAAACTGGAGAAAAGCGGAAAAAACCGGAAAATTGCGTGTTTTTTCTTTTAACTCATAACTCTGCCATTTTGCAATATTAAGAACTGAAACTACACACGATAGTAGCTATTGACGTGCAATTCATGTGTGCCAAAATTGGATTCGGTCGGATAAATAGTTTTCACATAATTCCCATTTGAATTTTTTTTGGACATATTTTCGCGGAGAGCTGGATGCGTTTGAGGTCGTCCGATTGAAATTAAAAAAATTGATTTGGAAAGAAGACGTGATCAGTAACAAACGTCCATTCTGATTTTTCAATAAAACGCGTTTAAGTGTGTTAAAAACTAGTGAGAACATGAGGGAAAACGGCCGACCGAGCGAGAGCGGTCGAGTGGAGAGGAAATAAGCGAATCGAGGGGAACGTGTGTACAAAATTTGGTGCGCTGTCCGCGCAACAATTCTTAACTCGGCGACCGTTGGCTTCCTCGGCGTTTCCCCTCGATTCGCTCATTCCCTCACCACTCGACCACTCTCGCTTGGTCGGTCGTTTTCCCTCATGTTCTCACTAGTTTTTAACACACTTAAACGCTTTTTATTGAAAAATCAGAATAGACGTTTTGTTACTGATCACGTGTTCTTTCCAAATCAATTTTTTTAATTTCAATCGGACGACCTCAAACGCATCCAGCTCTCCGCGAAAATATGTCTAAAAAAAAATTCAAATGGGAATTATGTGAAAACTATTTATCCGACCGAATCCAATTTTGGCACACATGAATTGCACGTCAATAGCTACTATCGTGTGAAGTTTCAGTTCTTAATATTGCAAAACGGCAGAGTTATAAGTTAAAAGAAAAAACACGCAATTTTCCGGTTTTTTCCGCTTTTCTCCAGTTTTAATTATTCGATCGGATCGTTTGACCCATCATTCTCTTCACAATGTAATTCTCTACAATTCATCCCATTGCAACGTTATCACTACATCAATAGTTTCCATTCTGCAACGAAAAAACTAAAAAGAACGCGTATTTTTGTTGTTTTTTGTTAATAACAAATAAAAAAATGGCATTTTCGTGTTTAAAACATGGTGGGAATAAACTACGGACTGTCCTGCTCGGAATGGCACAGGTGGCTTCCAGGTAGTATTTTTGTCAAGGAAATATCTCTATTGCTTGGCCTAAACTTGTTGTGAACGTCGTCTAATGGACATTTCAAGCACAACTTCAGCAACACTTTCACGACCACTACGAATATATTTTTCACATTTTTGATCTTCCACTGAACAGACATCTTGAATTTTTCAATAATTTTACCAATAGTACTTTCAGATAGACGATCATGTACTTATTCATGCACCTACAGCTACTGGCATAGTATCTGCTTAGGTATGGAAGAAATTATTGCAAATGACAGGTATTGAAAAGATTGTCACACTTACCACTAGAGGTTCCACAGTAATTTCAGGCAACTTTGCGAAGGCAACATTTGTTGCTTTTGCTAAACCTACGCATATTTGACCCCTGAATGGTAGGCCCATATGTCCCTGACTAAAAATCCTCACTGAGCGTTTTCAGACTTTCTATTTACAGTGAAAACCAGAAATGTAACTGCCGAATGACAACTGTGATTCAATCAAGTTAAATCTAACACTGATTTGTGAGCGATGTGGATAATGTATTCTGGTACCTTTTTGTGACTTTTTTCGACGCTATTCTCGAATATACAGGTTTTGAAATTCACATCTGAAACATACGATATACAATGCATCAGACAGAGAATTCTTCCGGCCAGTTGCACAGATGAATAGTCGAGACAATGACGTGCTGTATCACACTGAATTCCGTTGTCTTATTGCAATAATCTAGTCTTGTATCTCTCTTATCGTTGGAAGGAGCATAATTCATTTAGTATGGTAGGCAACAGTAAATACTTGAATCGAGTATTTTGGGCAGCCTGATAAATTAAATAATTCTATACGTGTACTGCAGGTTCCCTACCATACTGCGATAAGAGAGAGACAAAACTAGATTATTGCAATAAGACAACGGAATTCATTCAGTTACAGCACGTGTTTATCTCGACTATTCATCTGTGCAACTGGAGGGTAGAATTCTCTGTCTGATGCATTGTATATCGTATGTTTTCGATGTGAATTTCGAAATCTGTATGTAGCAAGCTATTCAAATAAATTGATGTTTGGAGTAGACACAAAAAATCCTTCCATTTGTTTAGTGATTCAATTAAATTAAATCACTCAAACTAACACTGATTAATGAGCGTTGTGGATAATGTATTCTGCTACTTTTTGTGATTTTTCCGACTTTATTCTAGAATATATACATATATATTCTGATTCTTCGAATTTTGCTGATACTACCCTGCACACCACACCATTGCTACGGTTACCCAAACCTACGCACAACAGGTGTTGATCTTCTCTTTGTATTGCAGGGACATAAAGGCTACTACGTTGGGTTATACAGATTTACAAATGAAATTAGCGAAGAGAATTTACACACATGCTATTTTCGAACAATTATATTCTAAAGATGAGGAAGGTGTTAAAAGTACCGGCTGAATTTTATGACTATTGGTTCGTCACTTCGAGAAAATGAACTTGAGATAAGAAAGGAAAGATGATTTTCGTCCTTGAAGTTACTTCAAGGATATGTGATTTTCTTTCCGAAAATTTATATTCATTAATACAGATTGTAAGTGAATACATGAAAACTTTAACTCCCCGCATTCCGGAGAACAGAGTATTTGCAGACAAAAGTTGTAAAGCTGCATGATGTCATTATTTTTTCATGCCGAAGTTTTTCGCACCTATTCACTAACACCCCGTATATTATGCATTGGTTGCTTAACTACTTTTGGACCTAAGTAATAAAAAAAGGTTAAATTCAATATTTTTTTCGTCGACCTCAAAATAAAAGGTGATTTCAATGTGTACGGAATTGATCAATAATGACCCATTTTAATCCTCAATTAATGCTGTTTTAATGTGCAATCCTCATGGCAACCGTACACAAAGTATTCAGAAGCACTACGAGAAATGTCGAAACTCTACTGGAACAAAGAAACATAGAAATTTTATTATGTCAAAAGTATGTCTTGTGCAAAATGAGAATGTATTTCAATCAAGATTTTATACACAATTCATAATAAGGTCGTCAGAAAAATGTTGTAATAAACTCGGTTATTAATCGAGCGACTAATGGTCTCGAACTATAGTTAAAATATCTTGACCATTAGTCTCTGTCTTTAATAACCTAGTTGATTAAATAACTATTTTTAATCAATAATAATTATACTCATATTTAACATTATACATACTTATACCAATCCTTCGATGTTTTGAGATTTTTTGAACTTATCGCCTCATCTTTTTCCATTTGTTTTCTCAACTGTCCGGATTTTTATTCCGTTGAAAAAATTCAAGAAAAGCCCTGAGCAGGAGCTTTTCAGCTCTCGTTCATTGGTGTAGCAATAATACTATTACCATTGAGTTTAAAAATAAATATAAAAATTAAACTCAATGCTATTACCTCAAAATTTTATGATGAACTTGAGAATGATACCAAATATACAGGGTGTCTGGTGAGGAATGGGACAACGTTTAGGTGGTGATGAGGGACGTCTCAAGGAGTGAGAAAATGCCATTTGAAATCATCTGAGGTACATGGTTCCTGATATACAGGGGGTTTTAGAAAAAATTAGGAAATTTCAAATGACCATAATTCAGGAAATATGAGAGCTAATCCGATGATTTTTCGTATGAACAATGATAGAGTGAGTACGAATCTGTTTGAATGAAAAATTCGAAATAAAATCAGATCCGGACTCAGAAATTTTATTTTTTCTGAAATTAGGTAAAAACAACACCCTGTATGTGGTTTTCAATTTTTTTGACTTCATATTCTGAGAGAGCAGGAAAAATACATTCAAACCCAACTGTCATCTCGAATGGCACAAATTTTCCCTGCTTTCTATGACCCTTCGAATGTCAATCTTCCGATTTTCGCTCCTTACATATTATTTTCTCGACATTTCAAATGACCATAATTCAGGAAATATAAGAGCTAATCCGATGATTTTTCGTATGAACAATGATAAAGTGAGTACGAATCTGTTTGAACGAAAAATTCGAAATAAAATCAGATCCGGACTCAGAAATTTTAGTTCTTCTGAAATTAGGTAAAAACAACACCCTGTATGCGGTTTTCAATTTTTTCGACTTCAGATTCTGAGAGAGCAGGAAAAATAGATTCAAACTCAACTCTCATCCCGAATGGCACAAATTTTCCCTGCTTCCTATGACCATTCGAATGTCAATATTCCGATTTTCGCTCCTTACATATTATTTTCTCGACATTTCAGAAACATGAGATCTCAGATAGTTACTAATAAGGAAAAAAAAGATCATAAACGAATCAAAATTTTTATAAAATTATCAAAAATGCGAAATTGGAAATTAATAATAATTCTTCAAATATTGTTCAAAATGAAAACCACCAACTTCTACACATTTATCTGCTCTTTTCATTAAGTTCAAAACTGTTGTTTGGTATTTCGTCACATGCGTCTATTATGCGCTGAATTAATTGTTTCCTTGTATTTATTTCTCGCCCGTACATCATAGTTTTAAGGTGTCCCCAAAGGAAATAACGGTGTCATGTCGGGGGACCGAGGTGGCCATGCTCTTGGACCACCACGACCTATCCATCTATTTGGATAGACCTCGTTCAAATGATTTCTCACTAAAATTGAGAAATGTGGGGGTGCTCCATCATGCTGGAAGATAAGTCCTCTTTGATGAATATTCCCTAATAAATTAGGAAGAACATTCATAAGGAAGGAAATCTATAAATTTCTCTGGTGAGTCTTTCTTCGAAAAAATGAGGACCTATTAAATTATTATCATAAACTGCGCACCACACATTAACACTGAAACGCCTCTGTGATTGTCTTTGTACGACTGCGAAAATCGGAAGATTGACATTCGAAGGGTCATAGAAAGCAGGGAATATTTGTGCCATTCGGGATGACAGTTGAGTTCGAAAGTATTTTTCCTGCTCTCTCAGAATCTGAAGTCAAAAAAATTGAAAACCGCATACAGGGTGTTGCTTTTACCTAATTTCAGAAAAAATAAAATTTCTGAGTCCGGATCTGATTTTATTTAGAATTTTTCGTTCAAACAGATTCGTACTAACTTTATCATTGTTCATACGAAAAATCATCGGATTAGCTCTCATATTTCCTGAATTATGGTCATTTGAAATGTCGAGAAAATAATATGTAAGGAGCGAATATCGGAAGATTGACATTCGAAGGGTCATAGAAAGCAGGGAAAATTTGTGCCATTCGGGATGACAGTTGAGTTCGAAAGTATTTTTCCTGCTCTCTCAGAATCTGAAGTCAAAAAAATTGAAAACCACATACAGGGTGTTGTTTTTACCTAATTTCAGAAAAGCTGAAATTTCTGAGTCCGGATCTGATTTTATTTCGAATTTCTCGTTCAAACAGATTCGTACTCACTCTATCATTGTTCATACGAAAAATCATCGGATTAGCTCTTTTATTTCCTGAATTATGGCCATTTGAAATTTCCAAATTTTTTCGAAAACCCCCTGTATATCAGGAACCATGTACCTCAGATGATTTCAAATGGCATTTTCTCACTCCTTGAGACATCCCTCATCACCACCTAAACGTTGTCCCATTCCTCACCACAATCGGGATTATATTCTGGAAATTATTCAGAAAATGAAATATGTAAATGATAAATTATTTAAAAAATTAAATTATATGGTTAGGATAATACGATCCTCTTGAAACATAAACATTCAGTACCTATATCAGTTTTCATTCACAAAATAAATTTCACTCGAATCGGACATCTTGTTATGGAAACATAAAGATTCTTCTTTTCAATATTCCAATTGAATTTTCTCCCAAAGATTGAAACTTCGATGTTTCTCTCCAAAAATGGAATGAAATTTCGATTGAAAATGTTAAACTCGTGACAACTTAAATCATAATATATCATGTAACGTCATAATATCAATATTTTCAATAATAATTCAATTTTTTATTCAAAATCGTATTCATACGCAATTCAAACTATTAATCATAATAAATAATGTAAATTGTTGGATCATCAATGAACTTTTGCAGAGGTCATTTAACTATTCAAACAAATAATCGACAGATATGAATTAAATATACAGTACGACAGTGTACTGACATGGAATACCCCCATTAATGTATTGAATATGTTAATTTCCGATGAATTCTTGACAGTGTCGTTATACACATCTCTATCTTTCAGTGACTCATTCCATTTTCCATTTACTTTACTGGAATGATAAAAACTATTATATGAATCAGACAGTTAATGTAGTGTATGAAAAAATTGGAACTTTTTTAGAATTCCACGAAAGCTTAAGGCTTTCATTTTGATATTGAGAAAAAAGGAATATATTTTGATAGAAAACAGGGATTTTTCTTTCATTGTGAAAATAGACATACTACTTTTTTATTGGAAATGGCTTCACAAAATTTCTCTCTTTTCTTTTTGAGCGCTCGTTCTACTTAAACGAGTGGTATATCGTTTTGCCCAAATGTCTGTAATTTTCGAATTTTGAGCCGAAAAGTGTCTCAAATGATAGGGTTAGAAAGAAAATTCAATTGGAATATTGAAAAGAAGTACCTTTATATTTCCATAACAGGGTAACCGATTCAAATAAAATTTATTTCGTGAATCAAGACTGATATACTGAATATTCTTGAAAAATTTCGAGAGGATCGCATCATCAGTGCCATAGAATTAAAGTTTTTTAATTATTTATTTTTTTTCACATTGAATTTTTTTTATGATTTCTAGAATATAATTTGGATTGTGCTGAAAATCGCCATTGATATATGTGTTTGGTATCAATCACAAATCGCATATAAAATTTGAGGTAATAGTCTTATTGCTCCACCGAAGAACGAGAGCTCAAGTTCCTGCTCAGGGCTTTTCTTGAATTTTTTGAATAATTTCCAGAATATTATTCCGATCGTGATGAATTTTTGCATTCGTATACTTAGAAAGCTCAAAAGCACTTGCTCAGAGTTGTTCTTCATTTTTTTTAGTATTAGCGTAGTTTCCCCATCAAATGTCAAAACATGATAGTGAAACCTCTAAATAGGACACTCTATTCAACAAAGCTTGAATATACCTTTTACGATAGGCCAGTATGAGTTCAGTTATTTCGAAGTTATTAACGTTCGACATAACTTCTGAAACCCATAGTTCTCCTTAGAGCTATAAAATTTTTATCCTACATCCGTTAATTCTATATTGACTATATTTTCAATTTTTTACGGTTGTTTTTATTATTTTGAGTGTTGAGTTCGTTTTATGTTACCCGTGTTGAATGTACAGAAAGAGAGCGCTTTTAGACTTCATAAAAACTAACTATCGGCACCTTTTCGATTTTTTACGAGCGAACTACACGAAGCTATCGAGTTATACCTGGTGGAATTTTGGGTATATCATATTTTTTAAGTTGTCGTAAAAATGAGGTTTAAAATTTGTGTTTAGGGAACTTTCTAAAGTTGATCCAATTCGTTCAGAATTTATGGAGTTTTTTAGGTCGATTCCAAATCACACATTATCGTGATGAATTACTTCTTTTTTTCATTTTGTACTCTGACATTGATTAATCGGTTTTTGAGATATTTCAAGAAATCATATCTAATTTATTCTACTCCTCTTGGACATCTTGGAAACATACAAAACTTTCTGATCAACCAGAATAATATACTTACCTATACCTATACAAACTGGACACACTTTCTTATCGGAAATTACTGAGACTTGAATTAACCTTTTTTTATTGTGCTTTTCCAGAAACTTTGATTTTTGAACCATTCGCCACTATTCTAATTTGGCTTTCTCTGTTTACACTTTCAACTCATCAAAAATTTCCTATATTTAAATTGTCCGTACTATATTGTGTTTTTTCAGGAATTTGTGAAATTTTAAACATTCTTCACAATTATATTCCTCAAGAACTTCGTTACAGCATTCTCAGCTTTCTCTGTACGCACTTTCTACTGAACACCAATTTCTGAGATTTAGGTACATTGTCCGTGTGGTGTTGTGTTTCTTTCCGAAGTTCTAGAAATTTCGAACTATTCTCTAGCAATTCTCACATTTCTATTCTTAAACATTATTTTATAAACAGCATTTTTGGCTTCTCTGTACTCACTTTCACTTATCACAAATTTCTCTAATTCAAATTATGTACATCTTTTTTTTGGAAATTTTTGAATTAAATATTTTCAGTTAAAATTGTTTCCAAAAAAAATGATATTTTTTTTTCCTTTTTTCAGATAAGTTTTGAAGAAAATTCTTATGGTATAAGACAACATATGTTCCAGATTAAATTCTGTTGAATACTTTCCAAAAATGTTAGGAATATGAGTTTTACACACTATTACTATTTCTTCGAAGAATTCTAGCATTCTCCTAAATTCTTCACATCAAAACTGAACTGATCAAAAAACCTATCGAAATACAGTAGAACTCCAATTATCCGAACTCCGACTATCCGAATCGCCGATTATCCGAATCACTTTCAGAAAAAAATTTGTCCAAAAAAAGATTACATTGACGGAGATGTTTGAAAAACAATGATTTTTATTTCTAAACTTGTACATAGGTACATTTTATTTATATTTAAAACATGTGAAAATATCATGTTTCTTTCATTTAATTTTTATAAAAAAATAGTGCAATATCAAAACGTAGCTTTTTTTCTCTCCACTGGCAATTTTTTAAAAAAACTCCGATTATCCGAATAGGTCCCGGTCCCCATTGATTCGGATAATTGGAGTTCTACTGTACTTCCAAAATTTCGTGACTTATTTCACTTTCCGACCAGTATATTCCGAAGAAAGAAAATTTGGGGATGTAAAATATGCAGAGAATATAATAATTCTATAATTTCACGATTTTTCAAGCGATATAAAATTTAGATACAAAAAAGTTTTCAATGAATGATGCGACTATTTTCTTCGAACAAAAAGTTATTAAAGTTCCTATTACAATTAAACCACTAAAAAAATTGCTATTTTTACGTGGTATCAATTAATTTTAATATTAAATAACTTCAGTTTATATATAATTTCCTGTTTTGCTCGATTATAAAATTACCTTCAACAACAACATAAACAACCGAATTTCAAAATCCAAGAAAACTCAAACCAATTCTTAGAAATAGAAGTATCAATAACCCAAGACGAGACCAACAAAAACCATTTTCGACCCCTGGGCCTGAATAACCATCAAACAAATCACGTCCCTGCCAAGAAAGCAACGTCTTAAGGCTTTCAGACCTTAAGCCCCTATTTTGTTATCGTTCCATTTCAAAATTCAACCCCTACGTTACGTCTTAGCTCGACCATAGAAAAATTTATGCGTCACGACCTTTCTTGAGACGCCAAATCGGGGGATCTCTTGTCAGTTTTATGTTACAATGGCTAAAGGTTGCCATAGACGCAACCACCCCTAACATAGGGTCAATTCTCGGAGTTATTTATTTTCATGAAAAAAAGTACATGAAAATGATTTGTAATATTTTCAAAGTCAATTATAATATTTGAAGTACCAATAATAACATACACTTCTGAATAGCAATTAATGGCAGACAGGTATTTAAAATTTCACACAACGGCATTTGACTTAGGGGTTTATATTTTGTATAGACGATTTTGGAGGATTCAAACTCTAAAAAATATGAGGATCATCTTTGAATTTGCTAGGTTATTTTGGCGATTCCAATAATTTTTTTTTGAAAATCTGACTACGGGATAAAAAGCGGATAATCGCTATGAATTTCAGAGAGTCCATTATTTCTAAAAGTTTTTTTCTAAGATTCATTTTGAATGTCCATTATTGAAAAGTAATTCGTGAAGGTTGAGACAGAATATTATGTAGATTTTTATAAAAAATATACAATTTAGAACTGTTTCTAGTCTGTTCGAACGCAATAATAAATTTTTATCGAACCATTTGAGTAAGGGGAGTTTTTCAATTGTGCCATATGCAAGGATTAGTCATTTTCCAATACTATATGTAATCGTAGCATAACAATTTGGCCCGTCATTCATATGGAACGGTTCGAAAACAGTCCCGGGAGTCAATTCTCGGGATCACTCGTTCGACGAACGTATACGCTCGTGACTTTTTGGGCGTAGATTTTGGGAAATTGAAGCAATGATATTCGTTCGAAATGAATGTAAACTTTCGTCGGAACAAGTAATTAATGGTATATTCAAGAATTAACTTATTTCGAACTTTTCGTTCGATTTTATCTGCTCACGAACGTATACGCTCATGAACGAGTGATCCCGAGAATTGACACCCCGAACCGTTCGAGACTAATTCGAAACCGTCAAAAACCAGTATCGGACGGTTCGTAACCAATTCGGAACTAATTTTTCAAAAACCTCATTGTGAACGTTCTAAAGGGTTTTCTAACGAGAGGTGTTATTTTGAATTACCCGCTGTTTCGGTAGATGTCACGTTTGAAGCTGTCATTTTTTGACATTTGACAAGTAGAAACTACGCCATTAATAAAAATGGAACGATACACGCCCTAAGAACGCATTGAAATTATTAAAATTCGTTATAAAAATGGTGAAAATTTGGCAGACTTTTCGTAAACCTCGAACATTTTTGGGTCGTCGTGAAGCACCTGGAAAAATTCGAGTTGTTGGAAAAAGTTAGTGATGTGAAGAATAGAACCCGTGCACGTCTCTCAAGAACAGCCTAGAATATTGCTGCTGTAGCCGAAAGTGTTGAAGAAAACCTAGGTTTGTCCATTCCTCGTCGTTCTTAATTATTAATGATTCTATATGGCCGAAATTGGATAGTATTGTTCTGGACAAAGTTTACTTTCAACATCCTGTTATATCTCGAAGAGGTGCAGATCACAATTGGTCACCAAGATCTTGTGATTTAACACCTTACGACTTCTTCCTTTGGAGACACGTGAAAGAGAAGCTCTACTCCAATAGACCAGCATCGATTCAAGACCTCAAAGATGGAATTCGTGAGGCTATCGAGGACATAGGGCAGTCACTTTGCGATTTGGTTATGGAAAATTTCATTAAAAGGATATGGTCCTGTAAGCGTGGTCGTGGTGGTCATTTGCCTGATGTTATTGTCCACTATTAACGGCATAGCTTCTGCTTTATAATGAAATAAACATCCAATCATTTATATTGAAAAATGGCATTTTTCTCTGAATATCATAATAACACCTCTTATTGGAAAACCCTTTAGCATAAAAATTTGGCCGTCATTCATATGGAACGGTTCGAAAACAGTCCCGAACCGTTCGAGACTAATTCAATACCGTCAAAAACCAGTATCGAACGGTTCGTTACCAGTTCCGATCAAGGCAAATTTTTCAAAAACCTCATTCTGAAAGTTCTACAAAAAGGTCCCTAACGTGAGTAGGCACCTTTAAACCGTCCCTGTGTCACAAACTTCCACTTGCACCGTCTTGAATCCGAATCTAGTCATCGTAAAGGAGGCCCACATGTTCTTTTTCCCACGGTTTCGAACGGGCCATGTGCGTTTCTTATTCTTTCTTACTCCGATTCCAGAGGGTGGCGTAATGAAGTACAAGGGGACCCCAAGAAAACACTTGTCGCGCACTGGGAAGGGGAACGGTCGTTTTTTTGCCCAGTTTCTCGATGGGAGAGATATGGAATTAGCGGTTTTTCAGTCGCGTTGATGGGGATTTATGTGGGCTAAATTAGATGCAAACCGTTGGATGCGACAGGTTCGGAGATGGGGAAAAACAAATGAGCGTCGTTAATGAGGTTCGATGTTTGAGAGCCGTAACGGTTTCGGTAGATAAGGAAGAAGGGACATGAGGAGTTTTTTACAGATTTCTGTAGTTGTGTATAATCAAGATTGATTCATAAATTTTGGGTGTTTCTGAATAACATCATCAAAAGCCAAAGGGCGAGTTCCCATCTTATTTTAGGAAGAAACGGATCCGTTATCGAGATACGCGATATCAAAGTTCAAGAAAGTTTTATTTAAATATTTCATAATTCACTATTCCTATTGAATTTGAATTTTGTATACCTACGCTAAACAGATTCAAAGTGCTCTGTAAAAATTTAAAGAAGATTGAAAATTCAGGTTAGGGGCAATTACAGTGGAACTTTCCTATAATGAACTTCTGTATAACAAATTTCTCTGTACAACGAATTTCGTACAAGACATTGCACCTTGAATCCAAATTCCATGTCAAAACACCCTCTAAAACGAAGCAAATCCTCTCTATAACGAAATATTCAAAGAACATCACTCTTTGAATGGGTATTGGTAAGAAGGTATAGGGGTGGTTTTTTCCGAATTTTTCCGGACGTACGTAATAAATCCGGAACTTAAACTAAATCATTACGGAGGCAGAGAGATCTTTCTGAAACAGTTTTAAATTCACCCCTGGCTTTTTGGTTTCAATCTAACCATTACGCTAGTGTCAAAGTTGTGCGAAAATGTCAAAAAGGAAGTGCTTAAGTTTGAATGATAAACTTAAATTTATCAGTGAAGTCGACCGCGACATTGCCAAGTATAGAAACAAATTTTCTGTATAACGAAATTTCTTTATAATAATTTTTTTGGCGGATTTAGCCCTTTCGTTATAGGGAAGTTCCACTATATTTCATAATTGACTATTGCTATCGAATTTGAATTTTGTAAACCTACTCTAAACAAATTCAAAGTGCTCTGTAAAAATTGAAAGGAGATTAAAAAATTCAGGTCAGCGGCAATTATTTTGAGGTGAAGATTCTTATACTGAATGTTAATGCGAAATTTCAAGAGAGTCGCAGAATCAGAATCATAGAATTTATTTGTTTCCTGAATTATCCATTTTCTCGAATCACTCCGAATTTATAAATCAAGCTGAATTTTTGCAGTAAAATCAATACAGAACGCAAAAATTCATGAGAGGTACATTTCGTCAGTTGAATGCAGAACTATCCCAAGTCCATTTTTCCAGAAAATCGGTTTATGGCCTAAAGAGATGCTTAATACTACACTCCATCTGATGCAGAAGTATTGCAAGTCCATCTTATATCCTTACCCCACTTTTTCAATTTCATATAAACTCACGTGATAGTTCAATCTAGCGAGAAAGTGGACATAGCATAGTTCTGACCCTGACATAAGGACATAGTTTAGTTGAAAGTAGACATAGCATAGTTCTGACCCATACCATAAGGACATAGTTCAGTTGAAAGTGGACATAAAATAGTTCTGATATGTGAACTACCGTAAAAGGCTATATTTTGTCCCAATTTTTCGGAAATTTCTTTTTGGGCAAATTTTGACCATCACAAAACAATCAGGATCTTCAAGTTGAAGTTCAAAATGAAAGAATTTTTATATATTTTCAATCATCTTTTGTACTATTCAAAAAACGTGTCTCCTGAAAAGTATGAATTTCGGACTTGGTATAGTTCTGCATTCAACCGACGATTTATAAAAGCATCATCCAAAAAAATTCTGATATTCCCATGAAAAAACTTTAGATTGAAATGAAATCTAGTTTGTAAATCTGCGAAGTGAATGATCATGCAAATTTTCAAAAATATTGTGAAATCAAAACCATACAATGTTGACATTTTCACTTATCGATTTCTACTTCTTCAATTTTCCAGACTATAATTCCGATCGTGCTGAGATTTTGCATTTAAATATTCAGTACCAATCTCAAGTACCATACAATATTTCGAGGTAATAGCCTCATTGCACCACCGATGAACGAGCGCTCAAAAGCACTTGCTCAGGGCTCTTCTCAAAATTTCATTGTTCAAGTATGAATTCATTGAAAACGGTTAGAATTATGTACCAAATTGGAGCTGAAAATAAAATTTATCGATAACTTACTAGATTTTTTAATTGTGCTATTCAATGTACAAAATAGCAAAGCTACGCCGTTAAAAAAAGGATGAAAATCCACTACACCCCAGATATGAAATTTTTATTTTTTTCTCAATTTTGAATACCTAGGTCTGGATATACCAAATTTCAATTCAACAGCACTTTCGGAAATATTACAGCTCAGATCATAAATAAAAATATTTGAATTTATATAATAAATAAATATAAGGATTTCATTCGTATAATATTCATTATGATTTAAATAGCGTAAATATTATGGTTGTATTGAGTGAAACATTTCCGTCATAAATTTCAAACTCTGACAATATTTATCATTGAAAAAAGATTGACCGCATATTTGAATAGAAAATACCTAATCCATATGATAATGACCGTCAGTCAATAGGTGATTGATAAATCAGTTTAAATTCCAAATAATAACAACAATCTACTCAAATATAAAGCCGACATTCGTTCAGAATGACACGTAGGTTGTTTTCTTAAGATCCGAATTTCTATTTTTAAACGCATAAATCTCATTATCATCTTTAGATAACTTTCCCCCGGAACCACTTATAAGCTCGACTGTTTACAACAAAAGAATCCGATTTCTGATTATGCGATACTTTTGAAAGTTTGCCTGATCATTCAGAATGAGAATCTCCACCCTCAAAATTAATTTCACTCTACCTAATTATTTATAGAACCCGATATTACGTTGCGGAAATATAATTTATTTTCAATATTCCAATTGAATTTTCTGGTTCAATTCGTTGAAGGTTATATCGTTCTAAAAATAAAACGATAAAACTACTGATTGCTATGGTTTGTTCACACTATGGTCACAAAATTTTGTGAAAGGCTTTTCATGAGTATCTTGCATGTGGCCGCAAAATTTCATTTCGATCGGGTTTCTTCCGTTGAGGAACAAAAATTTGTAATACAGTGGTACTTCCCTATAACGAACGTCTGTATAACGAATTTCGTACAAGACATTGCACCTTGAATCCAAATTCCATGTTAAAAACACCCTCTAAAACGAAGTAAATTCTCTGTATAACGAAATATTCGATGAATATCACTCTTTGAATGGGAATTGGTAAGAAGGTTTTTTCCGAAATTTTTCCAGAAGTATGTAATAAATCCCGGCCTTAAACTAAATCATTACGGCAGGCAGAGAGATCCTTCTGAAACAGTTTTAAATACACCCTTGGCTGTTTAGTTTAATCTAACCATTACGCTAGTGTGAAAAGTTGTGCGAAAATGTCTAAGAGGAAGTGCTTGAGTTTGAATGATAAACTTCAATTCATCAGTGAAGTCGACCGTGACATTGCCGACTATCGAAACAAATTTTCTGTATAACGAAATTTTTTTGGCGGATTTAGCGCTTTCGTTATAGGGAAATTCCACTGTATTTCACTCGAATCGGATATCTTGTTGTGGAAATATAAAGATTCTTCTTTGCAATATTCCAAATGAATTTTATGGTTTTGTTTAGACTATGGCCACAGAATTTTGTATGAGGCCAGTGGCGTAACGTTACTCAGCCGGCCCCCCCATGATGTTGTTGTTGATATCGTTTTGTCTCGGATATTGAGAAACAAAAATTATGAATGGCCATATTTTATGGAACACCCTGTACGATTTCGCTCAAAGATTCCTAATCTTTGATTTTGCTGGTTAAGGAACTCAACCGCGTCTTTAAGAAGCCGAACCTACCCTGAAAATTTCAAGTCTCTAGACAATTCATCATCAGTTAGTCAAACCTTCTCGTTTGAGACTATTTTGGGCTCAAAATTGGAAACTTACAGACATTTGGACAAAACGATATAGCACTCGTTCAAATAAAGTGAACACTCAAAGAGGTTAGATTCAAGCACACAAAAAGATTATGAAAAAATTAGAGCCTGCTTATCAAAAATGGGACGTATAAATGTTCAATATTTCAGTCAAACTGTATACGATAACCAACGCTACAACTACCAATAAATCTGTTGCATATCGCCAACAATTTCCAATTCATTCCACAGATTATTTTGGACAGATAACTCCTCTGTTATCTGGAGTAGCTCTCAATAAATCCTACATCGTTCTACATATTCATTAAAGCGATAACTCCCTTGTGAAAACAACACACATATCTGACCGAAAACCTAAAAAAAATAGCTCTAGACTAATTAAGTATTAGATCCATCAGATTCTCCTGCTGTAAACAGTCACGAGTGATAAAAGGTCTTAAGTTTATCAGCTACCCAAGGGGGGAAAGTTATCTAGAACCGATAAATATATTGTACGTGTTTAAATATAGAATTTCGAATCTTGAGAAAACATAGCTACGTGTCGATAGAAACGAATTTCGAGTTTAATTGAACGGTTCAAAATCGAAACGATTCGGGACTGATTTCAAACGGTTCGAAAATGATTTAAAACTGTTCGAAACTAATTTTCGAATGAACGATTCGGCTTCTTCAAATTAAACCAGAATATTATTCTTTCTGAAGCAATCCCTTATTTTCAAAAAATGAAAAGGCAATTCCGAAATAATGTATAAACTGCTTAAACTGTGAAATTTACATTTATTGATACAGCATAACTTCAAGTACAATTGAATAGGTATTATTGAGCACTCGTTTTACTTAAACGAGTTCTATATCGTTCTGCCCAAATGTCTGTAATTTTCGAATTTTGAGTAGAAAACAGTCTCAAACGAAAGAATTCCCTGATGACAAATCCATGGTCTAATTCAATTCTGCCTGTGGGGCTGTCCGTCCGGCCGTTACCACGATAACCTACGAAGGGGTTGTCCTAGAGACCTGAGATTTTCAGGGTAAGTTCGGTTCTCAAATGGCTCGGTTAAGTACACCGTGTTCCATAAAATATGGCCATTCAAAATTTTTGTTCGTCAATATCTCTGACAAAACGAAACCCATCGAAATGAAATATTGCGGCCATATGCAAGATGCTCATAATAAGCCTCGTGCAGAATTTTGTGTCCATAGTGTAAAGAGAACCATAGAAAATTCAATTGGAATATTGAAAAGAAGAAACTTCATATTTTCATAAAAAATTATCCGATTTGAATAAAATTTATTTTTTAAATAAAGATTGATACACTGAATGTTGACGCAGAATTTTGGGGCCATAGTAATAACAGAACCTTAGAAAATTCAATTGAAATATTGAAAAGAAGAATCTTTATATTTCCATAACAGGATATCCGATTCAGGTGAAATTCATTTTGTGAATCAAGACTGATATACTGAATTCAAAGCTTACAAATTTTTTAATATTTTCCCATTTAAAAATATCGTTCGAAACGTTAAATTTTCGTATACAGACGACTAATTCTATACTCGACATTACGTAAGAAATACGGAGAACGCTGTACTCCTACGTAAGAAGTTATTAGCGCTAGTTAACACTTTATCTGTAGCAAAGTTCCAGGAGAGAGAACACTCACCGTAGGCCTATCGTTTCTTTATTTTGAAGGCAAACAAACTGGTAGAATTCGAGGTACACAACGTAGGTATCTGTTTGCACACTGCCAAAGGGAGTTAGGTCACGAGTTTGTCAGCTTCAGCAAATAATCCGATATTATTTAATGGATATCTGGAGATATGTGATATGTTTTCTGATCGTGATGTCAATCGTAATGCTGTCACAGAGAGAATGCTATAACAAAATATTGTATTACAGGAATATCAGATCTATAAAATATTTATATTATCTTGTCTGAGATATTGAGGAACAAAAATTTTGATAGCCATATTTTATGGATCACCCTGGACGATTTGGCCGGTTAACGTACTCACCCGCGGGATTTGGGAAACGAACTCACCCTGAAAATCTCAAGTTCCTAGGACAATTCCTTGTTGAGTTTGTCCACGTATTCTTCATCAGGTAGTCGAACACTATCGTTTGAGACCATTTTCGGCTCAAAATTAGAAAATTACAGACATTTGGGCAAAACGATATAGCACTTGCTTAAGTAGAACGAGCGCTCCAAACGGCCAGGCAAAATTTTTTTCTATTTGTTATTCACTTTAATATCTACTATTAGGAAATGGGGAAACCAGGAGTAGGAAGTTGAAAGACAGAAAACCCAAGAAAGAAAGCAATTGAGTAACTGAGAAACTCGGAAAGTGAGGAAAAAAAACTGAAAACTAAGATTATGATTAACTAAAAAACTGAACAAGAAATTGAAAAACTCTGAAACGGATAAAACGAGAAACGATTTACTGAGAAACTGAACAACTGGAAAACTGAGACCCAAATGAAGTACTTAAAGGGTTTTCCAATGAGAGGTGTTATTTTGAATAGCCCGCTATTTCGGTAGATATCAGGTTTGAAGCTGTAATTTTTTGACATTTGACAAGTAGAAACTACGCCATTGATATAAATGGAACGATAAGGCTTCAAGAAAGCATTGAAATTATTGAAATTCACTATAAAATTGGTGAAAATTTCGCAGAGACGGCTCGTGAAACTCGAACATTTTTGGGTCGTCGTGAAGCACCTTGTCAGACGCAATACAGAAATTGGTGGAAAGATTCGAGCTGTTGGGACAAGTTAGTGCAAGCCAAGAATATTGCTGCTGTAGCCTGAAGAAAACCCAGGTTTGTCCATTCCTTGTCGTTCTTTGGAATAAGGCGTCATCACACCATATTTTGCATAAAGAAGGGTCTTAAGGCTTATAAAGTTCAGTTAACACAAGAACTCAAGCCGGCCGATCATCAACAAGCAACGAAATCATTGATCTTTTGCGCGAAAAGTTTCCGGACCGTGTTATCTCTCAAAGAGGTGATTACAATTGGCCACCGAGATCTTGCGATGTCATACCTTGCGACTTTTTTCTTTGGGGCCACGTGGAAGAGAAGGTCTACGCCAATAGTCCAGCGTCGATTCAAGACCTCAAAGATGGAATTCGTGATGCTATCGAGGACATAGGGCAGCCACTTTGCAATTTGGTTATGGAAATTTTCATTAAAAGGATATGGTCCTGTAAGCGTGATCGTGGTGGTCCTTTGCCTGATGTTATTTTTCACTATTAACGGCATAGCTTCTTCTTTATAATGAAATAAACATACGATCATTTATATTGAAATATTGCATTTTTCTTTGAATATCAAAATAACATCTCTTACTGGAAAACCCTTCACTATTAGAAAAAGGAGAACCTAGACGTAAGAAGTTGAAAAGCAGAAAATTCAAGAAAGAAAGGAATTGAGTAACTAAGAAACTCAGAAAGTGAGGAAGAAGAAACTGAAAACTAAGATTATGGTTAACCAAAAAACTGAACAGTTTAGAAAATGAAAAACTCTGACATTAATGAAACGAAAAACGATTTACTGAGAGAGGATCGAATACGATTTTTTCACTTTTGAATTTTTATCCGTCTACGAATACAGGGTTATTATCTCCCATTGTTAAAAAGAGCGGTATTTCACCCTAAATATCGCATTCAATTTCTAAAAAATGATGAAAAACTCGTGACAAACATATGTCAAAGTGAATTCAGTTTAGTTAACCGTCTGATTTAATGAACGTGAAATAAATATAAAAAAAATCCAAATGGAACAGACATGGAATGAAAGGTTACTCACCAAACTACTCTGTCTCCTAACTGTGAATTCACACCTTCAAGACATTTAGACGTCTTCTCCGCCTATCGGCGTCCACGACGACGGCGTCTTGCGCCGCGACGCCAGTGTTATTGGTCGCAATAAACCGTCCAATAGGACGCCGTGTTATCGGCCAATGCCCCTTTGCCAGTTCCTCATTTCCATCCCATGTTTACTCCCTCTTATCTCAAAGTGCGATTACTCGACAAAAGTATTTTGTTTAATGTTTCTACAGTGAACTCGTCTTCGATCTTTATTTTTTGATAGCGATAGATGTTTCTATGCGACAACTTGAAGGAGTTCCTGATACGATATAACAGAATTATTGTATGTTTATGGAAAATTGTTCAGAGAAAGTGAGAGCGAATCTCGAAATGTTCATTTTATTGTTTTATTCCTTCTACAAGAAGGGTATTTGTAGAGTAGTTCGAATGCCATGAGTAGAGACCGGATTATTTGCAACATAAAAACGTTGTTATATGCATGAAAAATGCTTGAAATAAGCACGAAAATAGACGAAATATGCAGAATATGCAATATTGAATAATGAATTTTGGGAACTCAAAAAAAAGTAAATTTTAGTTCAAAATCAACTCGCAATATTATGATATTAAAATTTAATTTATTGTTTTTGTGAACGTTTTCAATTGAATTTTGTTCCAAATGTTAAATTGTTAAATTTTGCCTTCGATCATTTCGAATATTTTTGTATGTGGAAAAAGGTTCGCTCCACATCCACGGACGTAACTGGGGAGGATTTGAACCTTGGTGCGATGTTCTCTCTTATAGTTTCAGGTAAAACTTCTGCTGTGTCATTAATATAACTTTCGATAAGAGGCAAATCTTCGAAACCTGGATTTCCTTTCAATATCCTTTCAAATTTTTCTTGAAGTTTATTTGGAAATACCAATGGCAACCACTGGCGCAGCCAGGGGGGGGCTTAGGGGCTGCAGCCCCCCCAAAGATTAATTTCTTCGTTATTTCTTTCTTCTTTATTTTTTTGCAACTTTCGTTATCCACTGTATCATCAAACATTTTTCAGTTCAGCTCCCTCCAAAATAAAATCCTGGCTGCGCCACTGATGGCAACGTGTTCCTTTGGCGTATTTTACTCATTATTTGGATACTTTCGTAGCGCGCGGCTACTAATACTGCCTTCCGGAATGCGACAAAAGTGATCTGACAAAAGTCACAATTATTAGTACTATTACTCAATAGACCTCATATTTTGTGGAATTTGGTCGGATTCAGGACTTTTATCGCATTTCGAAATGCAGGGAAGAAAAAATGTAACGAAAATATGCATCATAACTGGATCTTGGCTAAAATATGCAAATACCGCTGAAAATGTCTTAAATATGCAAATGCATATAATCCGGTCTCTGGCAATGAGACTATGTCCCTTTTTAGTTTCAAAACAAGTATCGGTGATTATTATATATTTCGTGATTTGTTCATTCGTTTTACTCAACGATAAAAAAAGTGAAAAATATATTCGTTGCAGACGTTCACAAGAAAATATTGATTTGGTTCGTGATAGTGTTGCTGGAGACTCTGAAATGTCCATTAGACAACGTTCACAACAAGTTGAACTTAGTGGGTCCACAACATCAACACAAGGATTTATCTCTGAAGGCATAATATAAAGTTCAAATGACAGAGGAAATAAAGCCATTAATCATTTGAATTTCCTGGACAAATAATCTTAGAAACGGTGAACTTCAATTGGCCACCAATATCATGTGATTTGACAATGTTGGGCTATTTTCTTTGGGGTAATGTGAAAGCCAGGTCTATGAGAATAATCCACAATTCATTCCTAAACTAGAGAATGAAATTATTCGCGTCATTAGTGGGGCAGAGCCTGAATTATGTCAAAATATCATTGAAAATTTCAACAAAAGAGTGGACGTCTGTAGAGCTGAAAGTGAAGGCCATTTGGCAGATTATAATTTTTCGTACATACATGTCATAACAATACTTCAATTACCAATGAAAAGTTTTCGAAAATTAATGTAAATTGCAGAGCTGTGCCGAGCACTGAAGAAAAGTGCTTCGAGCACAAAGCACTAAGCCCTTTTGAAAAGTGCTCCGGAATCTCGAGCACTAAGCCCTTATTTTTTGAAAAATGCTCGCGATTACTAAGCACTTTTGAAAAGTAATTCGTTTACACGAGCACCGAGCACTAAGCACTTTTCAAAATCAAACTTAATATTTTCCATCCAAATATCTCTTAGTTTGGAATGTTGATTTTTTCTTTTTAATGTTATCGTGTTTTGAACTGGACATAATTGAAATTGACAATAGGTTTTTTCAGCGAGTCGTTTAATAGATATTTAATCAACTAGGTTATTCAAGAGAGCGACTAATGGTCAAGATATTATAGAGCGTTCGCTCCGCTCACGCATTAATGGTTCGAGACCATTAGTCGTTTGATTAATAACTGGGTTGATTACAAGATTTTTCCGACGACATCAATATGAATTGTAGATAAATTCTTGATTGAAATAAACTCTTATTTTTTACAAGACATACATTTGACATAATATAAATTTCTATGTTACTGTTGAGTTCTGACAATTGAACATTAAAATTGGTCATTTATATTCAATTTTTTACATATTAAAATCACTTTTTAGGTCGACGAAATAATTATTTTTGATAAATTCCGGATATACAGACAGGTTACCATGACGACATACCAAAAAAAGTTATAGAGAAAGAGTGACGTCTTGTCAACAAATTAGATGGAAATGTTTCTTATGGTTTTCTGAGCTCTATATGGCATTCATTCAGTTAACAAACTGTGACTAAAATATTCTTCTTGAAATCATGATGAAAGATACCTGAATCGTATGTTGCATTGCTTAGAGCTTTCCTGAAAAAATTTCGCCATTACATCAAAACAATCTGTTTTTTTGTCAAAATAATGAAAACGTAAAAACCACAAAGTCCATAACATACAGCGAGATTGTTTTTTAACACCAGTGTTTGTAATGCAAGAAAAAATGAACAAATTTTTATCTATAGAAATGAAACGAAAGAAAAAACTTCAATTCTTTGTCTATTTGAAGCACGCGAAAGTCTGTCATTTCCATGTTCTAACAAGTCTATGAAGGGCTTAGTGCTTGGTAATTCCTGAAAGTGCTTGGGAGCACTTTGGTGCTCGGGAGCACTTTTTCGAATAACTAAGCACTAAGCCCTTTCGAAAAATTCGCGAAGCACCAAGCACCAAGCACTGGTTCAATTAAGTGCTCGCGAGCACAGTGCTTACGAGCAGAAAAGTGCTTCGAGTGCTTTCACGAGCACTAAGCACAAGGCTTCGGCACAGCTCTGGTAAATTGTGTGTTTTTTATCCAAACAAAAAACCGCTCAATTTGAGACATCATTGAGTATTAGCCCGCTCCTACATTTAGCCCAGTCAAATTAGGATTTCACCTCGGAATGAAAGATAATAAGCTGAAAATTGGTATGAACCTTTGTTTTGTCATTCTAAATGTTGTCTCAAAAGTCACAAATGCTATCGTGCCGGCGTCTTAAGATATTGAAGGTCAAAGGTCATAAAAATCGGTTTTTTGCGAATATCTGCCTTCCTATTGCTTGAATGAGATTTGCAGTTATTATGAAAGTTGTAGACTACAAAATTGTCTACAACTTTTGTTTGAACTTTTTCTTCATACGACCAACCGTTTTTGCGGTAGAGCGCGAAGAGTGCGCAGCGTACAGTCCTACAGTACCTAATGCAGGGTCAAGCGTGAGTTACGGTTAGCAGTTCGTTGTATAAAGTCAATTATTCACTTAACAATTATAATTGTTAAACAATGCCCATTATTTATGTTCTATTCGTCAATTTTTTTTAATTCAATTTTTTTAATAGCGTAGAAGTCGTGTCACAGCCACTAAATGCGTGTAAAATAAAATGTGTTTTTTAGTACGAGGATATTGGTTAAAACTTTTAGAAGAGTATATTTGTGTTTTGACATTGCCTTTGCCAACTTTTTTGAGGAAAATTTCCTGTTGATGGGATTGAGTACGTCCAATTAAAATACGAACAAATCAATATCTTCTCCTATGATGACAGCAGTCTTTTGATGTTCTGTTAAGGCAATAGCTGTGTCAATGATGAGAACATCAGCATCATCTCTGACTTGTTTTGTTGTGATATTACCAGTTTCATATTTTTCAACAATTTTTTTTTATTAGACCGATTTGTTGAAAATTTTTCTTGACTGATTGGCACAATCATTGTTTCGTCAAAACAAACTTCATATGATTTTGAAAGTGCAGCAGTTCTTCTTTGTTGTTCCTTTGCTTTAATATTTTTACTATAGTCGGAATATCCGTCAAATACAAAAATTTAATTACTTATTTTAATTAAATATAAATAATTAATAATTAGTACATAAATAATGGGCATTGTTCAATAATTATAATTGTTAAGTAAATAATTGACTTTATCCACTCCTACTAACTAATTTCTATGTGTAATGGTAGTCACAACACAACCGTAGACATGTCTATGAACCGAAAAGCGAGTGTTATAATAACACCCGCTCATAACTCCCGCTAATAAAAATACCTAGGAAGAATGAAATTGCTCACAAAAAAAAATGAATAAAAAGTAGGATCGATCCGGAACTCTATTTCAGCCATCAAGATAACGTTCTAGCGATTCATTCCAGATTTATTTTTGGAAACGTGAATTTTTGAAGTTGCCAAAGTACTTGATTGACACAGAACATACAATATATTGATTGATTAGAGACTCTGATTTGATTCCCGACCACAGAGTACAGAGGTTTGACGAAATGTTGTCAATACTTTTGACAACTGTTCAAAATTTTTTAAATGCAGATTAATTCGAATTTTACTGAAGAAGTCGTGGATAAAGTATAGTATTCAATTCGCGGTAATGCTCAAAACACACTTGATGAATTACACCACTCGCCTGACGGCTCGTGGTGCAAAACTCATCTGCGTGTGTTTTGACCTGCATTACCGCTCATTGAATAATATACTATTATACAACGAACTGCTAACCGTAACTCACGCTTGACCCTGCATTAGGTCATATATGACTGTACGCTGCGCACTCTTCGCGCTCTACCCCAAAAACGGTTGGTCGTATGAAAAAAAAATTCAAACAAAAGTTGTAGACAATTTTATAGTCTACAACTTTCATAATAACTGCAAATCTCATATAAGCAAAAGGAAGGCAGATATTCGCAAAAAACCGATTTTTATGACCTTTGACCTTCAATATCTTAAGACGCCGGCACGATAGCATTTGTGACTTTTGAGACAACATTTAGAATGACAAAACAAAGGTTCATACCAATTTTCAGCTTATTATCTTTCATTCTGAGGTTGGCCCCCTTTTTCATCTAATTTGACTGGGCTAATTCAAATGTTTCTTAGATCTCTTACAGGTGATCGACGATATTCAAATCCTTATCTTTCGGAAAATCCAACCTCTCACACATCAGGTTTCTCCTGTTCAAATTGAAATTCGTGAATGCGAATTTATTGACATTCCGGCTACACTCCAGCCAAAAAACGTGATTCAATTTTTTTCACACCACGTGACTTGAGATTGGCGTGTGAAATAAACATGAGATGCCGATTTGTTTAAAATGCAGAGTTATTTTGGGGGAGTAACCAGAAGAGATTGGATTTTTGCGACCTTCACCTTGAGCTAGAGACTGCTTTTTTCAGGTTTTCAAAAGCCTGTTCCTGCGAACATTGATGCTAATGAAATTTGTGACGACACTAGTCGTCCACGATAACAACGTTAGTCGGTGTGAGGAATAAATGAAGCACAGCTTCAAAAACTTTTAATAAGTATCAATTATGACATTTTTGGACGAAATAGTTATTTTTGTATTAAGTGCGTAAAATGAGTGTTTTTTTCATGGCACATGAGAGTGTCAATTTTGGCCGAGACCGCAGGTCGAGGCCGAAAATTCACTCGAATGTGCCATGAAAACACGAATTTTATACGCACGAAATACAAACAACATTTTTTGTACAACTGTGAATGTGAATTTACATCGTCTGAAATACGTATAATCATTGAAGATAATGCTTTCAGTACAATATTTAAATGAATCCAGTGATCTTTCTGTACCGTAACTATAGAAACAGTTTGTTGAAATTGTTTGAATCTTTGACAGTATTTGCTCGTAGTTGCTTCAATTTCGAATTATTTTAAAGAAGATGGAAGTTGAACATGATAGTGGTAGTGATACCCCCGCAGATATGACTGAAGAAGCAAATACAATTGTATCTTATATGTTACCAGCCAAATCAAAGCTGATATATGAGAAAACGAATAACCAATTTCGAGAATGACGCAACAAGAACAACGTAAAAAAGGTTTCTGAAAATGTGCTCACATGCTATTTCGAGGAAAAATAAAAAATTTTAAACCTTCCAAGTTATGGAGCTCAATGTTAGAAAAAACATCGAATGTCAAGGAAAATATTGATATAAGGAATTTTTCAAAATTGGTCCCGCTTATTAAGAATAAGGATACCGAGGAAAGAAATCTAAAGTATTATGGAGGGATAATATCAATAAATTTCTCAGAGATGCTGATGACGAAACTAATTTACTTTATAAGGTACAGATACAATCATAATTTTGTGGAATAAGTTTTAATTAAAATATTCATTATTTTTAAGTTGTTCTAATTTTAGTTATCAGCAGTGAAAAAAAGACTTTTTTTAACGGTGAAAAAAATACTTTTTTCGGCAACCGTCCGGGAAGTACCCACTTTCCGGACGCTTTTTCTTTGAGAAAGAAGCCTTCCCGGCCTAGTCCGGGAAGTACGTACTTCCCGGACTAGGCCGGGAAAGGCTTCTTTCTCAAAGAAAAAGCGTCCGGAAAGTGGGTACTTCCCGGATCCCTTCAATATCAGTAATTGCTCGAATTTTAATATAAATATTAATATAAATAAGAATTAGAATGTTTCTGTTAATATGTGATATTTTCTGTTCTGTTTAATTTAAATAAGAATTAAAATATATAAAAAAGAAATGTGTCGTCTCATTGATTTGTTATTCTAGACGGTTGCCGAAAAAATATTGTACGCAACACGCCCGAAATGGTTTTTTTGGACTCATAGACTTCTAGGACTCGCTTGCGCTCGTCCTAGAATTTTGTCTATTCGTCCAAAAAAACCCTATTTTCCGGACTTGTACGTAAATTACTATTTTTAACGGTGAAAAAAAGTAATATTTTACGCATCCATAGTGATGAAGAAAAGTCAAGTTTTTTTTGACAGTTGTACAATAGTTATTTTTGTATTAAGTGCGTAAAATGAGTGTTTTTTTCATGGCACATGAGAGTGTCAATTTCACTCGAATGTTTGAAATCTTTGACAGTATTTGCTCGTAGTTGCTTCAATTTCGAATTATTTTAAAGAAGATGGATGTTGAACATGATAGTGGTAGTGATACCCCCGCAGATATGGCTGAAGAAGCAAATACAATTGTATCTTATATGTTACCAGCCAAATCAAAGCTAATAATATGAGAAAACGAATAACCAATTTCGAGAATGGCGCAACAAGAACAACGTAAAAAAGGTTTCTGAAAATGTGCTCACATGCTATTTCGAGGAAAAATAAAAAATTTTTAAATCTTTCCAAGTTATGGAGCTCAATGTTAAAAAAAACATCGAATATCAAGGAAAATATTGATATAAGGAATTTTTCAAAATTGGTCCCGCTTATTAAGAACAAAAGCGTCGGATACCAAGGAAAGAAATCTAAAGTGTTATGGAGGGATAATATCAATAAATTTCTCAGAGATGCTGATGACGAAACTAATTCACTTTATAAGGTACAGATACAATCATAATTTTGTGAAATTTGTTGTAATTAAAATATTCATTATTTTTAAGTTGTTCTAATTTTAGTTATCAGCAGTGAAAAAAAGACTTTTTTTAACGGTGAAAAAAAGACTTTTTTTAACGGTGAAAAAAGACTTTTTTTAACGGTGAAAAAAAGTAATGTTTTACGCATCCATAGTGATGAAGAAAAGTCAAGTTTTTTTGACAGTTGTACAAAAAATAGTTATTTTTGTATTAAGTGCGTAAAATGAGTGTTTTTTTCATGGTACATGAGAGTGTCAATTTTGGCCGAGACGGCAGGTCGAGGCTAAAAATTCACTCGAATGTGCCATGAAAACACGAACTTTATACGCACGATATACAAACAACATTTTTTGTACAACTGTGAATGTGAATTTATATCGTCTGAAATACGTATAATTATTGAAGATAATGCTTTCAGTACAAAATTCAAATGAATCCAGTGATCTTTTTGTGTCGTAACTATAGAAATAGTTTGTTGAAACTGTTCGAATCTTTGACAGTATTTGCTCGTAGTTGCTTCAATTTCGAATTATTTTAAAGAAGATGAATGTTGAACATGATAGTGGTAGTTATACCCCCGCAGATATGGCTGAAGAAGCAAATACAATTGTATCTAATATGTTACCAGCCAAATCAAAGCTAATATATGAGAAAACATATAACCAATTTCGAGAATGGCGCAACAAGAACAACGTAAAAAGGCTTTCTGAAAATGTGCTCACATGCTGTTTCGAGGAAAAATCAAAAATTTTGAAACCTTCCACGTTATGGAGCTCAATGTTAGAAAAAACATTGAATGTCAAGGAAAATATTGATATAAGGACTTTTTCAAAATTGGTCCCGCTTATTTAGAACAAAAGCGTCGGATACCGAGGAAAGAAATCTAAAGTGTTATAGTGGGATGATATCAATAAATTTCTTAGAGATGCTGATGACGAAACTAATTTACTTTATAAGGTACAGATACAATCATAATTTTGTGAAATTAGTTGTAATTAAAATATTCATTATTTGTAGGTTGTCCTAATTTTGGGTATCAGCCGTGAAAAAAAGACTTTTTTTAACGGTGAAAAAAAGTAATATTTTACGCATCCATAGTGATGAAGAAAAGTCAAGTTTTTTTGACAGTTGTACAAAAAATAATATCTGCCTAATGACCTCCTCAGACGTCCAATCTTTCGTTAAAATTTGAATGACATTTTGACATAATTAAGGCTCTATCTCACTAATGACACGAATAATTTCATTCCTCAATTCAGGAATCAATTTTGGATTATTCTTATAGACCTGGCTTTTCACATAACCACAAAGAAAATAGTCCAAAGTCCAACGGTGTCAAATCACATGATCTCGGAAAACTTGATGTTTTGAGAAAAATCAGTTCGTTGTTCATTGGTGAAATTGATAAGTGGACTACTTTTTAAATAATCAAATGGCTTTAGTTCTTGTGTTATTTGAACCTTATATAAATAGGCCTTCAGAGCTAAATCCTTCTATAAAACATGGTAATGTGGAGGACACACTCAGTCGAACTCATGAAAGTTGTCAAATGGACATTTCACTTTCACATACCGAATCAAAATTTTCCTGTCAACGACCGCTACGACTGTATTTTCAACTTTTTTGATCTTTCACCGTATAGGTCTTGAAATTTTTTAATAATTCGACCAGTAGTGCTTTCAAATGGACGATTATGTAAACCATGAAATTCACGTTATTTTCTAAAAACACTTTTCACAGAACGCTGATTCTCAAAAAATAATTGAATAATTTGAACAATTTGTTGTATCGTGTACGAAGCCAATTGTATAAATATCATTCATCACACTTCTTAAATGTCAAAATACCCAGACGAATTCTTTATTTTATTCCTTGCAAAGAAACGTGCAATTTGAAATACTTTTTGGTTGAATTGAATTAATTGTTTTACTGTTATTCTGGCATCATCTAACCGAATGTTTTTTTCTGTTAAAAACTGTCCTCAGTTTTGTAAAAGTTTTCACGAAAATTTCGAGATAAGAGATTCTCGATTGTCAAGGGTTTTCCAATAAGAGGTGCTATTTTGAATAGCTCGCTATTTCGGTAGATGTCACGTTTGAAGCTATCATTTTTTTCATTTGACAAGTAGAAACTACGCCATTAATAAAAATGGAACGATACACGATTCAAGAACGCATTGAGATTATTAAAATTCACTATAAAAATGGTGGAAATTTGGCAGAGATGGTTCGTAAAACTCGAAAATTTTTGGGTCGTCGTGAAGCACCTTGTCGGACCATAATAAAGAAATTGGTGGAAAATTCGAGCTGTTGGGACAAGTTATTGATGTAAAGAATAAAACCCGTGCACGTCGCTCAAGAACAGCCGAGAATATCGCTGGTGTAGCAGAAAGTGTTGAAGAAGACCCAGGTTGGTCCATTCCTCGTCGTTCTTTGGAATTAGACATTCCATAAACGTCATTACATCGTATTCTGCATAAAGATTTGTGTCTTAAATCTTATAAAGTTCAGTTAACACAAGAACTCAAGCCGGCCGATCATCAACAATGTCGTGTATTTGCTGATTGGGTCGTTGAAATGCATGAAAATGATCCGGAATTCCATCGAAAAATCATCTTGAGTGATGAGGCCTTGTGATTTAACACCTTGCGACTTCTTCCTTTGGGATGGGGCCACGTCAAGAGAAGGTCTACGCCAATAGCCCAGCGTCGAGTCAAGACCTCAAATATGGAATTCGTGAGACTATCGAGGACATAGGGCAGCCACTTTGCGATTTGATTATGGAAAATTTCATTAAAAGGATATGGTCCTGTAAGCGTGGTCGTGGTGGTCATTTGCCTGATGTTATTTTCCACTATTAACGGCATAGCTTCTTCTCTATAATGAAATGAAACATCTGATCATTCATATTGAAAAATGGTATTTTTCTTTGAATATCAAAATAACACCTTTTATTGGAAAACCCTCTAAAATTTTCGAACAGAGTTTCATAATTTGAGTAAACAGAAGGAATGAAACTTTTTAAAGGTTCAATTTCCAGGTCCCAACAAAGCATAAAGCAATATATTATACGGAAAGATAACAGAGCAGCGCGTCCTCTAAATTATTCAAAATTCTTCAAGGAACTGACAAAATTATCATTATGCTGGCAGGCAAACGATAAACATCATGAATAAACAAAAACAAGGATACAGAAAGGTTTGTTTTGTTTTCCGCAAATCAGTACATTAAGAGGAGAAAAAAGTGATACTGCTGCGTTGTGAAATTGAAGAGGGCAAATATGTCACGTTTGAAATTTAAAATGGAACGTTTTCGGAGTCGAGAACGTGACGAACAATGCGATTTTATCAGAGGTTGAACGGAATTGGGTGCTCTTGGATACAGTTCCACGATAGAGTATTAATGCCATTGCGATAAAATGAAGATCTGTCAAAAGACAGATTCTATTTGACACTTTTAATCTGTCATTTCATACTGATAATCTGTCAATTGGTATTTTCAAAACTATCAGTTGACAGATTAAAATCTGGCAATTCAACAGGTCAAAATGCCGACCAATAACAGGCTTTTCTATTTCGATTTGGTGTTTTCCCACGCCAGGAATCGACTGGTTGACTTGTATATGAACTATGGAGTCCATCAAGAGCTGGAGGCCATAATTCTGAAACTAACTATGTCCAATATAAGTGCCTATCAGTTCATTATTATACTCCTATTGTACCATTGTAGTTTTTGATGAGTTGACAATTCAAATTTTTGGTTATGACTTCACACTCAGCACTAACATTTTCAAAATACAGTGGAACTTCCCTATAACGAACGTCTGTATAACGAATTGCTCTGTATAACGAATTTCGTACAAGACATTGCACCTTGAATCCAAATTCCATGTTGAAAACACTCTCAAAACGAAGTAAATTCTATATTTTTATTTCTATAACGAAATATTCAAAGAACATCACTCTTTGAATGGGTATTGGTAAGAAGGTATAAGGGTGGGTTTTTTCCGAATTTTTTCCGGACCTACGTAATAAATACCGACCTTAAACTAAATTATTACGGCTGGCAAAGAGATCCTTCTGAAACAGTTTTAAATACACCCATGGCTGTTTGGTTTCAATCTAACCATTACGCTAGTGCGAAAATGTCGAAAAGGAAGTGCCCAAGTTTGAATGATAAACTTAAATTTATCAGTGAAGTCGACCGCGACATTGCCGACTATAGAAACAAATTTTCTGTATAACGAAATTTCTTTATAACGATTTTTTTTGCGGATTTAGCGCTTTCGTTAAATGGAAGTTTCACTGTACTATGAAATTAATATACCAATATTTAGTGCTTCATTGGTACCTATTATTGGTGAAACCGTATTAGAATTTCGAGAAGATAGTTTTGAGTTTTAATTTTCCAAATATGAGTGTTAAAAGAAGAGGATCAGTCCTTCTTGTGCTCACGGACAGAGAAGGAAAATCACGGATATTCAAACTTCAACGTTGTTGAATTGCCATATTGAATATGTCAATTGACACTTTCAATCTATCAATCGACACTTTGAATGTACCAACTGACACTTTTGAATTTGTAAATTGACATATTTGAAAGTGTCAATTGAAAAGTTGAATCTGTCAATTAACAGATTCAAAAGCGCCAATTTACAGATAAAAAGTGTCAATTGAAAGAAATAAGTGTCAATTGAAATTAAGAGTGTCAATTAGCAGATTAAAAGTGTCAATTGCCAGATTAAAAGTGTCAATTGACAGATGAAATGCCAACATACGTCTGAAACTTAAAATGGGACGTTTTCGGAGTCGACAACGTGACGAACAATGCGATTTTATCAAAGGTTGAATGGAATTGGGAGCTCTTGGATACAATTCGAGTCGAGAGCTAGAGATGATGGAATCTGACATTAAATGTTTAATAGTTTTATTAATAACAAGGATGAGTGGACAGTTATCGTTCATCTGTAATCTGGAGTACGTTATTATGACGCCTGAATGAGAGCTGTTCGAATATCTATGGAATTTCGTCATCTTTCGATGAATGGGCTATAGATAATACGAATGCTGTGCATATTTAAGATTTAATTAGATTATTTTCAACGAGGCTAGTCGATTTGTCTCCTAGATAACCATGAATACTCATTAAAGTTATTCATTTCCATATCCAAATTAAATTTCATGTTTAGGGCGAAATACTTCATTTCAAGGTTAGGAGAGATGATAACCCAATATTATTGGTCTGTAGAGAGTTTCTTGAACATCTGAGGTTTGAATTTGAACCGATTGCTGTGCTTAAAAACAGGAATTTCCTTATTTTTCACACAGAATCTACACTCGTCTATTTCTGTTGCACCAATTCTCTACATGTTCTTCCTAAGGCGACACCGACAATGTCATGTCAGAAAGCCAGTGAGGAGAGGTAACTTATACTTACTGAGATCCAAATACCTACTTTTTAGACCTTGCAGTTACTTTCCGAGGAAACTTTGTCGAATGATCCATTCCTGGAAGATTCTCCTAGACTGATTTTCTTTCAGTTTCTTCCTTCTCCAGAAACTTTTCCTAATAGGTGAATTTGCTTTTACCACAGAAGGGTTCTTCTCGACTTCTTCACCGAGTTTTCTACGACTTCCTCTTAGTAGCTGTGAGTCTATGGAATAAGAGTTCAGTGCTTCAATATCACCTTGTCTATCAGACATGCATCTTCTTAATGAGGTAGGCAAGAAAAATAAGGTCTTTTCAATCTGGGTTCCTGGCCATTCGGGAATCAAAGGAAACGAAGAGGCCAATACACTTGCCAACGAGGGCGCACGACTGTCACTCATTGACCCAGAACCCTTCTGTGGTGTAGGTAAATGTACCCATAAGAAGGAGTTTTTGGAGAAGGACAAAGCCGAGAAGGAATAACTCTGGCGGAATCTCCCAAGGATGGATTATTCCACTAAGTTCCTTCGGAACTTTGAAACAGCAAGATCCAAAAGATATCTGGATCTTGGTAAGAAACAATTAGACCACCTGTTTAGGATGGAATTATCGGACACTGACTAGTGTAAGTTCTGTGGGGAGGAGGAAGAAACCCCCATTCACCTAGTCACGGAATGCTTTGCCATTGCGAGCCTAAGGAGAGAATGCCTTGGGCGAGAAACTTGTAAGAGTGAGGAACTAGCCTCGTTGAAGCCTTCACAGATAGTGGATTTCATCAGATCTCTGGAACTGGAATCGAGCTGTAAAGAGTGTGGTCAGAACAGCTTTGAAAGGGGGCACAATAGACCTTGAGGTCGCAGTGAACTGTAATGCCTTTTTGAACTATAACTATAAATATCTATGCATCTTTTGAATACTTATTTATTCCTGAGAAACACCCGAATAGGAGCCTAACGATAGTGTTCACTTTGTTCTTGGTACGTATACTCCATCGCTAGCACCTATCGTAGTGTTAGAACCATCTGTATACCATTTGACAGTATTTATTTCGAAGTTTTGGGAAGTGTTTTCCTTTTCCCGTTCTTCCTTCTTCCATTGCGATCCTTTAGGAAAAGTTTGTATTCAAATCAGAATATGGAAATTCAGTCTATCAGCCTATATCAATGAATTTTTACAAAATAATCCCAGACCACTATGGAATTTTTCGGAATTCTCTTTGTATCGTTATTGAAGAACGTTATGTTCAGTCAGAAATAGTCTAATGTGATAATATCTCACCTCTGACTGTATTCTATTCTTTCCAAAGTCCGACCCTGTCAAGATGGTACCGAGTAGTCTGGCCGAGCAATAACGAAACCACTACGAAGGATGGATATCATTTATTAATTAAAATCTCGTTGAGCGTCCATTCAAGATAAGACGGTGATATATGAAATTGTATTTCCTTTCCAACCTTTTCCTTGTTACCACACAAGGGGTTTTATAATTGTAGTTTCAATTGGTCCCCACTTCTTTTATTGACCTTTGTAATCGAAAGGAATGGACTGCTAACCTGATGACTCCGTGATTGCTTGCTTCTTTCTTCCTTTTCTTCTTCTGGTCGTCTTGTTGTGTTCGCGGTGAAGCTGATTTAGTACTTAGTGGAGGAAAAGTTGGGTTAGGATTTTGCAAAAATGACATATGTCAATTGGCGAATGTTCCTGAGCGATACTCCACGTCGTCTTGTAACGAAAGAAAATAGTAATGATTTTTTGGTGTTTGTTGATATTTGTGTTTACTTCAGTACCTTTGCGATGACTGAATGTCATCGACTGATAGTTGAAAGGAGAGTGCAGAGGAAAACTCAATTAAGTAGACAGAAACAACAAGTCTCTTTAGTCTGGGTTCCTGGTATAAGCAAACGCATCTAAGAGAAAGAGTTTTTGGAGAACGAAGTAACTGAGAAAAAAGCTCTCTGGAAGAATTTACCAAGAATGGCACATTTCAAAAACATCTTTGGGTCTTTCTTATGAGACATTGTTGTCCTATGAAGCATATCATGAGAATTGACTCAACAGAAACTGACTAGTGTATATTCTGCAGGGGAGAAAAGGAAACTCCTGTTGGTCCAGCTACATCAGAATGCCTCACCATTGCGAGCCTGCGCAAAGAATTTCTTGGTCAGGAGAAGGAAAAACGCGGATCTATCCTTCGTCCTTCTGAACAAGTATTGTGACAATCGTACACTTCGGTTATTTCATACATGTCTTTTCGAATTATGGCCTCAAGTCTTTGTAAGATTTCTGCTGGTTTTCCTCCTTCATTTGCTAGTAATTCAATTACGAAACTTACTTCCAAATAGGTGGCAACTTCTACCAACAAGAATTTGAGTTGGCGATGGGTTCCCCATTTTCTCCATGATATACAGGGTGAATCCTGTTGAACTGTACATACTTCACACAGAGATAGAGGACACTTTGCTGGTTTCAAAAAGACCCCACATAAAGGTCTCAAACGATTCGTTTGAATTATACAGGGTGATTTCCAGTTTTGGGTCATATTTTCAAAATGCTCTATTGGACGAACGAATAATCACAAATTCATCAAATTTGGTACGTAGGAGGACAATATCAATCTCCATACAGCTGAGTTAACAGATTATCAGTTTCCAGGACCGGACTCTATTTTTCTGATATCGGAATTTATAAAGAAAATCACCCTGTAGATGAAAAAGTCAATAAACTGTCATGACAGTTCAAACTACACTAAAAACTTTACAATGAAGAGTAATAAAATCACGTGGCACACCTACAGATTCAGAGAAAAAAAATGGAATATGAGTACTCGGAGATAATTTTTTTTTGTACGGCCTAATTAAAAAAAAACATACCCAAATGTATCAAAAGTTGAATATAAATGGTTAAGATCTTCTACGCATTGAAGTATTCCAATATTCAGGACGGACTCTCATTTCAGATTGAGTTTTTCAATAGATGATCGTTCGAAAGATTCGCCCTGAATTTGGAACACCCCAAAAAACTGTTACGGGAGACCGAACAACATTAAATAACCTACAATCCAGGGATTATGGAATACTTTCATGGGGAGTGGATATAACCTGATAATATCCGACTTTTCATGCATTTCGGTATAGTTCTTCTACTAAACTTCAGCCGCCCAAAAAAATTATCTCTGAGTACGATTATTAAATTTTTTTGTTAAATCTATTTGTGTGTGTCGCGATTTCATGAAATTTTCTTGTAGGTTATTTAATGTTGTTCGGCTCCCCCGTAACAGTTTTTTGGGGTGTTCCAAATTCAGGGCGAATCTTTCGAACGATCATCTATTGAAAAACTCATCTGAAATGAGAGTCCGTCCTGAATATTGGAATATTTCAATGCGTAGAAGATCTTAACCATTTATATTCAACTTTTGATACTTTAGGTATGTTTTCTTGTGAATTAGGCCGTACAAAAAAAATTATCTCCGAGTACCCACATTCAATTTTTTTCTCTGAATCTGTACGTGTGCCACGTGATTTTATACTCTTTATTGAAGAGTATTTAGTGTAGTTTGAACTGCCATGACAGGTTCATTTACTTTTTCATCTACAGGGTGATTTTCTTTATAAATTCCGATAATATCAGAAAAATAGAGTCCGGTCCTGGAAACTGACGAAAATTACCTGAATTTTGGAATATTTGAATATCGAGAGGATTTAAACTAATAATATTCTCCTGTCTTCAACTTTTGATACATTTGGGTATGGTTTTCCATGTGAATTAGGCCCGTCCAAAAAATTTATCTCCGAGTACGCATATTCAATATTTTTTTTCTCTAAATTTGTAGGTGTGCCACGTGATTTGATTACTCTTTATTGTAGAGTTTTTAGTGTAGTTTGAACTGTCATGACAAGTTTATTGACTTTTTCATCTACAGGGTGTTTTTTTTCATAAATTCCGATAATATCAGAAAAATAGAGTCTGGTCCTGGAAACTGATAATCTTTTAACTCAGCTGTATGGAGATTGATACAGTCCTCCTACGTACCAAATTTGATGAATTTGTGATTATTCGTTCGTCCAATAGAGCATTTTGAAAATATGACCCAAAACTGGAAATCACCCTGTATAATTCAAACGAATCGTTTGAGACCTTTCATGTGGGGTCTTTTTGAAACCAGCAAAGTGTCCTCTATCTCTGTGTGAAGTATGTACAGTTCAACAGGATTCACCCTGTATATGATATATACATGGAAGATTTCGAATAGAGAGCATTGGAACAATATGATTTCAAGCCAAAATTATGGCGAAGATATGTAGACGACACATTTGTAATATGGCAATATGGTAGAGAAAACCTATACAGATTCCTAGAACACCTCAGTGGCAATGACTACCTTTCCTTGATGTACTTGTTCATAAGCAAAATGGGTATCCCAAAACTACAGTCTACAGAAAACCACCCAACACAGACCCATATCTCCATTAAGAATCCAACCATAATCTAAGGACCAAATTAAGAGTTGCCAGATGCTTGTACGACAGCAGATTGTAACGAGGAATTCAACAAAATCACAAAAACCCTCAAGAATTAATTGCGAAACATTGCGCAACATGGGCTGTATCTCTCATCGTGATACCGACTGAGAAAGGTGAACGACATTTCCACCAACCACGCTTTTTAATGTCACTCATTGGCCCAGAACCCTTCTGTGGTATATGTAAATGTACATATAAGAAGGAGTTTCTGGAGAAGGAGAAAGCCGAGAGAAAACAACTCTGGCGGAATCTCCCAGAGATGGATCATTCTACTGAGTTCCTTCGGAGACAGCGTGATCCAAGAGATATCTGGATCTTGGCAAGAAACAATTACACCTTCTAACTGGCTTTCTTACAGGACACTGTTGCCTCAGGAAGCACCTGTTGAGGATGGGATTATCGGACACTGTCGAATGGACCTAGGTTCTGTGGGGAGGAGGAAGAAACCGCCATTCACCTAGTCACGGAATGCTTCGGCTTTGCGAGCCTAAGGAGAGAATGCCTTGGGCGAGAAACTTGTAAGAGTGAAGAACTGGCCTCGTTGAAGCCTTCACAGTTCACAGATATAAGATTTCATTACATCTCTGGAACTGGAAGGCGATCTGTGAAGGGTGTGGTCAGAACGGCTCTGTAAGGGGACACAAGAGACCTTGAGGTCGCAGTGAACAGTAACCCGTTTTTAAACTAAACTAACTAACCACGCTTTGAAGTTTGGGCGCCCTCTGGATAACCTTGTGGTGTCAACACATCGAGATAGGATAGTATATAGTTGCCATCATTGAAATAAACGTGGTATCAGATTCGAAATTTTACTACCACCTAACGTCAAATTTGACAATCGTTGAATTTTTTGTAAAAATAGTGATTTTTGCGCCTTTTTCTAGTTAAGTTGTGATTTTTCTGCTCAATAATATACAATAAAATGGTATCGTTTGCTGTAAGGCTTTCTTCAAGCAGGAAAGAGACAGATAAGAAGAAAATTAGAGGAAAAATATATCACAGGTAGGGATGAGTACTGAACAGATCCGCATTCGAAATTTTTGCTAGTCTGTCTTAGTATTCTGATATCTTTTTATATGTGTATATTATCGCCTGAAGAAAAATTGTTTATTTGATATTCAATTGACCTTATTTGAACAGGTTTCCTAAAGGCCCAATACGTGCTATTTTTTGAGTGAAATATGTGAACAGAAAAAACTGGCAACTTAATTCAACCCTGAACTTTTCGCCATATTGGTCCCCGACTGAGCCCCGCCCAGTGGTACTATTTTTCCTTACTCAATTGTATGTCATTGCGGCTCTTCTCTGTTATATTTCGATGTATCAACAGAAATTCCGGTTCATATTCGATTTACCCTCGTACATCCATTTGCAATAGCATCTTCTATTGGCAAAATCTGTTATGGACCAAGCTTCCTGGCGAGCACTTTTGGAACGGTACTGCTTTCCGAGTTTGGTGTTCAATGCTGAAGGTAATAAGTTGTTTGCTTCGTTCAATTTAGCTGATAAGATCTATAATTGAGACTACTTATCTCAAGAGCAAGGACGGCGATTTCAAGTCTAGAGAATACGAGAACGATTTCATCGGGATCCTGTATTTATCTAAATTGCCTCCGTAAAATGTTATGACCATGGATTTTTGCGAAAAAAAAATGGTTGGTAGGAGGTTCTTTGAGGCTGAAGACAAGAGAAATTCGAATATTTCTACATAATTGGGTTTTTTCTTAATTTATTCAATTATACTCTTTTGAAATTAAAAAAAAGCACTATCCTCAATGCTTTCAACATGAGGAAAAACCTATATTATAGGTTAACACTGGAAATAAAATGCTCTTTCTAGAAAATAATGTATACCTACCTAATACTAAAGGGTTTTCCAATGAGAGGTGTTATTTTGAATGCCCGCTATTTCGGTAGATGTCACCTTTGAAGCTGTCATTTTTTGATATTTGACAAGTAGAAACTACGCCATTAATAAAAATGGCACGATACACGCTTCAAGAACGCATTTAAATTATTAAAATTCACTATAAAATGGTGAAAATGTAGCAGAGACGGTTTGTAAAACTCGAACATTTTTGGGTCGTCTTGAAGCACCTTGTCGGACCGCAATAAAGAAATTGGTGGAAAAATTTGAGCTGTTAGGACAAGTTAGTGATGTGAAGAATGAAATCCGTACACGTTGCTCAAGAACAGCCGAGAATATTGCTGCTGTAGCCGAAAGTGTTGAAGAAAACCCAGGTTTGTCCATTCCTCGTTGTTCTTTGGAATTAGGCATTCCACAAACGTCATTACACTGTATTTTGCATTTAGATTTGGGTCTTAAGGCTTATAAAGTTCAGTTAATATAAGAGCTCAATCTTTTGCGGAAAAGATTCCGGACCGTGTTATCTCTCGAAGAGGTGATCACAATTGGCCACCAGATCTTGTGATTTAACACCTTGCGACTTCTTCCATTCGGCAACGTGAAAGAGAAGGTCTACGCCAATAGCCCAGCGTCGATTCAAGACCTCAAAGATGGAATTCGTGAGGCTATCGAGGACATAGGTCAGCCACTTTGCGATTTGGTTATGGAAAATTTCATTAGAAGGATATGGTCCCGTAAGCGTGGTCGTGGTGGTCATTTGCCTGATGTTATTTTCCACTATTAATGGGATAGCTTTTTCTTATAATGAAATAAACACCCGATCATTTATATTGAAAAATGGCATTTATTTTTGAATATCGAAATAACACCTCCTTTTGGAAAACCCTTTATATTTCACAGTAGCAGAGGAGTAAAACCCCTCAGTGATTATGTTGAGTATGTATTTCTATGTAATTTTGAACCTCAATTAACCATAAATCAATATTAATTCCAATATGAACAAATACGCTTAACCACAATACGTACAAATTGCAACCACGTGTTCATATAAAAAATGCCACCTAACCAGAATCGAACAAATCAGGGAATAAAGTCTGGAAAACCCCTCACTGGAAGACGTCACTTCAAAGTACTTTACTCGAATCACCAACAAAAGGCATAATTGAGATTAATAAAGATGCAAATTTTCTCGTGATTCTCTAAAATCGATTGAAATAATACTTGTAACAATATATTTCCTGGAATAAGCCACATCAGAGCCAATCGCTGACGATGATTTACCAGATTGTAAACTCCGGGTATCAGAAAAAACTACTTGATTATTTATAGAACCCATGGGTGACCTCCAGGTGTAGTAAACAACCAAGGAATAGCATTAGCTCTCTCTGTCGACAATAATGAATATGTAAATGACGATTTTAAACACACATACCAGTTCTACACCGGGAAAGGTAGGGGGCTGTGAATCACGTGCCAATTTTTTGAATTCTTCATAACTGAATGTGAGAGGTTTGCCTGCCTTATGAGGGTAAATATTGTGAAATATTGCTATTTCCATTATTGTTTTCTCTTTTTATTCAAGTTTCGGCCAGACATCGTCAAGAAAAACACTTCCGACTTTCAATTTTCAGAAGAGCACCTTTATATCGTTATTTGAACATGTTTGTCATTTTACTGTTGAAGACATTTCTTTGATAAATCTTTTCTATGTTATATTTAGGTTCACTTTGATTTTAGAATACAAATTAATAATAGAAGTAACCTTTGAAAACAATAATAATAATGATTTTGTGAACTGTCAAGTGAGAAATAAACTTGTAAAACGTGAATCATATTTTAATCAAAAACTGTTAAATTTGTACAGTTTTTTACATTGGTCCTTCGAGCTGTGCAGTTTCATACTGCTAATTGGTAATATTGCATTTGTTTCGCCCTATGGAGAAGAAGGCAGACCCACCAAGAAGAAGTGCAAGATTGACGAAGGGATTCCACCGGCAAAATTAGGCGTAGATTCAGTCGACAAAAATAAAATGGTCTCTAGAAGTGAAGCAAAGTTGTCTAGGAATGACCAAAAATGGATGTTGAGGATGAATCTACGACTTTGGGAGAAAAATAGTGGATCCGTTGGTTCCAAATTCTTCTGTAGTTCGGGAGGAACAAGAGAGACATATTGATGAGAAATATATGAGTGAAGATGATTCCAAGAGTATTCGTTCGAAATCGAGCTGTAAATCCAGGATTAATTTGGAAATGGAAGCACTGAAATTACAAGAAAAATTTGAACATGAGGAGTCCATGGAAAGGTTGCGATTGATTCGAAATAAAAAAGAGCTGGCTTTCAAAGAGCTAGAACTGAAAATGAGAATGCTCGAAGAGGATTATAGAAGTGATGATGGTTTTCAAGAAGACACCCAACAAAATATTCAAGATAATCCTCAGAACGTGAAAGATTGGATACAAAGATGTGTTCCTGTTTCTAATTTGGAAGGTTACCCCGACTTAGGTTTGCCTTGCAGGGAAGGAAAAATTGGAGACAGGTCTGACATGCTATTGAAAATTGTTGAACAGTTCTAAAAATACGGAAAATGTCACTCAGATTTTGAAACGTCAAAAATTGAGAGAGTTACCTTGTTTTCGGGAGAGCTCACAGAGTGGCCACTTTTCATAAATGAATTTAAAAGATCTTCTGAATTTTATGGACTGAATAATTATGACAATTTATTGAGATTAGATAGAAGTTTGAAAGGAAAGGCACGTGAAACTATCAAACCTCTTTTGAGTTCGCCAGATAATGTGAGTAGAATAATAAAAATGTTAGAAATGAACTTTGGTAGACCTGACTGGATAATTTTGAGTTTAATAGAAAAGGTAAGAATTTTGGACATGTTCGCGAAGATAAATTAGATACTTGCATTTCATTCTCAAATGCTATCAATAATATGGTGACGACAATGAAAAATATTGATTGCACTCTTTATTTGTTCAATCCAGAACTCCTGTCAATAATTGTGGAGAAGCTTTCCCCAATCCAGAAATACAATTGGGGTAAGTACAAATTGCAAAGAGATAAGGAGTCATTACCAACATCATTGGACGACTTTGCAGTATGGTATGAGGATGAAATAGGTGCAGTGGCATCAATTTCGAATTCCATTTTCAAATCAAAGGGTAACTTCAAGAGGGAGACAATTTTTTCTGTGAATTCTGATTCTGAACGAATTCCAACAAATAAACTGTGTCCACTCTGTAAAGAAGATGGCCATAATAATGTATCAAAATGTCGACTGTTTCTTGATAAAACAATACCAGAACGAAGGAAAATTACTTCTGAATTTAAATTGTGCTTTTCTTGTTTGACTTTAGGGCACAGTTTCAAGCGGTGCTATAGGAAGAAAAAATGTGGCGTAGATGGATGTATAGGAAGACATAATCCTTTGGTTCACCTTGCTATCGCTACAGAAACATCGACCCAGCAAAATCCAGACTTCTGTGGCCAACTCACAACTGAGCGACAGTCTGTCTTACTGAGAATAGCAGCAGTTATTCTTCGAGGACCAAACAAGGAAGTTACCACTTTCGCCCTTTTCGATGAAGGCTCCACATGTTCATTGATAGAAGAAGAACTGGCCAACGAGTTGGAGTTGTCAGGTCCTGTCGTTCCTGTATGTTTTCAATGGACAAATCAGGTAACCCATTACGAATATGATTCGAGAAATGTTTCTGTTGATATAGCTGGAGGAATTGAGGTGAAAAGAAATTTTTATGAAATTAAAATTTAAGAACTGTAAGAAATCTTCAATTGCCTCAACAGAATTTCGACATTGCTGAACTTCTCGAAAAGTATCCGTACTTAGATCACGAAGTCTTACAGTCCTTGAACAATGCAAAGCCTAAAATCTTATTAGGACAAGATAACTGTGGGTTGATTATTCCTCGACAAATAATACAACCCCGCTTGAACATGCCAATTTTATCGAAATCGAAGTTGGGGTGGACAATTCATGGACAAGTTTCCAGCAAATCCCCTTCAGATTCTTCTTTTGGCATTAATTTTTGTTGTTCGAATGAAGAATGGACATTTTAGTAAGAAGTAGTTTCAAATATGAGGATTCTGGAAGCAAATCAGACAGTGATATATTTTCTTTAGATGATACAGAAAAATCATATTCAAGTTCTTCTCTGCAGAAGATGTATTTGAGAAAGAAGGGCAGAAGAAGCTCAAACAGTGGCAAGCTAAAAAATTATTAGAACTGCAAAATCAATGCCATGAAGCCCGAAAGATATAGGAGCTGGGTATAAAGGAGCAAGTTTGTTAGAAGATGAGGAAAATATATTGTTGTATAAAAGAAAATGAGGAAAGTGTGCCAAGAAAAAGGGCTGATCTTGCCAACAGAAAATTACGAGAAGAGAAAAAGAAAGCTAAACATAATGTTTCTGTACCAACGCTCAAGAGGAATCTTGTAAGACAGATGGAAAATAAGAGGGCCCAGATGATTTCAGGTTTGAAACAATCTTCAGGATCCTTCAAGAAAAAGAGTCATGACAAATTATCAATTGAAACTGAGATATCTGGAATAGTAACTGATTCCGATTCAGATTATGAAGATATTGATGAGAGCATTCTCAAAGAAAGAAATGTGGATATCAGTTTTAAAGTTGACAATAATTCAGGGAATTTCACAATAATATAACATCTTATAATGATGAGATGAAAAACATTGCAGAGAACTCTACTAATTCGGAAAGTTTGAATTACCAGATAATGATGACCAGTTACTGAAGGAGCTCAGGGAACAGAGAGATACAAGAATATCTGAGCGTATCAATACTTTAAAATGTTTTGATACAACGGACGAGGAAGAAGTGAACAAGAAATGTAGGGAATCACAAAGAGGTAAAATAAAGAAAACAATTTCGAACCAGTGTTAGATCCAGATGACGGAAAAGTACATGTAAGAGAAATTCCAAATAGACCTAAAGTAACCCTGAAGTCAGTGAGAAGTCCTATAAAACCTTCAACGTTAACTTCTAGAACACCTCTACAAAGTAAGTCTAGTAAATCAAGATTGATCACATCACACATTGAAAGAATTACTGAAGATATTCTCATTATTTCTCCTGAACCACTGAACAACGACGATTTTCTAGAGAAAATCAGGCAAAGAGATAGAGATGCACTAAAAAGAGGTCAAAAGCATTAGAAAGGAAAAAACTCCAAAGGAATACAATGATTTGTTGAAGAAGTTGCCCGCTTTACAAAAATTGGAAAGGCTCTATGAAATGAATGAAGACAAGCCAGAATATCATGACTGAAGAAAGACTCAGAGAACAAGAAAAGAATAAACAGAGTATTTTAGATATACATATGAGAAATTATTTCCAGATAGGCGTCCACCAACTATTACAATTCCAGTGAAAAAAAATCTATATCTGCAACTACGCAAAGAATGAAATATTACTGAATCAAGATTCACAATCGCTAAACTTGGGAACTTGGAAAAATGAAAGAAAAAAAAACTATAATGGAGAACTCAAGAGACCAGTGAGCAAGCTTTGCATTTTGATTTTGATAATCTTTCACTTTTGGTTTGGTTGGTGGAGAATGTTGAAGACATTTCTTTGATAAATCTTTTCTATGTTATATTTAGGTTCACTTTGATTTTAGAATACAAATTAATAATAGAAGTAACCTTTGAAAACAATATAATAATGATTTTGTGAACTGTCAAGTGAGAAATAAACTTGTAAAACGTGAATCATATTTTAATCAAAAACTGTTAAATTTGTACAGTTTTTTACATTGGTCCTTCGAGCTGTGCAGTTTCATACTGCTAATTGGTAATATTGCATTTGTTTCGCCCTATGGAGAAGAAGGCAGACCCACCAAGAAGAAGTGCAAGATTGACGAAGGGATTCCACCGGCAAAATTAGGCGTAGATTCAGTCGACAAAAATAAAATGGTCTCTAGAAGTGAAGCAAAGTTGTCTAGGAATGACCAAAATTGGATGTTGAGGATGAATCTACGACTTTGGGAGAAAAAGTAGTGGATCCGTTGGTTCCAAATTCTTCTGTAGTTCGGGAGGAACAAGAGAGACATATTGATGAGAAATATATGAGTGAAGATGATTCCAAGAGTATTCGTTCGAAATCGAGCTGTAAATCCAGGATTAATTTGGAAATGGAAGCACTGAAATTACAAGAAAAATTTGAACATGAGGAGTCCATGGAAAGGTTGCGATTGATTCGAAATAAAAAAGAGCTGGCTTTCAAAGAGCTAGAACTGAAAATGAGAATGCTCGAAGAGGATTATAGAAGTGATGATGGTTTTCAAGAAGACACCCAACAAAATATTCAAGATAATCCTCAGAACGTGAAAGATTGGATACAAAGATGTGTTCCTGTTTCTAATTTGGAAGGTTACCCCGACTTAGGTTTGCCTTGCAGGGAAGGAAAAATTGGAGACAGGTCTGACATGCTATTGAAAATTGTTGAACAATGTTCTAAAAATACGGAAAATGTCACTCAGATTTTGAAACGTCAAAAATTGAGAGAGTTACCTTTGTTTTCGGGAGAGCTCACAGAGTGGCCACTTTTCATAAATGAATTTAAAAGATCTTCTGAATTTTATGGACTGAATAATTATGACAATTTATTGAGATTAGATAGAAGTTTGAAAGGAAAGGCACGTGAAACTATCAAACCTCTTTTGAGTTCGCCAGATAATGTGAGTAGAATAATAAAAATGTTAGAAATGAACTTTGGTAGACCTGACTGGATAATTTTGAGTTTAATAGAAAAGGTAAGAGAATTTTGGACATGTTCGCGAAGATAAATTAGATACTTGCATTTCATTCTCAAATGCTATCAATAATATGGTGACGACAATGAAAAATATTGATTGCACTCTTTATTTGTTCAATCCAGAACTCCTGTCAATAATTGTGGAGAAGCTTTCCCCAATCCAGAAATACAATTGGGGTAAGTACAAATTGCAAAGAGATAAGGAGTCATTACCAACATCATTGGACGACTTTGCAGTATGGTATGAGGATGAAATAGGTGCAGTGGCATCAATTTCGAATTCCATTTTCAAATCAAAGGGTAACTTCAAGAGGGAGACAATTTTTTCTGTGAATTCTGATTCTGAACGAATTCTAACTAATAAACTATGTCCACTCTGTAAAGAAGATGGCCATAATAATGTATCAAAATGTCGACGTTTTCTTGATAAAACAATACCAGAACGAAGGAAAATTACTTCTGAATTTAAATTGTGCTTTTCTTGTTTGACTTTAGGGCACAGTTTCAAGCGGTGCTATAGGAAGAAAAAATGTGGCGTAGATGGATGTATAGGAAGACATAATCCTTTGGTTCACCTTGCTATCGCTACAGAAACATCGACCCAGCAAAATCCAGACTTCTGTGGCCAACTCACAACTGAGCGACAGTCTGTCTTACTGAGAATAGCAGCAGTTATTCTTCGAGGACCAAACAAGGAAATTACCACTTTCGCCCTTTTCGATGAAGGCTCCACATGTTCATTGATAGAAGAAGAACTGGCCAACGAGTTGGAGTTGTCAGGTCCTGTCGTTCCTGTATGTTTTCAATGGACAAATCAGGTAACCCATTACGAATATGATTCGAGAAATGTTTCTGTTGATATAGCTGGAGGAATTGAGGTGAAAAGAAATTTTTATGAAATTAAAATTTAAGAACTGTAAGAAATCTTCAATTGCCTCAACAGAATTTCGACATTGCTGAACTTCTCGAAAAGTATCCGTACTTAGATCACGAAGTCTTACAGTCCTTGAACAATGCAAGCCTAAAATCTTATTAGGACAAGATAACTGTGGGTTGATTATTCCTCGACAAATAATACAACCCCGCTTGAACATGCCAATTTTATCGAAATCGAAGTTGGGGTGGACAATTCATGGACAAGTTTCCAGCAAATCCCCTTCAGATTCTTCTTTTGGCATTAATTTTTGTTGTTCGAATGAAGAATTGGACATTTTAGTAAGAAGTAGTTTCAAATATGAGGATTCTGGAAGCAAATCAGACAGTGATATATTTTCTTTAGATGATACAGAAAAATCATATTCAAGTTCTTCTCTGCAGAAAGATGTATTTGAGAAAGAAGGGCAGAAGAAGCTCAAACAGTGGCAAGCTAAAAAATTATTAGAACTGCAAAATCAATGCCATGAAGCCCGGAAAGATATAGGAGCTGGGTATAAAGGAGCAAGTTTGTTAGAAGATGAGGAAAATATATTGTTGTATAAAAGAGAAAATGAGGAAAGTGTGCCAAGAAAAAGGGCTGATCTTGCCAACAGAAAATTACGAGAAGAGAAAAAGAAAGCTAAACATAATGTTTCTGTACCAACGCTCAAGAGGAATCTTGTAAGACAGATGGAAAATAAGAGGCCCAGATGATTTCAGGTTTGAAACAATCTTCAGGATCCTTCAAGAAAAAGAGTCATGACAAATTATCAATTGAAACTGAGATATCTGGAATAGTAACTGATTCCGATTCAGATTATGAAGATATTGATGAGAGCATTCTCAAAGAAAGAAATGTGGATATCAGTTTTAAAGTTGACAATAATTCAGGGAATTTCAACAATAATATAACATCTTATAATGATGAGATGAAAAACATTGCAGAGAACTCTACTAATTCGGAAAGTTTGAATTACCAGATAATGATGACCAGTTACTGAAGGAGCTCAGGGAACAGAGAGATACAAGAATATCTGAGCGTATCAATACTTTAAAATGTTTTGATACAACGGACGAGGAAGAAGTGAACAAGAAATGTAGGGAATCACAAAGAGGTAAAATAAAGAAAACAATTTCGAAACCAGTGTTAGATCCAGATGACGGAAATACATGTAAGAGAAATTCCAAATAGACCTAAAGTAACCCTGAAGTCAGTGAGAAGTCCTATAAAACCTTCAACGTTAACTTCTAGAAACCCTCTACAAAGTAAGTCTAGTAAATCAAGATTGATCACATCACACATTGAAAGAATTACTGAAGATATTCTCATTATTTCTCCTGAACCACTGAACAACGACGATTTTCTAGAGAAAATCAGGCAAAGAGATAGAGATGCACTAAAAAGAGGTCAAAAGCATTAGAAAGAAAAAACTCAAAGGGAATACAATGATTTGTTGAAGAAGTTGCCCGCTTTACAACAAAATTGGAAAGGCTCTATGAAATGAATGAAGACAAGCCAGAATATCATATGACTGAAGAAAGACTCAGAGAACAAGAAAAGAATAAACAGAGTATTTTAGATGATACATATGAGAAATTATTTCCAGATAGGCGTCCACCAACTATTACAATTCCAGTGAAAAATAAATCTATATCTGCAACTACGCAAAGAAATGAATATTACTGAATCAAGATTCACAATCGCTAAACTTGGGAACTTGGAAAAATGAAAGAAAAAAAAACTATAATGGAGAACTCAAGAGACCAGTGAGCAAGCTTTGCATTTTGATTTTGATAATCTTTCACTTTTGGTTTGGTTGGTGGAGAATGTTGAAGACATTTCTTTGATAAATCTTTTCTATGTTATATTTAGGTTCACTTTGATTTTAGAATACAATTAATAATAGAAGTAACCTTTGAAAACAATAATAATAATGATTTTGTGAACTGTCAAGTGAGAAATAAACTTGTAAAACGTGAATCATTTTTAATCAAAAACTGTTAAATTTGTACAGTTTTTTACATTTACAGTTCTCAGAAACCATCGACTTTGAACTATTTTCGATTGAATCAGTTTTCGAAAAATTCATCCAGCCGTTTTCAGAAAAAAAGTTGAAACTTGCAACTTTCAGCGCTGTTTGCAAATGATTGTCTTCCTTGACAGTTTTCAGAGAAAAATCATCAATGACTTTGATCTATTTTTGATTGAACAGTTGTCAAACAATCCATTTTTTTATATGGAATGATTTCCAATAAGAGGTGTTATTTTGAATAGCCTGCCATTTAGGTAGATGTCACGTTTGAAGCTGTCATTTGTTGACATTTGACTAGTAGAACAACGCCATTAATAAAATGGAACGATACACGCTTCAAGACGCATTGAAATTATTAAAATTACCTATAAAAATGGTGAAAATTTGGCAGAAACGGTTCGTAAAACGTTTTTTGGTCGTCGTGAAGCAACTTGTCGGACCGCAATAAAGAAATTGGTGAAAAAATTCGAGCTGGTGGGACAAGTTAGTGATGTGACGAATGAAACCCGAGCACGTCGCTCAAGAACAGCCGAGAATATTGCTGCTGTAGTCGAAAGTGTTGTAAAAACTCAGGTTTGTCTATTCGCGCTATCGAGAGATGATTGATAATTTTTTATGGTCGAAATTGGGTAGTATTGATCTGCACAACGTTTACTTTCAACAAGACGGCGCTACGTGCGACTCAAGCAACGAAAACATTAATCTTTTGCAGGAAAAGTTTTCGGACCGTGTTATCTCTCGAAGTGGTGATCACAATTGGCTACCGAGATCTGGTGATTTAACACCTTGCGATTTCTTCCTTTGGGGCCACGTGAAGGAGAAGGCCTACGCCAACAGCCCAGCATCGATTCAAGACCTCAAAGATGGAGTTCGTGAGGCTATCGAGGACATAGGACACTTTGGGATTTGGTTATGGAAATTTTCATTAAAAAGATATGGTCCTGTAAGCGTGGTCATGGTGTTCATTTGCCTGATGTTATTTTCTACTATTAACGGCATAGCTTCTTCTTTATAATGAAATGAACATTCGATCATTTATATTGAAAAATGGCATTTTTCTTTGAATATCAAAATAACACATCTCACTGGAAAACCCTTTATTTTCTTTTATTAAGCTGGATCCCTGATTGTTTCGAGATCAAAATAAGAAAAATTAAAACGTAGAAAATTGAAAAAGCAGCTTCATGTGAATAACCAAAAATCCATCAGTGAACCTTCTGCTGGTCTCAACAATCTGAGCTTTAAAAATAAGATCCAGCTTAAAAAAGATCAAATTGTGTGTCAACTAAATAAATCAGAAATATACTGATGGACAAAATTAGCGCACCACCTAAAATTTCGTTAAATTTTAACAATTGATATCTTCCCAATCTTCAGTCGGATTTTAACGTTTTTTTTCTTTCAATAATAGCTCTGTTATTGTCAAATTCCCTCTATTGAACAGAAGTCCAAAAAAAAAAACCTTCATGTTGTACAGGGCGTTTAAATAATGTCATGTTTTATAGTCAAATTTTAACGTCTTCTGTGGATAATGCCAGGCTGCTGAGGCAATAAAAACAATAAAGCTTTGTAGCCTAGTATCTCTTGAGTATTTTGTTTTTTTTAAAAATCAATTTATCTTGAAGTCGTCCAGAGATATTCAACTTTTTATCAACTCTTGTATTTTATGCATTAGCCATGAATATCTTCGCAACCATTTGTCCGAATTGAATGTTTTTTTTTAGTTGTAGCTCTTTTATTGGCGAATATCATACTACAATGAGATGTTCAAAAAAATAAATGCATCATGCTGTACAGGGCGTTTAAATTTTCGGGTTTTTTCATTACAGTTAACGCCTTCTGTGGGCAATACCAGATATATGAGGCTTCTTAAAACTATACAGTGATGCAGCCTGATGTTTCCTGAGTATTTGCATTTTTAAAAAGCAATTTCACTTGTACCCTTCCAGAGCTATTCACATTTTCGTTTTTCTTAATTTCTTTTCGTTTATTTTTGTGTTGAAAGTTAATTCTTATTTATTTTTCTTTGGCCGTTGTCTCAGTAGACTTATGGAAAGTAAAGAAAACTTTAGAAATTTACACAATTATTAATTTCGAAATAATATTATGAATTAGCAAAAATTATGACAACTGTAAACCCCAGTATCACTCGACTGAAAATATTCATTGTCAATATATTGTATGAAATGCAAGATGTTATAAAAATGTGAATATCTCTGGAAGGGTACAAGTTAAATTGCTTTTTAAAAAAGCAAAATACTCAGGAAACATCAGGCTGCATCATTGTATAGTTTTCAGAAGCCTCATATATCTGGTATTGCCCACAGAAGGCGTTAAACTGTAATGAAAAAAACCTGAAAATTTAAACGCCCTGTACAGCATGAACCATTTATTTTTTGAACACCTCATTGTGGTATGATATTCGCCAATAAAAGAGCTACAACTAAAGAAAAAAACATTCAATTCGGACAAATGGTTGCGAAGATATTCATGGCTAATGCATAAAAACAAGAGTTGATAAAAAGTTGAATATCTCTGGCGACTTCAAGATAAATTGGTTTTTAAAAAAACAAAATACTCAAGAGTTACTAGGCTACAAAGCTTTTTTGTTTTTATATGCCTCAGCAACCTGGCATTGCCCACAGAAGAAGTTAAAATTTTACTATAAAACATGACCTTTTTTAAACGCCCTGTACAACATGAAGGTTCTATTTTTTGGACTTCTGTTTTAATGGAGAGAAAATTCGACAATAACAGAGCTACAATTGAAAGAAAAAAATGTTAAAATCCGACTGCTGAAATTGGGAAGATATCAATTGTTAAAATTTAACGAACTTTTAGGTGGTGCGCTAATTTTGTCCATCAGTATATATCAGTCATCGATGATTGTTTTCTCAGAATTTTCAAAAATGACAAACATTATCAAAGAGTGACGACATATGAGACTCGACACATGATAAATTTCACGTTATTCGAATACATCTTTTCAGAAGGAAGAAATTTTGACTCAACAACTTCATATTTCAACCTTATCTTGGGACACCCTGTATACATCTTCAATTCGCCACGCCACTATTGGGCATAATTCAATTTACCAGTATATAAATTGAACTCCATATTTCTTTATTTGGGCAAAGCACGTAGGCTATCTTGGTATATTAAAACATACTTTCTAATCATGCGTTAGGTCATGGAGAGCTATATTTAATAATTTATATTTTAACGCTGAATTTGTCTCGAAGATTTAATCGACGATTTCCTCTAGTTCAGTGGAAAAATACTGGAAATCGTTGGGAAAGTACTTCTACTGAAAATATGAATAGATTATGCTTGAACGCATATCGAATTGGGCCTATATTTTCTTCTCTATTTCGATACCTCACGTGGGAAGAGAGGTGTAGTGAAGGTATCAAGCTTATACAGGCTGTGTTTTTTAGAGTAATGAATGCATTTCTACTTTACCATCAATTTTAAACGTTTGTTCTATAATTAATTCATTATGAGGTTTAAACTAACATTTGGAAATACAGTGGAACTTCCCTATAACGAACGTCTGTATAACGAATTCCTCTGTATAACGAATTTCGTACAAGACATTGCACCTTGAATCCAAATTCTATGTTAAAAACACCCTCTAAAACGAAGTAAATTCTCTCTATAACGAAATATTCAAAGAACATCACTCTTTGAATGGGTATTGGTAAGAAGGTATAAGGGTGGGTTTTATCCGAATTTTTTCTGGACGTACGTAGTAAATCCCGACCTTGAACTAAATCATTACTGGGGATAGAGAGATCCTTCTGAAACAGTTTTAAATACACCCCTGGCTGTTTGGTTTCAATCTAACCATTACGCTAGTGTGAAAGTTGTGCGAAAATGTCTAAAAGGAAGTGCTTAAGTTTGAATGATAAACTTAAATTTATCAGTGAAGTCGACCGCGCCATTGCCGACTATAGAAACACATTTTCTGTAAACGAAATTTCTTTATAACGAAGTTTTTTGCGGATTCATCGCTTTCGTTATAGGAAGTTCCACTGTAATGATACAAAATATCGACCCCTCAGGAAATTCAAACAGTTCAAAATTATTCCGAATCGTTCGAGACTGGTTCTAAACCATTCAGAATGAGTTCAAAATCGTTAAAACCGTAGTCGAACGGTTCGAAACCAGTTAAAAAAGAATATTGAAACAAATTCAGTATGAAAGTCCTACAAGGTGCGTACAATTAAAGAAAGATGAAAAAACTAAGGTTGCTGTAAATTCGCTGAACTGCCATTAAAGTCGTCACAACCTGTATATCTGTAATTGTGTGGAAAATAATGAATTGGGTATGCAACTCGAGCAGTACCAAGCTCTTTATCAACGCCAAACGGAACTTTACTAGAGATAGGACTCAGGACTGACTAGTTGTCGTTTAGATTGCGTTGAGTGACCAATGAATTCCAGCAAAAATTGAGCAAAAGAACATTGACATTTCTTATCTTCGTTGTTAAATTGTTTGATAACGATGGTCAGTAATGGATTACAGTTTATGTTGTCGTACTCTGAGGTACAAGTATTGCCTGTTATTTTAGTACAGAGGAACTTCCCTATAACGAAAGTGAGAAATCCGCAAAAAATTCGTTATAAAAAATTTCGTTATGCAGAAAAATGGTTTCTATAGTCAGCAATGTCGCGATCGACTTCACTGATAAATTTAAGTTTATCATTCAAACTTAAGCACTTCCTTTCAGACATTTTCGCACAACTTTTCAACTAGCGTAATGGTTAGATTGAAACCAAACAGCCAGGGGTTTGTTTCAGAAGGATCTCTCTGCCCGCCGTAATGATTTAGTTAAAGATCGTGATTTATTACGTACGCCTGGAAAAATTCGGAAAAAACCCACCCTTACACCTTCTTACCAATATCCATTCAAAGAGTGATGTTCTTTGAATATTTCGTTATAGAGAGAATTTACATCGTTTCAGAGGTTGTTTTTAACATTGAATTTGGATTCAAGGTGCAATGTCTTGTACAAAATTCGTTATACAGACGTTCGTTATAGGGAAGTTCCACTGTATTTCCAAAATAATCCAATCTCGTTATGAAATGGCATTTCAATTTTTAATTGAAAATAAATTACTTTAAATTTAAGGTAAATACTTGGAAAAGTATTTCCAACAAGTCCCAACAAGCTGAATTTCAGTGAAATTGTTCAAAATATAATTATAAACAATGTCTAGAAGTTCCCCATCATTCCCCTGTAAGGAAAAAATTTAATTCAATGTCAAAGGTCAAAAAAATGAGTTTTTCGCGATTTTCAGCAAAACAGTAAGTTTTATCATAAAAGTACCTCAGACAAAAATTGTAGATCATAAAATTATCTATAAAAAATGTATCAATACTTTTTTTCTTACGAGCCACCGTTTCTGAGATATAACGATTCAAAAAGTTATAAAAGTCGTTATCGTCATAATATGCACACGTTTCCACGCCACCTATGAGGTAGTGTATTTAGCGCGTTTTATAACTTTTTGAATCGTTATATCTCAGAAACGGTGGCTCGTAAGAAAAAAAGTATTGATACATTTTTTATAGATAATTTTATGATCTACAATTTTTGTCTGAAGTACTTTTATGATAAAACTTACTGTTTTGCTGAAAATCGCGAAAACTCATTTTTTTGACCTTGACCTTGAATTAAATTTTTTCCTTACAGGGGAATGATGGGGAACTTCTAGACATTGTTTATAATTATGTTTTGAACAACTTCACAGAAATTCAGCTTGTTGCGACTTTATGTAACTTCGAATGTCTAATAGACCGGACTATTAATGCTTTTATATGAAAAAGTAACTATATTATAGTTGAACATACTGGAAATAAAATGCCTTTTCTAGAAAATAATGTATAATACTATTACAGAAGGCTCAATCTTCAATCAAAAACTAGGCTCGTTTTTCAATTTTGAACACATGGGTCAAAATCTATGCTTTCAGTACTTGTAATATAAAGAACTATTGCTTTTCCTTCTTTAAAAGATTGAAAACCTGCTGTTCAATACAAATACGTTACCTTGATTCCATTAATTCCTGTAGTAATGAAAAAACTTGTGGTATGATTGCAATAAAGGAGTCATAATTATTAAATTCTTTTAAATATCTCAAATTACTTGAACATCTCATTGTGGCAAGGAATAATCAGTGAGTAACCCGTTTACAATTTTTCCAAGCAAAGGGAAACTATTATAGAGTTATATACGCTGTAATTTATTGATAGGTAATTCGAGAAATTGATGAATTAATACATGATTCCTGGAAAATGCTCACCTGATGGCGCCATAGTAATATAGATTTCCACAGCATTGTGACCAACCTGATTAATATTCTTCATCTGAAGCTATTAACTACTCATGGCCTGTCTAGATAACTCACATTAAATCGATACGGAAATGATTGATTGCTACAAACAGTAATAACACCATTATTATTCTCGAAGCTCTATTATCCACGTTTATTGGAAAAATGTTTCTAAAGGGTAGGGAATAGTAACTCGCGGATTTAGAAAATCTTTTAGACCTCTCAGTTGATTCAAACGGTTCAAAACAATTCCGAATCGTTTGAGTCTAGCCCGAAATCGTTCGGAATAAGTACACCATCGTTGAAAAATAATGTTGAACCCTCTGAGTAAAAAGTAAACCTAGAGTTGCCTTCACGCATTTGTTATGCAGCCAAGTAGAATCTGTTTATCCGCGCCAACAAACTTCCGGCGTTGCGAAATCGTGTCTTATGTTTATTCCGTATTGGAATAACTGATTTACCGCTTCCATACTGACTACTCTGATACTAACGGCTTTCGTCTGTTACAGATAATTTTGTCAGTTTGGCAACATTGTCTGTTAGTGTTTAGTTTCTTGGTGCGATGTGTTAACATTTTCATTTCGATTTGACGTTCATAAACTGAATTATTTCAATGATTTGTTGGCAGTTTATTGTTGCTTAAGGCTATTCCGTCAATTATAGCCAGGGAAAAATTATGAAAATGTTGTATTATATTCTGGAATTGGAGAAATGAAAATCTAAAATGTTGTTTACTTCACCACAGTGCGGCAGTGAAATGCTCCTCATCTCACTTTAATGCTTGGTTGATTACAATGCCGTAGTATTCACTTGTAGGGGCTTCTCTATGTTTATTTCTCACTCTGAGTTTTTGACTGGAAGTCTAAGAAAAAGCGTTTGTACGACCGCTGTAGCAAAAACTCCCACAGTAATCGAAAAATTCACTCTAAAAGAATCCAAATTCGACAGATTTTTTCAACTTTCTTCTCGTGAAAGAAGAAAACGAAATTACGAAGTTATATCACTTTCTTGGAGTTAATCTGGACTTTCTTTCTTCTGGAAAGTGGAGCGATTAACTGTCGAATTACATTATTTGTTTATTGCTGCGTTTATTGACATGGCTCGTTTAGCACTGAAGATATTCTTTTCAATTTAATGTCTCCACATTGCGTCTGAGTACACTGAAGACCATACTGCTTTCTCAGGTGTTTTCCTATGGGTTTAATGATTCGTAAAAGAAGATTCATAAATTAGTTTTCGACTAGTGGTTATGAAAACAAAGATCAACAAACAATCCATGCACTTTCAGTGGGATAATGCTTATGCTCTCTATTTTCCATGAACCATTCGTAAGGATTATTGATCACTTTTTTGGATTATTAAAGAATAATCCAAAGTTCCATATAGATGGAAAGGGCTGTATGGATATAGTTGCAGCTAAGATTAAATTCACAGCATTCATTGACGCAATGAACTCGACAAATCAATTGTACCATTTTGGCCTGTTCGATTTATGCTGTAAGTAACTAAAGTCAATCAAACTAATCGTTCGAATGAACTACGCGTTTAATCTGCTCTCTGAATGCCTGGTACAAACAATCTACCTTTTCGAGTAAACTACTAATTTGATGAAAATGGCGAATATTTATTCGAAATAGTCTATAATGATAACCTAACTGGTGACTTCAAGTACATAATATAGTGGAACTTCCCTATAACGAAAGCGCTAAATCCGCAAAAAATTCGTTATGAAGCAATTTCGTTATACAGAAAAATTTATGTCGCGGTCGACTTCACTGATAAATTTAAGTTTATCATCTAAACTGAAGCACTTCCTTTTAGACATTTTCGCACAACTTTCACACTAGCGTAATGGTTAAATTGAAACCAAACAGCCAGGGGTGTATTCGAAACTGTTTCAGAAGGATCTATGATTTAGTTTAAGGTCGGGATTGATACGTACGTCCGGAAAAATCTCGGAAGAAATCCACCCTTATACCTTCTTACCAATACCCATTCAAAGAGTGATATTCTTTGAATATTTCGTTATAGAGAGAATTTACTTCGTTTTAGAGGGTATTTTTAACACGGAATTGGGATTCAAGGTGAAATGTCTTGTACGATATTCGTTATACAGAAAAATTCGTTACACAGACGTTCGTTATAGGAAAGTTCCACTGTATATTGATTCAGTTTCAAAGTAAAGAAATAGGTGAACAGGTTAACTTCTTAATCCGAGGATTTAACACTTGATTCAATGGACATTTCCAGAAGTTTCGAGAAAAAATGTTCTATTTTCATTACTTTCTTCTGAAATATCATTCCAAATTACTTCGAACTGACATTTGCTCTACGAATCATTTGAGCACATTTTCATTTATTTCTGTGGCATGTCAACTAGGCATTCTTGATTCATTGCAATGAATTTTCCATGTTCTTCTATAGATTCATCTGAGTCTGCATCATTTTATACCTAACCATAGAACTTTCAGAAATCGAATAACAATCTCTCGAGTTTTTCATGAAACCTACGGAAGAATGAACAGAACCCAAGGCGCCTACAGCCTTCATAACTCAAAAACAACGAATCAAATAACGAAAGTAATCAGAATAAATATCCGATTCCGCAAAACGCGAGCAACCGGTAATTCCGGAACGCACCACTGGCAGAACACAGAACCTCGCCCACCTCCGTCGCCCTTTCTCCTCGCTGACATATCAATTTCTATGCACCGTTTCGATATTGATTGTTGAACCGTGGTTGATAAGAGTTCGTTCACATCAGCGGCATAGGGCTATTCATTCCATTTTGTGCCGGCTTGCATTTTACGACTGCTGCGGTCACAAAGAAATGCCATTCGTCTTCGGAAGATCGACAGTTCACAGTTCTTTATCCTGCTGGCCCGTACGTCGAACGCACCTTAATTGTCGATTGTTTTCACTTTTTCAGCGGCTTTGATGAATTGGCTTGGTCTTGACATTTTTCATTAGCGCGTAGGTTCGTCTGTGGAAGGTCATAGAATAACGGGGCTGCTTTTGTCACTGCTCTGTGGCGTTGGTCATAGAGAAGGTGGAACGCCAAGATATGTTATGCTACAGGTTGGTTGGAAAGTTTAGATGGCTTGTCGCAATTGCTTGCTATATGAAAAAAGGAAGTTTATATTGATTCCAAAATCTTTCCTTTGGCTTTTCAGAAGGTAAAAAGAACCTTCTTCAGCGTTGGCAGTGCATGTACCTCAGAGAAAGAAGTAAGCATAGAGATGCCCTTCCGCTTGAATAGTACTGCATTGTAATCAACCAAGCTCTAGGTACAGTGAGATGGAAAGCACTTAACTGCTGAAAGGAGTATATTACAACGTTTTCGTAAATTCAGTTTGTGAACGTAAAATCGAAACGAATATGTGATCACGACTCTACGAACAACTAAGCAGCAACAGAACGATGTTGCCAAACTTACAGAATTTTCTATAGCAGCTCGCATCGCCGAATGCTGTTCGCATTCATAAAAGGATTATACTTTTCTGCGTCAACAATTGCGAGAAGGCATCTCTAGGTTCACTTTTTACTCTGAGGCCTGTCCCTTTTTTTAATATATCCAACTAAAGAAAATAGATTCGCTGCTTTAACTCCTTTTATAGCAGTGCACTGTATCAGGGTCTTTCTGACCTAGGGCGCTCCAAAAAATGCCAAAGGAACTTCAATACTTATGATGAATTTTTTCGATGTAGGTATACATATTATATATTCTATTGAATTGAGAGCTAACAAAATACAATACATAAAACAAAAAAGTCCGTAGCTGAGGTTGGTGCAAAACGGGGTACTATACTATTCTGGCGTATGATACCAGAGTACAGGGAAAACCTCTGTAGAAAAAACCCTGTCTCGCCGTTTTTACAAAATTGAAACTTAAAACTATTCGAATAAATACCTTTAATATTCAGATACAAAATACTTAATTCATGCTCTTGGGCCAAGAGGGTGTTTTAAACCAGGTCTGTCCTTCCAAGTGATGATTTTTCGAATCTCCTGTTCTTCTAAGACCGCTACAGGACCCTTTTGAAGGGTAATCATTTCCCATAGATTTAAATAGTGGTATTTCGTCCTAAATATCGAATTCAATTTCGGAATAATGATAAAAAACGTGTGACAAACTTATGTCGAAATGAAATATACAGGGTGTTCTGATTTGTTTCCGACAAACTGAAATGGGTGATAGATCACATCATTTTAAGCAAAAAAGTTCCTATGAACATGGGTCCGAAAATGCTTCGTTTCCGAGATACAGGGTTAAAGTTGAAGAAATAATTCGCGTTTTCTTTAATATGTTTTGACTGCTTCGAAATCATTGCATGAAATTTCTTATACAGGTGTTTTTTGGGACGATAAATTCGAATTTGTGGTCGATTTAATTGTATTTTCTAGAGGGCGCCACCGGCAACCATTCAAACCCATGTAAACCGTTACAACTTCTTTGTGCTACCCTGTACACCGTTTTGGAATTGAAAAATCGATTCTCTCATCCTTTTTACTTAAACAGGTATACCTCATCGAAGTCGCTAGGAGCAATCGTTTCAGAGAAAAATGCATTTAAAACCAAAGGGTCCCAAAACTTCTCCGAAAATTATTCCCATTCAAATACGTATTAATTTAATTTAATTTAAATTCATTTTGAAAATTTCTAAGGTGAAATGCATGCGGGTTTTCTATTGTCCACTAATAAGTAGAAGTGATATGCTATGTAATTGTAGTTTTTAAGTGTTCTGAATATTCTGCTTCCTGAAATATTAAGTTGTTGGGATGCTTTACGAATACTGAGTTTTTTATTTTCTTCGAAGGTACCAACTTTCATGCAATTATTTAGAATCAGTCGAAAGATATTGAAGAGAACCCTGTATCTTGGAAACGAAGCATTTCCGGATCCTTATTCATAGGAACTTTTTTGCTTAAAATAATGTGATCTATCACCCATTTCAGTTTGTCGGAAACAAATTAGAACACCCTGTATACAGGGTGTCCCATTACTCGACGTCAAGCCGGAACCGGGTGAAAAGGCAAGTAATGCTGGTTGTCAGAAAAATATAAAAAAAATCTAAGTTGCATGATTTTAAAATAATGCGCATTTAAAAAAACACGCAAAATTCCACACCCTGTGACAGTCTTTTCGCTTTTCGCTGCCACAAATATCAACTTTTTCCAACTTTTTTCTTTGCCGTGTAACCTTGAATAATGCTTGTCTAAACTGTAATCAAAATTTTGATACCAGCTGCTCTGGTTTCATAAAAATAGGACTTACTTCTCAGAAAAAAAATTCAAATAAACAATTGCCTAGTTTCAACTGACTGTATTGAAAAAAAAATGTACTACGTAGGTTTGGCATGTGTTTTCAAAAGTTGGCGCATTTAGTAAGGATTCCAAAATGGTATAATACTTGTTTAATTGTAGCTGCCGTAGTTCAAATTTATTTTCGATCGCCTTTGAATACACTTTTTCGTTAACTGCTTCCCAGTAATAAGTCCAATGGATTCAAGTCCGGTGAACGGGCCGGCCACGAGATTGGACCAGAACGTCCGATCCATCTTCCGGGAAAAATGTTACCAGAAAAAAATTTTCAGAGGAATTTCTCCGGAAAAATGATTTTCTCTGGAAATTTTTTTTCTGAACATTTTTTCCCGGAAGATGGATCAGACGTTCTGGTCCAATCTCGTGGCCGGTTCGTTCACCGGACTTGAATCCATTGGACTTTATTACTGGGAAGCAGTTAACGAAAAAGTGTATTCAAAGGCAATCGAAAATAAATTTGAAATACGGCAGCTACAATTAAACAAGTATTATACCATTTTGGAATCCTTACTAAATGCGCCAACTTTTGAAAAAACATGCCAAACCTACGTAGTACATTTTTTTCAATACAGTCAGTTGAAACTAGGCAATTGTTTATTTCGATTTTTTTTTCTGAGAAGTGAGCCCTAATTTTATGAAACCTAGAGCAGCTGGTATCAAAATTTTGATTACAGTTTAGACAAGCATTATTCAAGGTTACACAGCAAAGAAGAAAGTTGAAAAAGTTGATATTTGTGGCAACAGGAGCGAAAAGACTGTCACAGGGTGTGGAATTTTGCGTGTTTTTTTAAATGCGCATTATTTTGAAATCATGCAACTTAGATTTTTTTTAATATTTTTCTGACAACCAGCATTACTTGACTTTTTACCCGGTTCCGGGTTGACGTCGAGTAACGGGACACTCTGTATATAGTCTATTCACGAAAGTTTAAGCCGTCGGTTGGCCATGGAAATTTGACATATTCCACTGTGTATATTAAAATTTTAGGTTATGTTGTTTATTTTCTTGTCAGATTGATATGCAATGTTGTCAATATAAAATAGTTCTCTGATAACTCGGAAGCTCGTCGGACAAGGCCGGGTACATTCGGCAACGTCGACTTTATTTTACTTTATGACAGCAAATACTGCCAATTTCAGATAAATAAACAGACGCCTACTATGCGCTCAAACTTTCGTGAACGGACTATACATAACAGATGCATACTTTGCTATCAGGCGACCAACGATCAAACACAATAGATAAACTCCTCTACATTAAGCGAACAAAAAACAAAACCGCAATTTCCATAACCGCAGATATCTTGAATCTTAACGTCTAAATTAATAATTCGACTCATTTTCAACCTACGACATCCCAAATTATCATTCTTTATCTGGTACGTTTTAGCACTGAATGCGGTTCACAAAAGATTAAAATTCCGATAGCTAGACGGAGTTCTCATGCCCCATTTCCTATTCGAATAAATTCGGAAAAATTATCTGTTTTGATTATGGCTTGTACGTTTCCGTTGAAAACGTGCTTCATGCTATGGCGATACAGCGTTTTCCGGCGTCCTTCTATCAATTTGATGACTGCTTTGAGGACACAATGGAGCAGTTGATAGTGTAGTGGATGTTTACGAAAACCGGAGATGATAGTGCAAGGGAAACGAAACTGATTTTGATTTTAGGACGAGTGTGAACGGTAATATTCCAACGTTTGCAAACGTTTTTATCATTATTTCGATATTTAGGGCGAAATATCTCAGTTTGAAACTAGTTATAGTTATAGTTTAAGAAGGAGTTACAGTTCACTGCGGTCTCAAGGTCTTTTGTGACCCCTTGGCCTTGCAGTGCTGTTCTGACCACACCCTTCACAACTCGCCTTCCAGTTTCAGAGATCTGATGAAATCCAATATCTGTGAAGGCTTCAACGAGGCTAGTTCCTCACTCTTACAAGTTTCTCGCCCAAGGCATTCTCTCCTTAGGCTCGCAATGCCAAAGCATTCCGTGACTAGGTGAATGGGGGTTTCTTCCTTCTCCCCACAGAACCTACACTCGTCAGTGTCCGATAATCCCATCCTCAACAGGTACTTCCTGAGGCGACAGTGTCCTGTAAGAAAGCCAGTGAGGAGATGTATTTGTTTCTTACCAAGATCTAGATATCTTTTGGATCTTGCAGTTTCAAAGTTCCGAAGGAACTTAGTGGAATGATCCTTCCTTGGGAGATTCTGCCAGAGTTTTTTCCCTCTCGGCTTTCTCCTTCTCCAGAAACTCTTTCTTATAGGTACATTCACCTATACCACATAAGGGTTCTGAGCGAATGTCACTCATTACATTCGTGAGACCTGTTTGGCAAGTGTATTGGCCTCTTCGTTTCCTTTGATTCCCGAATGGCCAGGAACCCAGATTATAAAGACCTTAGTTTTCTTGCCTACCTCATTGAGTTTGTTCCGGCACTCCCAGATCATCTTTGAGTCGATGACGTAGGAGCTCAGAGCTTTAGTAGCAGCTTGACTATCTAATGAATGTATTGCTATATCGCACTTCCGATAGTTTCTTTCTAGATTTATATCTAGACATTTTTCAATAGCTAAGATTTCCGCTTGAAAGACGCTCATACAGGAGCGTAGCGACAGTGCACACTTGGTACTTGCCCGTATATCCCATCGCCAGCTCCTGTAAAAGTTTTGGAACAATCTGTATACCATTTTACGGTCATTTCTTTGAAGTTATAGTCGGTGTATTTCCGTTCTAGTTCCTTTCTTTTACTTATCAATGTCCTGAAATTTTTTTCAGTGCTTACTTGCTTGTTCATTACATCTCTAGGGAGGTTCGCAGATGAGATGTAGTTATTCAGAAAGGACCAGACTCTCTGATTTTCAGTTTGAACCTATGAAGATGTTTTCCATTATAACGGATCTGTACTCTGTAGCCAATTCAAAAATCATCTGAGGTTCTGAAAGACTATGAGAGCCAGACATGGTCTGATAAAATTTCCTGACTTTTCGAATATCAACGGAGTTTCAAGGAAAATATCTCGAATTTGTGACACAAGGGTGATATTTAAATTTTATTACGATAGGGGCAACTCTGTTAGTTATGAATAGTGACAGTTTTGGCGCAATACAATTTTTCATCATAACTCAACGAAAATATTACCTTTCATATAAATGTCGATACTCTGAAACATTGTCTTATTGGCGTTCTCCACACAGAATATTTAATATTTTGGGATTAAGTTCTAGACCTCAAAGGAGATGAAATGGCTGATTTAAATATAGATTGGAGGACTCGCTGTGCCCTTTCAAACAAGCGCATTAAATTGATATTTGATAAGAAATCATTGAAATTTATTTCAGAATGTTCTACACCATGTTCTCATCATAATCATGGAGATTATGATGATTAATTCAATTTAGAGCCCTGAAGATGACGTTTTATATGTCACAACACGTCGAAAACTACCTATTAAACTGCTTTTCCCACCATTTTATTTTTCTCAAACTTTTCCTGTCACTTCATTTATAATTGTTGCACGGTCATTATCAACCAACAACATTCAATTTAAGATTGTATTTATTTTCCAAAATATATCGATTCTACCTCCATCATTGAATATCATTCGAATCTGTGGACTATCAACCATGGTCATGCTCTCAGAAATCAAGAATTGCATTAAATAATCATTGTTCAATATTTTTGTTTACCTCCGGAATATTCTTATCAGACAACGATAATTATACTCAAATGCGGTTTTCCATTGTTTAAACAAGCAACGTTTGTATAAATACTTTATTCAACAATCAAAATAATACACAATTACGCGCATTCTAATCAAATTGCTTGATCAAGTTGATAACCATTTACATAATATTGAAATAGAGCGTTAATAGTTATTTATAAGATGCCGAAGCAATTGATCTTCTTTCACAAAAAAAAACATTTTAGAAATAATGGATCTTCGATAATCCGTTCATTCTCTCGAGCAAAAATTGAGAGAGAAAGATAGCGACTACGATGATGTTAGCGCTATCTATGTGTCAGGATTAAGTACTAAAATTAAGGAGAATGGGTAAAATCGAAGATTGTAGAGGCCATTTTGAGCAAAACAAGGACATTTGAAAATATTGCCATAATTGCACGTGGGTAACCTCTTCGTGGCTTCATTTTAGTTGTGTTTGGTATATTGTTTGTGTTTATCTATTTAGTGTGTGCATCTTTTGAAATTCAAAATGCCTTACGCAGCATATTGTATGGTGATGAACTGCACAATAATAAAAAGGCCAATCCTGAACCTGAGAAAATGGAAATGTAGGTATTGAAACTCGTATCATGTATCTTTGTTTCTCATTGCTTTTTGATTTCTGTGTTTTCAAATAGATATAGTTTTTTTAGGTGAAGATATATTGATCTCAGGAGCTGTCAAAGACTGTGCGGTGAGCATTTTTCTATAGATCAAATAAAAACAAATGGAAAAGCTTTATCCTGTTGAAATTTCCATTGTTTTTCAATTCCATCTTCAAATTGTGGTTTATTTTTAATTGTTTTGATAATTCGGTAACTGAAATGTAAGAAAATTATTGATTTGTATTCAATTTCATTATTAAATTTTTTGTGAGCAATGATTTCTAATAAAACTATAGCAATACAATATCGCATTTCATTAATATCAATTCATTTTAAACAATGTTGAGATGAAAAATAATATCCTGATCACGAAGCAAAGCACTAGCTTTGTTTTATCGATCAGGATGTTTTTTCTGTGCTCGAAGTCTAAATTAAAAGTAATACGTAGGAATAATTTAATTCGAATTTAGCGCCCATTTTAGCAGTTTTCTGTTTTGAGATTTTTATCCTTTTCAACTCCATCTATGTGTCAGAATTAATCAACTAACCGAAAAACGTAGTTGGATTTTAGTACTAGAGTTGTAGGGACGTTTGCTATCTTTCTCTCCATAATCTTCGCTTACGAGTATAGAAATCGTATTTTCGTTATTCAATATAAAATAATTGATAGGTGTATATTTAACACTACTCTTGATGCTTTCACATGAAAACGAGCCCATATTTTAACATTCTTGAACTGCCCATTCTCAATTAGAGCAATTCACATTTCAATGAGTAATCAGATTTTTCTTCAAAAAAGTTATTATCAGAAACGTGAGTTAACATCTGAATAAGATGTCGTGAGTTCATATTGCTTCCTTAGAACTTTATTCAATAAATAATTCCCAGTTTTATAAATATATTAATTACAATATGAAGTCCGGGTACTGGCATATTCCACATGACATGTGATGTTTTAAATATACTAGAAATTATAACCTCATTTATTTTTAATTTCATGAATGATATTTTCTTGGAATTGTACGTAGTTTTTATTGCGTAATTATGGAGAAATATACAATTATGATTTTATTGAATTGTTGAGTGTGACGCATTCAAATACGGTGAGTTGAATACTTTCGATAATATGAAAATTAAACGAGAAAATTTATGAAGAGCAATGATGATCTGTTCGTTTTCGAAATTCAAATAAAATTTGACAAAAGTCGAAGTGCTGTTGGTCCAAAAAAAATTTGACCCAAAAAATTCTTGGTCCAAAAAAATTTTTGCTCCAAAAAAAAAATTTGACTCAAAAAATTTCTGGTCGAAAAAAAATTTTTGGTCCAAAAAAATTTTTGGTCCGAAAAAATTTTGACCCAAAGAATTTTTGGTGCAAGGCGTAGAGGGTGAGAAATGTTGAATTCAAAATAGCATAGGATGAATTAATTTTTCATAATTATTTCTCAAAATTACGTTACTTTTTTGGCTGCATTAAGCTGTATTAATACGAATAAAAACATTTGAAACAGAGAATATTCATTTGCGTTAATTGATCATTAAGATATGTATATAAATTCATACATATTTTTCATTCGCATGACATCAAATTCTGTCTATCCTGGCTTCAAACCAAGTGTGGTAAGATGGTAAGAACTTGTGAGAAGAAACATACATAAAGATTTGTCATTCAATGCAGCTTAAAACTTAAAAGTTGAGTTCCAGTCAAAAGTAATTTATCTTTCTGCTGATCAGACGAAATGCTGAAACGAAGTTGAAACTTGTAATACCAGTATTCGTATGGACGACTGTATCCACTTGTGACTACAATATAAAGGATGGAAAGTAGTTTTGATAACGTTCAGTTTATGCCTTTCTGGCTTTATGTGTTTAGGATTTGTTTTTCTAGGATATTTCAAATATTTTCTGTTGTAAATATTAGTGTTGTATAATGAATTTCCGGGGATATTTATAGTATTGCTATTTTTTCTCATTTTAAATTTGGGGCAAAATTAACGTAGAAATTCGAGATAAAAAATTATTGATCGATATTTATCTCAAGTTTTGTTTTATTATCTTGATTAGACCTTAAAAGTTGTTGTTGTTGAATAGTATCAGATATCACATGGGCTGATTGTTAGTATTTCGTTATTTTTCATCCAGACAAGCAATGAATGGATTGAATCACATATTCTCAGAAAAAGATATTCGAATCGGAATATTGAAAAGAAAATTATTTTTACCCAACAAAATACCCGATTCGAGTGAAATTTATTTCAAGATTAAAGATCCTTATACTAAATACAAAATTTCAAGGGGATCACATAATCAGCACCATAGATTTTAATTTTTTCAAAACTCGATATTTCAAATATTCATATTTCCGTTTGAACAGCCGGAATGAAAAATGAATTGCATATTCTTCTTCCGTCTATAGTCCTCTTCTATATAAGCACATAAAATGATCACCTAAAATTTCGAAATTTTGGAGGAAAAATAGCTAAGGGGTTGACCCCCCTAAAACGCTTTATTTCAGCATTTTGCAAAAATTCTGTATGATCTACAGAAACGATTATTACTGATAATTATTGAGCTCGGTCTAATGAATCGATTGATGTTGAAAATCCATCGTTTCGGAGCGAACTGCATTAAGCAGACGCTCTAGAACGCAACTCGAAAATGAAAAATGCAAAATCTATAAACTCAATTTATTTGAAAAGTATTGCCGACTTTATTGAATTTGGTATGTTTTTATAAGTTTTCGAGGTAGCTGAATCAGAAAAAATACTATCGAATCGATATCTGCAAGCGTTTAGAATTTTACCGTTCAAATGGCATTATTCCTAAAACTCCTTATTTCACACTTTCATAATTTCCGTTTTAAAAGTCGTAATAACAAATGAATTGTATTTTCTTTTTCATTCTGTAGTCCCCTTCGAATTAGGCACATAAAATGATCATCTAAAATTTTGAAATTAGATGTAGATGTGCCAAGAAATTTTATTACAAAATATATAGTTTATGTCAATTTTTTCACTATGTAAGAAAAGGACCGCGTGGCTATACACTAAATTTCGAGATTATAATTGTTCCACAACTGAAAATGACTTTCTCAGGGTTTTCGTAAATATTTCAGATGGAAACATTGAAACATACAGAATTTGTACACTCGTTAAAAATTCACCAAAGAATTCCAAATAAAAGCTTCGATCTTCTAGTGTCAAGATATTCGAATTTGTTGGCATATATGCAGATATTTCGCACCTAACTCAGAATTTTTCGAATCAACCTTGCACCAAACGAGCTGATTTCCTCATCAACTAACTTTACCCACATATTCAACCTTCTTCACAAAGACAACAATGAATTGTTACCATATTTATCAATGCAGTGACACTTCCAAACTTTCCAAAACCAATATTAAACATATGACAAGTGCCAAGTCAGCTCAAATTTCATCCAAAGCCTCTTTCAGACGACACATCAACTCTAGACGAAGACCAGGCATTATCTGTACCAAAACGCAACCATTCTCGTCTGAAACACCCTTAATTCTTGTTCAACCACTTGTAGATTCTACCAGTGTCGAAATGGTGCAGGCTAAAGCATCATGACAAGGGTGAATTTATCTTTTTCAGATCTTTTTATGAGGCGACTATGGGTTCAAATTTGACCTGGAGGGATGAAAAGAAACCCTCATTTAATCCTTAGGGTGGTGGGTTTATGTTGAAGCTAATGGCTTTTGGGTCCATTCCAGCATCCAGGGGTTTGGGGGGCAGAAGGGTCTAGGGCTATTATTGCACAAAAAACAATGGGTTTATGAGGTTGTTTCTTCAGAAAAAATTGTGTCTGGAGGGAGGTTGAGATTGTATTAAGCAATTAGTGACCGTTAATGCTATTTTAAAGTTTTGTTTTTGTCGAATCTTGAAGAAGATACGTGATATTGAGATTGTTGTTCGTTAATTTTTGTTAACGAAAATTTGATTTTTTCAGATATTTCCTGGAGTGGACTAGAGAAGGTTTGCCAGCGCGTCGAAAAGAAGCTGAAAATGAAATAAATAGAGCAAATATTGGTAAGAAAAAGTTTATATTTATGTCGTCTCGATATTTCAAACTTTCATAATTTCAGTTTGAACAGCCGGAATGAAAAATGGATTGCATATTCCTTTTCGATCTGTAGCCCCCTTCAAAAGCACATAAAATGATTATATCAAATTTTGAAATTTCAGATGAAAAATAGCTAAGGGGTTTCCCCTAAGACGCTATATTTCAGCATTTTGCAAAAATACTGTAGGATCTACAGGAACGGTTATTACTGATAATTATTAAATTGGGTCTAATGAATCGATGACGTTGAAAACTCATTTATTCGAAGCGAACTGCATTAGGCAGACGCTCTCGAACCTAACTAGAAAATAAAAAATGTAAAATGTATAAACTGAATTGATGAAAAGTTTGGCGAACTTTATTGATTTGGTGTGTTTTTATAGGTTCTCGAGGTAGCTTTATCAGAAAAAAATACTACCTAATCGATATCTGTAAGAGTTTAGAATTTCACCGTTCAAATGGCATTTTCCTCAAAACTCGATATTCAAATTCATCATTTCCGTTTGAACAGCCGGAATGAAAAATGGATTGCATATTCTTTTTCAGTCCGTAGTCCCTTCAAATTAAGCACATAAAATCATCATCTAAAATTTTGAAATTTTGGAAGAAAATGAGCAAGGGGTTGACCCCCCATAAAACGCTATATTTCAGCATTTTGCAAAATTTTTTTTGAGATTTAGAATCGGTTATTACTTAAAATTATTAAGCCTGGTCTAATGAATTGATTTACGTAGAAAATACATCGATTCGTAGCGAACTGCTTTACGCAGACGCTCTCGAACGCAACCCGAAAATGAAAAATGCATAATCTATAAACTTAATTTATTTGAAAAGCATGGGGGATTTAATTGAACTGGTATGTTTTTATGGTTTGCGTGGTAGCTGAATCAGAAAAAATACGTTCGAACCGATATCTGCAAGCGTTTAAAATTTCACCTCGATAGTTCAAACTTTCATAATTTCCGTTTGAACAGCCGGAATGAAAAATGAATTGCAGATTCTTTTTCAGTCTTCAGTCCCCTTCAATATAAGCACATAAAAGATCATTTGAAATTTTGAAATTTCGGAAGAAAATAGATTTTGTTTTATACTTCAGCGCTGTTAACTTACCCATGGTTTGTTGAATGAAAGTTACTTGAACAATTTTTTCTTGAGTAACACAGTGTTTTCTCTTGTAATAAGGGATACAATTAAGAATGGCAACACTGCGTATTTTTTTGACTTTTTTGTCACCGTGTTCAGTAGGTTATGCCATTTAATCATGCAAAAAATACAAGCTTTAGCAACGTTTTTTTTATTTCAATTATTCAGTTATTCGTTTTAATATTCGTCGTTATGTAACCAAATTTGAAAGTGTCCCAACACGATACAAGAGTACCAGTACCACAAAATATGCACTCACCAAGATAATATTGATTTGGTAGCAGCAAGTGTAGGATAAAATCCAATTTATCATTTCCACCTCCTTCTTAAATGAATTTTCTCTAACAACTTGGGCATCTTTAAGGAAATATTTGGGTTTACATCCTCACAAAATTCAACTGCTTCAAGAACTGACGCGATTATACACCATAAACTTTGTTTATGATTTTGATATTGCTATTGAACAACTTGAAAAGATGAACATTTGTATCGAAGAATTTTACTCAGTGATGAAGCCAATTTATTTTAATGTTTATGTGATTGAACAAGGTTATTAATCCAATTTCTCAGACGAAAATTGTTGAATAGTAACAGTCAATGAAGAACGACACTGAACTATGTTGAATGAAATTTTCCCTGCTGTTATTGAGAATAATTTTCAGGATATGTGGTTTCAACAAGACGTATCACCTGGCTAATAGTCACGTCGACTATCGATTTATTGAAAATAAAATTTGTTGTTGAAATTTTCTTAGAAAATGTTCTAGTTAAGTTGGTATTCTACCTAGTCGTATGTTATTTTACACCTTGTGATTTATTTTTTTGGATATATGTTAAGTCACAAGTTTATGTTGATAATCCATCAACAATTGAGCAATTGAAAATAAACATTGAACGGGTTATTGATGGCATAGGTCCAAAAATATGTGAAAAAGTGATGGACAGTTGGATTCACAGAACGCAGTACGTATGGAGAAGTCGTCGTTGTCTTTGAAATAATGTTATTTTCTTAACAAAATGGCATAGAAACCTTTCAAATAGAACAAAAAATTTGTGTCTTACTAAATATGTAATAACTTTTTTGAATTTTTTTCCATTGTATATTTCCTTTTGGAAAACCCAGTAGTTCTCAGCTGTGTGTAATTTTCAAAATTTGATCCAAGGGTAGTTTTGATCGACTAGCTGGAAATCACTAATGAAGAATTCGAGGTCAAAATGAATTTTCTTCTTTCAATAATTTTACTAATGCTTAAAAATAAATGGTTTCTAGTTTCTACAACAAAAAATGTCCGACACGTAGGTGTTTTCCTTAGTTCTTGTTATAAGTACTAAGCTGTTCGGAATTCACGACCAATTCCAAGAAAATATATCTCGTTTCAAACACGTACTATCACACTTATTGAACACCAATCAGCCTGTGAATAATGTTAAGTCTGTTGATACTCATACGATAAAATCCAATGACTGTACATTTACTCATATTACTCCTTCTCTGTCTCGCCCACAATTTCCTCGGGTCCAAATTCACTCATTGTGCTGCTCCGAGACTCGCTGCGACGTTGCCACATCGTCGGCTTTTTATTTGAACAAGGGATAAATTTTATGTCTTATTTGATGACGCTAATTCCTTACTGTGTTTGACGATGGATGAAATGATAATGAGATGGAACTAACAGCTAACATAAAGAGGATATTTTAATAATACCTTTTATCTTTAATGCTGCGTTTCTGCAAATCTTCAATTGTGCATGGTAGTTTGAAAATTTTCCATTTTATTACGAGTACCTATACACTGATTAGAGAGTATTCGAGAAATAGATGATATTATGTTGTATAGGGTTTAATATCGCAGATTTTTTTATGCAAATGTGATAATTAAAGATATCAACATTAGGCGACTAAAAAATTCAAAAAGGATCGTGAAGAGTGATGGAGATTTCGAATGGAAATATGAAACGTATGAATATGAATGATATGATTATTGTTACTAAAAATTAGAATCATACATAGCGAGTTCAATGAATAAATTGTTCGAGAACAGTCGTCTATATGTAGCTTGCTATAAGAACAGAAAATTGACGAATACATAACTTAAAACTTCACTAATACCAAGTGTTCAAAGTGAAGGAACAAACATCGAGAGTCCTAGTGTCCAATAATAACCGTATTAAGAAAAATGGGTTTTTATTGGATTACCTATATATCGGGTATTTCTAAAAAACTTTATAGGTTTTCACTCCCATTCTCTGAAATAGAAATAATTAAAAAAATTTTAATTAGGATGAAGTGCTCCTGCGCTTATTTGTCAGGAGCAAATTGGCCTTGAAAAAATTGTTGCCTAACAGTAAAACTGAAAAAGGAAATAAATGAAAAGGACAATGTAATGTTTCGTGTCTATATCAGACACCTTCTTCAGACAAACTCGTAAAATCTTCAGAATTGTGTGTTTTTAATTTACAGTCTAATTGACATTGAAAGTTGTCAATATATAGAAATGTTGATTTAAGTATTTAATTTGAAATTTCCTGATGTCATTGCTTTCTTCAATAAATCAACAATACGATCTATTCTAACAGAACAATTGGCCAAATTATCTACTTCATCTAACAAAATACATGTGGATTCCTTAATTTTTCTTTTATAATTATCAGGTTCCGTCACTAGAATCTTTGTGTTGTTCCGGTTCATCATATGATCTCTGCTATTTGAACATACATGATCAGCGATTTGTGATCTTGTAATGTCTCAATTTTTGATGCTGTTCTTATGTTTCCGTTTTCTTATCTCCAAAGGTCTTGATGTCTTGATTTTCCACAATTACAGGGAATATTGTAAACACAATTTTTTTATTTTTATTCTCATTGTTTTCGTTTTGGTACGAATGGATCTCAAATCATTTTGTGTTTAGAAAACAGTTCTTATGTTGAATTTGGAACCAATTTTTCTTATTTCTCTGAAAGGCCAGGAATATAAGGAATGATATAAGTCACATCATCGTAGTTGATTGTGTATATTAATAATTATTCTTCTGCATTAGCCATATGTTTTTGTATGGTTTTCCACTACAGTTAACATTAACCAGAGAAGATCGCTTGAAAATATGGAGGATTTGTAGGAACATTGGCAACCCTGCGACCATCCCAATCATGTATGCTTTGGACCATAAACAGCCATGGCAATGTATGTTGTTTTTGATGCGGTCGACATGAGGTTCTGAAAAATTAAATCCATTCTTGCTGGTTTTCATGAAATAAACACATTATATTTATGGAGGGAAAATGAAATATTGTCAAAAATAGATGGAATGTAAGGTGTGAACGTGGACATAAAATTTTCATTTTTATCCGGTAATAAATTATACTTTTGCAGGGCTATTGAAAAAAAATTGCTCGAAAAAATGGATCACGAAACAAAAAACGGATAATCGCTGATATTTTCTTTCCTAATCGCTATATCGGTTTTCTAAAAGACATTATAGGTTTTCACTCCCAGTCTCTGAAACAGAAATAATTTAAAAAATTTCTCAATTAAAAAATTTTTTCTATTAAGTTTTTTAGAAATGCAGAATCCTCCAGAATATGCCCAAATGTCTGAAATTTTCGAATTTCGAGCCGAAAATTTCTCGAACAATAGGGTTCGACTCCCTAATGACGAATTCGTGGTAAATTTATTTCTGTCCGTGGGGCCGTCCGGCCGTTAGCACAATAACTTTCGAAAGGATTGTCATATAGACTTGAAATTTTCAGAGTGAGTTCGGTTACCAAATGGCTCGGTTAAGTTCGTTAACCAGCCAAATCGCACAGGGTCTTCCATAAAATATGGCCATTCAAAATATTTGTTCCTCAATATCTCAGACAAAACAGAACCCATCAAAATGAAATGTTGCCGCCATATGCAAGATGCTCATAATAAGCTTTATGCAAAATTTGTGTCCACAGTATCAACAGAACCATAACAAATTCAATTCGAATATTAAAAAAAGAAATCTCTATATTTCAATAAACAGGATAACCGATTCGAGTGAAATTCATTTTGTGAATCAAGACTGATATTGTTACGAAAGCTCAGAAAAATTCAGAAAAATAATGAAAAAGAATTTGAGAAAAAGAATACACAAAAGATACGTTGGAAACACTCGACCTACCTTTGTTGGAATGAACGCCCAGAGTTGGAGATGGTACTTTCCAGTATATATTGTCTTGAAAAACTTGAAGAAAAACATCCCAAATATCCAAAAATTTCGTGGTTTCGATTGAAACAAATTCAGGCGTAGCGCACTTTTTGGAACGAGAATTCGAACTGATTTCTCGCCCATATGTCCCCATTTGCAGTCCGAGATTTCCCAACGTATTTTATTACAATTAAATGAAATGAATAAATGAACGGAATAAATGTGAAAATTATTGAAGAAATCGACGCGCTGATTCAACGATTGTTTAGAAAACAAAAGAAACAATTATATAAACTGAATTTAGATAAAGTTAGAACAAAATAAATAATTAGTGCAAAATTTCAAGAGGCTCGCATCATCAGAACCATAGAATTTAATTTCTGTAATTATTTATTTTTACATATTTCATTTTTTGAATAATTTCCAGAATATAATTACGATTGTGCTGAGATTCTGCATTTATATATTTGATATCAATCTCAAATCCCATAAAAAATTTGAGGTAATAGTCTTATTGCTCCACCAAGAACCAGACTTCTCTTATATTTTTCCTGAAAAGTTTTTTTTCTGGAAATTACTGAGTATGCCCATTCAGGGATCGAAGATTGGTTTTGTATTTTTTATATTGCTTGAATTATTTCATAATATCAGTTCCATTAGAATTTATGGAATTTAATTAAGTGAAAATGAACACGAAGTTGAAAATTATTGTGTTTTTTTCAATAACTAGTATTAGAGAGCTGATATTATTTTGAGAATATTCATTTTAAGGGTAGTTGTCGATGAATAACTATCAATTATGTATACCTTTGAGAATAAATTATCGATTCAAGAAAATATTTTTGTCGGAAGAAATAACTTGAAGACAAGTATCGAATTGTTATTCTTCATTTCTTCTGCTACAGTCAGACTCTCCTAATTTACGACAGACGTAAATAGCCATATTGAAATTCGATAAACAAGTTACACGATACGGGAACGATAGAATATATTTTATGGAACTCACGTCATAGTTCGTGGTTCTAGAGCCGGTCATGCTTTCTGGTTTCGTCGAAGAACGATTCCTCCACCGAAAACGATCTAAAAAAGTCGCGATTTTAAAGGCCAAGGCTGAAACCATCACGTGACGTCACGATTGTTGTGAAGTGACGAAAAAAAGAAATAGAGAAGACGCGCCGACGAAACTGAGGATCCCAAGATGGACTGCTTTGAGGTCCTATAGAATCTGTTGATCTTCGATAACTCGTGAAGGGCAACATTAATTAATGAAGGGAAAAACTCATACAAAAATGATCTTCTATTAAAAGACCGTAACCAGAAACGAAATTTCTATGGCCTTGATCTATCGGCCATCAAAAATTTCAAATCACATCAACACCCAAGGGCGTAGCCAGGAATTAATTTCGGGGGGGGTTTTGACATTTTGGCAATTGACTTTGTAGGTGCCGGGAATTGTGTATAGCCAGTATTGTGTTTTAAGAATTCAATAATCCTTTTCCTACTTCGTAAACAATATTCAACATAGATATTCCTGGTTAGGTTAGGTAAACCTATTTTCAAAATGCTTCAGAATTTAATTTTTATTCACTCAAATAAAAACTTAAAAAACAATATTTGTTTCCAAACAATACTACAGGATGAATCAATATGAAATTAATGTGGATGTATGCTTTCATTAAAACTCAATAGAGTTTTTAATGTTTTACTCCAAAATAGTGCCAACAACATATGAATAGGTATAAAAATGAAACAGTGAGAAAACACAAACAAATTTTTTATGGTGAATTCCTTCAGTTAAAGTCTATCAGTCTTTTTTCTAGCGAATTGGTCAACTACTTCATTTTTCATCAATTTTCACACTATGTATAATGAATATTTATAAGCGCTAACCATTCAATCTAGTTTTGCTAGAAAAATTTCGCAGGTAATTTTGAATTCTCCTCAAGCTGGAAAAACTTCTTTCTGGAGTAGCAATAGATACTGGAATCGTAGCTAAAATTTGTAGTAGGATGTAGATGTTCGGATACATATTCTGATTGCACTCAGATGAGTGAAGCATTCTAATGCCGATTTTGAAATGGAGTGCATTGACATTTTCATATTTCAAATTCTGCTTCAATAACGTTTTATTTTTTTCTGGGAGTTGTGAAGAATACATCGATAATGCGTCTTCTAATTCATATTCTCTGTTGAAATTCTGCACGCTTCAGTCAAAGCGTTCGGTACGATTTCCACCAGAAGAAATATAAACTTAAATAAGGAATTATTAGTTCGACGGATCCATTTGTATGCGATGTTATGAACTTTAATATCATCCATATTGCTGATATGAATTGATAATTTTAACTAGATTTTCGGAGATAAGTTGGTTTAAGTGCAAAATGAAAAATTATTTTTGCAACAAAAAATAACTCTGAAGCATTTCGGGAGGGGTTTGAACCCCCAAAACCCCCCCCCTGGCTACGCCCTTGTCAACACCTACTACAAATCGTAATAATATCAAAATGATAATTAAATATAAGTACTCAATAATGTATATAGTCCGTTCACGAAAGTTTGAGCGCATAGTAGGCGTTTGTTTATTTATCTGAAGTTGGCAGTATTTGCTGTCATAACGTAAAATAAAGTCAACGTTGCCGAATGTACCCGGCCTCGTAAGACGAGCTTGCGAGTTATCAGAGAACTCTATGCAATATTGACAACATTGCGTATCAATCTGACAAGAAAATAAACAACAGAACCTAAAATTTTAATATACACAGTGGAATATGCCAAATTTCCATGACCAATCGATGGCTCAAACTTTCGTGAACGGACTATAGTTTGATTGACATCAAAAAAGGCGCTGAAAGTCTAGGCGCAGTTTCATTTCTAGTTCGAAAAAGTAACTTAATTTTTCTGTTCATTTTATTACCTATATATTTGAAATATATCTCGGTAACCGGTAATGAGTCTTTTGACAAAAATTTAACCAGGCCCTTAGGGCTAGTTTCGTCACTTGCTGATAAGTTATCTAACAGATATCGTTGAAAAAAATTCATCTGCTTTAATAAGATATAAATATTTGCAAGTTTTCAATATGAAATATCCTAAATTTCATAAGAAGAAAATAATATTTTTCCGAATGAAAATTCCGAAAGGCTTCAATTCTAATGATTAGAGATATAAATATAAAATTATTTCAACGAAATCTGCCAGGTAGTGAGCAGTTCCCTATAAGCATGTGGTGAAATATGTCCTTAAGACCTGTTTCTCTAATTACTGATAGATTCCTGATAGCTATCTGACCGATATCGTTAAAATAAATTCATCTGTCTATCTCCTATCATTGAAATGGAAGCATTTCATGATTTTCATTCGGAAGAATATTCTTTTCTTTGTATGAAATTTAGGATATTTCATTTTGAAAACCTTTTATGAAAGCAGATGATATTATTTCAACTATATCTGGTTCATAGCTATCAATAACTTTAACAGCAAGTGGTGAAATAGGCCACTTGCACCGTTGTCTACCTTAGGCAGACAAGCTTTAATTTAAGTCAGACTTAAGCTCTACTTAGCGAACCATGCCTTGCACAGTGCATATAGAACAGAGAACTTGATAATGTAATAGTTGGGCAACGCTGTAAAATTCTGGGCATAGTATAAAAACTAGTAGTTTCTATATTGTCAATTAATTTGAGCTACTGAAAAATGTTTTTTCGTCAATCGAAATCGACGAATAAATGGCAATTTGTCGTCCAAATCATGATAGTGGCCAGCTTTGTTATTAATCAAACGTATTGGAAAGCCAAAATCTACGAATTCTAAGATATCAAAATCATCGTCATATATTGTCGATTTCACTCGATAAATTTAAAAGATCCATTATATTGAATGAAATAGTTTACAATATCAAAGAGACAAAGAAACAACACACAACAGAAAGAAGTAGAAGCATTGTATAAGGAATATACAATGGTAGAAGTTCTGGATTCTGTTCTCGGTTTGAGGTTATGTTTACATGCCACAAAAATTTACCGTCATTGCACTTAAGACGGGCTTAAGTCCATCTAAAACCAACAAACATCATGGCTTAAAATAAGAACATCTTAGCATGTGCATAACCTGTGGTGCAAGATGAATTGCGTCTTAAGGCCATCTTAAAGTTTAAGATGCACTTAAGTCGTATTTTAATGGGACGGTGCAAGTGACCAAGTTTCTGTATGGTCGAAAACAACTTTCTCGGCAGTCCATGAATCGATGATCTTCACTTGCAGCATCCTCTTGTGCTCCACCAGTACCATAAAGAGTGTTTTTGTGCAGAGCTTGCAACCAACGGAACCGGCCTTTTTTCGGGAGTTTTTAATTCGGAGAATCGCAACCAGCATGGGCCTGTGGGAGAGAGACAGAAAGGCAGCAGATATCGCTATAATTACCTTCCTACACAAGTCAGTGGCGTCGGTCAAGACGGCATTGAAATGGAGTGAGGAGAAATGTGGAAGGAACGAGGTTTATAGGGGTGGGTTTTCAGATTTTGTTGACCCATGTGCTATAGTTTCATCAATATTATGTTGGCTGATCTGAATTGATATTATTTTAAGAAAAAAGAGGAACTAGAACTGCTGATGGATTTCTATATGTTAATACATGTTTTTTTATACACGAAAAGATGCTTCTCTGACGTTGTCAGAATGTGATATATTTTTGAAGTATTTTCATTGTATGCAGAATACCTAGTAGGAAACTCGATAGCGCAATCCATTCACCGCAACTGTTGCTCCAGCCCCATTCTCGAAAAAGTTAGGTCCAAGGACTTCGCCGGACCATAAACGGCACCAAACAGTCACACGTTGAGGATAGAATGCCTTTTCAACAATAACACTTGGGTTTTCCGAGCCTCAGATGCGACAATTTTGCTTGTTGACGAAGCCACCGAGGTGGAAATGGGCCTCATCACTCAAGATGATTTTTCGGTGAAATTTCGGATCATTTTCATGCATTTCAACGACCCAATAAGCAAAGACACAACGTTGTTGATGATCGGCCGGCTTGAGTTCTTGTGTTAACTGAACTTTTCAAGCCCAAATCTTTATGCAAAATACGGTGTAATGACGTTTGTGGAAGGTCTAATTCCAAGGAACGGCGAGGTATGGACAAACGTGGGTTTTTTAACACTTTCGGCTACAGCAGCAATATTCTCGGATGTTCTTGAGCGGCGTGCACGGGTTTTATTCTTCACATCTCTAACTTGTCCCAACAGCTCGAATTTTTCCACCAATTTCTTTATTGCGGTCCGACAAGGTGATTCACGACGACCCAACAATGTTCGAGTTTTACGAACCGTCTCTGCCAAATTTTCACCATTTTTATAGTAGATTTTAATAATTTCAATGCGGTCTTGAAGCGTTGGTCGTTCCATTTTTATTAATGGCGTAGTTTTTACTTGTCAAATGTCAAAAAATGACAACTTCAAACGTGACATCTACTTATTGGAAAACCCTTTATATGCTCTGTAGCCCGATATTCTCACTAACTCAGGAAAGGCAAACGTCTGGAAATGTCTCAAAACTTAGACAGCAACTCAATCTGTCCGTTAGGTGAAAATAAGTCCTCCAAACAGAGAAATTGTGTTGCAAGCGGGCACATGTTGAACCCGATAATTACTTATGCATGTGAATAAACAATATTTCTAGGTAAAACGCATGTAGGTATCATTATAATGGCGAACATGGCATTTGGTCACGCTTGGACTGCTTCGTCCTAGTATCTCCTCGAGATTGGACCTTAACCTGACATTTTAATGCCGATTTTTCGCGATGCCCACACCAGGGGCGTAGCCTTTGGCGCACAGACGGACACTGATTCAGATTATGCGAAAAAAAGGCCGTGAGTGTGGGATTAGTTGGATAAGTGTGACGGCTATGAAAACACCACGAATAAATTTGTTAATCTTTCTTTTCCTGGGGTATTGTGTTTTCTGAAGGATGTGAATTTGAAATTAAGGTTGTTGAGGTCAGTTTTAAAGGGTGATGAGGAATAACAATATTATTAATTTTGAACTTAATAAGGCAAGAGCCTGCGATAGCAGACCTTCGTTATTTTATAAAATCTACCTTCCTGAAAATGATCCTAACACAGGTAACATGGCCTCATAGGTAAGCGTTGATGAGGACAAGGATTCAAGATTCATTAAAGGTGTTTCAGAATTTTCTCCTCTTCCCCACAGAACTGGCACCCACCGAAAGATGCAGAGCAACTATTGAGCGTGTGACACAGTAATCCATTCTGATGGTAGATCTATACTATTAAAGCAGCGAGTTTCTGTATCATCCACTCAAAGCTAATATGGGAGTGCCGAAGAAAACTCAATATAAAGGTAAAGGGTTTTCCAATAAGAGGTGTTATTTTGGATAGCCCGCTATTTCGGTTGATGTCACATTTGAAGCCTTTCGTTTTTTGACATCTGTCAAGTAGAAACTACGCCATTTATAAAAATGGAACGATACACGCTTCAAGAACGCATTGAAATCATTAAAATTCACTATAAACATGGTGAAAATTTGGCAGAGACGGTTCGTAAAACTCGAACATTTTTGGGTCGTCGTGAAGCAGCTTGTCGGACCGCAATAAAGAAATTGGTGGAAAAATTCGAGCTGTTGGGACAAGTTAGTTGTAGCCGAAAGTTTCGAAGAAAATCCAGGTTTGTCCAGTCCTCGTCGTTCTTTGGAATTAGGCATTCCACAAACGTCATTACACCGTATTTTGCATAAAGATTTGGGTCTTAAGGCTTATAAAGTTCAGTTAACACAAGAACTCAAGCCGGCCGACCATCAACAACGTCGTGTATTTGCTGATTGGGTCGTTGAAATGCATGAAAATGATCCGGAATTCCATCGAAAAATCATCTTGAGTGATGAGGCCCATTTCCACCTCGGTGGCTTCGTCAAAAAATCAAAATTGTCGCATCTTGGGCTCGGAAAACCCAAGTGTTATTGTTGAATAGCCTTTTTATCCTCAACGTGTGACTGTTTGGTGCGGTTTATGGTCCGGCGAAGTCATTGGACCTTACTTTTTCGAAAATGAGGCGGGAGCGACAGTTACGGTGAATGGATTGCGCAATAGAGTTGCCAGACCGTGTTGTCTCTCGAAGAGGTGATCACAATTGGCCACCGAGATCTTGTGATTTAACACCTTGAGACTTCTTCCTTTGGGGCCACGTGAAAGAGAAGGTCTACGCCAATAGCCCAGCGTCGATTCAAGACCTCAAAGATGGAATTCTTGAGGCTATCGAGGACATAGCGCAGCCTCTTTGCGATTTGGTTATAAAAAATTCATTAAAAGGATATATTCCTGTAAGCGTGGTCGTAGTGGTCATTTGCCTGATGTTATTTTCCACTAATAACGGCATAGCTTCTTCTTTATGATGAAATAAACATCCGATCATTCATATTGAAAAATGGCATTTTTCTTTGAATATCAAATAACACATCTATTGAAAAGGAGAATTATAAGAGAGACGCGGATTTGGCATCTTTGAGGCCCTCTTAGAGACTGATACTGGAGTTCATTGAAGCTCTGGAACAATAAGACTTAAGAAAGCAGTGGAATGTAACCTCCTTAAAAATCTACAAGTGTTTTTTCAATGAATTCACCTGACAAATTAACCAATCTGAGAAATGATCAGGTCCACTATAAAGTACACAAAGTTCACTGTGTCTGAAAACCTTGACAATTATATGCTAAGGTCTAAGGCAGATGTTCCAAATATCAAATCATGATGAGAGAAGGAAGGTGTCAATGTCAAATGAAAGTCCCGAAGACGAGTCGTTTATTCAAACAGCACCTGGTTAAATAATCCTATAATTAGATGTTGTTCTCGCTTTTGCAAGCGCCGAATTAACATACAAATGGAGATATTTTGTGGACAGCTTCGCTTTTGGTTTCGTCGAATATCAAACCGCTTTAATTTTTTGAATGGAGAGAATGTGGGAAAATTTTAAGTTAATCGGTTAGCTGAAACTCTCGATATAATGGAATTCAATACAAAACAAATGTCATTAATGGAATAATAGTTTGTTCATTCAATTTTTGTATGAGTATTCGACTTTGTTTGTGGTTAATAAAACGATGCATTTCTTTGAATTCATCTTCTAGTTTTTAATTGAACATAAAGTCATTGTTTGTCAAAACTACTTCGAAAGATAGAAGTAGAGTTAATGTTGTTTTGTGTTTGTGCTTGTAAATGTGTTCTTGTTTAGTTTCGGTATATAGATTTGTTTCTGATATTGTATATTTTCAAAACAATTGATCAAAGAATATGTATTGAATTTTGCATTAAAATTAGAATGTTCCAAGGCACTATTAGTTGCAGAGAATGTTGGCATATCAATAAACACATGTTTTGCAGTTTTCTCGAATATTTTGCTCATAAAATGTGTAGCGTTCGTGATTTTCTGGCCAAAAACAACTCCTTAATGATGCTGCAACCACCGTATTCACCAGATTTGATTATCTGCGACTTTTTCCAATTCCCAAACCTGAAGAGACCAATGAAAGGAAAGCGTTTTTCCAAAATTGATGAGAAGTCAGAATTGGAAAACGAGCTGATGATGTGATGATACCGAAAATCACTTTTCAGAAGTGCTTCGAGGATTGATAAAAGCACTGGCAATAATAACGTATTATATCTCAGGGTGATTACTTTGAATACTTTCCGAAAAAAACGAAATTAATTTTTTCTATTGAATAGAAATCGTGTACAATAATAAAGGGTTTTCCAATAAGAGGTGTTATTTAGATATTCAAAGAAAAATGTCATTTTTCAATATAAATGATCGGATGTTTATTTCATTATAAAGAAGAAGCTATACCGTTAATAGTTGAAAATAACATCAGACAAATGACCATCATAACCACGCTTACAGGACCATATCCTTTCAATGAAATTTTCCGTAACCAAATCGCAAAGTGGCTGCCCTATGTCCTCGATAGCCTCACGAATTCCATCTTTGAGGTCGTGAATCGACGCTGGGCTTTTGGCGTAGACCTTCTCTTTCAAGTGGCCCCAAAGAAGAAGTCGCAAGGTGTAAATCACAAGATCTCGGTGGCCAATTGTAATCACCTCTTCGAGAGATAACACGGTCCTGAAACATTCCCGCAAAAAATCAATGGTTGCTCCAGCCTCATTTTCGAAAAGTAAGTCCAATGGACGTGCATGGATTTCATTCTTCACATCACTAACTTGCGGTTTTGAAGCTTCTATCGTTCCATTTTTATTAATGGAGTAGTTTCTACTTATCAAATGTCAAAAATGGCAACTTCAAACGTAACATCTACCGAAATAGCGGGGCTATTCAAAATAACACCTTTTATTGGAAAAGCCTTCAGTTGCAGCTTTCAAAGTGTCAGCTGCCCAGAAAGCAGTCTATCCAAAATGAAAACTCTCATTGGAAAAACTTCTTTCAAAATAATTTGTATATTTCATCATGTGAGTATATTATTCAGTCGATTAATTTCCAGCCAAATAAATCGTTTTCTAAAACCACCAATTTCTCCTTCGGTCTCGCATATTTCAAAGATCCAGTCTATGGTCATCCGAATACCTGGACTATAAAATTATGCTAAACGTTCTGTTTGCGCCAAACGGAGTTATGTAAAGGCAAAACGAATAGATGATGGCGTCACTAAACGTTTCTCAACTACGGTCACCGAATATTCTCAGTTACGCCAGGCAAACACGTGTCTCTATTATGAAAATGCTAAAATCAATCGGTGTTAGTGGTTCGATTTTTAATTTACCACAAGTTATGGCCCACCGATTGAACACGAAGGTTTCTTGTGAAACTGTGATTTTTGCGACATGCGACGTTTAGAAATTGTGAAAATTATTCGCTTTGTTGTTTGTGTATGTTGGGGTTATTCGAATAACTAAAAAGTGCTGTTTAGAAGCTGAATTTTCTCATAGTGTTTTCACACACATCGTCAAATACTCCAAGACGGGCCTCAACCAGAATAGCAAGACTTACTTACTTTCGGACGAATCACGAGTCTGTTTACAAAGTGATACTCAATGAAAAAGGGTTTGAAGAGACTAGGCATTCTAGAGGGAAGTTGTGCCCTCTCAAGTCGGATCAATTATGAGCTGGAGGGGTCTGATATTTGGTCTCTGTACCCCTTTTGTTATCGTTGTACGAACAATGACTGGTGCCGAGGTGTCATCTACGTAAAACACATTATTGAACCAATCAACGACTTTGGGAATGATTTAATTCAACAGGATGATAATGACCCACCACACCGCACATTTTTGAAGAGCACAATATCCAGAGAAATAGAGAATGAACTATCCAGAGAACACACCAGACATGAATCCAATTGAGCAGAGATTACTTAGGGAGAGCCATATTCATCCCCTAAACCCCTCTTCCACTTTTCACAAATTGAGTGTAGCCTTCAGGAATAATCATAGAAATAGGATAGTATAGAGTTGCCATCATTGAAATAAACGTGGTATCAGATCCGCCATATTACTACCACTACTACCAATTATGATTTTTTCTGCTAATAATATACCATAAAATGATATCGTGCACTGTAAAACTTTCTTCAAACAGAGAAGATAAAGATAAAGAAAATTAGAAGAAAAACATGTCGCGGGTAGGGATGAGTACTGAACATGCGCATTCGAAATTTTTGCAAGTCGGTCGTGGTAATCTGATATCTTTTTATACAGGGTGTCCGTAATTAGACCGACAACTTCTAGTGGACATTATAGATCGTATTTCAGACAGATTCGACCCAAATCATATAATGCAAAATTGCTTCGTTAAGGAGCTAGTGCCCTTTGAAGATGACGTCCTGTCCACACTTTTTGCCACATATGTTTAGCAAAACATAAATGCTATCGAATGATATCGAAATTTTGGCGAGAGAAGATGATTTTTGTTTGATAGAATTGATTCATATCTTCAACCTAACCATTATCAAGTGAAAATAAATTCAAAACAAAAGTGAACATTGAGTACTTAGTGAAAAGAGAGAAAATTTCAAATCTTTTTTTTTTCAGAAATGCATCTGGGCGTTATTATACAAGAGCATCTTTTTTCAAGAAAAAACATCAGAGTTTATGAATATGATGTAAATCTCGCGAAATAATGAAAGTTAAAAAAGTTTCAACTAAAAATAACCCTTCGCCCCCCGAAATGATACAATTGTGCTTGACATGAAAGAAATGCACTCAATTTTATCGATGCTTACTTTTGATATTAGCCAATGTGTAAACTTTCAGCACTTCATGTGACTCCGTTTTGCGAATATGTGGCGAAAAGTGTGGACAGGACGTCATCTTCAAAGGGCACTAGCTCCTTAACGAAGCAATTTTGCATGATATGATTTGGGTCGAATCTGTCTAAAATACGATCTATAATGTCTACTAGAAGTTTGTCGGTATAATTACGGACACCCTGTATGTGTATATTATCGCCTGAAGAAAAATTGTTCATTTGATATTCAATTGACCTTATTTGAGCAGGTTTCCTAAAGACCTAACACGTCGTATTTTTTGCGTGAAATTGTGAAAAGAAAAAACTGGCAACTTAATTCAACCCTGAACTTTCCGCCATATTGGTCCCGCCCAGTGGTACTATTTTTCCTCACTCAATTATATGTCATAGCGTCTCTTCTCTATTATATCTCGATGGGAATAATGAACCAATATCTCTGAAAATTTCATTAATGACTTGATATTGAAAGAAGAGTGTGAACGGACTATTGAATTTTGATTCAGTTGTAAAGTAATCATAATTAATCACAGAAATAAATGATCAAAGCTTAGATTGTTCTCATTTTTTATATTGTATCATCCTGCATCAAGGGCGTAGCCAGGGGGGGGTTTTGGGGGTTCAAACCCCCCCCGAAATGTTTCAGAGTTATTTTTTGTTGCAAAAATAATCTTTCATTTTGCACTTAAACCAACTTATCTCCGAAAATCTAGTTAAAATTATTCAAATTACTGTGAATTCTTGAAAACAACAAATACTTGCTACAGAAAGCGACCCTCACAATTCCCGACACCTACAAAGTCATTTGCCAAAATGTCAAAACCCCCCCGAATTAATTCCTGGCTACGCCCTTGTCCTGCATGAAGCAAAGAACAACACATTGAGAGGAGGATGTGTATATATCCAATTAAGAAGAAGATAATTTCCGACATTTACTCATTGCTAATTTCATTCACTGATAAAACAACTTGAGTTGAAAGTTTCTATTTCTTCATTCATTTTTTTGACTGGAAAGTTCATGCAGTACCTTTCAAAGCTTTTCTCGAAATAGAGCATGAACACAAAGCGTCCAAAATCCGTTCCTTCTGACCTCAACACTCATCATCAAGGAAATTGGTACAAACCTTTGATAATATAAAAAAACAATGACGTCCACACTTAGACAGCTCTTTACGTCATCCAGTCATGATAAACCGATTCCTAGGATCACTTGATTTCGATTACACGCGACCCCAACAAGATCACTCTTGATAAGAGGTCCCAGATAACCCGAAATAGTCCAATGAGAGTGACCTTTGCAGACTCCCAGAGTGATTTTTATTGGATTATCAGGCTGAGACTTGCGTCAGAGCAATTGGATCGAAGGTTGGTTCAACAGACTGTACGGAATGGAAAGATCCATGCAAATAAGGATAAGATAGCGGAAATGATGTCTTTTGGTTTCACCAACTACTTTGACGTTTGGGTGATTAGGTTTTGAACTTTGGTTATTGCTAGTGATGTCGGCAATGATCTCTTAAAAAGATAGCAGAAGCGATGATGTCGAAGAGCTAGGTCAATTTCTTATTACTTGGCAACAATTTCCTGCTCCTCCCACAGAATCTACACTTGTCAGTTTCTGGTAGGCCAATTCTCATCATATGTTTCCCAAATCGACAATCGGTGCGATTCTGTTCGCATATTGCTATGAATCTTGTTATCCAGGCAATATTGCTATCTCCCCAATTCATAGCAATATGACTACGGTATTGTGTATTCTGTTTCGACTGTTATAGTAATGTTGGTTATGAATTTCGCCTTAGCAATATGGCTTTGAGAATCGGCAATCCAAGAGCCGTCAACACTGTAATAGATGATATTTGAACTACTATTTTGAGGTTTTGTTATGACATTTCTGTGTTTTCAAACATTTGTAATGAGAATTTGAAAAATGTTGCGGAATAGGAAAACCAAGAAAATTCAAATGGAAGTATTGATAAACTTCCTTCAATGTAATAGAATTAATTATAACCCATTAGAAATATACAGGAGGTGAAAACCAAGTGGGTTGAACTAACACATTTTTTGAATGCAGTGTAAAATGGAACAAGAAAAGATTAAATGCTTCCTCTGAATGAAATATTTCCTTTCAACTAGCTGAAGCATTCTGACAATAGCTTAAACTGTGATGTTATTTGAGACTGAGACATTATTACAATTAGTTCACAGAATGAAGTGTATTTTATATTTTTTATTAAATAAACAATTTCATATGAATGTTTCCTCCGGATGAGATATTTTCACATATTACACAATTATTAATTAATGAGAACACAATCTCAGCATTCTGCCGAATACCTGAAGCAGTTGGTGTGATGTTACTGGAGGCTAAGAAATTTTCACAATTAAATCACAATGAGGTCTTTTTCTGAATTTGTTATCAGTAAACAATTTCATACAATATTTAAACATTTGGAATAAACTTCTGTGTTCATTGAATATATGTTCCTGTTGAAAATCTGCCGACAACATTTTTCGTCGAAAAATAATTTTGCCACATATTTCCTCTGCATTGTTAGAAAGAATATTGAGAAATTGTCATAATTCAGGGCTGGATTGGATACCCAAAATTTCCTAGAAGAAAAAATCTCTTCTTCCTTGCACATACTTTGATCTCATGTGCCGATAGATTATTGAAATATGGCAAAGCCGAGTCGTGGGCAACTCCATGGAACTGTGCATTTGTTATTATTAAATTACATATCGAGGTAATAAATTTGTTGAGATGAGGTCCTTATTTTATGTATTACTCTTCACATAACTAGTAGGCTCATTCCTAGATTGAAGTCCTCACCAACTGTAGTCTTATAGCTGTCATAAGCAAAAAATTGTGAATCAGAAACGGCTTGTTTGTCCGATCGAAATATTCTGATTAACTTCTCTAGAGTCTCTGATATGTCGGTTTTGCGATCTAAGAATTCTCCTGAAATTTAATGTTTTGTAATACATCAGTTCCATTTTCATTGCAACATACTTACCTATTTTCAAACCCTTTGAAAATTAAATGAAATAAGTATTTTTCTATCGTATTTCTAACTGTTTTGGTCCTGGGCAAGATTGTTATCCGTGTAGTCAAGTACTTTTCCGACCTTGCTAAGATAGCAATGCGGATAGCAAGGTTATGGCTGAATTTCCACAGAATGGTCGATCAGAATACAGAATATTGCGCATCTTGCTATGATAGCCATATTGCTAAGATAAAGATATGACTTGTGTTGTTAAAAAGACAGCCAGGAAGCGTTTCTTATTGTTCCTATGATTCAAATACTTTTAGGATCTTGCAGTTTTTATGATCCGAAAGAACTTTTTGGAATGATCCATCTGCCTTAAACCTTGGCATATACTTGTCAAGGATTTCACAGCGAACTCTGTGTATTTTCAATGACTCTGTTAATTTCTCGGTTTGGTTAGTTTGGCAGGTCTTAAATTCATCGAAAAAAGTCACTTGTTGTAGGTTGTTCAGGTGGTTTCAGTCCACTACGATCTTAAGGTTTATTTTGACCATAATGAGAGCTGTTTTAGCAACTGCGTTACAGCTAGGTCTTCATTTCCATAGCTTTAATTAAGTCCAGTATCTGATATGGCTCTAAGGAGTATGAATCAACATTTCTTTTATAATTCCGTCCAAGATATTCTTTGAAGAGGCTCGCATTCTGTAAGTAAGTGAACAGGAGTTTCCTCCTCTTGCCTTCAAAATCTACACTCGTCAGTTTTTGTCTAGCCAATTCTATTCATATGGTAAGGCATCAATGTCCAATCAAAAAACCAGTAAGGAAGAATTATTGAATTATTCTTACTGAGATCCAAATACTTCTAGGACCTTGAAGCTTTAAAGTTCCTAAAATCTTTTGGGAATGATTTATTCCCGAAAGACACATAGTGCTTCTCTTTCAGCATCTCCCTTCTCCAAAAACTCTTTCCTATACGTGCATTTGCCTTTGCCACAGAAGGGTTCTGGATCTGTAAGTGGTGTTTGTGCTCCCTTTCTAGCTAGTGCGTTAGCCTCTTCATTTCCTTTGATTCCTGGTTGACCAGGAACCCAGAGATCCTACTTAAAACGAACCTCCTTATAGCTGCCATCGAAGCGAGTATCTATCAGGAAGCGAGAGCACTTGCGATTGCATTTCCCTTGTTATCAAATTTTCCTGCAAAGTTTGTTTTTCGCAGTCGCAGACGAGGTTAACGGCATCGACGCTTCTCGAGCATGTTTCGGCAAATATAAGCAACCGACATCAGGTTGAACCCGTTGGGAAATGTAAATACCATATTCGTATAATGAAACTACAAACAAACGAACCTCGTAATTAACAAAAAAGCATGTTTTGCACACAGTTCCTTATTTATATAACTAAAAGCAAATAAAATCAATTCAGCTCGAGGTAAACAAGTTTTCGAGATAAGTGAAGATTCGGTTTTGCGCTTGTTCGTGATATTGCTGTATTTCTTCGATGGTCATGGCGTTTGCCGAACGCAATGTGTAGGTATTAATAAGATATACAGGATGTTTTAATGAAAAGGAGGATATTTTTTGAGCGCTCAACTTGAACGAGTGTTATATCGTTTTGCCCGTTATTCTCTAATTTTGAGCCGAAAACGGTCTCAAACGACTCTCTGATTACAAATCCCTGGACAAATTCAATTCTGTCCGCGGGGCCGTTCGGCTGGCCGTAATCAGGATAACTTTTAGAGAGATTGTCTTAGAGACTTAAGATTTTCAGGTTGGGTTCGGTTCCCAAGAGCCGTAGTGAAGTTCGTTAACCAGTCAAATCGTACAGGGTGTTCCATAAAATATGGCTATTCAAAATTTGTGTTCCTCAATGTCTCAGATAAAAAGAAACCAATCGAAATTAAATTTTGCGACCACATGCAAAATGCTCATAATAAGCCTCATGCAAAATTTTGTGGCCATAGAAGAATCTTCATATTTCCATAAGAAAATATCCGATTCGAGTGAAATTTATTTTATGAATGAAGATTGATAAAGCGAATGTTCATGTAAAATTTCGAGAGGATCGCATCATCTGAACCATAGTTTTTGTTTTAATTAAAGATTTCTCATCTACATATCTCATTTTTTGAATAATTTTCAGAATACAATTCCAGACTTTGCATTGGACTGATAAATTCGAATTTTCTCTTACACTTGCTGTTACCATATCTATATAACCTTGTGTGGGTGCGTTTCCTTGTCATAATATGGTACTACTCTTCTATAGTGTAATGAAAATAAAATTTCAAATTTGTCTACCATACGATGAATAGTGAGTCGATCAACTGAATAAAATGTCGTGAATGAATTCTTGTTAAATTTCATTCAATATTCATAATGGAGCGACTTTAATAAAACAATTGAACAACTTCTAAACGTTGTTGAAACGTGTATCTCTCTATGATAAAAGGGCATAACCTACAGAATACAGATGACATAAGAAGTGTCAAAAATTATGAAGTACATATTGCTATTATAACCACTGGGGATAGGTATGAAAGGAATAACAAAAAATATTTATGAAGCTACGGATAATCCAAAATGCTATAATAATGTACTGGGCGTCTCATGTTAATTTTCAAAGTTGTTTTGTGCTTTCCGATATAACCAGTAACACCGCAACACTGAAAATATTTCAAATCGATAAAGTAGTGATTCTTTCGCAAGAAACCAAATTTTCAATAAGTTCGTACCTCTCCATCGACCGTATATTCTTGAGGCCACCCTGTAGATCTCGAATTCCGAGAACTTCGCCATGTAATGCGACACCGAAAATATCATATTGTTTGTTTACAGTCCGCAGAGTTGATTAGAATGCTGCCGTTGCGACAGCCGAACATTATTATGCCTTTTGTCGTCGTTTTTTATTCATTTTACACCGTGTGAGTGTGTAGGCATGGCATAACCGCGCGTCGCTACGAGACCGGCCTGCAGATCGCCATAGCGAGGGGGTTTTCACTTTCCGAAACCGAGTTGTGAAGGGAAATATCGGATTTTTGTCACGCACTGCAACAGGCCGCTTGAGATTTCTGGAATTGGATATTGCATGACTCGGATGGCCATTCGATCTGTCCGTTTTATGCTTAGATCGGTCGAGCAGAACGGCTTAAGGATATGACTATTTTGCATTCGAGAACATTGCCAACGAATATTAGGAGTGAGGAAAGAATCTAGAATTTAAATTCAGGATAATAACTCTATCTGATGAAAACGAAGAAGCATTCATTCTTAATGGCCACTTGCACCGTCGACTTAAATGCATCTTAAATTTTAAGATGGCCTTAAGTAGCAATTCTTCTTACACCACAGGCTAAGCACATGCTAAGATCTTCTTATTTTAAGCCATGATGTTTGTTGGCTTGAGATCAAAGATATTTTACAATATAATATCTTTGCTTGAGATGGACTTTGGCCCGTCTTAAGCGCAATGACAGTAAATTCTTGTGGCATGTAAACATAACCTCAAACCGAGAACAGAATTACGAGCTTCTATTTCTTTCTTTCGTGTGATGTTTTTAGTGTGTGCTAAGTATGCCATTTAATATAACGGATCTTTTAAATTTATTTAGTGAAATCGACGATATATGACTATGATTTACCTGAGGTAAAATCGAAAATGGATATAAAAGAACACAGCAATATCGATGAGAAAATATTCGAATGCCTAATAGAATAGATGGAGTTTTCAAGTACCTATGTAGAGCTGGAATTCAGAGAATTGGACTTATAAATGAAAAAATCTCATATTTCTTGAAAAATATTGCAAAGGAATACACGAAACAATCAAACAAATATTGCGGAAAATTGTATAAAAAGCTTCAGAGAAGAATTATTTTCAAGAACCCAGAATTTAAAGTCAGTATCACGTCTCTGTTAAAACTTTCAACTTGAGATGAAATGATATAGTAATGTTTATACATAACAAATTTAAGAAAAGCTTTTGAGCGCTCGTTCATTGGTGGAGCAATGAGGCTATTCCCTCGGATATCTTGTTATTGAAATATAAAGGTTCTTCTTTTCAATATTCCAATTGAATTTGCTTTGCTTCTGTTAATACTATGACCAATTCTGAATGAGGCTAACTAAGAGCATTTCGCATGTGACCGCAAAATTTCATTTTGGTTGGTTTCGTTTAATCCGAGATATTGAGGAACGAACATTTTGAATGGCCATATTTTATGGAACACCCTGTAGGATTCGGCTGGTTAACGAACGTAATCGCGGCATTTGGAAACCGAACTCACCCTGAAAAGCTCATGTCTCTTGGACAATCCCTCCGAAAGTTATCGCTCTAAGGGCCGGACGACCCAACGAACAGAATTGAATTTGACCACGGATTTCTAATCAGGGAGTCGAAACCCTATCATTTGAGCGCATTTTCTTCTTAATATTCTTAAATTGCAGACATTTAGGTAGAACGATATAGATATCGATTGAATTATAATCTGGGAGGATTCTGCATTTCTAGAAAACTTTTTAGGTTTTCACTCCCAGTCTCTGAAACAGAAATAATTAAAAAAATTTCAATTAAGATGAAATGCTCCTGCGAAAATCTTTGCACTAATTTGTAAGGTTTGGAAAAATTGTTGCCTAACAGTAAAACTAAAAAAGGAAATAAACGAAAAGGATAATTTAACGTTTCGGTGTCTATATTAGACTCCTTCTTCGGAAAAACTTGTAAAATCTTTGGAATTGTGTATTTTTTCGTTTGCAGTCCAATTCACATTGAAAGTTGTCAACACATAGAGATGTTGATTTATTTAATTTTGAAATTTCCTGATGTCATTTCTTTCTTCAAAAAATCCATTCAAATACGAACTATTCCCACAGAACAGAACAATTAGCCAAATTATTTACTTCATCTAACAGGATACATGTGAATTCCTTAATTTTCCTTTCATAATTATCAGGTTCCGTCATTAGGATCTTTGTGTTGTTCCAGTTCATCATATATTATGATCTCCGATATTTGAACAGACATGATCAGCGATTTGTGATATTGTAATGTAATGTAATTTTTGATGTTGTTACAAAGACTGGGAGTGAAAACCTAAACAGTTTTCTAGAAAAACGATATAGCACTCGTTCAGTAGAAAGAGCACTCGAAAATGAAACTAAACGCAGCATTATTAAAGAAACTACTGAAAACCTCAGAGTAAGAAGTAAACTTTACTTCTTACTCTGAGCTGAAAACCAATTCTCGACAGAATAGAATAGCTATTAATTATTATTACATTGTATCAGAGGGGCAGTCATCAAAATTTTTTATCGCGCTTTAAACAAAAGCGTCATGAACAAGAATAAACAAATCTCAAATTGATACAAAGTGACTCAGTGGGTGAAAGACCAATGTTATCACATTTCGACATTGTGTCCGTTCTCAGACAATGTGATGTCTTCATCCTCACTTCTTTCAATGTACCATAAATCGTTGGTTATGAAACCGAACAATTAAGAAATGTCAATCACACATGGAATTTTTGCAACTTTCAAGATCATATACGCAAAAAATGCGTGTACAGGGATAATTCAAGAAGTATTAGACTTTAAACCTTGTTGGTAAATGCCTAATTAGATATACTGGGTTGGGTGTCTGTAAACAAATTCGAGGGACTTAGGGAGATGATTTATCGATGAAAATAAGCAGAAGTAGTTCATATAACTTTTTTCGAAATCGACCACTCTTTCAAGATACAGCCTTTGGAAGGCGATGACCAATTGACAGTTTTGAATTTTTTTTAGGAGTCCTTAAAAACACTGAGTCATAAAACTGTACATAATATGATTCATTGAGTAGATGTTACTCACACAATGTTTTTTGGATTCCATAACTTAATTTTTAGGGGTTGAAAATAAAAACCCCTTATATTTTCCTTTAAAAAATGTTTTCGTGGGATAGATTTTCGAAAAATAAAATTCTCTTTTGGTTTTCCATTAAATTCTGGAGAAAAAAAGTATTTTGCGAAATTTCTATACAGTCGATACTTTTCTCGGAAAAAATAAAAACTTACAAGCAGTTATGATCATATGATCACTGTTCATTCCATTTCATCGTATGTTAATAAAATGAATATTCTAAGAAATTTTTTATGCTCAAAATTAGGTTTGACAAGAGAAAAAAGATTTTCTATGATTTTTTTCTACAATTTTCAGTTTCAGAAGAGTTCGATTTTTCTAATAAATACTTTTCAGTATAATAAAATAAATCACTCATCTATAAAAATTGTAGTTTAATCGAATTTGCATTTGGCAGATATGCACTTTTGCTCCTCCTGTCACAGACATACAATATCTTAGAATATTCATTCCAAGGGCGTAGCCAGGAATTAATTTCGGGGGGGGGGTGGTTTTGACATTTTGGCAATTGACTTTGTAGGTGCCGGGAATTGTGAGGGTCGCTTTCTGTAGCAAGTATTTGTTGTTTTTAAGAATTCAATAATCCTTTTCCAACTTCGGAAACAATATTCAACATAGATATTCCTGGTTAGGTTAGGTAAACCTATTTTTCAAATATGCTTCAGAATTTAATTTTTATTCACTCAAACAAAAACTTAAAAACAATATTTATTTCCCAAACAATACTTACACGATGAATCAATATGAAATTAGTGTGGATGTGTGCTTTCATTGAAACTAAATAGAGTTTTTTAATGTTTTACTCCAAAATAGTGCCAACAACATATGAATAGGTATTAAAAATGAAACAGTGAGAAAATACAAACAATATTTTTTATGGTGAATTCCTTCAGTTAAAGTCTATCCGTCTTTTTTTTTCTAGCGAATTAGTCAACCACTTCATTTTCATCAATTTTCACACTATAATGAATATTCATAAGCGTTCGGTACGATTTCCTCCAGAAGAAATATGAACATAAATAAGGAATTATTGGTTCAACGGATCCATTTGTGTGCGATGTTATGAAACTTTAATATCATCCATATTGCTGATATGAATTGATAATTTTAACCAGATTTTCGGAGATAAGTTAGTTTAAGTGCAAAATGAAAGATTATTTTTGCAACAAAAAATAACTCTGAAACATTTCGGGGGGGGGGGGGTTTGAACCCCCAAGACCCCCCCCCTGGCTACGCCCTTGATTCATTCTATGGAACACTTATACGATGAAATGGGATGAATAGTGATCATAACTGCTTGTAAGTTTATTTTTTCCGAGAAAAGTATCGACTGTACCTATATAGATTTTTTCTTCAGAATTTAATGGGAAATCATAATAGAATTTTATTTTTCGAGAATCTATCCCACGAAAACAATTCTTGAACGAAAACCATAGGGGGTTGTTATTTTCAACACTTAATAATGAAGTAATGAGATTTTAAAAAAATGTGTGAGTTACATCTACTTAGTGCTTCCTATTATGTATAGTTTTATGACTCAGTGTTTTTAAGAAACCGTTGTTTTAATGTGAGAAAATATTTTATTTTTTACTTGAAAATGGCACCCCCGCGAAAAAAAAGGCAGAAGGGATTTTTTGTAACAAATTGAACGGAGAAATGAACAAAAATTATCAGTTTTAAATATTTCAGTTAGTACCATCTTTTCAATGAATTTTCGGAACTATGTTTTGGGGAACCCTTTTTCATAAAATGATCTGAGGAATCACCCCTTTCATTTTTTCGTTGTTATTTAGACACACCCTATACAGGGCGTTCCTAAATTGAACGTACAAACGAAAAGGAGATATTCCTTAAGTGAATTTAAGAAAAAAAAGTCCCATAAACATGGGGTCGCAAACGTTTCGTTTTCGAGATGCAGAGTGTTGAAGTTTGAATTTTTTTCAAGTTTTTTTCTCATGGTATCTACAAAAAAAATAGCCACAAATGCAACCACCTTCACTTTTTAAAAAAACAAACGTTCAATAATTTGATGTGTCAAAACTGGCACTGAATTTATTCACCACATATTACAAACTGGCCTTGCTATCATAGTTACGAGAATTTCGAGAGAATCGTTCAAATTTTTTTTCTCGAAATCGTTGGTAGATACGACAAAACTACAAGAGACCGAAAAGTTTAGTATAAGAACAAAGCTTCTTTTTACATTTTTTTCAAATCAACAGTTGCTGACCAAAAAAAAGTTCTGCAGAAGAACAGGTGGCTGTGTTCCAGAAAAAATATCACCCTGTAGATCTTCTATCGAAATTGCCATGTCACGTGGTGAGAACTCTCAAATGTAATATCTATGCCAAATTTCAGTTGAATATCTTGTGAGGTGTAGATACTATGAGAAAAAAACTTGAAAAAAATTCAAACTTCAACACTCTGTATCTCGAAAACGAAACGTTTGCGACCCCATGTTTATGGGATTTTTTTTTCTTAAACTCACTTGAGGAATCTTCCCTTTTCGTTTGTACGTTCAATTTAGGAACACCCTGTATATCTAGTGAAACCTATTTCGAATAGAACTGAAAAAGCGGTTTCATAAAATTTGATATTGAATCAAGCATAATTATAACATCTGATTTGTTTACGAAAAGTAAATACCGACATAAAATTATCAATAAATTATTTCTTTTTTTATTTTCCAATTATATCATTCCTATTGGAAAACCCGTTGATATTCACACCTATCATATCATGACATTATTTTTTCTGACTAACCTCGTATCCTCATATGTGACAACATAGAAAAAAATCAAAATCACATAAAAGTACCGGGATGACAATAATTATCTGCGCGACGCGAGGTCGAAATTGATTGATGTTAATTTGCCAGCAGTTTCAACAAACTATCTATCGAGTTGTTGATACCAAGAAATAACATATAATTCGATATCAAGTTCCATTGCGATTGTCGGTTTGCATGTACCCGTTTCATTAACGAGCTGATATTGCAACATTTTGCTTCGACATAGTTGTCGGATTTTTCAGACGTTATCAAATGGCAACATGTTCTGGCAACATTTTTTTTTGAGCGCTCGTTCTCCTTAAACGAGTGCTATATCGTTTTCCAAAATGTCTCAAACGATAGGATTTGACTCCCTGATGACAAATCCGTGGTCAAATTCAATTATGTCCGTGGGGCTGTCCGGCCGGTCGTTAGCACAATAACTTTCGAAGGGATTGTCCTAGAGATTTGTAATTTTCAGGGTGAGTTCGGCTCCCAAATGGCTCGGTTAAGTTCGCTCACCAGCCAAATCGTAGAGGGTGTTCCATAAAATATTGCCATTCAAAATTTTTGTTCCTCAATTACTCAGACAAAACAAAACCCATCGAAATGAAATGCTGCAGCCATATGCAAGATGCTCATCAGAAGCCTCATGCAAAATTTTGTGGCGATAGTGTAAACAGAATCATAAAAAATTCAATTGGAATATTGAAAAGAAAAAACTTCATATTTCCATTGAAAAATATCCGATTCGAATGGAATTTATTTTATATAACGTGCGTTCAAAAAATTCATGGTCAAGTAAGCTGTGGATTCTGTTTTTTCCCTCATAGACTCTTAGGAAAAATAGAATCCACAGCTTACTTGACCACGAATTTTTTTGAACGCACTATATAAATATGGATACACTGAATGTTCATGCAGAATTTTGTGGCCATAGTGTCAACAGAACCATAGAATATTCAATTGAAATATTGAAAAGTAGAATGTCTATATTTCCATAAGAGGATAACCGATTCAAGTGAAATTTATCTTGTGAAGCAAGACTGATTTACTAAATCTTAGTGCAAAATTTCAGGAATATCGCATTATCAGAATCATAGAATTTAATTTTTTTAATAGCATATTTATTTTTCAAATATTTAATTTTAATAATTTTAAATTTTAAATTTTCAAGGTAAAGGGTGAAGTTTTTAGGAACTTGGATACCCGAAATGGTTTGAAATGACTTTAACAATGAATTATCAACAATATTGAATCCATAAACCACTTTCAGGTATCTTAGTTCTTAAAACTTCACTTTTACGTTGAAAATTTGTGCATTGAAACTATTTGCGCGAAAATTTGAAGTGTACGTCTCAGTTCAGTTTTTAGTGGTATTTTCGAATTTTAAAACAGATTTTCAAAATTCCGATGTACAGGGTGTTGTTTCCAGGAATCAAACGATTCATAATTTTTTGTTAACTCGGACCTGGATTTTCGAGGCGGTTATTGCATGATATGTTTGGGCTCTCAATTAGGAACATATTTGCCAAATATGAAGAAAATATACCGGGTGGTTCGTCTGGTACGGCTCAGGAAGAAACGGGCAAAATCATAAAACACCCGTATCTCGGCTACAAAGACAGTGAGACCCAATAAATGGGGTATCTCTAGAACCGTCTTGGTGCCACCTATGCACCTGTGAAGTATTTCCCTTTCCCAATGAAACACCCTGTATATTTGGTATCAATCTCAAATCCCATATACAATGTTGAGGTAATAGTTGTTAAGTACCTACCTATAGACCAATCCAACAAAACAGCAGATCGCCTTTTTTCAAGATGGCTGCTGGAAGTTACTATAGACATTAGGTTTTTTGACGTTCTGCTATTTCCACAAATGATCACGCAACAAAGAACAATTCAAAGGCATGCGCAAATATAAAATAGTGAAAATATGAACAAAGCAATAATCAAACTCATAATGAACTCCGTTTGTTTATTCTTAGCTCTCAGCAGCCATATTGAAAAGCTGATCGTGACAGATCGTTGGACTGCCCTATCTGAAAACTCTATAGTCCTAGCTTTCTATTTGACTGAATAATTTCTGAAATCACTTCAGTTATAAGTGAAGTGATTTTGACAAATAGAACTTCCCTTTTTCGGATGACAATCAACAAAACGATATGACTGATTCATTACTAGCAATGAAAACCGAGGATACTAATTCACTTTCTGCTATGTTTAGAAGTAAATTGTAAACTTTTACCAAAGTGTTAGGTTATGTTATTGTTATGATGAACTGAAGTGATTGTGGAAATTAAACTGATTTACGCTCAGTTGCAGGAACGTCTATTAAAATTTAAAGGTCCATTAAACCCTTAATCCTCCATTAGTTCCTTGTAGTAATGGAGGATTAAGAGTTTAATGGACCTTTAAATTTTAATGGACGTTCCTGTAACTGACACTTAGTCAGAAAGCAACATCAGTTGGAAGTGATGCGCATCAGTTCAAAAGCACAACATTGTCAAATAGAACGCGCATCAACTGATTTTGCATCAGTTTGGAAGTGATGCAGCTTCAAATAGAAAGGGTCAATTGTAGAATAGAAGGTGTATCAACTGATTTTGCATCAGTTTGGAGGTGATGCAGCTTCAAATAGAAATGGCTTACCATAGTTACATAGTTACGTGTAGTTGACAGTTAATACACCTATTTTCTGTCAACTCACGTAACCATAGTTAGATGGTAAGATGTAACCACAGCTCGCCAAAATTCGCCTCTAGTATTCAGTTATTGTTTACGACCACAGAACATCATCCCAAACCTCCATAGACAACAAAACTCAAACCTCTTGCCTGTTTTTGACACAATCCAGGTTCGTGACAGGTCGCTATGTCTAGCAATACCTCGATAACTGTAATTACCGTGGTTTATTTTTTGAAACTCGGTTACCGGGTAATTACAGCACGCCAGTTCCTGTTATTGCGGATCTAAACTCTTCAACCAGGGCCCCGGTGGACCGTGAAGGTCATCTCAGCGCTCATTTCACGGGAACATCTTCTCTATGTTAGATTATTATTGCCGGTCAGTGGTTAGGTTGTCTGCCATGGTTGTAGAGTATGGTTTTGCGCGGATTTAAGGGTACCCATACAGGTCGGATCTGATATGAGGTCGTACCACCATAGGGTTCGGCTGAAAAGTCGGACGTTTTTGATAAAATCATAATCCTGGTAATTTTTACTCGAAAAAATGTTTATTCACAACTATTGTGGAATCCATCCATTGTACGTCTCTGTGCTCGGCCTTAATAATACCCATTAATCACAAGGGAATAAAGAGATAATTCACTGCTGTCAGTTGCTTCATAGATTTAGCTATGATATAATATTCTTTAAATTGGTATTTCTTCGGTATTCTTAAGTTCTCAACTGAATATGGACATACATTGTCAATCGAGGGCCACATCTACTTTTATTATATCAATTAAAGCATTTCTTATTACCAAAATTACAATGACCAGTTCTCCAAAAATTTCTCATGTGTCAACTTGACTTTTTCCACGCTTGTCATAGAAGGGTCTTGTCGCTGTCGCCAAATGTTAAAATCTTCAAGAAATATATTCAGTAGTCGTAAATAAAGTATAGTATGCTACTCGCGTATAATGGCTGTTATTCACTCGATGATTTGGGTGATTGGACATCTCGCGAATAATCATTATACGCCCATTGCAAAATATACTATTTTCTCCAACCATCAAAAAATGTTGACTTTTCTGTACTATTTTCAGGTGCAAAAGTCATAAATTCTCTTACCGTACAAAAATTTGCTCGTTGCTTAGCAACACTTTTAATCCTAGGATTAAAAACGCTACTTTTAATCCTTGGATTAAAAGTAAAGGCATATGAAGTCTACTTGACAATCACTGTCATGATTCTGTGTTCAAATTCATAACCAAATTATGAACGATTTTTCACTAAAACCAATTTTATTGTAATTTTGACTTGGTTGGAAAAAAAATAGTATATATTATTCGGATTAAAAGTGAATATTTTAACTCGCAATTTTGCATTCGCTCGGCTACGCCTCGCAACTGCAAATATTGCTCGTAAAAAAAGATGCACTTTTAATCCTTATAATATAATATACTATTTTTTTCTCAACCATCAAAAAATTTTGACATTTTTGTACTATTTTCAGGTGCAAAAGTCATACATTTCCTTACCGTACAAAAATTCACTCGTTACTTAGCAACACTTTTAATCCTAGGATTAAAAACGCTACTTTTAATCCGGAGGATTAAAAGCATAGATTTACTAATCATGGATCAGGCCTGTCACTCGCCGCCGTTGGAACGGTGTGATGCCAAAACAGAGATAGAGCTAGTCAAGGCAAAGAGCCCGCGAAATCCCTTTAAAAGGCGTTGAATACGTATGAAAATCCTTATCAGTGCGTTTTATTGAAATTTTTTGGGGAAAATATGAATATATATTTATAATCAATGATCACATGGCCTAATAGGTTATTTCCTTTAATAGTTACAAAATTAATATGTATATAAAAAAGGAATATTCCCTGAAAGAAAAAAGGGAATTATCTTTCGAGATCGTTTCTGTCATGAATAATTTGAAAATCTATATTTTTAATAAATAAAATCGTAATGAATGCCTATTATCCCTTTCATTATGATATTTTACAATAAAAATGCGATATATTTCTGCGATTTTTCTGTTCTGATTCAGAGAAGTCAAATATGGACGGCACTGATCCTACTTTCAAATATTTATTTCCATGAACATTCATAAAATAATCTTCTTCAGCAAAATGCCTGCTGCAAATTAGAGAGGTGTTCATTGGAATGAAATTTTCTCTTCGAACAGCCTGCAACCATTTTTTTCTAAGAATTTCATCCTTTGAAGATCTAGAAATGACAGAAGGCGTCATCATAACTCAAACAAATTGTAAAATATAAATAAAGATAATAATACAGGTAAAGAAAAACCAGATAAGAAAAATATATATTTATGTACCGTAACATGGGGATATTTTGATCAGTTTTCATCTTCGATCCCGAATAACATTGTTTTTTTTTGCGAATAGAGATATTATTTAAACACGATAATAATCGGTTTCACCCTTCAAACATATTCTAGAAATACGAGATCTGAAAAATGAACGATTTTCTCAGAAAAAAATTAAAACTGAGTGATCAAATATATACTGATTTTGGGGATACTTTGATCAACACTTGCATTTTATACGGAATACGAAAGTTACCCCAATATAACGATCAATGGAAGTAGAGAAACAAATTAGATGTTCATACCTCAAGTATAACCAGCTAATTTTCAATATGCGGGAATATTTATGAAATTAAAACAAACTTTCATCGCAAAATATATTGAAATATTATGGAGTATGAATTCCGTTAGAATAAAATGACCTAAACTAAGGCACAGAAACTATCAAATACCGAAAAGGAACTATTTATACATGTTAAGAAAAAAATGAAGGAAAATTGTAAAAAAAAATATTCAAACTTCAACCACCGCGTTCAAATTTATAGTTTAAATTGAAATCGGAGTCATATTCCTCAGAAGGACTAGCCTGAATCTCGACAATATCTTCTCTTTTAATCACGGATACATTGTCAGCAATAAGTTTGAAGTTTTTCCTATTTGAAAAGTGCCGTCAACAACTATTTGTAGTACCGCTTCTTCAAATTTTTCAGGGGTATAATCGAGGTACAACCGACTTCCGAGTACTCTTTTATGCATGCGAGGCATTTCTGAAAAAAATAATAACAACAAACTAGTTATTTTTGTGTTTATTTATCGAGATATACGTGTTGGGGCAACATTGATCACCTGACCAATGTTTCCCCAGGTCTTGATCAAACTTGCCCCCTGAAATGAAATATGTCTCAAAATATAAACCAATTGAAATCCAGATTTGAATGTCCACTAATAGCACTACCAAATACATGACAGGAAAAATACAAGTAAAGTGACAATCTGTATTCATAAAGTTACTGTTGTAGATGGTAAGTTTTCGAGATGAAATAAATGCAACGAAATGGTTCCGTCAGAGAAATAAATGAGCTAATCACACGCATGTGCTTCCTCATCGCCTGAATCGTCCTAATTGACTAACCACACCATCACTGCTGCCGACTGAGCTGATAGTTTTGAGGGTGCACAAAAGATGTCAGCATTATAATAGTTTCAAGTAATAACTAAGTTTTGATCAAATTAACCCTAGGATTCAAAGTATCCCCATGTTACGGTATAGGAAATCTCACTAGTGAAATTTAATATTTAGGCCTTTTTAAACCTAGTATCTCTGAACCCACTAGCGTCCACCATTACCTATATATATAGTGAAACTTTCATCAATAAAAAGGCATTTGTACATCATTTTATTCCTATCTCCTGTTAGTACAGTTTATTGCCGCATAAGAACCAACCATTTCAAATGATCTGAAAAACCCTCGAAAAACTCTTAAAAAACCTCGAATCCTATACTAAAAAGCTCCTAATATCTCGTAATTACTCGTAATCAAAGCTTTTGGCGCGCTTTTTGCCTGTTCTAGCTCTATCTCTGTCTTGGCATAACAGTTCTCTCTCCCTCGCCGCTTCCATTGTAAGTTATAAATTCTATGATTAAAAGTAATGGCATTTGACGTCTACTTGACAATCACTGTCATGATTCTGTGTTCAAATTCATAACCAAATTATGAACGATTTTTCACTAAAACCAATTTTATTGTAATTTTGACTTGGTTGGAGAAAAAATAGTATATTATTCGGACTAAAAGTGCCTATTTTAACTCGCAATTTTGCATTCGCTCGGCTACGCCTCGCAACTGCAAATATTGCTCGTAAAAAAAGATGCACTTTTAATCCTTATAATATAATATACTATTCTCCAACCATAAAAAAATGTTGACATTTTTGTACTATTTTCAGGTGCAAAAGTTCTGGATTAAAAGTAATTGCATTTGACGTCTACTTGACAATCAATATTCACCAACAATACCAGATATTCCTGACTACCGCTTCCTATCGCCAAATTTATTTCAATTTTGGCTTGGTTGGAGAAAAAATAGTATATATTATTCGGACTAAAAGTGCCTATTTTTACACGCAATTTTGCATTCGCTCGGCTCCGCCTCGCAACTAAATATTGCTCGTAAAAAAAATATGCACTTTTAATCCTTATAATATAATATACTATTATTGAGATATTTGGATTCAGAATCTCAAATCATTTAGGAGAATCACACCAGTCAAGTGGCGTACCTTGTTCGCGATACACTGCTGAAGTCTTTGTTTAGAAGTTTCTGAACTTTCTGAACTATTTTCAATCGAATAGCTTACTTTAATTCCGCCAATGTTCCTCAAAACAACCTGTTCAGCAACACAAGGAATTCAAGCAAGATTTCGCGTGAAAATCGTCGCAGTTGAGAGAGCAACATTGGAAAGAGTTAATCGCAAAAGAAGGATGCCACTTGACTGGTGTGATTTTCCATTCATTCAATTCCAAAATGCTTCGAAATTCTTAATACAAATATGTCAATAAACATTTCTCTCGGTGAAAATTACTTAAAGTGTTTTCATGACGAAGGTTCCCGAATGCTGGCATGAACGTTTTAAATAAATATGATGGACATATCCGACAAGTATATCAATGTATCTTCTGAATGACTCCACGGAACTTTAGCCTGTTTTAAATAAGTATAGAGGTTTTCAATTTACAACCAGCATCTGGACCATCACACAAAAATAATGTGATTGGCAAAGATTGAGGAGAGAAAGATAGGAAACGGAGCGACTACCGGTAAAATCAAAGATCGTAGAGGCCATTTTGAGCAAAACAAGGACATTGAAAAACATTGCCATGATTACACGTGGGTAACCTATTCGTTGATACATTTTACTCGCGTTTCGTATTGTGTTTGTGTTTATCTTTTGAAATTTAAAATGGTTTACGTAGCATATTGTATGGTGATAAACTGCAAAATACTAAAAAGGTCAATCCTGAACCTGAGAAAATGGAAATGTAGGTATTGGAACTCGTATTATGTATCTCTGTTTCTCATTGCTTTTTTAATTTCAGTGCTCTCAAATGGATATAGTTTTCTGGACGAAGAGATATTGATCTCAGCAGCTGTTATAGAATGTGCCTTGAGCATTTTTCTACCCATCAAATAAAAACAAATGGAGAAGTACTATCCGGTTGAAATTTCTATTGTTTTTCAATTCCATCTTCAAATTGTGGTTAATTTTAAATTTTTTGATAATTCGGCAACTGATATGTAAGAAAATTATTGATTTGTATTCAATTTCATCATTACATTTTTGTGAGTAATGATTTCTAAGAAAACTATAACAATACAATATCGCATTTCATTAATATGGATTCATTTCAAACAATGTTGAGATGAAAAATAACATCCTGATCACGAGGCAAAGCACTAGTTTTGTTTTATCGATCAGAATGTTTATTATGGGCTTGACGTCTAAATTTAATGCAATACGTAGGAATAATTTAATTCGAATTTGGCGCCCATTATAACAGTTTTCTGTATCGAGAAATTTATCCTTTTCAGCGCCATCTATGTGTCAGAATTAATCAACTAAAAAAACGTAGTCGAATTCTTGTGCAAAAGTTGTATGAACGTTTCCTATCATTCTCTCCCTAATCTTTGGTGATTGGCATTGCAAATCCTGTCGATACCACTCGCAGAACAAAACCACTGTCGAAATCATCGACACCGAACCGTGAAATTCAATTTAAACTGCTCCTTTTACCATGTTTTCTCAAGCGTGGTGTCTTCGCAAAGCCCGGAAGTGTGTGCCCACCCAAAGAAACCATCATTATCCAAGGATCTCTCCTCCAATTCGTAGTTTTCACTATCATCGTCGGTGTAACGTTACAGCAGCAATTTTCTTCACTAATTACTGATATTATTCTCTCAGATACGAAATATGGTATGTACTTAGGAACAATATGTCAATAGGTGATGTTACTTACTAGCTATTTAATTTGACTTCGGTAGTTGTGGTTATGATGTACAGGGGTTTTCACTATAATTTGACCCCCCCTTTAACTTTGTTTCTGAGAGAAATACAGAAAAATGTTTCATACAAAAATTTCACGAAATCGACTGAGGTTTTATAATATGAATTCACATAATGGAATATATACAGGGTGGCCAACATATCGATAGCAACTTCAATTTTTCAAATGGGACACCCTGTATATTTTTCCATGTTTGGCTAGCTCTTTTTCTTCTGATTTCGAATATGTAACATATGTTGGGCTATCTTTTTTATTCTGAGAACCACAGAGTTTCAAATTCTAAGAACCACCTGGCAAGATCTGTAATCATTTTAGTGGCAGAGTGCGTTTACTGAAAATGCTCATTTTTGGAGTTATGATGATGATGGGAAGATATACATGGTGAACCACATTGAATGCAACTATATTTTTTCGAATGAGACACCCTATCTTGTATATTCTTCCTCATTTTGATAGGCTTTTTCCTCCTGATCTCGATTATAAAAGCGTATGTGGATTTGTCTCTTCCACTTTCAGAGTTTCAAAGTTTTGAAATGATGACATCGAATAAAAAGTATGTGAAATACCTACGAAATTCTTTATATCCAAACAATCTACTTAAAAGTATTATTTTAGAATGAATACTTAACTTAATATTGGTTGATTTTATATCATTAATATTATTCTCAGCTTTCATTGATTATATCATTATTGCTGAAGTAAAATTTTTCCTTCAGGAGCGGCTATAAAACGTGTCCAACGGTGTTTAATCGGGACTATTTGGTGGCCATAAAATGGGTGCCCCATTACCAATCCAAAGATCAAATTGGTCACTTAAATATCCACGAACTTCCAAAACGCTATGTGGTGCTCAGAATCGGAAAGATAGACCATTATATGTTACATATCAGATGAAAAAGAGCTAACCAAATATGGGAAAATATACAGGGTGTTCCATTTGAAAAAATGAAGTTGCCATCAATATGTTGGCCACCCTGTATATATTTCAGTTTTTGGAGTCATATCAAAACACCTCAGTTGATTTCGTGAAACTTTTATACGAAATATTTTTCTGTATCTCTTTTAGTAACAAAGTTAAAGGGGGTCAAATTATGGGCCCCACTCACTTCGTTCTTCTCCGCCGTTTTACCCGACGGTTTAAAAACGGTCGGGTAAAACTGCCGCAAAAAACGAAGTGTATGGGCTAAAAACGGCGCGCACTTACCGACGTTGCAAATTTCAGACGAGGCCTGATTTTCGTCCGTTCTCTTGACGTTTTTAACCGTCGGGTTAAAAAACGGCGCAGAAGAACGAAGTGAGTGGGGCCCTTTATAGTGAAAAACTCGGTACTTACTGGGTTGCAAGATGCCAAGATGATTGTTATTGTTGGCCATGCTGTGATGGTATGGTTAACCTTGATAGCCCACGCTTTAGATGGAATGAAATTTCATATGGGATTAGGTTTGGTGTGAATTCTTCATGTGAGTGTGAAGTTAGCCCAGCACTTTTTGATTTCTGAAAAAAATTTTGTTGTGCTGAATTGTGCTAGGTTTGTGCCCCTTTGTACCGATAATTTTTTTCCTTATTCCAAGTGATTTTCGAGATATTTTAAAACCGAAAAAATGAGCCAGCCTAGCACTTTTCGAAAAATGGGATTTAAATGATTGATAAAAATTGTGCTACACATTTTTTTCTCACAAACGAATGAAAACATGTGTGCTACATTTGTGCTGCTTTCTGCCATAAAAATTGTCACGAAAATATTTCGTGTTTTCCTGCAAACTACGAAAATAAGAAAAAGTCATCCCAGCACTTTTGTTTTTTTTCCAAAGGAAACAAGCTAAAAAGATTGTGCTACTCTCAGGCAAAGTTGTGCCGTTGTTATTTTCACGAATATCCTGCTAATTCACCCTGAAAATAAAAAAATTTGCACAATCTTTTGAGCATGTTTCCTTTGAAAAACAACAAAAGTGCTGGGATGAATTTTTTTTTATTTTCGTAGTTTGAAGAAAAACAAGAAACATTTTCGCGAAAATATTAACGGCACAAAGAAGCAGAAATGTAGCATGAATTTATTCATTCGTTTGTGAGAAAAAAAACGAAAGTGCTGGGCTATCTTCTTTCTTAAATATCGATTTTTCAGGAAATGAGAGGGACTTTCGAGAAAATTCGAAAGGCATAACTCAGTACACGTGTAGCACAATTTCTATCAATCATTTAAATCTCATTTTTCTAAAAGTGCTGGGCTGGCTCATTTTTTTGGTTTTTGAAATATCTCGAAAACCACTTGGAATAAGGAAAAAAATTATCGGTACAAAGCAGCACAAACCTAGCACAATTCAGCAGAACATTTTTTTTTTCGAAAATCAAAAAAAGCTGGGCCAACTTCACACACATTAATTCTTCGCTTTCAGTACAGTAACAAGAGATCGCCTTTTTTTAAGTTGACTGCTGGGAGTTACTAGAAACAGTTAGGTTTTCTGACGATTTGCTTTCCACAATTGATAACGCAACAAAGAACAATACCAAAAGATGCTCAAATAGAAAATAGTAAAAATATAAACAAAACAATAATCACACTCATAAAAAACTCCATTTGTTTATTCTTAGCTCCCAGCAGCCATATTGAAAAGCTGAAGAAACTCCATATTTCGTTTAAAAAATATTCGATTCGAATGGAATTAATTGTATAAATAAAGATTAATGCACTGAATGTTTTTTTATTTGGTATCAATTTCAAATCCCATATAAAATTTTGAAGTAATATGTAGTTGTTAAGTACCCACCTATAGACCAGTCCAACATAACAGCAGATCGCCTTTTTTCAAGATGGCTTCTGGAAGTTCCTATAAACAGTCAGGTTTTTTGACGATCTGCTATTTCCACAATCGACAACGCAACAAGAAACAATACAAACGCATGCTTAAATGGAAAATAGTGAAAATATAAACCAAACAATAATCACACTCATAATGAACTCCGTTTGTTTATTCTAAGCTCCCAGCAGCCATATTGAAAAGCTGATCAGAGCTGGGAGAAAGGAAACGGAGCGACTACGATGATGTTAGCGCCATCTATGTGTCAGGATAAAGTACTAAAATTCAGGAGAATGGGTGAAATCAAACATTGTAGAGGCCATTTTGAGCAAAACAGTAGGTATTGAAACTCGTATCATGTATCTCTGTTTCTCATCGCTTTTTATTTCAGTGCTGTCAAATGGATATAGTTTTCTGGGCGAAGAGATATTGATCTCAGCAGCCGTTATAAAATATGCGGTGAACATTTTTCTACAGATCGAATAAAATCAAATGGAGAAGCACTACCCTGTTGAAATTTCCATTGTTTTTCAGTTCCATCGAATTGTGGTTTATTTTTAATTGTTTTGATGATTCGGTAACTGATATGTAAGAAAATTATCGATTTGTATTCAATTTCATTATTATATTTAATTTGACTTCGGTAGTTGTATCTTACTATGAGTTGAGTAGGAGTATGCCATTTTTGGTAAAATATTCTTGGAAGAAAAATTTATTCGGGTTAACTATATCTGAATCTTAGCCAAATCCTCATCCAGATATGAATACCAAAACAGGAAAACCGGCATTTGCAGATCAGCATCTTTCCTAGCCTAGCATCTATCCTGTCAATACATCCCCAATTTATCGAAATGTCAACATTTTGATAATCGTCCAAAGAGAACATAGAGGCACCTTCAGTAATTCTATACCGAAAATCTTATTTGTTCGATTTTATTTATAAAGTCCCTAGTAGATAAAATGATGTGTACTCAATCGTTCGCTTCGAAATGTTGACAAGGCACTCTATACAAGTCGTATTTGTCTCTTATCTCTCACGATATTATGCTAACTGAAATGATAACTTTTTCTGTTATCTAACCTCTTCATTTGGTTCGATTTCGAAAGATGTCAACATAGCTGGAGTGCTCGAGAAAATATTTTTCGGTTGATTGTAGTGCAAGTATTTATATAGATGACACTGGTACTAATGTACAAAAACTTAGTATTTTATGACTCTTTTAGTCTGAGCTGAGTTTTGGTTTTCAAATGTAAATTTTTAACGAATTTAAAACTTGAAACTATTTGAATATTGAAAGATACAAATACTGAAATCTTTGCTCTTTGGCCAGGAGGGTGTTCTAAGCCGATTTTGGTATTTGAAGAGATGATATTTCGCTGCTTAAGGGTAGTCATCCTCAGATGAATCTATAGACTATCATAGATGTTTTAGAGGTGTAAAAGATCTATGGAGTAACAGTAGAATCTTAGCTATTGAAAGATGTCTAGATATAAAGCTGGAAAGAAGTGCGATATAGCCATACACTAAAATGGTCCCACACTCACTAAGAGGGAAGCGCGAAGACCTGAATGCGCGTTGTACGGGGTACAGTTAAAACAGTGTGCGTATGGCATAAATTTGGAATGCGCAATTATCTCCGTCGGAATCAAGATAGTTTTGATTTTTGGCTTGTGCATTCTTCACTGTACGTGGAAGAATGACCAAAAACGACCGTGTATGGGCAATAAGTCTGTGCACGTTTCATATTTTTGGCAATACAGTGTCGGGTTCACTATTCATACATTGGACATTTTTTCCTAATAACAACACACGCCACTCCCATTACATCAGTTTCTTTTTTCGATGTCTCTCATCCTCACGCTTGTCGCACATCCAAACCAACACGCAAAAGTGTATGTGTGTGGGAAATATTAGAAGAATGCGCAGTTGCTTTACAGCAAACGTGCAGATACTTAACTGCGCATTCTTCCTTCTTAGTGAGTGGGCCCCTTTAGATAGTCAAGCTGTTAAAGCACTGAGCTCCTTCGACATCGACTCAAAGAGGATCTGGAAGTGTCGGAACAAACTCAATGAGGTAGGCAAGAAAAATAGGGTCTTTTTTACCTGGGTTCCCGGCCATCAAAGTCAATCATAATATGATTATCACTTCTATTCATCAAACTACAGTAACATTGAAGCTTTGGAGATAGGAAGAAAGCTGCTCCAAAGACAGAAGTTTTTTGTCTGATGATCTTGCAAAACCTCAGACGTTCAAGAAACTGTCTGCAGATAATAAAGTGGGTAATAATCTCCCATTGATTCGAACAGCTTCTTTTCGCTTCTTTTCGCCATATCATTCAATTTCGGAATAACGATAAAAGACTTGTGACAAACTTATGTCCCCTAATGCCTGAAAATTGAAAAAAAGTTACCCATCTTCAACTACAAGCTACAAAACTGTAAAAGATCCAGAAAGAACCCCGAACAATAAGAGACTGTTCCCTATCGTTCTCATGAAAAATTTCAAACGTCCCTGAGTCGCCATCTTTAAATATTTAGCGATGTTTTTGTGCTTACAAAGAGTTCCCTGTTCGACCTTCCTCTTCTGTCTTTCTTCTTCCTTCAGATATCCACGTTTGTGTTTGTTTGAAGCGAGATAAGTATTCAAACAAGTCACACAAACTTGGCTGAACCAGTGGCGTAGCTTGCTTTTCGAGAATTCGGCGATATTATATTTCTAGAGGAAAGTTATACTGGGAGAGTTATACTAATAGGAACCTTTTATACAATTTCTTTAAGATATCTTGTGCATCAAAGGTAAAATGAATAGAGTTGTCCGTTAATAGATGTTGAGAACTTTTGGATCGAATCCCCAAAAAACAAATTCAATTCTTTCAATCATTAAGATAGTCATTTTCTAAGAATTATGTGAGACTAAAGCACCAAATGAAAAGTGATTAAACGGGTGAAAATCAATGTCAATATCCAGAACTAATGACTTTTATATATCACATGTATTTCTAGAATTAATGTCAATTCGAAAACAAGGTTCGAAATCGAGATAATACCACTTTCAAGAGTACTTATTCATCACAGAAGTGCAGTTAGCATTGGCTGTCTTCCAAAGATTAAAAATTTGGGAAGTAGCAATTTAACGTTGCGTCGACGTATATAAAGAAGTCGCGCAACCAACTAAGTGACTCGCCGACCTCAAAACAACGTCTTCACAATCATGATTTGCACCAGTTAATCAATCATTTGCGGGTTTCTACAACGTCGTACTGCAACTACAGTTATCAGATTCACGTGGTCCAAACGTTGCGAATTCACTTCGATTCAACTAATTTACATATGCGCGATCTAGGGTAAGTTATCGACACAAATATAATAAATCAGTTTAATTTGATATTTCTCATCGTATTCGAACGTTGCTTAAATGACTACGCGACAACGTTTTTAAGTCAACTACTTCAATAGAAAATCTCCACTGGTTATAGTTGAGTCCAACAACGTTGTCTCTAAATTGAGACAACGTAGCAGCAAAAACTAAAGTTGTCTAATAAACGTTATAAGAACGTCGTTCCTAATCCTAGAATAATAACTACTTCGTATGCAGTTAATTCAACGTTGTCGCGATGACAAGTGGAACTATAGTCATGCTCAACGTCACGACTACGTTGTAAGGTAGTCTTCAATGCAAACGTTTCAAGAATTTGGGAAGACGAGTACCCCAAGTAGCAATTTAACGTTGCGTCGACGTTATAAAGAAGTCGCGCAACAAACTTAGTGACTTCGCCGACCTCAAAACAACGTCTTCACAATCATGACTTGCACCAGTTTAGTCATTCATTTTTGGGGTTTTTACAACGTCGTACTGCAACTACAGTTATCAGATTTACGTTGTCTAAACGTTGCGAAATTCACTCTCGTTTCAACTAACTTACACATGCTCCATCTAGTGTAAATTATCGGGACGAATATAAAGAATCAGTTTAATTGATATTTCTCATCGTATTCGAAGGTTTCTTAAATGACTACGCGACAACGTTTTCAAGTCAACAACTTCTATAGAAAATCTCCACTGGTTATAGTTGAGTCCAACAACGTTGTCTCTCAATTGAGACAACGTTGCAGAAAACTAAAGTTGTCTAATAAACGTTTAAAGAACTTCGTTCCTAATTCCAAAATAATATTTACTTTGTATGCAGTTAGTTCAACGTTGTCGCAACGACTAGTGCAACTAAAGTCATGCTCAACGTCACGACTACATTATAAGGTGGTCTTCAATGCAACGTTTCAAGAACGACTAATTCCTAAATCAATGACAACGTTAATTTTCGTGCATCATGTGGTTGTCGTTGTTAAAATGCTACTTGGGTAGCGATGTGCAGTATTATTTTCTAATGCATTAATGTGATGGGAGAAAGACAAATCGTTCTTAAAATGCTTCATGAGTTCAAGAACCCTGTGGAAAACTCAGATTAATTCTAGATTTTGCAAGCTTGATCATTGATGATTTTCGTACAAAATCATATTTCGTATTTCAAAATCTACCAGCAACAATTCACCACTCCTGAATAGACTCCATCTACACCACTGGCTTGAAACGAAGCGGGAAAACTCTGGAATGGATTTATTATTGAGCCAGGGTCACAGGGTATAAGTTATCATCGTAGGTTCCGTAGATATTTAGCTGTGAGCGATAAGAAGTGGTGTGATGGGCCATATTTGTTTTTCTTCAGCTCGATGGTAGATTTATTTGTAGTTATTATTGGAAATGTCTTGGCCTAATGGCGCGTTTAGATAAGGGCGTATTTATCGACGCATTGCGATGATATTTTGGTCCTTTGTGATGCTTGGAGCTGTGAGGAACGGTTCCTTTTGAGAATACGGTATTAACTTGGAAAGATTTCTGCTCTCTATGGTAAATAACTGTGAATCTTTAGGGGATGTTCAAGAAATTCTTCTGCTATGTTTCATTCACTTCTGAATGGGCATTTCCATTATGTTGAAATATAGGGTTTTTAAGTATTGAGAATACCTAGTCTTAAATATACAGGTTTGGAAATTCACATGGGAAACATACGATATACAATGCATCCGACAGAGAATTTTTCAGCCCAGTGAACAGATGTACAGTCGAGAGATTCACGTGCTGTAATTGACTGAATCCATTTGTCCGATTGCAATAATGTAGTATTGTCTCTATTTTATCGTTGGGAGCCGCTTAATTCAAACAGTATGGTAGGCATAGAATATAGAACTGTGGTTTTATATTCTAAGATGGAAGGCAACCGCAGGTATTTGAATCCAATATGATGGGCGGCCTGACACTAAATGGTTTTTCAATAGGAGGTGTTATTCTGAATAGCCCGTTATTTCGGTAAATGTCACGTTTGATGCTGTAATTTTTTTGACATTTGACAAGTGGAAACTACTACATTAATAGAAATTTAAAGATACACGCTTCAACGCATTGAAATTATTAAAATTCACTATAAAAATGGTGAAATGTTGGCAGAGACGGTTCGTAAAACTCGAACATTTTTGGGTCGTCGTGAAGCACCTTGTCAGACTGCGATAAGGAAATTGGTGGAAAAATTCGAGCTGTTGGGACAAGTTAGTGATGTAAAGAATAAAACCCGTGCACGTCGCTCAATAACAGACGAGAATATTGCTGCTGTAGCTGAAAGTGTTGAGGAAAACCCAGGTTTTATCCATTCCTCGTCGTTATTTGGAATTAGGCATTCCACAAACGTCATTACACACCGTATTTTGCATGAAGATTTGGGTCTTAAGGCTTATAAAGTTCAGTTAACACAAGAACTCAAACCGGCCGATCATCAACAACGTCGTGTCTGTTGATTGGGTAGTTTTAAAATGTATGTAAATGATTCGGAATTTTATCGCAAAATCATCTTGAGTGATGAGGCCCATTTCCACCTCGGTGGCTTCGTCAACAAGCAAAATGTCGCATCTGGGGCTCGGAAAACCCAAGAGTTATTGTTGAAAATCCTCTCTATCCTCAACGTGTGACTTTTCGGTGCGGTTTATGGTCCGGCGGAGCCATTAGATCTTACTTTTTCGAAAATGAGGCTGGAGCAACAGTTACGGTGCATGGATTGCGCTATCGAGACATGATTAATGATTTTTTATGGCCGAAATTGGATCAGTATTGATCTGGACAACGTTTACTTTTAACAAGATGGCGCTACGTGTCACACAAGCAACGAAACTGTTGATCTTTAGCGGGAAAAGTTTTCGGACTGTGTTATCTTTCGAAGAGGAATCACAATTGGCCACCGAGATCTTGTGATTTAACACCTTTCGACTTCTTTCTTTGGGGCCAAGTGAAAGAGAGTTGAAAAAACACACTTAGATTGTACTGAGATGATAAGCAGAAACTTTTTATTCACAGGCTCAAATCGTACCATCATCAGAAACCATATTGCCATATTTCCTCTTCAGTTTGAAATTATACAAAATTCAACCTAGCAATTTTAGATTCTGGAATATAGGAAGTGCTCCAGTAAAAATTCAGCTATAAATGAGATATATCCGAAGATTGCACGACCGCAGCCTATACCAGGTGTACCGACCAAACTACCACATACTGTTTTCGCACATAACACGTCCCCAGTCATGAAAATTGACAAGACCAATTGAGAAGGCGCATTGCTCGAACGGCATGCTAAATTGAACGAAATTGTCTTGTACGCTCAGCATCAATAAAAGACGAGACCTAGCAGTTGACCCTTGACGTCCCTATTAAATACGAGAAATGGTCAATTACCAACAGCTGCTCTGTGCACTGACCGTCTAGCCTAGTCGTGATGCTTGTTACATGATGGTTTACATACGATTGCGCTGCTTGACTCGATTTGATGGAGAGAAGTTACCCAGAGGAAGACGTTGGTTTTGATGTGGACCTACAAGGGTAGCCTTGAAAGCATTTGTGCCATAGAGATTGGATAGTATAGAGCTGCCATCATTAAAATAACGTGGTATCAGATCCGCCATATTACTACCACCTAACTTCAAATTTGACAATCGTTGAATTTTCTGTAAGAATAGTGATTTTGCGCCTTTTGCTAGTTAAATTGTGATTTTTTTCTGCTGAATAATATACGTTAAAATGGTAGCGTGTGCTGTAAGGCTTTCTTCAAGCAGAAAGAGAAATTTAAAGGAAAAACATATCACAGATAGGGATGAATACTAAACAGATCCGCATTCGAAATTTTTGCAAGTCTGTATTGGTAATATGATATCTTTTATATGTCTGTATTATCGCTTGAAGAAAAATTGTTTATTTGATATTCAATTCACCTTATTTGAACAGGTTTTCTAAAGACCCAACACGTCCTATTTTTGGGTGAAATTTGTGAACAGAAAAAACTGGCAACTTAATTCAACCCTGACTTTCCGCCATATTGGTCCCCGACTAAGCCCCGCCCAGTGGTACTATTTTTCCTTACTCAATTGTATGTTATAGCGTCTCTTCTATTATATCTCGATGATTTGAGCTGACTAAAGCCGGCCAAAGACATCGTAATTTTCATCCGTTCGTATCGCTGCGATAAGAACCGTCCCGACAAAAGCGCCAAAAAACCGACTTCTGTGGCGAAAAACCGTCGGTACGCCTCCTCCGAAAAAAATATCTGTCGATGCTTGATTTTTGTCCATCGGTTGTCTTGCCGTACCGACTGTGTGTGGGGATTTCGTCGAGAATCGGCGGTTATTTTTCATAAGCGTAATACAAGTCTCGTTTCTTTTTTTTTACTCAGCACCGTAACTGCGGCTGCCACTGCTAGGAGCTGTTTCCTCTTCATGACGTTCTTATTCGCGAACGACAGCAAAATAACTGGTAGAATTTACCGAAATGTGTGGGCAAAACAGTTTCGCGATATGATTCGTCAATTCGAATCGCAGCGAATAAACGGATGAAAAATAACGATGTCTATGGCCGGCTTTACTCGGGTTAACTCAATCCCTAACCTTCGCGTTCGTTTACCCAACCCGAATGTCCAACCCATGCTCGGAAAGTACTGTGCTATTAACTCGATCACTCAGTTGATGTATCGTAACCCTACACACAAGAGCAGGGTCGTATAGTGGCCGCATGCGCACTGTAGTTTAATTTTGTATTTGAAAAAGGCTGGATAAGTCTTTACTCTTTTTATAGTAATTTCATATATTCTTTCCCTAAAAGTTATGGAAAGAGAAGAGAATTTGACACAATGTAAAATATGTGGTTCTATGAGCCAAGAAAATAATGTAAAACAACTCCTTCATAACTTCGTATGCAGATCTTCTGCGTTAAAGCCGAAGCATTCTTCACATTTTCAACATGGGTACTCAAAGATAACATTGAACATGCGAAGCCACACCAGAAATTTTAAAAAAAGATTTTACAGAAGCCAATAAATCTAAGCAAAGCAAGAGAAAATCAGTAAATAAACTGGAACTGAAAAAATAAATTCTCTATTTCTTCAAAATAGGTACTCAAAAATAACATTAAACATGGAAGGGCACACCAGAATTATAAGAAATATTTTACAGAAGCCAATAAATGCAAGCAAAGCTAGAGACAATCCGAAATAAACTGGGAGGGACTGAAAAAATAAATCCATAAAATATTTGGTTATGTCATTGATACGATTGTCACTTCAAATCCTAACTTAAAGTTGAGTTGGATAATTGGCCCATATTTTTTCGAAGAGAACAAATGGAAAGTTTCAGAGACTTCTGACCGTTATGTTCACACGATTCAGGAATTTTTTCTTCCTGGGGTTCTCTGGGCTTTACTAACTGTGATCCAGCACATTCTCCTGAGCATTTTTTATGGGGATATGGTTAATCACATGTTTATAACGATGTGCCTAGGATTCTGGCTCACTTGTAAAACAACATTCGTAAGATTATTGCCAACATACCCCAACGATATGCTGGACAAAGTTTTCCGATATTTCCGAAAACGATTAATTCAGTATATTGATATTTATAGACTACAAAATAAGGAAGCAGAGAAGAAAATTAATCGATTGAAATCAACCATCATTAAACTCATACTACGGAGCTAATATCGTCCTCGTTCAAGACCAACTGCAAGGAAGTGATATCACACAGAGCACCTATGGTGGCTAGTTCGTCCTTATTAGGACTCATCAGCACAGGATAGCTCTGAATGATACAAGGTATTTCTTGGAACTCACAGTGAAATGGCATCTTCTTTAAGGTATAAATATACCGAAGACGCCATCTCTAGTTCCATACGAAAACCTTCTTCCATAGCATGAATTAGCGAGATGTTTACCATTTGTCGCATTGACCGAAGCGTTTTTGCATTCCATAAATTTTACTTCTTCAGTCCACGACGCGGTGCGCTCAGTTGACACCTTAGACTAAGTATAGTCTAAGGTTGACACCGCAGTTAATAATAAGAATACGTTTAACGCGTAATATTGGTTGATTTCAAACGATTAATATTATTCTCTGATTTCACTATTTTGATATTCATGGCCATATTACACGTCAAACCTCTTCTTATTAGTTATAGACACCGTTTGCCAGATATCATCTTCAAAACTGTCTGAACATTTTAAGGTTGTAATTGATGATGAAAGAATAATTAAATCGATATTCGCATAAGTATTTATTCAATCGAATTTCTAAATCATCAAGTTCTTCTAGCCCCACCCTGTACATTTATTGACCGGGTATCTAGTAGATGCTACAGTAAATATATTATCGCTTACATTTCATTGATAATACTTCCCAGATTCTTACAAACGAGACTGTTATTAATACAGCTGCACGATAAAACTAAATTACGATACGAGTACAAGCGTATTTTCTTGTTATTGTTGTCCAGTTCGAGAATCCACAGACATCAAGCAAGCATCGGACAAGAGAGAGATGAAATCAAGAGCTCTTGATACCACTCGTTTATCTGGGGTACCGCCAGAAGACAAGGAGAGTTCTTGCATCCTTATTTGTGGCTTCAAATAAGTATGGTGTCTTCAGCGAACATCTCTCTTGACTTATTGGTCTCTTACAGCTTTTCACAATGGATGCACTAGTGCACTACTAACAATACCCTGGTTTTTTCGCATTTTGGTGCATGTAGTTTATTCCCAATGGAACATGACAATTAGGACAGATTTCCCGATCAACTGTTTGACAGATTCAAAATTGACTTTCAAGGGCTGTAACATAATACACTGTTCGATTCCTTGTGAAATTTGCGAAATGATGGTCTCCACTTGGAAAAATGCCACTATACGCCTTACTCAAGTCCGTGGAATAATCAATTTTGCGCATTCTGGTGTTTCGTCTAAGCTTCTTGATGTAATGGTACTATTTCTTTCTACAAACTGAACAAAAACTTCTTATATAACCAAACCTCAGAGTAAAAAGTAAACCTAGAGTTTCCTTCACGCATTTGTTATGCAGCCAAGTAGAATCTGTTTATACGCGCGAACAAACTTCCGGCGTTGCGAAATCGTGCCGTATGTTTATTCCGTATTGGGATGATTGGTTTACCGCTCCCCTACTCTGATACTAACGGCTTGTTACAGATAATTCTGTCAGTTTGGCAACATTGTCTGTTAGTGTTTAGTTTCTTGATGCGATGTGTTTACATTTTTATTTCGATTTGACGTTCATAAACTGAATTATTTCAATGATTTGGTGGCAGTTTATTGTTGCTTAAGGCTATTCCGTTAATTATAGCTAGGGTAAAATTACGAAAATGTTCCATCTCACTCTAATGCTTGGTTTATTGAAGGGTTTTCCAATGAGAGGTGTTATTTTGATATTCAAAGAAATATGCAATTTTTCAATATAAATGATCGGAGGTATATTTCATTATAAAGAAGAAGCTATGCCGTTAATAGTGGAAAAAAACATCAGGCAAATTACCACCACGACCACGCTTACAGGACCATATCCTTTTAATGAAATTTTCCATAACCAAATCGCGAAGTGGCTGCCCTATGTCATCTATAGCCTCACTAATTCCACCTTTGAGGTCTTGAATCGACGCTGGGCTATTGGCGTAGACCTTCTTTTTCACGTGGCTCCAAAGGAAGAAGTCGCAAGGTTTTAAATCACAAGGTGTTAAATCACAAGATCTCGGTGGCCAATTGTGATCATCTCTCCGAGAGATAACACGGTCCGGAAACTTTTCCCGAAAAGCATCAATAGTTTCGTTGCTTGTGTGGCTGTTCTTGGGCGACGTGTACGGTTTTTATTCTTTCCATCACTAATTTGTGCCAACAGCTATAATTTTCCACCAATTTCTTTATTGCGGTCTGACAAAGTGCTTCACGACGACCCAAAATTTTTTTCGAACCGTCCCTGCCAAATTTTTACCATTTTTATAGTGAATTTTAATAATTTCAATGCGTTTTTGAAGCGTGTATCGTTCCATTTTCATTAATGGCGTAGTCTCTACATGTCAAAAGTCAAAAAATGACTGCCTCAAGCGTGACATCTACAGAAATAGCGGACTATTCAAAATAACACCTCTTATTGGAAAACAATGCATTACTTTTCACGCGTAGGGGCATCTCTATGTTCATTTCTTACTCTGAGAACCCAACATTTTCACCAGGTACCAAAGCGTGGCCACTTTGTCGTCCAGACCGCGGTCTCCATCTAGCGACCGGTTCACAGATTACCGCGAGAGAAGAAGAAGAAAAATATTCCATTACAAACAGGTTCGAGTCATATTTGCAGACGGGTCCGAGGCCTAAGGCACTTCATTATTTAGCGTTTCGAGTGCCTGTTTCTGTTTGTTCATTGAGTAACTCGATTTGGCGTTGCGTTGTAGACACGGCAAACATTCTACGTGCCTGTCCTTTCAAAGTCAAGTCATTGGAGGATGGAGGTGTACACTCTCTGCACTTTTCGATGCGGCCGAAAGTTCCGTCGATCAAGTTGACTTGGCGAGGATCACGTACGGGTTATACAGTTTGTTCTGTTTGGAAGTTCATTTCATCAACATCGAATTGAGAATAACCATAATAAAGCATCGAAAATGTGTTCTCTTGTGAAGATAAAATTCAAGAACTTGTGAATGTACGAGTATCTCAAAGTCTTGAGCAAAATAGCTATCCAAGGAAATCGTTGAAAAAGGCCAAGGCAATTGGATACAATGGCAAAGAACCACAAACTACAAAAAGTCAAGCCGAACCATCACAAATGTTGACCAATCTGATACCATACGTTGAAGGGAGATTAGAAGAATTGGAAATATGTACAATGCGAGAACAGTATTCGAGACTCAAGATACTATCAGGGCTAATCTATGTACAGTAAAACCTGCTAATTGCATATATGAAATACTTGTTAGAGTGGTAAAGCCTTTATTGGAGAAACTGAACGTTATTTGAATTTTCGGATCAAAGAACATAAAAAACTTGTTCAACTTAGAGATGCTGAATAAGTGAAAAAACTTATCTACAATGCTTTAAATGAAGATCATGGGAATCTATGGGGGTGGAGCTTTCATAATAAGAAAAGAAGAAAAACTGAAACGTTGAAAATTTGAGGATGCAGCTTTCATGTCAAGAACCAAGAACCCCATAATTCAACCGTCTGTTAATACAAAAACATCTAGGCTCCAAAAATGAGATTCAGCCTAAAAAAGATCAATTGCAATTTTTGACAACAGAATAAATCGAAAAAGATCAAAGTCATTGAGGATTTTTCTGTTAACTTTCAAAATGGTAAACATTTTCAAACATTGACGAAAGCTGCTTTTCTGAAAGTCAAGAGTCCCGATGAAAACTGGCTGAAATGTTGAACAGGTGCCGTATTCTTGATATTCGAAAACGTATACGAACTTCATTGCGCGGTGTGTGCTTTTTGCAGGTAAAACAGGGACTCTCGCAATGAAGTTCGTATAAGTTTTCGAATATCACTTCTCGACACCTGAAGAAGTGAATATTATGAAAATCGCCCAAACATCATTTTGATGAATGTTCTATCATGAAGACCTTCACTTCAACAAAACAAAGAGCTATAGATATTCTAACAAAAATTATGAAGACATACTGTTTCTTGAAGTTAGCTCTGAGAAAAATTTCAGGACATTGCTAAGTGAAAGAGAGGAATCGGAACGGGAATTCACTGACTATAGCCTCAAAGAAAATACGGGAAGTGCGATATAGCCATACACTCAGATAGTAAAGCTGCTATTAAATATACTGAGCTCCTACGTCATCGACTCAAAGATGATCCAGGACTGCCGAAAAAAACTCAATGAGGTAGCATGAAAAATGAGGTCTTTTCATTCTGGGTTCCCGGCCATTCGGGACTCAAAAAAACGAAGAGGCCAATACACTTGCCAAAGAGGGCGCACAAATCTTACTCATAAGTCCAGAACACTTCTGTGGTATAGGTAAATGTACCTATAGAAGGAGTTTCTGGAGAAGAAGGAAGCCGAAAAGGAAAAACTACGGCTAAAACTCCCAGGGATGGATCATTCCACTAACTTTCTTCGGAACTTTGAGACAGCAAGATCCAAAAGATATATGGAAACTCCTGTTCACTTAGTTACAGAATGTTTCTCCATTGAGAGTCTGGGCGAAGGATGTCTTGGACAAGACAATTATGGGAGAAGCGCTTAAACTGGAGGGCAAGCTGTAATGAATTCTAGTATGTGGTTCAAGGAGCCTTTATTTGCTTGTGTATATTAATCTACAACGTTTAGCTATCTCCACATACTCAACGAAATCCTGAACATAGTTCTTCGCCATTTCAATAAAATCATCGTTCCCATTCCACGAAAAATGTCCCAACACAAATAACACGCAACAACAATACCCCTCATCAGGAAACGTTAAAAAACCAAAACGGATGTTTGTCCCTATCGCCTGTTATCGTCCCTCCAGTCACCCATCCCACCCTTTTATCATAATCGCCCATTAACTATGGAAATTGCGCCCAGTCAAGGAAATTGCTATGCTCAATTGTATCGTAATAAACGACGGCACCCCCCACCAGAGGGGTCATTATCGAAAAATTTATTTATAAGTTATTTAGGGTGTGCTCTTATGCCTCTTATAACTGTCGCATTCTCTCTGACACTGATGCATTCAATAGTTTCGGGATGGACGCTTGAGCGTTGGGTCATACCCGCATGTACGATTTTATAAGGGCGGTTAAAAGGTTGTGTGACGTGTGTCACCCGCATGGACCGTCATGGCGTTCGCGTGGATAGATATTAGAGATGAGATGCTGTCTTTTTTTGCGGCACGCGAACTGGAGGACCATGGGAACGGCTGGTAATTTTTTTTGTTATAGGTGTGAGCTTGCGGGAGATCGTGGGATTTAGCGTTATAAGTGTAGGGATGGGGTTGGTTTATTAAGGGTTTATAGAGGACTTGAGTACGTGAGGTTTGACCAGATTGAGAGGAAAAATGTTATTTGTGTTCAGGAGAGGCGTTGATGTACCCATTTTTCTGCTCTTGTTTTTAATCTATAGTATGTCATCACTGGTCACAATTATCTGATTTTCAATAGGATTCATTTTTCGATGGATATTAGGAAAAAATTGTTTCGCAATATAAGAGCCTTGTTTGATATAATTCACTGGTCCGAAAGCAGGACATCAATCTGATCCTTGAAAAAATTTCTAATGACGAGACTTATTGAGCCAAATCGTACAGGGTGTTCCATAAAATACAGTCTTTCAAAATTTTTGTTCCTCAATATCTCAGACAAAACGAAACCAATCAAAATCGCGATCGACTTAACTGATAAATATAAGTTAGGTAATCTTTCAAACTTAAGCACTTCCTTTAAAACATTTCCGCACAACTTTCACACTAACTTAATAGTTAGATTGAAACCAAACAGACAGGGGTGTATTTAAAACTGATCAGAAGGTTCCTGTGCCCGCCCTAATGATTTAATTTAAGGTCGGGATTTATTACGAACGTCCGGAAAATTCGGAAAATACCCACCCTTATACCTTCTTACCAATACCCATACAAAGAGTGATGTTCTTTGAATATTTTGTTTTAGAAAGAATTTACTTCCTTTAGAGGGTGTTTTTAACATGGAATTTGGATTCAAGATACAATGTCATGTACGAATTCGTTATACAGACGTTCGTTATAGGGAAGTTTCACTGTACTTAAAATGAATCTCAAGTCCTATACATAATTTTTCCACCGAGGAACGAGCGCTCGAAAGCACCTGCTCAGGACTTTTCTCAATTTTTTTGAATTATTCATTTAGTTTTGTGGCCAAAAACCTTTACGGACTGTTTTTCGTATGAGGCGCCCTTTTTATTGAAAAAATAAAACTCAACATCTCAAAGTGACATCGCTACTACTCCATGGATTCAATTAACGAAAAATACGCTTGAAATGTTTGTTTTTTTGCATAAAACGGTGCATCATAGGAAAAAAGGCAGGAGAGATTTTGTCACGAATTAAACGAAGAATTAAAAATTCTTGTTGTTAAAATATCTTAGTGGCGTACCCTTTTTTGGTCCGTTCAAAATAAGACTTCAACACTCTGTATCTTGAAAACATGTTTCGAATTATAAAAGTTCGACAACGTAGAACGTGCGAATGAGGCCAATCGCAATATTACGTGATTTTTTGTGCCCTAAAACACTTCCAGAAAAAAAAACATTTCAACCAATCTACCGGAAAAAACAGAATATCGCAACTTCGTCAAAGAACACAACAAATTCTTGCTAGATACTTTCCATGCCTCGCAGCTTCGGCCCTTTGACAAGCAACGCGTACAAATTCTCGAAATAACATAAAATGATCTAATGAATAATTTTTTGCCGTCCAAGCAGCTCCTAATAATTCCTGCATTCATTAAAATCCAGATATCGTAATTCAGCATATTCTATCGCTTGTTAACCAGCCTAAAATTCTTGGTATTTAAGTTTCAAGGATACGCCGTTCTCCAATTTATATTCACCAAAGATTTAATTCTGTTTTAAAAGCTTCCCGAAATTTTTATTTTCCCTTGTTGATTGTATTCAAATGGTGACTCATGATGTTTGTTGAATGCTGACAGAAGACAATGGACTGATTGAAAATTCCATAAATCGCATGTTTTTCTCATTTACATTGTGACTTTCAAGTACACAGGTTGGAAGTGAAATAATTATAAGGAATAATTTAATTCATTCTGATTAAGTCAGTTTCTATTTAAGGCACTGTAGGTATTATAATTTTTCAGATATCGGTATTTACTGAACAGTATTGAAATAAAATTGATTCTTAATTGTACTCTTACTTCCAGCTCTTATTACTTGGCAATGACTTGATTCATAAATTGATAAATATGTTAGTTTCGTTTGGAAATTAATGATGCAGTGTCTGATAATGACCTACAATATACGAAGCAGAAAAGTCAATGGAGTAGATGACATTTGGGTTATTTTCATATTTTTGAGCGCTCGTTCTACTTAAATGAGTGCTATATCGGTTTCCCCAAATGTCTGTAATTTTCGATTTGAGCCGAAAATGGTCTTAAACGATAGGGTTGGGCTCCCTGATGACGAATTCGTGGTAAAATTCAATTTTTGTTTCTTAATATCTCAGAAAGTTTGAAACCAATCGGAATGAAATGTTACTGCTAAATGCAAGATGCTGATTATAAGCCTCATGCAAAATTTTGTTGCCATAGTGTGAACAGAACATAAAAATTCAATTGGAACATTGAAAAAAAAAACTTCACATTTCCATAAAAAGTTATCCGATTCGAGTGAATTTTTTGTGAGTAAAGATCGATATTCCAAATGCTCATCCAAAATTTGTGGCCATAATTTTAACAGAACCATAGACAATTCAATTGGAATATTGAAAAGAAAAATGTTTATATTTCCATAACAGGATATCCGATTTGAGTGAAATTTTTTCTGTGAATAAAGATGGATCTAATGAATTTTCATGTAAACGATTGTGGTCATAGTGTTATCAGAATATAAAAAATTCAATTGGAATCTTTATATTTCCATAACAAAATATCCGATTCGAGTGAAATTTATTTTGAGAATGAAAATTTTTGAGAATGAATGTTCATGCAAAATTTCAATGGGATTGCATCATCAGAACCATAGAATTTAATTTTTGTAAATATTAATTTTTAACATATTTTATTTTTTCAATAATTTTTAGAATATAATTCTGATTGTGCCGAGATTCTGTATTTATATATTTGGTATCAATCTCAGTTTCCATATAAAATTTTGAGTCATAGTCTTATTGCTCCACCGAAGAACGACCGCTCAAAAATTCCTGCTCAGGGCTTTTCTTGAATTTTCGTTTCTATTTCGTTTTGGTCAGCATTCACTAGCCTCTGTTCTTTAACACACTTAAAACTTGCAACTTTCTGTAGTATTTGAAAATATTTTGACACAATCATTTTCTGTATCAATTATATTACAAAACTAATGATATTTGAATTGAACTTAACTGAACTGAATAGAAATAGATAGAATGGACAGATAAAAATAGATAATCCAAAACAGCAGAATTCCGAATTACTAACATATGATAATGAAATACAACCACAAAATCTGTGTTAAACCGAGATATCATCGTACACTGGGCTCTAAAGCTTACAATTCTTCGTAGGCTTATTCTTTAGTGTCCTGTTCGAATATTCTTTGCTCTTAATCATTCTTTTAAATAGTTCTATAAAATTTGTAAGGAATTCTTCTGAATGTGGAAATCTTGCATGATTCTCTGCCATTCTAGACGCTCTCACACACACACAAGCGTTTTTCATGCGTTTCGCCGGCTATCTTGACGCGAAAATCAAACACGTTTGATCTTGGCGTCCGGCGTTGCGTCCAGCTCGGCGACTCGCCAGCGTGGCAGCGGATAGACATACACAGGCGTTTTTCGGGATACTTTTGGGCGTTTTGGTCGCTTGCGGTGACGCTAGCTGCCAGAACGCCTAGAAAGTAGCTTGTGTATGGGCCGCATAATGCGGCCCATACACAAGCTACTTTCTCGGCGTTTTGGCAGCTAGCGTTTTGCGAGCGTCCTAGACGCTCGTGCAATTTTCACCACACACAAGCGTCTCAGTAGCTCATCGATCGCTGACGATAAGGTTTAAAATGTCATCCGTACTTGCACCCGACTTTTCCGTAGCTCGTAACTTTTTGTATTCTTTACGGAATGAGTCTCGAATGCTTTTCATTTTTTTCTTCACGAAATCAATATCGCATTCATCGTTTTATTGTTTACATAAAGCTAACAATTCTTCGTAGGCTTATTCTTTAGTGTTCTGTTCGAATATTCTTTGCTCTTAATCACCCATCAATACTTATTCTTTTCAAATAGTTCTATAAAATTTGTAATAAATTCTTCTGAATGTGCAATTCTTGCATGGTTCTCTGCCATCTAGGCGCTCTCACACCACACAAGCGTTTTTCAAGCGTTTCGCCGGCTATCTTGACGCTAAAATCAAACACGTTTGATCTTGGCGTCCGGCGTTGCTTCCAGCTCGGCGACTCGCCAGCGTGGCAGCGGATAGACATACACAGGCGTTTTTCGGGCTACTTTTGGGCGTTTTGGTCGCTTGCGGCGACGCTAGCTGCCAAAACGCCGAGAAAGTAGCTTGTGTATGGGCCGCATTATGTAAACAATATAACGATGAATGCGATATTGGTTCCGTAGAGAAAAAATAAAAAGCCTCCGAGACTCATTCCGTAAAGAATACAAAAAGTTACGAGCTACGGAAAAGTCGGGTGCAAAAAGAGTTCAATCGTTTGGCCAACCGGAGGTTTCATTACCTAAAATCGACCTGTAAGCGAACACTCTGATAAGATCGATGAATAACATAAAGAATGTTTGAAATTACGTGTCTTTTTGAGAATATAAAAACACCTAATTTGCATTCATTTTCAAAAATTTTTTATTTTTAATTGAAATATCAGTTGTGACATTTATGTACGAAAAATAATGCCAAATGGCTTTCTCTAGCTCTACATACGTTGCTGTTTCTAAACATTAACATAACTTATAAAGGGACTACGCCATCAATAAAAATGGAACGAAAATTCACTATGAAAATGTTGAAAATTTGGCAGAGACTGATCGTATAACTCGATCTCTCGTCAGCGATCGGTGAGCTACTGAGACGCTTGTGTGTGGTCAAAATTGCACGAGCGTCTAGGACGCTCGCAAAACGCTAGCTGCCAAAACGCCGAAAAAGTAGCTTGTGTATGGGCCGCATTAGAGAAAAGCTTTTTACTTCACTTTCATCTAATTATCAATGAATCATCATACGTTTTTGTACTTATAAGCAATGACAAATATCGCCACGTTTTTTACCATGTGAACCAGATTATTCATTACATCGCAAATCCATTCACCACATATCGCACACCGAGAAAAGCACAATATGTAAATTTCTATGCTTGTATCTCGATGATACGAGAACTATTAAAACATGGTGTAATTGCTTGATATTCTGTGCCCCACTTTCCCCGTTTGAGATGCAAAATAGATGTCTACTTCCTACGATGAATTAGTTTCAATTACTATGCTCGTTCCAATAAGATGGATATGGGTTGTCGCCTTGGTAAATGTTATCTCAGAGATGGCAAACGCCGAACTTTCTACTGATATTTGAATTGGAAATTTTCCAGACATAATCGTCTGAATAAGAAAAAGATTCGTTCCATTTTTCATGCGTAATGATAGATGATTATGTTAGCAAAATTTTGAGGTTTCAATATAAAGGGTTTTCCAATATAATTTTCGATAGACCGCCATTTAGGTAGATGACACATTTGAAGCTGTGATTTTTTGACATTTGCCAAGTAGAAACTACGCCATTAATAAAATGGAACGATACACGCTTCAAGAACGCATTAAAATTATTAAAATCCACTATGAAAGTGATGAAAATTTAGCAGAGAAGGTTCGTAAAACTCGAACATTTTTGGGTTTTCGTGAAGCACCTTGTCGGACCGCAATAAGAAATTGGTGGAAAAATTCGAGCTGTTGGAGAAGTTAGTGACGTGAAGAATAAAACCCGTGCACGTCGCTCAAGAACAGCCGAGAATATTGCTGATGTAGCTGAAAGTGGTGACGAAAACCCAGGTTTGTCCATTCTTCGTCGTTCTTTGGAATAAGGCATTCCACAAATGTCATCACACCGTATTTTGCATAAAGATTTGGGTCTTAAGGCTTATAAAGTTCAGTTAACACAAGAACTCAAGCCGGCCGATCATCAACAACGATTTTTTGCGGAAAAGTATCCGGACCGTCTCATCTCTCGAAGAGTTGATCACAATTGGCCAGCGAGATCTTGTGATTTAACACCTTACGACTTCTTCCTTTGGGCCAAGTGAAAGAGAAGGTCTACGCCAATAGCCCAGCGTTGATTCAAGACCTCAAAGATGGAATTCATGAGGCTATCAATTACATAGGGCAGCCACTTTGCGATTGGTTATGGAAAATTTCATTAAAAAGAAATGGTCCTGTAAGCGTGGTCGTGGTGGTCATTTGCCTGATGTTATTTTCCACTATTAATGGCGTAGTTTCTTCCTTATAATGAAATAAACATCCGATAATTTTTCTTTGAATATCAAAATAACATCTTTTATTGGAAGACCCTTTACATATTATACGATTCGTTACTAGTTAAACTTATAAATTTATTCTTATGATATTTAGTTTCACACAATTTCACATATATCAAATAAAAAAGCAGCATCAACAGAGTAAAATGTGAGGGGATCCCTACCATACATTTTGGCATTTCATACAAAAGCACAGAGTTAAAACTCAGAGCAAACCTCTCCCCATATGAGTGTAATGCTCGTATAATAATGATAGCATACGTTCGAATGATAAGCTGAAAGATCCATTTCGAAGGCTTCTCTTAGTTGAACCATATTTTTTCCCTCTTTCATTCTATTTGTCATCTTGAATTGCCTCTGAATCAAACAAAAAAAACAGAAACAGAAAAATCACGAGAGGGTGATAAGTATATAAATATCACCTTTGTGCCAGAAATTACAGTAACATTCAAACTTTTCCTTGAAATTGGAATAAAGCTGCAAGATGTTAACTGTATACTTTTGTTTTAAAATTTATGTTAATGTTTTCAATTGAAAGATTGCTTTCAATAAGAAACAATCAATTATATTTCAAGGGAAATCAATCGATATTAGTTCGGTAGAAAACCCTCGTGTACACAGACAATACATAACAGAGGGCTTAGAATTGCACCTTGTGGCACACCACTATGAGAAAAAAGATAAACTGACAGTCTTCAAATTGGAGGGATTAGCTCCAACTAGAGAGGAAGGTGCAGTGTCTATTTTGATCCTTGAATTCCATCGAGATATAATAGAGAAGAGACGCTATGATATAAATTGAGTAAGGAAAAATAGTACCACTGGGCGGGGCTAAGTCGGGGACCAATATGGCGGAAAGTTCACGGGCGAATTAAGTTGTCAGTTTTTTCCGTTTACAAATTTCACCGAAAAATACGACGTGTTGAGTCCGGTTCAAATAAGGTCAATTGAATATCAAATAAACAATTTTTCTTCAGGCGATAATATACACATATAAAGAGATATCAGATTATCAAGACAGACTAGAAAAAATTTCGAATGCGGATCTGTTCAGTACATATCCCTACCTGTGATATATTTTCCCTCTAATTTTCTTCTTATCTGTCTCTTCTCTGCTTGAAGAAAGCCTTACAGTGCACGATACCATTTTTATTGTATATTATCAAGCAAAAAAATTCACAATTTAACTAGAAACAGGCGTAAGAATCACAGTATCTCCAGAAAATTCAACGATTGTCAGATTTGACGTAAGGTGGTAGTAATATGGCGTATCTGATACCACGTTTATTTCGATGATGGCAACTCTATTCTATCCTATCTCTATGTTGATTTCTGATCTCATGGTTCACAGGGCATCACAGATTCAACCTCTACATTAAATGCGGACAGCTAAAAACTGCCAATATCGCTGAACTTCGTTAGAAAGTTAGTCGACATTCGTGAAGAGATTAAAGGAACTCCATTGATGCTTAATTTTCGAGTTAAGTCAGTGAAAGCATGTTGAGCACGATATTTAACCATCTCGAATGATATTTCGAGTAGAAGAAAAAGTTGCTCATGGCGCCACTTCGGCTGTCAAAATTTCTCTCCGTCTGCCAGCAATCATACCTACGCCTACTACGATTGTCATTCGAAGAAAGTTTCAGAATCTGATGAACTTTTTCGGGGTATTCGGATCCTTATTCGAATACGCGTGAGCGATGGGTTGGTGGAACTATAAGAAGTAGAAGTGTTGTCTCTCGTGAACTACCATTCGAGTAACTTTCGATTTTATCTTTCTCTCTGAGGAAAAAAAATACTTTCCGCTGCTTAAAAACGATGGTGAAAGTGACGAAGAAGAGCGAATCCACTGCTTGACCATGATCTAGATAGCCGTAGAGATATGACCCCTAGATGTTGCGTTATTTCTGGTTTTGTGACCTCTCATCATGACGCATGAGTTTTTTTTGAGCATCTAAAGTGTAGAATTTTATCGTAATGTTTTAATAATTAGTTGTAATGTGGTTCAAATTTTTATTGAGCGATTTGATTAATTTGTTGGGGGTAACAAAAAATTGTTCCTCAATAGAATAGAATGGTATATATCTGTGGTTTTAGAAAACTATCGCTTAGACTTAGAAGACCAGTACAGCTGATTAAAATATATTGGCTTAAATAATTGTAGGTTTACTGACTTCTCCATCTTTTTGAGCGCTCGTTCTAGTTTAACAAGAGCTTTATCGTTTTGCCCAAATATCTATTATATTTTTTTTCAAATTTTGAGCCGAATGTGGTCTCGAACGATAAAATTCGACGCACTGTTGAAGAAACCGTGTCAAATTCAATTATATTCGTTCGAAAATCAAAAAACCGATAACTTTCGAAAGAAAAAATTAAAATTTTCAGGGAAGGTCCAGTTTTCAAAGGCCACGGTCAAGTTCGTTAACCAGAAACATCCTACAGGAAGTTCTATAAAATATGGTTATTCAAGAATTTGTTCCTCAATATCTCATACAAAACAAAACTGATTGAAATGAAATTTTGAGTCTACATGTAAGATACTCTTAAAAGTTCTCATACGAAATTTTGTGGTCACATTATCAGTACAACCATGAAAAATGCAACCGGAATATTGAATTTCTCTGAATTATCCATGTTTTTCGAATATTTCAGAATTTGTATTATTCGATGGAACTGAAATTTTGAAGTGAAATGTTCAATACCAATTAATTCAAAGCAGTACGCAAACTGCTGTGAGACTCCATCGTAATATCGAAAAAATCTGATATTCTCATGAATAAATTTTCAATTGAAATGAAAGTGAGTTTGGAGATGTTTAAATGGCGAAGTAAATGATCATGCAATTATTCAAAAGAGTGTGAAATCAGAAGCATGGAATCTTAATATTTTTAATATCATGTTTATGAATAGATTGAATTTACACGAAATATCAACACTTACCATTCATTCTGCGTAATAAAGAGTGAAAGTCAGGAAGGATTTCCTTAAAAGCTTATATCAAAACGGAAAATAGAATTATGCAACGAGCGTATAATGATAGCTATTACCGAGTGAATACAGCCATTATACGCGAGTAGCATACTATACTTTATCCACAACTACTGAAACTATTTTTGAAGATTTTAACATTTGGCGACCCGCGACAAGACCCTTCTATGACAAGCGTGGGAAAAAGTCAAGTTGACGCATGAGACATTTTGGGAGAACTGGTCATTATATATTTTGTAATGAAAAAAAGCTTTAACTGATGTAATGAAAGTAGATTTTTCCCCGATTGACAAGGTATGCCCATATTTGTTAGTTGGAGAACTTTAGAATAGGTACTGAAGAAATACTAATTTGGAAAATATTATATCGAAGCTAAATCTATGAAGCATCTGACAGCATGAATTATAATCTCATTATTCCCTGTGATTAATGAGTATTATTACGGCAGAGCACGAGACGTACACTGGACGGATTTTACAATAGTCGTGAATAAACAACAGCATTTTTCGTAGTTCTCGGCTCAATATCCCAACAAACCACCCATTTACATAACTCCCAAAACGAAAAATTACCCATGCGAGCATCGAAATCAAACCAGCAAATTTCTACACACACCAGAGACACATAACAGTTACGTAATAGCGAAAGAAAGAGGAGACCGAACGCCTCGATTTCATCAGGAGAAAAAGAAAAGACGCCGATAAATCAGGTATTCCAAGGAAACCGATCCGGCAAAACCAGCTCTCAACTTTTCTGTATTATGCAATAGGAATCTTTCGGTTTGTCCATCGCCCATCAGTCCGGCCAAAAATCAATCGAACGTGGATAATGAGCTGCTTGTTAACATCTTCAGGAATGCTGGATTTTGACGTGACAACTTGACGTCGGGAAAATAATAATTTACGGTAGAATGCTCTTATTTGTTTTCTTGAAAAAAACTAAAGATGTTACCGGTGCGAGAAAAAAATGAAGAACAAAAATGCCTGTTATCTAGAAATCCGCAGGGGTTAAGAACCTATGTTTTCAAGTATTCTATAGTCGGTTCACGAAAGGTTGAGCGCATAGTAGGCGTTTCTTTATTTATCTGAAGTTGGCAGTATTTACTGTCATAAATTCGGAACAAAGTCAACGTTACCGAATGTAACAGGCCTCGTCCGACGAGCTTCCGAGTTATCAGAGAATTCTATTCAATATTGATAACATTGCGTATCAATCTGACAAGAAAATGAAGAACAAAACCTAAAATTTTTATATACATAGTGGAATATGCCAAATTTCCATGGCCAGCCGACGGCTCAACTTTCGTGAACTGACTATAGTAGTTTTCCAAAATTATCGTTGAATGTTTCAATCCAGTTTGTTTCATTATATGGAATAGAATAGTAAACCACTTTGAACATTCAAATGGAATACCACTGCTCCTTCAACATGAGGTATAATTCAACCTCTGTTTCCTATTCGAATTCCCAGATTTTGAGGAAGTCTCCAATTGTACTTAAACGAGTGCTATAGTTTTTTATCTGTTTTTTCCGAGTTTGAGCCGAAAATTATCTCAAACGATAGGGTTCGACTTCCTGATGACGAATCCGTATAGTCAAATTTAATTCTGGGCGTGGAGTTGTTGCTCTAGAGACTTTCAGGGTGAGTTCGGTTCGCAACCAGACAAATCGTACAGGTATTCCATAAAATATGGTCATTCAAAATTTTGCTCCTCAATATCTCAGACAAAACAGAAACAATCGACATGAAATTTTGCGAACATATGCAAGATACTCTTAGTAAGCCTCTTGCGAAACTTCGTTGCCATAGTGTTAACAGAATCATAAAAAATTCAACTGGATATTGGAAAGAAGAATCTTTATGTTTCCATAACAAGATATCCGTTAGAATGAAATTTATTTTGTGAGAAGATTGATATACTGAATGTTGATGCAAAATTTCAAAAGAATCGCCTCCTCAGAAACATAGAATTTAATTTTTTCAATTGTTGATTTTAAACATATTTCATTTTTTTTAAATAATTTCCAGAATATATCGTGCTGATCTTTTGCATTTTTATAGTAACATGAATCTCAAGTCCTATACAAAATTTTGAGGTATTAGCCTCATTAAAATACCAATGAACGAGCGCTCAAAAGCACCTGCTCAGGGCTTTTCTTAAATTTTTTTTGAATAAAAACAGAAAACCTATCTTATTAACTTGAAAATGGATAGGAAGCCTCAGACATGAAAAGACGAGTTAGATTCTTAATAAACATTCCTATTTCATTGCGATTGCGATCTCGCAACATAAATGAACCTTTGCGAGATGAACAGTTTAGAAAAACACTTTCATCTATTCTCAGTCCTCATGGGTGATGAGCAAAAATAATTATAAATTATTGTCTGCTTTCACCGCATAATACAGTGGAACTTCCCTATAACGAAAGCGCTAAATCCGCAAAAAATTCGTTATAAAGAAATTTCGTTATACAGAAAATTTGTTTCTATAGTCGGCAATGTCGCGGCGACTTCACTGATAAATTAAAGTTTATCATTCAAACTTAAGCACTTCCTTTTAAACATTCACACTAGCGTAATGGTTAGATTGAAACCAACAGCCATCAGGGGTATACATATTTAAACTATTTCAGTAGTATTTCTCTGCCCGCCGTAATGATTCAGTTTAAGATCGGAATTTATTACGTACGTCCGAAAAATTTCGGAAAGAAACCCGTCTAATACCTACTTACAAATACCCATTCAAAGAGTGATGTTCTTTGAATATTTCGTTATAGAGAGAATTTACTTCGTTAGAGAAGAATTTGGATTCAAGGTGCAATGTATTGTACGAAATTCGTTATACAGACGTTCGTTATAGGGAAGTTCCACTGTATTTCCACAATAATTTTCCACGATGCTACCCTTACACAGGAAACACTCAACACATTTTATCGCTTTCAATTTGCCAGCAAAGATAATTCCACCCCAATTTCTATAAAGCATATCGCCCCGATGAATTTATTAAAACCAACCATCAATCTCCATTGTACAACACTTGGAGATAACCACCCTAACTAAGTATATGAGGGCGAAAAGCCTCTTCTGGCTAATATAAACATATGTCAAAAATCGGAAACCCCTTATTTATTAACCGGAGATATCTGATAGGGGTTGGCGCAGTCTAATCGTTGCACCATAAGCTGGCTATTTCGAAAACCATACGAGGACTGAACAAACAGTGACGTTTGGACGGTCAAATTCGAATAGATATTGGTTTTCCGAAGGGAAGATTGACAGGGGTAAATTAGGCTGATAAAGGGGTGCATGATGGTGGGATTTGAATAACGGTGGAAATTTCAACATGAGGAAAGTTGGAATTTTGTATGTGATCGAGCGAAGTTATCTGTTGAATATGGGACAGATATATCCATGATTTATATTTTTAAACGAACCAAAGTTGATGATCAATAATTGTAGATTTGAATTTGTGTTTCCCGACTTTCTTCGAGCCTTCAATCACATTTATACGAACCTTATGGCCCCACTCATTTCGTTCTTCTCCGCCGTTTTTGTACCCGACGGTTTAAAAACGGCCCTTTAACCCTGCGTTATACAGGGTGAGGGGTAGCGCGACGATCACCTATTTGTTGTTTTGGGTACTACTGCAGTTAGAGTATTGTTCTAATATACCCCCTGTCCCGCAATCTCACCAGTAGTGTTAGGTACACTTGTATCATTAATGCAGTATAATTTGTCCCCTAGCGGGAAAGTTTGGGGTATTTTGATATCTTTAATTTTTATGTTTTTTGGGGTGCTGAGTCCAAATCTGAGGTTTGCTAACAAATTTCGTGACGGATTATGATCCGTCACGAAATTAAAAATATAATTATAAAAAAACAAAAAAAATAAAAATCTCATTCTTCGTCAGTTTTTTGCTCATTATCGGAAACTATCAACTATCGTGAAAAACTTTTCGATACAAAATGAAAGTTCATTAAATTTCCTACAAATTGTACTACTACAGCTTGTTTCTCTGCGACAACCCGTTCTGACTCAAATTATAGTTTAAAATGAGGAAGTTTTCTATGACTCAATAAATGAAAAAAAATTAAATTATATGGTTCCGATGATGCGATCCTCTTGAAATTTTGCATCAACATTCAGTATATCGTCTAGATTAACGAAATAAATTTCACTGGAATCGGATATCTTGTTATGGAAATATAAAGATTCTACTTTTCAATATTCCAATTTAATTTGCTTGTTTCTGTACACACTATGGGCACCAAATTTTGTTATGAAGGTTCTTATGAGAATCTTGCATATGGCCGCCACATTTCATTTCAATGGGTTTCGTTTTGTCTGAGATATTGAGGAACAAAAATTGCGGCTAAAATCAGATATCGCTATCTTTCCTTGTGATTTCTTGAAATTTCTGGTTTGATTAGGTAAACCCATATCCATTTTTGGATTACATAAAATTATATGTTCCAATTTGGTAAACCAATACTATGCCACATGTCACTCTTCTCATTCCCCCCCTATTTTTTCTTAAAACTGCTTATTCATGCCCCACCTGTGCCCCTCCCTGATCACGAGCAAGCAATAACTAAGCCTAACAATTCTGTCGCCATTTAATCTGAGAAAAGGTGTGATAGCAAAACATAGCACATATAGCGATCATAAATAAGAGAATTATAATTATCTTTAATCTGGTTTCAAGTTCTATTTGAGAAGACAGCATGGAGCGAACAGGTACAGTAGCTGTACACTGATTGATTGTACGACCAATTTATTAAAAGGAAACTTGAATACAAGGTTATATAACTGAAAAAGTGTACCATTTCGACTTTGTGAGAATATTCGAGATCGATTGGTATTGAATTCAGATAATAATAATAATAACAATGGCTCATTTAGATGTATACAAAATATATAAGCTTTCAATATGTCTCGAACATTGAAGATTCAATTTAAATGAGTCATTATGATAGTTTGTTATGACACTAGTGCATAAGAAGCCCTTAAGTCCACGGATAATGAGTTTGAGGGTAATGAAGCCAGACAGATTCAGCAGAAATGAGATTTTGCCCAATCTGTCTATCTTCTATAGTGTCTAATATGATATATACAGTGGAACTTTCCTATAACAAAAGCTCCAAATCCGCAAAAAACATTCGTTATACAGAAAATTTGTTTCTACAGTCGTCAATGTCGCGTGTCGACTTCATTGATAAATTTAAGTATATCATTCAAACCTAAACACGTTCCTTTAAGACATTTTCGCAACAACTTTCACACTAGCGTAATGGTTAGATTGAAACCCAACAGCAAGGAGTGAATTTAAAACTGTTTCAGAAGAATCTCTCTGCCCCGCCGTAATGATTTAGTTTGAGGTCGGATTATTACGTACGACTGGAAAAATTTCGGAAAAAACCCACCCTATACCTTCTTACCGAAATCCCGAACCCATTCAAAGATTTATGTTCTTTAAAATTTTCGTTATAGAGAGAATTGGATTCAAGGTGCAATGTATCGTGTGAAATTCGTTATAGGGAAGTACCACTGTATTTATCTTTTCTTGGCGAATAATATTGATACATTTTAAGATATAAGTTATTTCAAAGTTCTTTTTACAATTGGAATGTTATTAATATCAATTTTCTGTTTGTTCTTCAAAATACTATTTGTTATTTTTGTTATTTTTCTGTTGTTATAATAGGTTATAATTACTGTTTCGCACATCTCTATGTTGTCTGTAGATGCCCAATTCTTGAGAGGGTTGAAACATACATATGTAGGTTTGTCGATGAAGAAATTTGAGACAGACATTTTTATCCATTATCTGAACCTCCAACGAATACGGTAAATGCAAAATTTCAAGAGGATCGCGTCATCTGAACCATGAAATATAGTTTTTTTTATATCGATTTTTTACATATTTTATTTTTCGAATAATTTCCAGAATATAAATCCGATCGTGCTGAGATTTCACTTTCATATACTCAGCATGAATCATAACTGCTTCACATAATTTGGGGGTAATAGTCTCATTGCTCCATAATGAACGAAAGAAATTTTGTTTATGGGAGAAATCGACTCAATAGTTTGAAGAACATACCATATCTGAATTCTTATCACCATAATTGGTTTAACTGCATCATCAATTTAGATAACGTACTACCTTCTACCATTGAGAACCACAGGAAGCATTCGAATGATTGTTCACATCACTTCCCTCTTTCCGGTTAGACTCCGGAAGTAGGAAGGAAGTAGACTCCTAGTATCCGTGAAGTTTCGATGGTGTCTCTGCTAGTTCCTGCATCCTACAATTCGGAATCTTGATTTATTTCTTTTTATTGTAGAGAGTATGCGATTTATTGTTGGTATGGCTTTGAAAATGGTCGAGTAAGGTTAAAGCTGACAGTGGTAATTATGTGCGCTTTAATTGATGGTATTATTTAATTGGACATTTATAGCTCTACTTTCTGTCCTTTTAAGGTGTGTGTTTCGCGAACTTCCTGATTTTGTTGGAATATTTTCAGGCCTTTAAGGCATGGAAATCAATTTGAGTATTTTGAAGGTTTAACATGACACTATACAGCTGTCCCGGAAATGTGGGAAATCTCTCGGATTCAGATAGAACATAAAAAATGAAGATGACAAGTTTCCATAATTTTTTCCTTACGAAGTTACGACCTCCTAAATGACGCCACTGGAAATCTATTAGTCGAATAAATTCCAAACTCCTCTCGATATAATTTGATAAAAATAGATATGATTATAAGTATTAAGGACCTCTCTAAATCACCGCACTCAAATTTCAATTAGCGTTTTTTGTTAACCAGGGGCGGACTGGGTTATACATTTTAATGCTTACATTTTTAACGCCCGGTATGATGAGGTTTAAAAAACAAATTTGGATACCTTGAACATTAAGCTAAAAAAAAGTTACTCTCTTGTTCAATGTCTATAAAATGAACCGTTTTCGAAAAAAAATAATGAAAATAAGTAATTGAAATTTATTTCTACTATAATGAATTTCCAGTGGCGTCATTTAGGAGGTCGTATCTTCGTAGGGGGGGCCGCTAGGAAATAAACCGGAAAATTGTCATCTTATTTTTTTATGTTATATCTGAATCCGAGAGATTTACCATATTTTCTGGACACCCTGTATGTCGTTCATTTGGGAATAACGAGGAGAGGAAAATATTGGTATTTCTGAATCTATGGCAAGTTCGTTTTTTCTGCCAAACCTTTTACGGCTACATATTTCGAGAATATCTCATGAAGCAATCAAATTTGAAACTGCTATGCTGAAGACAGAAAATGAAGACTCCATAGTGAATCGCTCGCAGAAGCTGTCATTTGGATGATATCATCTCTCAAGACATAAATCGGAATAACACTTAATTACCTAGGCTTTCGAATAAAAAATGATGATTTTCAACAATTCCTTCAAAGATGGGAGAACTATTTGTAGTATGTTGATACTCGATGATATTCTATAAGTTCTACACCTACAGGGTATTTTTTCATTTAGCAAAGTGAGGTATATTAATTTCAAATACCTAGTTGAAGAGTATCTTTATTTTTCACTTCATTGTTCATGACTTGACTTCTGAAAATAAATGAATAACCCTAAATGACAGATAGACATGTATCTGTTACCATATGAAGTTCAGTTAATCAGGAATATAAACAAAAAAATTGTTCGAATCTAAAATATTAAAGCACTATTTTGATCTCCAAGATGTAGCATGATGAATGAATTCATCACGAAATCAGAGAAAAATATTTTAACCGGAAATGAATCGATGTTTTTACAAGTGATTAATAACCCTGAACCACCTGCAGATTTTTTCTGGCAAAATTTCCATTATCCCAAATCAATACAATGAATTATATTAACTTCATTCCACACATCGATCAAAACTCAACAAAACAATTCACAACTTCAACTAAACAATCAATAAATCAACTACCTTTCAAACGTCAAACGCAATTAACGTATTTGAAACAGATAATCAAGCAATTTTTCCTCTAACACCTCCAAATCTTCCTGTTCTCTCAACCTAAACGAATTTTTCACATCCTATCTCTTCGAGTCTCCTTGACATTATAAGACATATCTGCTCAAAGTATTACATAAACCTACAACACTTTCAACCGAAACTTGAAGTTGTTGATTCCTTCCTGAAGGTACGAAATTCGGTCTGCAAGAGTTGACTGTTGTATAATAACACGGAAAAGTAGACATGTTGAAATCAGGAGCGACTCGTCAACAGTTGAAAAGTACTAGGGAAAGCAGTACATAATTCACTACACTACGCACTGAATGGAAAGCTCACGTTAATTGCCGATATGAATAATGGTTATACAGTCCCGGAAATGTGGGAAATTTCTCGGATTCAGATAACATAAAAAAATAAGATGACAAGTTCCCATAATTTTTTTTCCTAGCGACCCTCCCTGCGAGGGTACGATCTCCTAAATGACGCCACTGCAAATTCATTTTAGTGGAATAAATATCAATTACTTACTTCTTCATATTTGTTTTTGAAAACAAAAACAAGAAGTCACTTTCTTTCTCAGCTTAATGTTCAAGATCCAAATTTGTTTTTTTAGCACCTTATCATACAGGGTGTAAAAATGTAAGCATCAAAATGTACAACCCAGTCCTCCCCTAGTAAACTGAACAGGCTAATTCAAATTTGAGTGCGATGATTTTTAAGAGTGCTTAATACTATTAATCATAACAAATTTTATCAAATTTCATCGAGTAGTTGAAACTTATTCCACAAAAAAATGATTTCCTGTGGCGTCATTTAGGAGGTCGTATCTTTCGTAAGGAGGGTCGCTAGGAAAAAAAATTATATGAAATGTCATCTTATTTTTTATGTTCTATCTGAATCCGAGAGATTTCCCACATTTTCCTGTACACCCTGTTTGTATTACGCCAATTTAGTAAGGCTTTCGGAGGAGCTATGACTAAACCCAAGCAAACCATCTATAACCGTTTTTGTTAGTCTAGTTGCTTTATCGACATTTATTTGGAACATGGCTTCACGAAATCAATTTCTTCTTTATGAAACAAACATCATGTGCATTCCACAGTGTCAGCAGAGAAAAATGTAAACGTTCATTAAACATTTCTGCGTATGATAACAGAATAGAGAAAAAATACTTCAGTAAAAAATAAAAATGATGAATATTCATAACAACGAATTCTTCTTTTTTACAATAAATTTTTGGATGTGCTGAGATCTGTTAGAGATCCACCATACAGAGTTATCCACCTTCCATGAAGTTGAACACCTGAATATCAACTTTAATTTCGGAATAATTATAAAAAACTTCGACAACCCATGGTAAAATGATTAACTGGTGTATAATATGGAAAAGAAAAAATTTGATTGTTTCCAATAAAAAATCAGGTGTGAAGGTGCACGTTATCTTTCTATAGATTCATTAAATACGGATTGCCTATTCTACCGCTTCAGATCCGCCACTGGTTGTTATTATGTATATGGGAGCATGAATGGAAATAGTAGGCAATCGTATCGAAAGCCTTGCACGTTCACCATAGCTGGAAGTGTGATTTTATTGACTAATTGTTTATGTGTATATAATTACGATTTAATAATGGCTTCGATTCGATTTTGACTCATTGAAGACATGATAATAACTGATGAGTAGAAGACACAGTAGTAGTAAAATCGTTCTTGACATATTGATGTCTTCGAACATGTAAATTGTCCTTTTTTGCAACCTGCCGATGTACTAGCTGTTTCGAAGTGGAATGTTTTTTTGATGTCATATCAGCATGAGTTGATATCAAGGTGATCTTTAGGATTTGTGTTCACGCTCCACTTTAATTTCCGAAAGTAACAACTTCAAAACTGGTGAAGTCTCCTGGCAAAATCTTTGCACTATTTGTCAGGAACAAATTGGTCTAAGAAAAAATTGTTGCCTAACAGTAAAACTGAAAAATAAACAAATTAAAAGGATATTGTAACGTTTCGGTGGCTATATCAGAAACCTTCTTCAGACAAACTCTAAAATTCTTCAGAATTGTGTATTTTCTCATTTGTAATCTGATTGACATTGATAGTGTCAATCTATAGAGATGTTGATTTATTTGATTTTGAATTTCCTGATTGTCACTTCCTTCCTCAATAAATCAATCCAAATACGATCTATTCCAACAGAACAATTGGCCAAATTATTTACTTCATTCTAACAAAATACATGTAGATTTCTCCTAATTTTCCTTTATAATTATCAGGTTACGTCGAGGATCTTTGTGTGGTCCCAGTTCATCATATGATCTCCGTTATTTGAACATATATGATCAGCAATTTGTGATCTGTGATGTCTCTATTTTTGATGTTATTCTTATGTTCCCGTTTTCTTATTTCTAAAGGTCTTGATGTCTCTCCTGTAAAGATTTTCCACATAAACAGGGAATATTGTAAACACAATTTTTTGATTTTTGTGGCTCATTCATTGGTTTTGTTTCTAGTTAGAATGGATCTCAAATCATTTGTGTTTTGAAAACAGTTCTTATGTTAAATTTGGAAAACCATTCTTCTTATTTTCTCTGATAGGCCAGGAATATAATATAAAGTTTCTAAGAAATGCAGAATCCTCCCAGAATAATTTCAATCGATAAGTTTCACAGTAAACAAAACAACACAAACAAAGAAGTGGACACGGACTCAATATGGCCGACTTCGAACTTTTTAAACGTTGAATCTATTATTTGTGCCACATTTCTTGTTCATTTTCTATACAGCAAAGAGATATTCATGTAAGTTTAACACAAGGTTCTCATTCAGTGAATGGGGCTCTAATGAATCCAAAAAAATTTCCACCGCAAGTTGCCCATAAAAATGGCCGATTTATGTGACGCTTTTTGCATCAAGGGAAATATATGATATGCCTCCTTCCCTTACTTTACCTCCATGTAATTCTCACACTTGGTTTAGTCTTAGATTTATGAAGATAATCCAAATATTTTTCATTACGAAGAAATTGGGTAAAAGCTATAGTGATTGACACACCTTAAGGGCATGGATACTTTCAGTAGGCGAATTAAGTTCCTTATTATTATTTTTTACCATGACACTATGGTTATCATTACGGAACCATAGTTGATGTTGCTATTTTGGCATTACCTTCAAACTTTCAATATAATCGATTGAATATTAGAAAAGACACCAATTTCGTCGAAGCTACATATTTGATAGTCATTGGCATACTTGGATTGTTATTGACACCCAGTGTGATAGTCATTGACATTAATAATTATATCATCCTGCTTCCTCTCACTCATACATTCTCATTAGTTGTGTAAATGAGACATTCATATCAAAAATAGTAGAGAAATGAGAAGTTTTTAGACAATGTTATTCCATATGAACAAGGAAATAACAAAAAGTATTAGTGATCTTCACATATGTATGTTTTATTTCTATTTGAGTTCTTAGGTTATCACGCTGAAAACGGCATCATTAGATATTTGACGCGAGATTTCACAGGTAGTGTGAATAAGTGTATAAGTTGGAGTTTACAATGATGCCCTGCGTGAAAACATCGAATAAGGAAAATTAGTCACGCAAATCAAGAATTGCCTTCCTCGTCCATCAAATCCTTTGTTGTATGATGTCCCTCCGCTGAAAGAATATAAATCTATCGTAGGCGAGGTTCCATGACACAACAAAAATAACTTAACTCACTGTTTACTACCAACTGCGCCTTTGAATTATTTATTGTCATGAATAACATTATAGTATTGATATCACTTTTTTCTGGTGCGTGATTGTTTTCCACCTTTTTCCAGAGCTGCACTCTCGATCGTGTGTAGGGTTGACCTTGGCTAAGGAAATGAAGAAATGGTGAATGGTATTGCAAGGACATCCGTTTATTGTAACGAAGAAAGAAACGAAGGCAGAAATGAAGAATAATTTCTCTAATGATATGGTGAGTTCAAAGAAACACCAAAATACTTTGCAACTTTTTACTTGCACTTGCATGCTGACAAATTTCAAAAGTGAATTTAATTAAACAACATTTCTGCCAACATTCAATTTCTGCGAAGTGCTTTTTACTTTGTTCTTGTCTTTTCACATTGCACTTTTCAATTATGAATGCGTTTCATGAAACTGAAAAGTGCAAAGTGAAAAGTTGGAAAGTTTTTGGTGCAATAGGCCCCTGCAAAAATATCTCAGGTCATTTGAATGTTCTAATTTGAAAGTAGAATAGAACAAATACGGTTGGCAAATATTTCACCTATCGCCAATGATTTAGATTTTCCGATTTTTTTCGCGAAGGTCTAAGTTTGCCAATTTTTCATAGGAGTCACAGCTTCCTTGGGGCCAATTTATCTCTCCATATCGGCTTTGTTTTGAGAAAGTACTTGCGTAAGTATACATATCTTAAGATAAAGAAAAAAATGACAAACAAAAATTCTTTGCCTTTAAGGAGGCTAACCAAACAAATTTTTGAAACATAGATAAATTGAAAATAGTAATCATCGAAATGAATACAATCTTCAATTTATAGGCTCACAGAACCTTCTTCATGCGGACTGGGATGATTCATTCAAGATGTTGTCAATGAGGGAAGGGACAGACCGGTTTCGGCCTTATTAGGCCTCGTCAGTGTCCCATATCCCTCAGAGACAACATCCTATTGAAAAACTTCTACATTTAAGACCACTTGTAAGACTCTATCGAGTATTATCCTACAGATGGTGACATCTAGTAGTGAGTAGTGTCAAAATGAGATTTTCAAATCGTTTTTCAATAGGATGTTGTCTCTGAGGGATATGGGACACTGACGAGGCCTAATAAGGCCGAACCGGTCCTGTCTCTTCCCTCATTGACAACATCTTGAATAAATCATCCCAGTCCGCAGGAAGAAGGTTCTGTGAGCCTTTAAATGAAGATTGTATTCATTTCGATGATTACTATTTTCAATTTATCTATGTTTCAAAAATACAATATCTTGTGCAATTTCCCAAAAAATCCTTTGTTTCCGAAATAAATTTGGAATGAAGCCCGACTTTGCTTAAGCATAAATGAATTCATTCCTGAGATATTTTACTGAATTTTGTGACAGAACAGAATGATATAAGTATTGCCAGGTTCTAATAACGGTTGGTATATTTTAACCGATAAATGGTCCATGGTTCCAAGGTCATCCCATGAAATCCCACAGATTTAGTCATAACGAACAAAGTATTATGTTGTTCAAATTTCTGGCGATCAGTGTAGGATGGAGAATTTAATCGCTTGAGATAATAATTCTCATTGCTTCGTATCAAAAATTCAAGGAATTTTCGAGTGTCAAGATAACAAGCTGCAATTCCTACAGATTTCGAATTAATCGCTACAAATTCGTCGCTTCGTTAAACAAACTAATTGAAGCTGTTGGCTCTCGATCAGATTGAAAGTGTAGATAGTGAGAAATTGAACGTGGAAGGTTAAGCCAATTTCTTCCGTCAGCTTCTGTTTCTTTCGCTCGGTTTGTATACGGGGTAATGTCGAAAATTTCCCGATGAGAAGAAGTCCGTTCATTTCCATCAAACAATCAGTCGGCTATGAAAATTGGGCTCAGTTCAACCAAACAGGAGCTCTCGGGAAAATATACAGGGTGGAACTGTATAATGAATTTCTCTGTACAACGAATTTCATACAAGAGATTGCACTTGAATAAAAATTCCATGTTAAAAACACCCTCTAAAACGAAGTAAATTCTTTCTATAACGAAATATCGAAGACCGTCACTCTTTGGAATGGGTATTGGTAAGAAAGTTTAAAGCCGGTCCCAGACAATGCGTGCATTCGGCCAATGTACCTTCGTTTCGCCTTCGGTACCCTCCCGACACTGCGCCAATCGCGAAATGTTCGACATTCGACATTCTGTTGACAAACGTTCGCCAAACGGCCTCAGTATAGAACAGTAGCGGAGAGCGGAGAGGCTAAACGAATAATACCTAAAAACACCGTGTAATCACGTCGCACGACTCTGACTGAAGACAGAATAGGCTGTATAGTACGCGTAGATAAACACATTGTCTGGGAGCTAACAAGAATGTGCGCGAATGTACTTCGTCTTCCTTTGGTTCGTGCAGCCCGTACCGACAAGGCTTCGGATAGAAGGCCAATGCCGATGATACACGAAGTTGAGCTCTCACACACTACGCGAAGCACCGCCATGCCGAATATTCGTCGAATGCACGCATTGTCTGGGACCGGCTTAAGGGTGGGTTTTTCGCGAAATTTTTCCGGATGTTCGTAATAAATCCCGGCCTTGAACTAAATCTTTACGGCGGGCAGAGAGATCCTTCTGAAACAGTTTTAAATACACCCCTGGCTGTTTGGTTTCAAGCTAATCATTACGTTTGTATGAAAGTTGTGCAAAAATGTCTAAAGGAAGTGCTTAAGTTTGAATGATAAACATGAATTTATCAGTGAAGTCGACAGTGACATTGCCGACTATAGAAACAAATTTTTGTATAACGAAATTTTTTTACACAAATTTTTTTGGCGGATTTAGCGCTTTCGTTATAGGGAAGTTCCACTGGATATATTTTTCTGGAGATAAAGCTTTTTATAATTTCTCTTATATCAAACAATATACAGTGTGTATTTCACATCAAATGAAACACTCTTTGTACCGAGGATTTCGATATAGCTATGCACAACCACTCAGAATGTCCAGAAGTGTTCAATAAACTCTTTTGGCCTTCCAGAGCTTGGTGCATCTTCAACGGTTATACAACCCCCTCTTAACTCTTAATATTTATAGACCATCAGAGACTTTTCTGCGGAGAATGTGAAGAGTTGTGCGAAAGTATCTGAAAGAAAGTGCTTAAGTATGAATGAAAAATTTTAATTTATCAGTGAAGTCGACCGCGACATTGCCGACTATAGAAACCAATTTTCTGTATAACGAATTTTTTGCAGATTTAGCGCTTTCGTTGTAGGAAGTTTCACTGTATACGATGAGAATTGGCTTAACAAAAACTGATTAGTGTAGATTGTGTGAGGAAGAGGGGGAGAAATGTTTTTGTTTCATGTTTATAACTTCAGTAAAAAATTTTCATTTGATGCCATTTTCCATTTTTCTCTGATAGCTCGAGAACGGTTTGACTTTGAAGGTTGTGGTTTTCACCAAAAGAAATTTCCCAAAAAATCGAGCTCCAAAATGTGCCGCTCATTTCATTCTAGCTCATCGGGTTTCTGAGATCCCCTCACTAGATAATGACTTTAGGGCACTCGGTACACTCAGTTACAGAATGTCTTGCCTCTGGACAATGCGCAAAGAATGTCTTGGTCAGGAGAATTAAAGGAGAATAGCAGATGCGAAACAGCTTTGATGGGGTACCATACACCTTAAGTTAGCAGTGGAAACTCCATTTCTAATCTACCATGTAGGAAAATTCGATCGTTAGTACTTTCTCAAAATCTTAAGCGGTTCGTATGTGTGGTGCCATTTACAGGTAAGACCAGGAACGTTTCAGTCGACCTAATGGAACCAAAACTAGCAGAAGCCAGGGCCCGTATTCCGGACAAGTGAACTTTCGTATTCGCTTCGAAAGATCATTTGCCGAGAATTCTGGCTTTTTTATGTTCAGGTTCCACGAAAGGAGATATCCAGTAATGTTCAAGGAACATCGTGAGAACCAAGGGAAAGAAGGTAGGAATTGACGTTTTTTTTCTTTTTAATTTCTGAAGGTTAATATGCCTTGGGGAACACCTCCCTAGGCAATGTGTTCCAGAGCCTCGCTGTTCGTTGGATGAACGAGTCTTTGAAAAGGGATGTTGTGCAGGTCTCTGAAGAGACCACATATAGAGGTGCGAAGATCGAACTTGAAGGGTCCACCTCGAAGAGACTGCCAAAGGAGGAACGATTAATGATTTCAGAGAACATCCCCTGAAATATCGATAAAATAGAGACAGATCGCCAACCATTCTACAGTGTTCCAGAGAAGTGAGAGTTAGTGAGCGATGCATCACTACGAGACGAATTGCTCTTTTTTGCACAGAATCCAACAGCTATAGAACATGTTTAGGTGCCGCACCCCAAACTTGGAAACAGTTCTCCAAGACAGGTCGGATCTGTGCCTGCTTCATATCTAGCACCATTCAAAATCCGTACGTTTTTCCGCACAACATATGTCCTTGTAAAATCGCAATCATACTCCCACTTCCTCGGCAAACCTCACCGCGCAATAATTTCAATTAATTTTCGTCCGTTCGCGGCTCATCCACAAGATGACATCGGACAGCTCATGTAGCCGCTGATGATGATGATGACCGAGCTCCATTTCCATCTGCGCCGTTTCGATAAACCTTGAACCAGCAGCGGCCGGCCGTCATTATCATGGTTTACAGATTTCCTCTTTCCGGTCGACCGTCATTGTTAGGATTACTGTTTTTATTGAAGCGTAAATGACGGAAAAAATGCATTTTATTGCTATCTGTTCGCCTGTTTCCATCGACTTCTAGGCTGATGGCTCGGTCATTAGGGAATTCCTATGATGGTTTTGCGTGTTTTTATGATCGCGGATGTTATTGGATTAGATTGTTTTTCGATGCGTGGCTGTTTGCAGCGATAGGGTTGAAGATAAGGGTAATTGCGTGTTTTGATCGATAAGAGAGTGAAATGTTTCAAACACAGGTGTTGTTGATGATTTGGTTGGTATCAGATTGTTATCGTGGTGTATAGACCAGTAGTTGAACTCCATAGTTATTCAAAGACAAAGCGCCTCTTTAGCTGATGGGGGCACAACCTCCACTCTTATCATATAGAAGATCGTGGATAATTAAGGGGATTACATTCCTCGACGACCTATGACTCTTGTGTCCCTCATCAAATTTCGCCCTCTCGTTATAAGACTCAAGTACACCCTGCCCTATACAGGGAGTTCCTAAATTGAACGTACAAACGAAAAGGGGAGATTCCTCAAGTGAGTTTAAGAAAAAGAATGCCCATAAACATGGGTTCGCAAACGTTTCGTTTTCGAGATACAGTGTTTTGAAGTTTCAAAATTTTTTTCTCGAAATCGTTGATAGATACGACAAAACTACAAGAGACCGAAAAGTTTGGTATAAGAACAAAGCTTCTTTTTACATTTTTTCAAATTAACAGTTGCTCACCAAAAAAAGTTCTGCAGAAGAACAGGTGGCAGTGTTCCAGAAAAAATATCACCCTGTAGATCTTCTATCGAAATTGCCATGTCACATGGTGAGAACTCTCAATGTAACATCTATGCCAAATTTCAGTTGAATATCTTGTGAAGTGTAGGTACTATGAGAAAAAAACTTGAAAAAAATTCAAACTTCAACACTCTGTATCTCGAAAACGAAATGGGGTTTGCCACCCCATGTTTATAGGACTTTTTTTTTTAAACTCACTTAAGGAATCTTCCTTTTTCGTTTGTACGTTCAATTTAGGAACACCCTGTATACAGGTGCCCCGGAAATGTGGTAAATCTCTCGGATTCAGATAGAACATAAAAATGAAGATGACAAGTTCCCATAATTTTTTTTCCTAGCGGCCCTTCCTGCAAAGATACGACCTCCTAAATGACACCACTGGAAATCCATTTTAGTGGAATAAGACTAGTCGATATAATTTGATGAAAATTTGATATGATTAATAGTATTAAGAACCTCTTAAATCACCGCATTCAAATTTCATTAGCTTGTTCAGTTAACCAGGGGCGGACGCGGACTGGGTTGTACATTTGAATGCTTACATTTTTAACACTCTGTATGTTAAGTTCTAGAAAAACAAATTTGGATACCTTGAACATTGAGCTGAAGAAAATGTACTCTTGTTCAGTGTAGATAAAATGAACTGTTTTCGAAAAAAATAATGAAAGAAGTAAGTAATTGATTCCACTAAAAAGAATTTCCAATGTTATCATTAAGGAGGTCGTTTCTTCGTACTTCGTAGGGAGGGCCGCTAGGAAAAAAAAGGAGAACTTTTTTTTTTTATGTTCTATCTGAATCCGAGAGATTTCCCACATTTTCCAGGACACCCTGTATATTTTCAATGTGCTTTTCGAATCATTATGCGGTCGTAGAAAAAATAATGTATATTTCCCACCCTTGACTACTTGCCCGAACTCCCCTTCGCGTCGTTCGGGTCAACGGCAATCGCGTGCGGGAAATATCACTTTCCACACTTGTTAGAAAAATAACTATAACTAAAATTTTCAATGACAGATTATATGTTTAAGTTTCACCAACGCAAATCATCTCATATTCATTGTGGAAAACAACGCGGATATAAAAACAAACAATTAAAAATTCATGTTATCCATTGTAGATTTCATTCCGACAACTTTTCCCACTTTTTTCTTGAATAATTCATGACCCGAACATCCTCAAATTGTTTATTATCCCATTCCGCATTGGAACAGAATTCTGAACAGAATAGCCTCGATTTTAAATATTCAGCAGTTTTTTTCGCAATTAACGCACTTACTTACATCTCACGGATCCAGATCTGGACGTATAGTGGGCCATGAAATTACGAGACGGCCATTTCAACGCGTATGCGTCCAAGAGATTGGGCCTTGTCGTTTTACAAGATCGTGCCACGTAATATATATCGGGATATCGCAGAAAAAGAAGAAAAGGTCTCTAATATCCGAACTTGCTGGACTGGCAGCGCCGAACGGCAAAAAAAATAAAAGCGGTCGTGTGGTTGAGTCAAAATGACGGCACCGTTGCCACGCTGAGCTGGTTTTCTGATATTCTGTTCTGATGTTGGAGTTGAATTCTCGATTCCTACGAAATTTTAGCTACATAGGTAACAGCATTCAACTCAAGATCCTATCAGCGCTAATCTTTGAAATCAGGTAATGATCTTCGAAACCAGATAATGAGAATCCACAAACGAAAAACTGCCATATGATGTCCTTGTGAGTGCGGCACAGTATATCCTAGTTTTCCATTTACCTGAATAACTTCCGAAATCACTTTAGTTGGAAGTGAAGTGATTTTGTCAAATAGAACATGCCTTTTTCGGATGACAATCAACAAAACGATAATGTTCGAAATCAGAGTACTATCGACGATAGTTCGTAAGGAAATTCTGAAAGTAATATGTATTAAACATTACTTGGAATGAAAACCGAGGATAATAATTCACTTTCTGTTATTTAAGTGATTGTGGAAATTAAACTGATTTTGTCAGAAAGCAACATCAGTTGGAAGTGAAGCGCATCATTTCAAAATCACAACATTGTCAAATAGAACGCGCATCAACTGATTATACATCAGTTGGAAGTGATGCGGCTTCAAATAGAAAGGGCCTTATATTAGAGAAACTGAACGCCCTTATATGTACGACTCAAAACCTATAAAAAAACTAGCTCAACTTGGAGACACTGATAAGTCAAAGCAAAGTCTAATATGCTCTGAATAAAGACCATAGGATTTCATGAGGTGAGCTACCGAAAGAAGAAAACTGAGTCGTAAAATATTGAAAAAAGCAGCTTTCATGTCTATAACCGAAGACCGAAAACCCCATCAGTCAACCGTGTATTGATATCAAAAACATCTGGGCTCCAATAAGAAGATCCAGCCTGAGAAAGAGCGAATGAATTTTTCGACAACAAAATGAATCCAAATTAGATGAAAGTCACTGAGTGTTTTCTTGAAACAGTCGTCAAAAATACCGAAGAGTAACGAAAGTTGCTTTTTTGAGTGTACCGGCTGTTCTGAATTCGTTTAGTACACTTTTAGGCTCGATTTTTGAGAGAATTTATTTGGTGAAAACCGTATCCTTCTATGTCAAACCGTTTTCGAGCTATCAGAGATAATTGAAAAATGGCGTCAAATAAAAAGTTCTCCTAACTTCTTTATTACTGAAGTTATAAACATGAAATTCAAATTTCATACAGGCCACTTTTTTCAGAAGAATTCATTGAAGTATTCACTTTTTCTTCATTACACTTTGCTCTAGCTCATAGGGTTTCTGATATCCCCTAACTAGACAACGAATTTACATAGTTTAAGGTATTTTCTTATCGACAGCTGGCGTATGCAAGACGAAGCGTTGAATAGAACGAGTATATTGGATGGAAATAGCCTAAAAAACATGTCAATCTGCGTAGAAACGTAGGAACTATTGAAAACAATACAGAGTTCGCTTTCTAAAGGTCGAATAGGTCGTCTAAGAAGCTTCTTATTGTCTAGGTTCATATCGAGAATCCTGTAGATAAGCTTTTCTGAGAAAGATTTCCGAAAAAGAAGCATACAGGATAAGCTATCGCTTAGGCAATAAACAACAAATTATCACACTTCACCACTAGGTATCTGAAAATAAGAAGCAGCGCCACGGCGGGCATTCGTAGAACTATCAATATGACATGGAAGGATTTGGTTGTGTTGTTAATGTGTATATCTCCTTCATTAAATTTTGGATTTTTCATCAATACGAGTACATCAAAATTTCAGGAATCTATATTGAACGAGTGTATTATTGTGTATATTATAATTTTATTTTCTGTGAAGACGGTGGGTGTCATCATCGTTTCAATTTATTTCAGCCACAGTGAGAGATGATTAAGTTAAAAGGCTGTTGAGGAAATTAAAGAAAACAATTTTGTTTGTTGAACAGTTGAATAACTTCATCTTATTATATTCAAACAGTACTTTTTCTCTTCACAAGACCATTCTTCAGTGGGGTTTTTCTTTGTTTAGACTTCTTGTCTCAACCTTCCAGTTCTACTACTAGAACTAGAACATTCGGTTGTTCCTTTTTTCTGGTAGCAAATGCAACAGGAAGATTTCTGGTAGGCACAGCAGAAAACTACTTTTGTTATGAACTGGGATCTGTGAGCGATTGTTTTGTGTAATCCGTACTTATCTCGATAAAATAATCGTCATCTACAAAATGCATGGATCAAACTCTAATATTTCCTGTGACTGGTTTACCGATTTTAAGTTTCAGTTGCCAGGCTTTTAGTCGATCCACACTTGTCACTTTACTCCTCGATTTCCTTTCTACCCACACACGAAATTTATCATCCCTAGCTTGAGGAAAGGCATGGAAATGTATATTATTTGGAATTCTTTCTTTCTCAGGAAGAACACTGAGGAACTGAACAATAGCGATTTGAATGAATTATACTTAAAAAATTATCAATAATGTTAAATATTCACATAAATCACGACAACATAACACAAATGAAAGATCATGTCAATATTAAAGGTTACCCAGATCGTCACCAGAGGGCGTATCGCTTAGCTTGATTCGCCTATTCCACCTAAGGCACCGCTAGAACCGGCCAACGTCTCACCGATCGCTTCCAAGGGTAGTAGAACAGGTTTGAAAACTTTGGCTCTCGTCGGTTCTCAATCAGAAAAAGCAGGTATCCGGAAAATCAGGCTCCCGTTATTTTAGGGCATAACTTTAATTTATTCACATCTCGCCACCGCGCTTAATGGTTCGAAAAAAACGAAATGGGAGCTATGATAATTGGTGTTTTTTGTGAAGAATCGTCGATGTAATTACCACGCGATTTTCATTTGGACGACAAGGTTTTGAGGTTAGAAGTTGTCAAGAGAGCGAATGTTGCCTATCAGTTTGCTTAGGCCTGGATACGTTGATTTATTTTTGTTGCAATGTGATGATTATCGTCCGTTTTTCTTGGTTGTAATCAGCTGTCATTAGAGAAGTTTTAGCGTCAGCTTTTGCTGGATTAGTTGCAGTAGAACTTGAGCCTCAGTTTTACTGACCATGTCCCAACGGCTTGAATCAGTGCTTCAATTGAAATATTGTTGGCTCTATTTTCTTCACTTTTGATTTTTTTTGTTCGATGTTTTGGTCAGCATTCGCCAGTACTCGACGTAAAAACCCTTCAGACCCTTTACTTTCAGAGAAGCAACTTTCGCCACTCTTCGAAAATCTTTGTCATTTCTGATAGTTCTCAAAAAACGATCATCGATGACTTTGATCTTTTTTTATTTATGAATCAGTTGACAAGCAATTAATTGGATCTTTTTTGAGCTGGATCTTATTATTGGAGACCAGATGTTTTTGAAATAAATAGACGGTTGGATAGTCACATGGAAGCTGCTTCAATTTTCTACGTTTCAGTTTATCTTCCTTCGATTTTATGGAAGCTTCACCCCATAGAATCGTATGTTATTCATTCAAAGCATGTTGTAGTGGCCTTAACTTATGATTATCTCCCTTTTGAGCTACTTTTTTATTTTCTTTGATTCGAACTTTTAAAGGGCGTTGAGTTTCTCCAATATAGCTGCTCTACTACTACTCGCAAGGTTCTTCATATGCAATGTTTCGTTAACTGATTTTCATTATCAGGTAATCCCTGATATTATCTTGAGTCTTGAATGCTGTTTTCACATAGTCCTTATTTTCAAATCTGTCAATCTTTCTAGATAACTCTTTAGTATAAATGGTATCAGTCTGCTTATCTTTTGTGCTGGTTCAGTTTGCCTTGTTGTAAGTTAGTGTTTCGATACTATTGGCAGTTGGTTTGGTATTTTCTAACAATTTCTTTGAGATACCAACCATTCTGCTTGAAAATTTCAAAGATATTCTAAACTTTTCCAATGTTATCTTCTTGGAGGTGACATATTTTTGATTCCTATTATTCGAAATTAATCCAGAGACCTAACAAATAATCTCGAAGCGAAACAATTTCATTTCGGGATAGAAAAAGCTTTCAATTTTCGTTTCCAGAAACCAGTAATCAAAAAAGGAATGACCACCAAACTTGTACCAGCAAAAGGTTGATGAACAACCTTCATCAAGGAAACCAAACTGTTACCAACTCAACCATTCATAATCTCTAGTCAGGTCATCGAATAAATTCACTTCTAGGTTAAAATCCTGTCATCGAAACCTCTCCTCTCCTTTATGTCAGCTAAATCTGTGGCTCTCACACTTAACCCGCATAGATAGAGAGATGACCAGACCTTGGAATATAATGAAATTAAATGACTTAATTCATGAATAATTCTGTGACGCGTCGTTCCATCTTTTTTTTGTGTGAAACAAGCACAATAAAGACGAATTAACGCGCCAGTCACGGCTCGTTGCAACCGAAACTCGGCCATTATTAATTTTATTTTTATACACCGTGACACTCGTAAACGGACACAGAGAACAATAAGGCTCGCAATTTCGCTCTGTGGCTAGCCTTTTTATGGTTCTTGTCGGAGAATTGCAGTTCCTAGAATGTTTTCTGTGGTTCATTGAGTGCGAGGCGAAAGCTGAAAGGGCTACCTAGAATTAAAAGCAGTAAAGTCGATATTATAGCGTTTTGGTGTTTAGTTTTTGTTCATAAAACGTTGTTGATACTTCGGAATGGTTAGGGAGCTGGTAATGAAATTCATGAAGCGAATACAAAGCTGCAACTGTCTCAGCGTTTGCCGTTGAAGAAATTAAGAAGCTTGCTTTACTTTTAACTTTTCAAATGAATTAAGTTGCACCAAACGCATTCATAAGTGAAAAATACAATGTGAAAAGTCAAGTGCATAGTGAAAGTATTCAGCAGAAATTAAATGTTGGGAGAACTATTGTGCAGCATAGCTAATTTTCACTATTGAAATTTGTAAGAATGAAAAGTGAAAGTATTTTTGGTGCAATAGGCCCCAGGTCTGGCTTTTCAAATGATGATCTTTTGGAACTTCAGATGTTCAAGGAACTGTCTGCAGACTCTCATAAACCTAGGAAATCATATTCCATAGATTCAAACAAAATAGCATATTGAATTCCGAAATGATGGTAAAGAAAACTGGTAACCAAACTCATGTGAAAAGGACAAGAAATTGTTTTAACCCTTTACCGCATCGTGTGCCATATACCTATGGCACAAACCCCAAAAAATTTTTTTTTCAATTCAGCTGAATCTTTCCCTAACTGCATAGCACAGCCTAATTCTGGCACATTCATAAAAAGCAGTATGATACACGCAAAGGCACTGAACTAAGTACAATGCCAAAATAGGCGTTCATTTTTCCATTCTTACTGAATCTGGTTTAGGCGAGAGTTCGATGATTTCTGTGGACGTTTTTTATCATTGAAAGGGATTTTTATGCGTAGGACAAAATATCTTGGTTCTGTCAGTGATTTCAAGAACCTATTCAGCAAGTTTCAATCATTTTGATCTCCAAAAGTTTATAGAAAAAATAACAAAACAGTTGGTCCCATATGTGAAGCATCATGCAGTATCAGAATCTGAAATTACATTGCATATTTATCCTAGATATGGATTCAAAGCTATTTATGGAAAGATGAGAGTAGTATGGATTCTTGATTTTAACAAGAAGAATATAATTTATCTGAAGAGGATGAAACACATGCAGCGTAGGTAATACTCGCATCGGTATCTGTCTGATTAACCATACGCCCCTTCTAGATACAAAGATAGCCATAGCAAAATGCTCTCTGTACTGCCGAAAACCAACTAGCAAGAACAGGGGAAGACCAAGTGCAACACATTTATGAAAATAAACAGAGAACAGGACCAACAAAGAAAAGGATGGTCTTGATAATTTACCGCACTCGCTGGAAACAGATCGCATGCAATTCAAATCCCCAGGCTGCTCGGGAAAACTCATATAATTTCGTTTATTTCATACTGATACATTACAACGGAATAAATGCTTAGTTACCGTAACTATAAACATTGTCATAACTCCCTTGGGAGTAAACAGGCAGTTATAGATCTTTAACTCCCTCTAAAGTGTTCACAAAAACAAACGACAGTTGTCGAATTTACCACTAAAGTTGTTACCCGAAATGCAAGGATTTTCTATTAAACGGTTGTCACTGTTAATGACTGTATTCAAACATGAAGTTGTTTCCCTTCTTTCATCTGACATGCCAGCTAACATTCTTGCAGTTTTGTTTTTCAATTCCATGCTGTCGGCCAATACCCTTCTGCCACCATTGAACTTCGCCATCCACCATGTCTCTTCAATGTTGTCATATTTGCTCCTGCATTGACCAAGGCAGTCGCAGAAGTCCTTCGCAGACAATGTCCTGTGAATGTTTCTGGATTCGACAATTCCAAAAAACTAGCAATTTTGCTTGGAATTTTCCCGAATGTATTTTTTCCAACCGGTTGAACTGAGCAACGTTTTCCGCGATACGTTAGAAAAAATCTTACGGGCCCGATGGACGTAGAAGCATATACTTCCTCACTAGACTCAATGCAGAGAACTCGTTTTCTTCCACAATAGTGAACCTCTAACGAATATCTGTTTTACTTTCCGGAATGTCAACCACCATAACAGAGCCCCTATCTTCGATGTGATTAATTTTCATATTCAAAAGTTCTTGACATCTACAGCCCCCGAAATAACCCATAATCAAAACTACCTGTGAAACAGAACAATAAATGTACAATCGTTACAGTTTGCACTACATGCCTTATGAAGTAAGTATTCTTGATCACGCATTCTTCAAAAATTTGACAATATCTTCCCGACTAAACACTTGAGACTTTTTTGGCATAGCCTTTACTTTTGCGTTTGAGAAACGCTTCCAATTCGTGAAATTTACTTCCATCTATGTCATCATGTATTTCATCATAATTTTAGCATTGACCACTCAGTCCACAGCGAATTAGGACTATACAATTCAGACTGTAAGAAAAATAATCAATTCACATATTAGACTAAAAATAAATAAATAGATACCATCTCTTGAAAATACGCCAACAGTTTCACTCGTGTTTTCACTATCCATACGGTTACTTCCATCCACTGCAGAAATTTGTCATATTCCATTTTGTACTAAGTTCCGACTTTGTCGGTAGTAGTACGGAACGAGCTTTTTCAGCCTTTTCCAACAAATCTCTTGAATCTCAATTCTCTCTGAGTTTGCATTCATTTTCACAATTTGAATATGATGAGAACACGATATGACAAATATCTACAATGTTGTCAGTGACATTTCCATGGCAACCATTCCTACTTAATTTCGAAATAAAGACAATTCGTTTGTTCTGAAAACCAAAACAATTTGGTTTTTGTATTTCATGCAGTATGAAATAAAATAATTATCTATATTGTGAGTTATTGGATTTGAACCACCTCGGGCAACGCAACAACCCCTCGGGATTGAAATCTGTTGCTCTGGGTTAAAACCCTCATAACTCCTTGATACATAAATAACTATTCCAATGCCAAATACCATTGTATCTGACAAAAACAGGAACTGCTTCCTTTGATTTCATACTAAATACAATTTTATGGATATGCCACGATATTTTCTTGTTACATGATTTTCCATTTGTGACACAAAACCATTTCTTCAAATTTCGAACTTTTGAGTGTAGAATTTTTTGAGTATTTAGGTTCAACCTGAGATCAAATTCTTTGGGAATTCATTTTTTCATGAGATAAAAAATCCATGGAGTAAAGGGTTAATTACATACACCAGCATTGTTCTCTGACCCTTTGTCTCCACACAACAAACACGATCGTATTCAGAGGCAGGCAGTAGTATATGGCTTCAATCGACGTGGACAATTCACCAGGTATTTTACATAATGCCCGATTATCAGACGTGATTTTCATTACGAATTCTTGGCGTACGACCGGCCGTTGCATGTCAGAAACGGAAATTACATACAGTCAATCAACTGAGACCGACTCCTGAATTACAGGTTGGGTTAAACGTCCAGCTAACTGGTCGTACCGCGTCTTTTCCATGGAAAATCCCATCGAATTGAACAGGGAAGTCGTTATGAAATTCATATCTATACGTTTTGATTTACGTCTGGTGTTGCACCAGGACTCGAAATGGCTTGTAAATTATGATTGGGCGTGAAAAAGGACAGGATGACATCTTGTTGTACTCCAAAGTGTCGGTTGTGGTCATGTTTATGTGTTGATGTGGTTTAATCCTGATCGAAGGAGGCAGGTTGCTGATTTGTGGCCGAAAAAGGCTGTATCCTGATGGTACGATGTGGGGTGCTGGTATGTCAGGGCATTGATCTGGCAGAAACTTCCAATAATATTGATATCAGAGTTGCTCTTAGAGGAGAGAAGAGAATTTAACTTACCGGGAGATTTCTGGAGTACACCTATATTCCTCTACTATTCTCTTTCGAAGGCATTATTCCCAATTCCACAATACTTATAGCTGTAGCCATCCCAAGAGAGACAAACTACTTTAAAAGTACACCGAGAAATACTCAAAATATCTCTTTCTAGAGCTCAAGATCAAAAAGCAGTAAAGGTTTTTAGCCCCAGAACCATTCCTTCTAATATTGGCTACATGAATCATCACTAGGAGTTTAATCCAACTTCAAGCAGCTAGATTTGGATGAACATCTGTAATTTAAATATTTCCATTCATAATCGAATGAAATCAAAAGCACACGATTGAAGATTGTTAAGGGGGTTACATTCCACTCTCTGAGAGGCTAGATCTGCGTTTCTTTATAATTCTCATATCTGAGACATTCTTTCGGAAGACTCGTAATGGTGTGGCATTTTGAACCTAAGTGAAGAGGATTTTACAACCCTTTTTCACAGAATCTACTCTAGTGAGTTTCTCTTGAGCCTGCTCTCATCATATTCTTTTTTGGCCTTGCATTTTCGAAGTTTCTATGGAACTTTTTGGAACGATGCATTCTGAGAAGGTTCCTCTAGAGTGAATCTCTGGGTACGATTACGAAAAACCAGAGTATTCTCAACACCCAGTCCAAATCATCACATCAGTACCATCTACAGAAACAGAAGAAAAATTTCCAATATAATCGATTCATACTCACAATGAATTTAAATCAGCAACCTTCAGCACAGAAGGAAGACAAAAAAGGTCAACAAAATAAGCCTGGTCAATAACATTGTTCGTTTCCTCTACTGAACTCCAAAACGTCAGATTTTAACATTGTCTTCTGGACCATACGAAGCACAATGGTGGTATTCCTCAGGTACTATTTTGGGACTGATAATTTTTTGTATACGTAGATTTCTTCACATTCATGAGGTCTCAGAAGTGAAGAACTGGTAGATTGAATATGGGACAAATAAACGATTCAGTGCAGCTATAAATTGTTGAGAATATGGTTTTTTATATGGTTTTAAACAGCAGAGGTGATCAATTTTGATATCTGGGAAACTTCAAGGCTTACAGATTGATTTTTGGGCAAAAATCAGAGATATAATCAACAATATGACATGCTTAAAGAGTTGAAGTACTAAATTCACGAGAGCCGAAAAAAGGACATAAAAACAATAGTCAAATGAAACTATCCAGCTCTTGTCATAGACAAGTGAGGTCATTGAAATCATTCACAATTGCCGCAGATTTCACACTTTTCTGATGTCCGAGAGGTGAAGGTCTCCTAGATCGATTCTTGGGCAACATAAACGATCACTAGACAATAAAAATTGATTAAGGACAGCACTAACCTTAATAGTTGCGTGTTCTGATGTGATCTCTGTAATAAATATTGATTGGCTTGTTAGGAATTGGATGAGAGAAATGTATCAATAAGTTTATAGTCATACAGTATGGAATCTTCTAGATCGAATGACTCATCTATGGGTTCAAGATTACATCATAATGAGTTGCAGCAAAGAGAAAGATGCCATGAATTAATTGAATTGTTAGGATTGGGCCCCCCACCAAAGTAAAGGGTGTTTCGATTTTGCATTTTTATGAGAATAAATAAAATATACATGGCCACTGAATTCCTCTGGGTAAAGCTTCAAGAGGAGGTCATTTGACAGATTTTTTTTCGTACGTACAGTGGCGGCATGCGAAATGTGATCGATTCTTCCGCCTATTGTAAATTAGGTGCATACATATTTAATGTCCATGTATATCTATAATTATATCTTGCGTAATAGTTATTTAATCAACTAGGTTATTAAAGACAGCGACTAATGGTCAAGATATTTTAATGTTGATAGATCGAGACCATTAGTCGCTCGATTAATAACCGAGTTAATTACGAGATTTCCGACGATTTCAATATGAATTGTGTAAGGATTCTTGATTTTCATTCTACACAAGACTTACAGTTGACATAATAAAATTTCTATGTATCTATGTTCCATTAGAGTTTTGATATTCTCATAGTGCTTCTGAATACTTTGTGAACGGTTGTCATGAGGATTGAACATTGAAACAGCAAAAAAAATTGAGCATTAAAATGGGTCATTAATGATCAATTTAGTACAAATTAAAATCACCTTTTATTTATAGTTCGCCGGAAAATCCTCATAATAGAACTTTTCTATGACAAAGCCTAATTTAATCAAATAAAAAAGCCAAATTTCTGTAGAGTCGTTCACATTTCGAATGCCGCCACTGTACATGTCATAATTGATAGTTTAATTACTAAATTACGAATTTTCCATAATGAATGCAAAATAACAGGCAATTTGAAACTATCTTAAGTTACCTCGAAGAATTTTATTTTAATGACATCATGCCGCAGATGGAATCAAATGTGAAATTCCCTAAAAGGCAAAATATGATGCGCCTCAAGGGCTAATCCTGGACTTTTTTTTCCATTAGTGTACATGTTCTGGTAATAGGAACAGTGAAAACTCGTTCAATATGATATTTTGTGAACTTTACTCAAGAAATAACCTATCCAAAGTTAGTGTATCTATTCCACAAATTATCTATGATATAATTGCATATTCGAAGGACTACTATAAACATAAATGAGCAGATTTCAGAACTCGTAGTGAATTTCATAACTAATCTTACATAGCACCTGAATCGAATACTAAATAACAACGACTAAAGAATTGAATATTTCTCGAATTACAAATCTCTATTACATAAACGTAGGCAACTCATTCGAATGTAAATGACCAAAATGAAGACGCCTTCCACAAACGCTGATAATCGGACGTAACTCGATACTACACGAAAATATCGTGTTTAGTAACCTCATTAACATTGCTCTGTTATTTGCCTGAAACTATACAGGGTGGCCATTTGAAAACGAAACAGACGAGATTACAGACGAAATAAATTTTTTCGATAGAAATGCTCGGACAGGTCGATTTCTGTTTCGAGGGGGACAACTTAAGATGTAGGTTACGGACGCATAGCGCTTCAACCCTTGCTACTACAACCCTCACCCCCAATTTTTGAATAGGGAAGATGGGGTGAGTGATACCTCATTTGAAAGGTATTTTTATACTGATTTCAGCACAGTAATTGTTTTTCATTTTATGCATTAGTTCTCGAAATATTCTTAACTAAGTATTTGAAAATGAAGTGGTGTTTTCATGGCACTTGTAGTGTTTTTTTGTGAAAAATCGACATTTTGAGCTTCAAAACAACCATGACTGTGGCTTCCTTCCTCCAATCCACTGACAAAGAAATCTTTAATCAAGATACCGAACAAACAAAGCGTATTGCGAAGGAGCTCAATCTTGCTGAAACTCAATCTAAATTATCTTCGATATAATTTGCAGTATTTCCAATAACATGCGGTAACACTTGATCGATAGAAATCTCAAAAAGTCCAAATACGTACATATCTCTAATCAGATTACCAGGCAAGAAAATCAAATCATAATGATGCCACAGAAATATTCCTGTCCCAATTCGTGAAACGATTCCGACTCAATTATGAAGTGTTTCTCAGTTGGCTTCAATAATGTTTTCATTTTGTTGATTATTGAATTCATATCTTTTCAAAAAAAATGAGAATCGATAATTTTTTATTTATTACGAACAGATCATTAAGTTGGCTTACTGGTTCTTGACATGTGAATTATTCTTAGTTTTGAATCGAGACTTGTACTTGTATGTGTTCTAATTCATTGTTCGACATGGTTTATTCAATTGCAGAAAGGGTGGAAATAATTTCACTTTTTTTGCAACAATCAATGTGCGAATAGAACCGCAGAATTCTTCAATCAACGACATTTAGATAAACATGGTTGTTTGAAGCTCAAAATGTCGATTTTTCAAAAAAAACACTACAAGTGCCATGAAAACACCACTTCATTTTCAAATACTTAGTTGAGAATATTTCGAGAACTAATGCATAAAATGAAAAAACAATTACTGTGCTGAAATCAGTATAAAAATACCTTTCAAATGAGGTATCACTCACCCCATCTTCCCTATTCAAAAAATGGGGGTGAGGGTTGTAGTAGCAAGGGTTGAAGCGCTATGCGTCCGTAACCTACATATTAAGTTGTCCCCCTCGAAACAGAAATCGACCTGTCCGAGCATTTCTATCGAAAAAATTTATTTCGTCTGTAATCTCGTCTGTTTCGTTTTCAAATGGCCACCCTGTATATTATTTCATCAAGCGACGACTAATGAATAAATACAGATGTTCTTGCATCATCCATCAAAGTGAAAGGGGTCACAATGTCCGAAAAAGATGCATTTTTCAAGAATGCTGAGCTCAGGATCAAGTTTCAGGCAAAGGGTAGCTTGTCAACCTGTTTGAATATTCTAATGTTTGTCGACGAAGCGCTGGGTTATTAATACTGTTTTTTTGGTGATTTCGACACCATATTAAGGGTCTGAGAATGTGTAATATTAAGTTATGGAAGCATGATTTAGATTTTTTGTTTAAAAAAAAACTCTCTTTTAAATTTATGGAATTTTAAATATGAAGACCTGTCAAGGAAAGTTCTTGAGTTGTCTGCAACATGTTTTTATGTGGACTGTTCCCATAGCTGCCATGTTTTTATGGTGGTATTCTGCTTTCATCTGTACGCCAATCTGTAAATTTTCAAAAGCTTATAGGAAACTTGCAATTCTGGGCCTCTTTAAGGGATCTGTAGCTAAAGAAATCGTTAAATTTTATTTATTTATTTATATTTATTTATTATATAAATGAATCGAGTTGAGGACATACCTATAAACTCGAATTATATGAATTATGTACAAGCGTACAATTGGCTACAAGAAAAAAAAGTAATAGATTTGAGATGAAAACAGAATGATTATGACAAAAAAAATTTAATGTTTCCTATGGTAACCGAAAGAGATGGCACAACACAACACTCGTTCACAGGTTCTCTACAGTGAGCACTTCCACCTGTCATAACTGTTTTTGAAGGCGTTGACGGACGATGATTGGACAATGTTGTCGGGTAGTCGATTCCAGTTATGAAATATGCGGTTGGGGAGAAAATACTGTCGCTGAGAACACTTGAAGTTTTCACGACTTAGTTTTAGGATGTGACCTCTTAAGTTGTTGGTGTTCAAGGTAAATAGGCTGCGAATTTGCTCACCAAAGTGTCCCAGCATTGCTCTGAATGAGAAGATAAGATCCCCACGCATTCGTCTCTCTTCGAAGGATGTCAACCTCATGGCAGAAAGTCGATGCTCGTACGACGGTCGGGTGAAGCCATAATGTAATCGAGTGGCCCACCTCTGCGTATTTTCCAATACGTTGACTGCACTATCGTTGAACACCACCAGACTGGACCTGCATATTCTAGAGTTGGCCGGACATATGTTTGAAAATTGTCCCAAATGTTTGATCGTCGCAGCCTTTGAATGATTTATGGAAGATAAAGTAAGTTGTTTGGCTTTTGCGGATACTCGTTCAATATGGGCCAGCCAACTGAGGTCATCAGAAACCGTAACACAAGGTCGTCAATCTGAGAAACAGGAGCAAGATAGCAGCCACCGATACTGTAGCGCAACCGGGGGTTATTTTTCCCGATATGTAGAACAAAACACTTGCTCGTGTTGAGGGGAAGTAGCCATATTTCACACCAATTCTTCAAATTGTTCAAGTCTTCCTGCAGGGTGGCATAGTGAGATGTTGGACAATTATACAGCTTCACATCATCCGCAAATAGTGATACTGTGGATTTAAACTGGAGAGGGAGATCTGAAGTGTAAAGGAGGAAAAGCAATGGCCCCAGAACGGAGCCTTGAGGTACGCCAGATAGCACAGGCCAAGCCGAAGACGAGAAGACACCGCCAACTCGAACACGATATGAGCGGTTAGAGAGAAAGGCTCGTAGCCAGTCGAGTAGTCCCCCGAACACCTATCTGATCCAATTTTGCCAGCAAACGTTTATGTGGTACTTGTCGAAAGCCCTTGAAAAATCGAGGTAGACCACGTCCATAGGTTGTCCAGTATCCAATGCCCTCGTCCAATCGGATATAGCTGACAGTAAATTAGTGGTGGTAGAGCGTCCAGGGACAAAACCGTGCTGTTGGTCTGGAATTATTTTATTGGAAAGAGAGAACGCTAGAAGTTGCTCGCTAATTATTCTTTCCAGTATCTTTGACACTGTGGAAAGCAAGCTTATAGGGCGATAGTTGTCAGAAGATAGTTTGTCACCTTTCTTGAAAATAGGAGTAACATTAGCGAAAAGCCAGTCTGAGGGGAGAGCACCAGTTGACATAGACTTGCGAAACATGATGGTAAGCGGAACAGAGAGAGCACCAGCACATCGTTTTAACAGGTATGGTGTAATTCCATCACAACCAGGCGCCGACGAAGTATTTAGTTTAGAAAGATGAAGCTCCACAATTGACTCATCAATTTCGATATCGGTTATCTCGAAGGAGTTTCTATGACTCTGCGGAGTTGGATTTGGAACAGGTGGCTCAGGAGAAAAGGATTGAAAGAAAGATTTCGCTAAGATATCAGCCGTCTCCTCAGGTCCAGAACTCAAGTTGCCAAAGTCGTCCCTCACGACAGGTACACTCACGTTGGTATTCAAAGAAGACTTTATGTACTTAAAAAATTTCTTTTTGTTTTTAGAGGAGGCCAGTTTGTTCTCAAAGTCTTTCTTGGAATTCCGGAGATGAGTGGATACATAGTTGGAAAAATTGCGATGTGTGCTGAAGTCGAGTGTGGATTTCGTTCTCAAGAATCTTTGCCACAAAGATTTCTTTCTTCTAATAAGTTCAGTGACTGCTCATTTATCCAAGGCTTCAATGGATTGCTTTTCTTCAATATAACCTGGGTGTTGGAGGTCACAATTGTAGAAAGTTTGCTCTTGAAGGTCGTCCATTGCTCTAATAGAATCGTGAGGAGAAAGCAGGGAAGTCCAATCAAGTCTAGCCAATTCAGCGGAGATGTTGTCATAGTTAACTTTTTTTATAGTTTTTGTTTCTTGGTGATGACCAGATGGTTCACGAAACTGTAGTTCGGTGGACAGCGTGAGGTGATCTGACTTGCCAAAAGGGGGAGGTAGTGAAGATGTGAAGTAAGTTGAGAGTCGGAGACAAAATTAAGTCGAGAAGGGAGGGAGTCTGGCCACTTCGAAATCTGGTAGGTTGCATAACAATCTGTTGTAGGTGAGTGTTGGATACTAGTTCAGCGTATGGATAAGATGGAGAATATGGTGAAGGCAACTGAACCAGTGGCCACTTTAGGTCGGCGCAATTGAAGTCCCCGCGACAAAGATGTTATCGTAGGTTTCAGAGGCTGAAGAGAGAAAACTTACACAACAGAGGTCGGCAGGACAAGGACGTGGTCTATACACGCATCCAACAAGAACAGAGAACTGGCTGCCAGAAATTTTGAGAAAGATATTATCAATGTCAGTCCAAGTGTTTGTTTATTTCAACTTTATAATAATCGGTTATCTGTCCACTAACGTAGATGCATACTCCGCGATAGCCCAGTGAGTCTTGACTGTCAGCCCTGTAGATAGTGTATCCCGGAATCTGGACAACTGAATCAGGAATAGATGAATGAAGCCAAGTTTCGGTGATGAAAATTAGAAGTGGATTGTGTAATTGTGTATAGGCGAGAAGTTCAGAGTGTTTAGACAATAAAGACTGAGTGTTAGTGTATAGAATGGGCCAAGAATTAAATTTAATCAGTTTTTTGAATTCACGCTCTTGGGAGAGGAAAGAGTATTAACGATCCTTGGAGTTCCCTTGATATACTTTATCGTGATATCGGCCTCACCCGCAGCCAACCTGCTCTTCAACTCCTCTCTCAACGATGTTAGGTGAGACAACTGCTCTTTAGTTTTGTCATCCTGAATCTTGACCGCACGGAACTGAGAGTTTCCCAGAATGGAAGACTCCATTACCGAGTACTCGACGGGTGATCGGAAGCATTATCGAATGACTTAATGTAAGGTTACGTTGAATGGTTTGTTTATTTAGGACTACACCAACGTTTTAATATAAAAAATTCATTATGAATAAAAATGATCTGCTTTGTTTATTGGATCGTTATTGGAAGAAAATCATAACAGGTACAACATTGTTCAATAATATACATGACAGAAATCATTCTTTTTGAAGTAGCAACTTTATGAAATTGAAGAAAAAGGTTGCGCTGTGATCGAATGAATCCATTTAAATGCCGGATGCCTAGAAAATTTTCAGATTGAAGAAATGCCGAATACCCAGTTTGTGAACATGTTCAGATTGAAGAACCAGTGTACTATGAACTTAATAAATACTCTACAGCAATTAAAAAATATTTTTTTTCTTCCTGTTTTCAATTTATTAGATGAAAGAAACAAACGCAACTATATTCTGATAAATGTATTTTCAAATTTAAATCAAACCATTTACTCATAATACATAAGTTCCCTGATCAAATCTTGCGATTGAAGGTTATGTTTTTCGATGAATAGTTCAAAATTTACACTGTAAATAAGAAAGTTACAGAAACCATTCCAGAATTGCATTATTCACGAATCTGTAAGTCGACCAGTGACAGATATGAAAAGCAGAATACCACCATTAGCTACAGTTGGAGTGGTTTCGAATCATTTCAAGTGTCCAGAAGTTGTTGCACATTGGGCTTTATCAAATTCAGGTAATTTCAATTGTTTTTACCATCTTCAACAATAATAATTTTGCTTCTGAGCTGGAAAATTGAAATTTAAAGAATTTTTGAGATAGTTTCAATAACACCTATTGTCAAAAGTCTCGGCCCACCTATCAACTGTGAACTTGTTGAATGTAAAGACATATTCCTGTGTGTGGAATATTCACTTTTATCTCCCCAAATGAAAACAATAATCCAGCAAAAAACATTCGTGTTCAGGAGAATACCGGTGTATTCGAATTAATCAGTTTTCAACAAATAACGAGAGTTTTAATTTCGAGAAAATTCTGTGGAAAATGCCGGGACATCCAATTCTACCGTTTGAACAAGCAAGTATTTTATCGCAGGCTACTGTACTTTTACACACGGTTGTCAATGATCACTCGATTGATTTTGATAATGTTGAAGTGTTGTATACAGAACAAAAATTTGTCAAAAATATAAATGATATGATTTTTATAAGACGTACACCAAATACAGTAATTTCAAAACAGATGTAGATGCGTTGAGCGCTGTATATTGCAATTTAATCAAAAAGTCAGACTAGACAGTGAGCATATGTGAGCCTGTCTTTCATTTTTGTTTACACTTTGATTTCTTATATTGTTGCTTATATCAAGATTTAATAATTCATTTGCGTTAGAACCCTTTTTTCCCTGTAAATATGTATTCATTTCATATATTATATCATGGTTATAATTGTTATTCTGATGTGGAGTTCTCTTTCTTGCTATATTTTATATTTAATAGTAATATTTTATATAGGTAGTGTGAGTCTTCGAACATGTTCTTATTGGGTCATTATGAATCTAATTATTTTTCATTTTAATTTCGACCTTTAATAGATCTTTATTTTCATTTTCATGCGTATGTGTACTCACATTGTTATTTTTTATTTTTTTACGTTTGTATTCCTTTTTGCTCAATTGTATTTTTCTATTTTTGTAGCCTGAAGGAAGAGATAAAAGTTTCCGAAAATTTGTTGGAAGGATAATATTTTTTTTTTGGTTCCTTGTGCTGATATATTCTACTGAATTGAATTGATCAAGCAAGAACAGTAGCCCTCCATCAAGAAGGTTTGTCGAACCACCAAAATGCGCAAGGTTGAATATTCCACGGACGCATAGTGACCTCATCCTCATTTTTGAGGACCTTTGCAGGATAGTCTCAACCAGAACTGTAAAAAGACTAGTGTTGGTTTGATTGAAGGTCAAGAAGACCACTATCTCAGGATTCTCCGGGTATCACTTGGACATAGAACTTTCCGCAGAACACCACCAAGAAAGTCTTTTACCATAATTATATTTTTCGATCAGAACCCACGACAAAAAGTAAACATTATTCACATTATGTAAATAAAAATTTTCAACCGTATAATTATTCAACTAATCCCCATAGCATATTTGAAATTCAATCGTTTTTATCGTTTCATCTTTTTTACAGCCGTCGTTTCGCATTGCATCCTTGTAGTCACGAATCTACATAAAAAGGCAACAATTTAAAATGGTTCCAAGGTCTTCACCAAACTTAAATTTCTTCTTATGCTGACTCGGAGTAGTAAATTCTTGGTACCTGTGCCGCCAGGTCTTTTCTTCTCGATATTGCGGTGTTGCCGATATCGAAACTCGTCAGGCTTCGCGCAATGTTTCGAAACAGTCGTTCTTATAGTCCGTTCACGAAAAGTATGAGCGCATCGCATAGTAGGCGTTCTTTTTTTATCTGAAGTGGTAGTATTTGCTGTCACAACGTAAAATAAAGTCAACGTTGCCGGATGTACCCGGACTCGTCCGACAAGCTTGTGAGTTAAGAGAACTCATGCAATATTTACAACATGCGTTCAATCTGGCAAGAAATAAACAACATAACTAAAATTTTAATATACACACTGGAAGATGCCAATTTCCATTTCCAACCGACGGTTCAACCTTTCGTAAATGGACTATACATTATTAGATATTATTGAATTTACAGAAAACTCTGCAGTAACGTTTACTGATTATTTCCTACGACTACGAATACTTTACGGTAGTACTTTCATCCAGACTAGTTGTGTCATGGAGTATGAAACAAACTTTGCATACGTCAACTAGAAAATCAAGAAATAAGAAGAACAATTATCAAAAACAAAATTAATCTAAATTCAATACCAAGTTTCGATTTGCAACTCATCAGTGATATATCTTCTATCGCAAACCATAAAATTCACGTATTTCTTTGTAGTTCTATGTAACTCGCAAGCTCGTCGGACGAGACCGTGTACTTCGGCAACGTTGACTTTATTTTACTGGGTGCTATTGAAGCACCTTTATGAGTAAAGGGTTTTCTAATAAGAGGCGTTATTTTGATATTCAAAGAAAATGCCATTTTTCAATATAAATGATCGGATGTTCATCTCATTGTAAAGAAGAAGATATGCCGTTAATAGTGCAAAAAAACATCAGGCAAATGACCACCACAACACGCTTACAGGACCACATCCTTTTAATGAAATTTTCCATAACCAAATCGCAAAGAGGCTGCCCTATGTCCTCGATAGCCCTACGACTTCCATCTTTGAGGTCTTGAATCGACGAGGGGCTTTTGGTGTAGACCTTCTCTTTCACGTGGCCGCAAAGGAGAAGTCTTAAGGTGTTAAATCACAAGATCTTGGTGGCCAATTGTGATAACACGGTCCTGAAACTTTTTCCGCAAAGACCAATGGTAGCGTGCCGTCTTGTTGAAAGTAAACGTTGTCCAGATCAATACTACCCAATGTCAGCTATAAAAAATCATATCTCGATAGAGGCAATTCATTCACCGTAACTTTTGACTACAGCAGCATATTCTCGGCTATTCTTGAGCGACGTGCACGGGGTTTATTCTTCACATCACAACTTGTCTCAACAGCTCGAATTCTTCCACCATTTCTTTATGCGGTCCGACAAGGTGCTTCACGACGACCAAAAATGTTCGAGTTGTACGAAACGTCTCTGCCAAATTTTCACCATTTCTATAGGGAATTTCAATAATTTCAATGCGTTTCGAAGCGTGTAGCGTTCCATTTTCATTAATGGCGTAGTTATTTCTTCTCAAAATGTCAAAAAATGACAGCTTCAAACGTGACATCTACCGAAATAACGGGCTATTCAAAATAACACCTCTTCTTGGAAAACCCTTTGGATGATTAGTTTAATTTGAAAAAACATCGTTGTGCTCATATGAGAACTTTTTGGGTGTTATTGTGAAAATGTTAAATCACTTTCAGAAGAGTGTAAAACAAAATGCATATACATGAAAACCAAGCAGTTTTGTACTCCGACAAGAAGCGGCAACGTCGCATCATCCCTTTTACTATTTCGGCAGGCAGCGCCACTCAGACTGGTCGCTTTGGATCCACGAGCAAGATAAAAAAGATAAACCACCAGTCACACACACTTCTACGGTAATACCGTAAAAAACAAAAACAATGCGCCGAACACGGAGTATCTAGATGTGGACAAAACAAAAGGCAGAAGAGAGCGTTCCCCGAAATCGCATCTAGAAGGCGAATTGGACGCATCCGCGCGGTAGAAACATTTTCAAGGTGAACTTGGATCCACTAATGGGTCGACCTTCGAGGGGCAATCTAAAATCTACGTCCGATGGTCTGCAGACCAATCTGAAGATGGGGGTAATACTTAGATGGGTTTTTTGGGCTTCGTACTCGTCCAGCCAGTAATTACGGGTGATTGATATCTGCAGCGTTTTTCGTAAACGTTTATTTTGCAATCTATCTCCTTTATTCTTCTGTCATCAATCAAGTTAACATCTCGAGAGGTAGAGCTTGAAATATTGGCTAGGAATGATTACTGATGCTCATTAAAAATAACGAGTTTAGATGGAGGCTTCGATTAGAAGGATTGGGATGAAACTTATGGGTTTTCTGACACTTGTAGCTTGAAAAATGGTCTAGCTTGAAGGCAGGGCTTCTGTGATCATCTGAAACTATGAGTTCAATACCAAGAAAGAGCTAGTGATCCACTAACCAAGATGATTGCCAGTTCACTATAGCAGTGAACCTACATAAAAATATATGTGTTCATTTCAAAAACATCTTATTTGAATTTTGTTGTGTTGACTTTAGGTTTACTTTTGAGCTTGATTTTACGTTCTTTGGTTAGAAAACTTAACAGATTTTGGTGTCTTTAATAAAAGCTCTATCGCACTCACAAGGTAATTCATATGTAAGTAAATGCAATTTTTGTTTAGCTTATTTTAATCTTCATGTTTAACGTCCTTTACATGGTCGAATCCAAGAACATAAAAAACTAGCTCAACTTGAAAATACTGATTAGCCAAAGATTGTCCAACATGCTTTGAATCAAGACCATAGGACTCTGCAACCTGAGAAGTAAATTGAAAGAAGCAGGTTTTATGTCAATAACCGAAAACCTCGCCAATCAACGGTCTGTGGATAACAGAAATATCTGGAATTCAAAAATAAATTCCAGCCTAAAATGATCATTTGAATTTTTGGTCAATGGATTTAATGAAGAAATAGGTCGTAGTCAGGGATGATTATTCTCTGAGAACTTTCAAAAATGACAAACATTTTGAAAAGAGTGACGGAAATTGATTTTTTGATACTCGTAGTTAAGATTCTGAAGTGTTTTCCAGGCAAATTCTGGCCGAACAGAAGTAGTAAATATGTTGGAAAAAGCCAAAAAAATTTTTCAAAGTTCAATCTTCAAGAATTACTTGTCAACAACTAAATATTGTACAATATATAGATACAAGTAGAATTGTATGCGTCAAAATTGATACAGTGCAACTGTTTATATAACGAAATTCTCTGTATAACGAGTTTCGTACAAGATATTGCACCTTGAATCCAAATTCCATGTTAAAAACACCCTCTAAAACGAATCAAGTTCTCTCTATAAGGAAATATTCAAAAAACATCACTCTTTGAATGGGTATTGGTAAGAGGGTATAAGGGTGGGTTTTTCCCGAAATTTTTCCAGGCATACGTAATAAATCCCAACCTTGAACTTAATCATTACGGGGGGCAGAGAGATCCTTCTGAAACAGTTTTGAATACACCCCTGGCGTTTGGTTGCAATCTAACCATTCGCTAGTGTGAAAAGTTGTGCGAAAAGCAAGTGCTTAATTTGAAATGATAAATTTAAATTTATATGCCGACTATAAAAACGATATTTCTTTATAACGAATTTATTTGCGGATTTAGCGGAAGTTCCACTGTATTTTCAGTCGCAGATCGATTGATTCTTTTTGGCAATAATATATGATTTTCAAAAGTACAAACAAATCTTCAAAAATAAATGTTAGTTCAAGTCTCAAACAAACTGACATATGTTGGAGCAAAAATGGTCCATTTTGAAGAGAACTTGGAAGTATATCACTTCCTCTGTGTGAAAAGAACCACTGACAAGTTGCCCAATTTTTAACATACTAATAAACAGCTCTGAAGTCATCATGTCCTAATTCGGTGTCAATTCTACACACTGGCCTATGTTAACTTCTTGGGATCTGTAGGGACATATTTCCTACATTTATGTAATCCAATATTTAAAGCATATTTCGCAGATCTTCTGCCTGAAATTCCACCGAAGCACCATTAAGAATCTCAACATCTGTCACGAATATGTGTCTGTAGAATTTAAAGGAAAAAATAAGGCGCTACAAGACCCATTCCCGTACAACTATTTACAACCAGTTGCCTTGTTAGCCTTGAACATGAAATACAGACTGCTCAAATGAAATTATCGACTACGACGTTGCCAAACGGTAATATGGGTACATATTGCCAATTAATGTCTTCAGTTATATTGCTTGAACATTTGTCATTATGAAGGAAATATGGACTGAAGTTGTTGAGAAAAAAATTAATAAAAGCCCTGAGCACGTCCTTCTAAGCGCTCGTTCATTGGTGAATGCTCCATGAATATATTTTGGAAATTATTTGAAAACTGAAATTATACTGGGTATTTTAAGCGTCTGTTTAATTTCAGATACAGTTTCTGTATTCTGTAGTTGCTTGGGTTGGAATATTACTCATGATCTACAAGAAAAAAAGTGTTTCAAGCTACATGATAATTTAGGATGGTTGTTTTCAATAGAGATGATTATGCCAAACTGTTGAAAGTTAGTGAGCCTGGTCCTCTCTGAATAAGTATATCTCATCAGCTAACCTACCGAGTGAAGTTATGATGAAAGAAGTGAGCATAGAGAAGAACTTTATCTTCATGCAATGGAAAAAGAAGAAAGGAAAAATACACTCAAAAAAATTGAAGTAAGTACTGTCAGATGAAATACAGAAGGATCTTAAACCACTAAAGGGACTGGCGCTGGAGTATACGGACCAGAACGCAGTGTACACTATCGTTAAGCTCATACAGATGGTTCCAAAAATCTACTGGAGCTGGCGCTTGGATATACGGGACAAGTACCAGAGGTGCACTATCGCTAGGCTCCTGTATGAGCGTCTTTCAAGCTTTTGAAAGATGTGTAGTTATAAATCTAGAAAGAAACTATCAGAAGTGCGACATAGACATACACTCAGACAGTCAAGTGCTATTAAAACACTGAGCTCCTAACTTAACGACTCAAAGATGATCTGGGTGTTCCAGAACAAACTCAATCATGAAGGCAAGCAAAATAAGGTCTTTTAACCTGGGTTCCCGGTTCTCGGCCATTCGGGAATCAAAGGAAACGAAGAGGCCAATACACTTGCCAAAGAGGGCGCACGAATGTCACTCATTGTCCCAGAACACTTCTGTGGTATAGGTGAATGTACCTATAAGAAGGAGTTTCTGGAGCAAGTTCAAAAGATATCTAGATCTTGGTAAAAAACGATTACACCTCATCACTGGCTTTCTTACAGGACACTGTCACCTCAAAAAGCACCTGTTGAGGATGGTATTATCGGACACTGACGAATGTAGGTTCTGTGGGGAGGAGGAAGAAACCCCCATTCACCTAGTCACGGAATGCTTTGGGATTGTGAGCCTAAGGAGAGAATGCCTTGGACGAGAAACTTGTAAGAGTGAGGAACTAGCCTCGTTGAAGCTTTCACAGATACTGTGAAAGATGTGGTCAGAACAGCTCTGTAAGGTGGTAGCTTAGACCTTGAGGTCGCAGTGAACTGTAACCTCTTTTGAACTATAAAATTTAAAACTATATCGTTAAGCTCCTACTAGAGTGTTTTTCAGGCATTATAGTGCAATTGAAATATTTATAGATGGAAACCTGGAAATAAACTATCAAGGGTACGTAAGAGTGATCTATTCGTATAGGTTATAACATTAAGGTTTCTTTAATCTGGGTTTCTGGTCCCTAGGGTAACAAAAAAAATGAAGAAGCTAACGCAATAGCAGAAAGGGCGCACGAACTCAACCAAAACCCTTCTGTGTTATAGGCAAATACACCTATAATTATATACATTCACAAAGTGTCCATTCTCTATCATTCATTTCACGGTAATAGAATCCATAATAATCCATCTATTATATTTCTGTCCCATAAAATTCCCCAATTAGTGCAATTTGTCTTTGCATGTTGACAATAGAGCAGCGTCGTGAGCAGTGTTAAAAAATGATTCCATTGAACCTGAGGAGACCGCTGAGACCAGAAGAAAACGCTATCGGAGAAAGTATTAAAGTAACGGTCACGGCACGAAGAGCTCCGAATTAATATACTTTCGATTTTCTGAATAAAAACAAGCCGTAACGTAATCCAGAACGAGTTGAAACCGTTTGACGTAATTTCTTTGCCTCTCGGCTAGTTGGTATCGTTGCGATGTGTGTATTACTTTATTATGTCAAAATTTGAGTGGTTTCGGTTTATTTTTAGACGCGAAGTGTCCATTCACTTTCGTGAAATACATACATCGTTACAATTTTCCACTAGTCCAACTACAATATATCAGAATGGGACGAAATCGAAAAATGAGAAAAAATCCAAATTGATCCATACATCTTAGATAAATTATAGTTATTTCACAACCGAATCCAAATACAATAGTATTATCACCTCTACTTTCAAGCAACTGCCGAATACGCCTAGACATCCCACGAATCAAGTGATTAATGAAAATTTCAGGCAAAGGTAAGGGAGAGAAAGATAGGAAACGCCCCTACAACTCTGGTACTAAAAACCGACTACGTTTTTCGGTAAGTTGATTAATTCTGACACATAGATGGTGCTGGAAAGAATAAATTTGTCAATACAGAAAACTGTCATGATAGACGCCAAATCGAATTAAATTTTTCTTAGGTATTACATTAAATTTAGACGTCGATCCAAGAAAAAACATCCTAATCACGAAGCAAAGCACTGGCTTTGTTCTATCGATCAGGATGTTTTTCATCTCAACATTGGTTAAAATGAATTGATATGAATGAAATGCGATATTGTATTGTTTTATAAGAAATCATCATGCCACAAAATATATAATAATGAAACTGCATACAAATCAATAATTTCCTTACATATCAGTTGCCGAATTATCAAAACAATTAAAAATGAACCACAATTTGAAGATTGAAGTAAAAAACAATGGAAATTTCAACAGGAGAGCGCTTCTCCATTTGTTTTTATTTGATCTGTAGAAAAATGCTCATTGCACATTCTATAACAGCTGCTGAGATCAATATCTCTTCGCCAAGAAAACTATATGCATTTGAGAGCACTGAAATTAAAAAGCAATGAGAAACAGAGATACATGATACGAGTTTCAATACCTACATTCCATTTTCTCAAGTTCAGGATTGGCTTTTTATTATTTTGCAGTTCATAACCATCGATATGCTTCGTGAACCATTTCGAATTTCAAAAGATGCACACACAAAATAGATAACACAAACACAATACGAAACGCAACTAAAATGAAGCCACGAACAGGTTGCCCACGTGCAATCATGACAATGTTTTCAAATGTCCTTGTTCTGCTTGAAATGACCTCTACAATCTTTGATTTTACACTCCTGAATTTAGTACTTAATCCTGACATATAGATTGCGCTAACATCATAGTGCTCCGTTTCGTATCTTTCTCTCCCTAATCTTTGTTTCAGGCATATCGTTCCCCTATTCCTTAAGGGCTAAATTCAATTCCTGAAAAGTGTGGGCTTAAGAAACCTGCTCCCCCTATGTAATCCTATACGTTCCTTATTAATGTGTATTCATATCTGGTAAGAGTGGTAAGTTTGCTCGCTAGTTCATTCTCTAAATATTTTTTCCTTGAAGAATATTTAAGCCCCTTATGTGCGGTGTGGTGAGGCGTTATCATCCTGAAAAATTAAATTAACCTAGTCCATATCCTTGCAACGTGTAGGTATAACTTTATTATGTAAAAAATTGAGAACCTAACTATGCAACAAGAAACGGATAAATGCTAGGATTTTCTGAGAGACCATTATTTTTATTTCTGAAATGATATTTGTGAAAATTATTGGAAATGTCCATTGTTTTCAAAAGAGGGCTATCTCTAGCAGATTGAGAATAACTTCAGTAATTTATCATACGAAAAATGTAGCCACTAACATTGTATCACCAACTAAATTCATTCCGAATTGATCAAAACATGGGTTCTATTGGTTCTTACGGTGTGCATTCATCGGCCGATTTGACCGTGAAATTGACGAAGATTCATGAAGAATTATCAAATCTTACTGAACAAAATGACACACAAAACATAGATTGACATTCTCAGATATAAAACCATAGACAAAACCATCTCCTGCACCTAAAAACACTCCCAAAAATTATATTCGACAATTTTTCCTTTCGATTCAGCACGTGATCAGAGTCCACCAAGTATTCATCAAATCCACACCCGAATCCTTGACGCAGATTAATGAAGACAACACGAGGATGAACGGATGTTTATTCATCAAAACCTTTATATCTTCACGAGCGATTAACCACGTCATGAAGACCAGTGCAACAAACACACAGACGTTCTTCTGCCAAGGTTAAAGCGCGAGATAAGAAAGTTGCATACTGATCGAAATGATATAGAGGAGCCCAACAATCTGGTGTTCAAAATGAGTATCTCTGCTGATAAGTTGCAGTACCCAAGTACTCGCCAATAAGGAAGTAGTACTTGGTTCGAGATGGTAGATATGATTTCAGTTCACTCGGAATGTTGAATTTTTCTTCTGGTTGCTTTCTGGTAAGGCTGATTAGTCACTGAGATGCTTTAAAATTTTATTATTGGTGATACTAGCTTCAATAAAACAGTTCATTGTTCCCCTGATGTCATTGCAGATACTCATGAATGGACATTGAATTACTAGGGAGGTTCGCAGATAAGAGAGTTGTTCAGAGAAGATCGACTTTCTGATTCTTTTTTAATTTCTTTCATTAGATATTCTGATGATAGCCTCATGGGCTACCCTATGATCACTAGATGTAGAGGTGTGAGATCCGTAATGACCTCAAGTTTCCTAGTTCTCATAGCTCCAGTGATCTCTTCTTCTCTGTGCGGTGCCTTACCGGCCGAACTGAGGCCTAGTGGCCCATTGTTCACCCGCATCATTCTGCAGAGACTCAGCTCCTCAGACACGAAGACAGAAATGTCGCGAGCCTGCCAGGAGTGGTCCCTCTCACCATAGGAATAGAAGGTGTTGGATTTCCTAGGTGTGTTGACCTAACTCAGTAAGGTTTTCACAGTTGAACAAAATATGCTCAACCGTTTCATCAGTACTCCTGCACCACCGGCATAGGGAGCAGCTCGTCAATCCCATTCTCTTCAAATGCTTGTTAAACAGGTGACCAGTCAATGCACCAGTCACCAGACTGAGTTGTTTCCTCTCCAGCAGCAGAAGCCTATTGACCTCAGATCGCGAGGACGGTCTCTCAATGAGAATCCTCGACCACCTCAGGCCCACCCCTGCGCTCCATTCCGAGGAAAATTCCCTGTTCAGCCAGTTCCTGAAGAAACTTCTGACAGATGTGCGACAGATTGGCAGCGAAGGCTCCGGACCAACAAATGCTAATCCGGCTCCCCGCCTAGCCAGTTCATCTGCCTTGACGTTACCAGGTATATCCGCATGAGCCGGACACCAGACCACTTTCAAAAAGTTATCAGAGCCCAGCCCACGCAGAGCTTTCCTGCATTCTTCTACCAAAAGAGAATCAACTCTAACATCAGATAGAGATTTCAGAGTTCCCTGGCTGTCGCAACATATATAAATGTGCTGGCCAGAGTATCCCTGCGAATGTTTTCCAGTGCGCATGCAAGAACCGCAAATAGCTCAGCCTGCACAATGGAGGAACGTCCTTCCCCAGAGGGATAGCCTGATTGAAGTGAGGACCCACGATTCCGGCCCCAGACCCTGTTGCTGTGACAGAGCCATCAGTGAACCAGGTGGGACCTTCTGGACTAAGAAGCCTGTTTGATGAAGACCATAGGTCTCTGTCGGAACAATTACCCTGTAGGGTTCGTCGAAGCAGAACCTAGTGCCCGCGCTCCAGTGATGCACACACAGGCAAGCCTCTGTACTTTATCGAGCCTTTTCCTCGTACTTACCTGACTTGCCTTGGCAAACCAGGCTACTGCCCCGTATGTGATTATAGGTCTCACAATCATGACGTAGATGAATCGCAGTATTTTGGGTTAAACCCCAATTTTTGTTTCATAGACGTCTGCACTCCATTAGAGCCCTTTTAGCTCTGCCAGTAGCAATATCAACATGCTTATTCCACAGAAGTTTGCTATCCCAGACTAAAAAGAACTTGTTGTTCTTGCCTACCTCAATGGTTTTCTTCGGCACTCCCATATAAGCTTTTAGTCATTGACTTAGGAGTTCAGTGCTTTAATAGCAGCTTGACTATCAGAATGGATGACAATATCACACCTTTGATTGTTTTTTTCCAGGTTTCTGTGTATGCAGTTTTCGATTGCAAGTATTTCTGGGATATTCGTGGGACGATCGTTATAACAAGTGATTTCCTCTAGAACTATGACATTTTGAACATGAATTGTTTATTTTAAACAATGTTTTCGAAACCGATTCTGATATATTGAAGTGAGAATTCTCGATTGAAAATAGAATGCTTTTTCGGTTTTAAATCGAGTCAAGGTTCAAAAAAGAAAATGAATTGCTACAATTACAGTATGTTTGGTATATACAACGGTAAGTATTCAACAGGCTTCGTAAAAAAATGTTTCATTTTTCATGTTTGAAAAAGATCAAATGAATGTTGAACAATCAATCATTCAAAAAGTAGATTAAAATTAGTGTTGATTGATTTTCGAGAACTTTCTAGAGTGCCAAACATGATACTATAATTGTTTTTTTAAATATACTGTGTTTTCTGACTTATGTTGTTCGTAACAATGAATTATAGAGGAGAAACAAATGGAAATAACCCAAAATAACATTCCAACAAATTTTCCATCATCAAAAATTCCACGTCAACAACTTGAAATGGAAAGTGTGAACAATGGAACGAATCTCCACTGTTTCTTATTGTTCAACAAGAGATTTCTCCTGAAAATCCGAAAGTTAACATGTCTCGATGTTCATCCAAGGTTACCATCGAAGTTTTACAGAGTAAAGTCATTTTTTTCACTTAATTATGCAATATTCGTTATTCATTGTCCACGACTCGAGAATCATATTCATATATTGACATCATCATCAAACACTCACTAACCTCTTCTGAGCATTAGTCATCGGAGTAATAATAGCTAGGATAGAGAAATTGTCGGTTTTCCGACCACTATGTGTACTTTATTCTTTGTGTGCGAGTGTGTGGACTCCACGCGAGCGCGTATGTCTATTTTAGTTGACATGACTAAGGAATTACTCCAGTAGCGAAAATGTAAACATTGTAGGACTGATTATGTTTGCATTTTGTCAGGATTTAACAATGACAGGACTTCGATACAGGAAAATTTCTAAGAACTGTTCTCTGAGCGACTGACATTCAAGTAAAAGGTGTTTTGAAATTGCGCGTTTGCGTTTGCGAATGAATAAAACACACTAATTACATCTTCAAAAACTTTTATTTGTAATTGGAGTAAGAGTTCATCCTTTAGTTCAGGAATCGATTATGGATTATTCTTATAGATCTGGCTTTTCACATAAACCCTAAGAAAATTTTCCAACGGTATCAAATCACATGATCTTGGTGGCAAATGACATCATTGTTTCGCCAGCTGTTGTTCATTGATGATATTGATAATGAAACGAAGTTTAAATTAACTTACGGCTTTAGTTCTTGTGTTATTTGAACCTGAATGCCTTCAGAGCTATATCCTTGTGTAAATGCGCCATTTCTAAAAAAATATTTTATAGGTTTTCACACCCAGTCTCTGAAACAGAGATAATTAAAAAATTTTCAATTAAGACGAAGTGCTCTTGCGAAAATCTTTTCACTTTTTTTCAGGAGCAAATTGGGTTTGAAAAAATTGTTGCCTAACAGTAAAACTAAAAAAGAAAATAAATGAAAATGATAATATAACTTTCTTCAGACAAACTTGTTAAATCAATTAGACTGTAAATGAAAAACACACAATTCCGAAGATTTTACAAGTTTGTCTGAAGAAGTTGTCTGATATAGGCACCGAAACGGAACATTATCCTTTCCATTTATTCCCTTGTTTTAGTTTTACTGTTAGGCTACAATTTTTTTGAAACCAATTTGCCCCTGACAAATAAGTGCAAAGATTTTCACAGGAGCACTTCATAATAATTAAAATTTTTTCAATTATTTCTGTTTCAGAGTCTGCTAGTGAAAATTTAAAAAGTTTTTCAGAAATGCGGAATACTCCGAGATATTTTAATCGATATCTAAAATAGTAAAGTAATAGTAAAATAATGTTGTTAACCCACTAAGTCCAACTTTTGCATACGTCCTCTAGACATAACAGGGTCTTCAGTAACATTTTCACGAACCACAGCAATATTTTTTGTGTACAACCGCTACGACCATATTTTTCACATTTTTGATTATTGAAACTTTCAGATGGACGATTATGTCAACCGTAAAATGGTTCGCTGAAAACAAAAACGAATAGTTTCGCAACATAAAAATATGTTTATACACCCTGATTAAATGTTTAACACCATAGAATAAAATTATATAGAACTATAACTATTATACAATGCTACCACCCGTAAACATCAGTTCTACAACGCACAGTCTAGTGTGAAATTCACTTGCAATTTCACCGCAACTTTCTCGCAAATATAAATATTGTTATAATAAGGAATAATTTGTTATCTAATTTCCAAGACAATGACATAATCGCTCAAGACCGTGACGACCATAATGATGTAGGAGCTGGCAAGCAAAAGACGCCACTGGAGAAAGCGAGTTGAAATTGATTTCACTTTCTACTCGAGAGATATAGAGAGATTATTATGAGGTAGCTACAATCACCGTTTCTTATTTCGGTTTTATTTACAACGCAGAAAGAAAAAAAAACATTGATAATTGTTCATTTTTCATTGAAATATGTTTAATCTGCTACTATTATTTTATAATCTTCCCATTTTACGTCTGTTTACATTATTATTCGTTTCTGTCAAATGCTTCATAGATTCAGCTATTGTATTGTTAAAACTGATAATTATTCAGTGTTGAGTTTCCTAATTAACGAATAGGGTAACAATACCCTTTCAATCGAGGGCCAAATCTACTTCAAATGCAATCAACTTTTTTTTCAGAAAAAATAGAATAATTCGCCTGGGTATTTTGACATTTAAAAAGTGTTATGCATGACATTTTAGAAATGGCTTCGTACATGATACAACAACGCGTTCAAATTGAATAATTTTATGAAAAAGTCTTCATACTGTGGAAAGAATTCTAGAAATTACGTAAATTTTACGGGTGGTAGCATTGTAAAGAAGTTCTGTATTAACATTGAATGAAGGTGTATACATATTTTTTTGTTGCGAAACTATTTCGTTTTGTTTTCAACCAAAAGTTTTATGAATAAAATGAGGTTAATGTCTCAGAAACTCCAGTCCCTACAAAATGTACACTATCTATATTTGTTATGAATAATTTTAAAGTTATCCAACCATCTTCGAAACCTTTGTTTCAGTATCTATTGTTTTTATTGCCTCGTGCAGTATGCTTTGAATATGTAAGCATTTTTGGTATGTCTGAACTATAAGATGTACTCTTTCAAGATTCGGTTTTACGGTACTTGTAACTAGTAGTTCTTATTTAGAAATCTTATGACAATTGTAAAAAAAGTTGGACAGTTTCTCAGATTCGTTTCAACTTTTTTTGTACAATCCTGCGGTAAATAATATATTCCATCGAAGAAAATAACCTCGTAGAAAGTTGTTATTGTCCATATACCTTCGACTGCCTTTCATTACCATAACGTATGCATTTATTCCTCTTGAACATGAATACATGGAACAGAAAGTATGCATATGTAGGTTCGTTTGCAGCTCATAATTCGTTATAGCATCTACAGACAATGAGAAATAAATCAAGGGAACTCTAGGTACAGAATTTAACGATTGGTAATGTGCAGGTTCGATCAAAACGATATAAATCTATCGAAACGAAAATTTATGGAAACTCAAACACCAAATTTGAATTTTAAGATCCTATTAGCGCCATCTGGCGTCTGGGATTTGAAAGACAATGATTGTGCATAGAATTCTACATAAACTACAGATCAAAACAGTCAGTGAAGTGAGATGAGTAGAAGTAATTCAATTGTAGACACTAGATGTCCTTGCAAAAGAGGAACTTTCTATTACAAGCGCTTCACTAAAATGTTGAACCTGAGAAGTTCAATAATAGATGTCGCCAAACCCTGCACTCTTAAATTTTGAATTGATACTAGTGCCATCTTACGTCTAGGATATGAAAGACAATTATTGTGCATAGAAATCTACATAAACTACAGATCAAAACAGTCAGTGAAGTGAGATGAGTTGAAGTAATTCCATTTTAGACACTAGATGTCCCTGCCGAAGGGAAGCTTTTTATTACAGAGCGCTCCACTGAAACGTCTAATTTAAGGAGTTCAATAATAGATGTCGGCAAAACCGGCACTGCACGCTGTACTGCAGTGATCCTTACTGTGACTCGTTCAGTCTTGTACACACTAGATGTCATACTACTGCGAAAGATTGCATGAGAAATGTTCGGTGTTACTTTTTGAATCGGAATCTAGATGTCGTGTTCTACTACAAAAATAAAATTAAAAATGATGAATGTTATCTATAGTCCGTTCACGAAAGGTTGGAGCCGTCGGTTGGCCATGACAATTGGCACATTCCACTGTCTATATTGAAATTTTAGGTTAGGTTGTTTATTTTCTTGTCAGATGATACGCAATGTTGTCAATAAAGCATAGAGTTCTCTGATAACTCGAAAGCTAGTCGAACGAGGCCGGGTACATTCGGCAACGTTGGTTTTATTTTACAGCAAATACTGCTAACTTCAGATGAATAAAACAAACGCCTACTATGCGCTCAATCTCTCGTGAATGGACTATACCAGGTTCTTGCTTTCATCTATTGAGAAAAATATTTTATGATCTGTGTGAGAAAATTGGGAATAGAATTGAAAAAAAAAATGTTATTTTGCATTCGAATAAAATTACAACTTCGATAAATCGTTTTTCTCATTTTCCTTTATAACTTTACATTTTTATTCAATTATCACTTAGCGAATATATAAATATATGAAGGTATAAATTTTATCTCAATCAGTTTGAGTACATTTATCTCTTGCTTTCTTTAAGGAATCATCGAATAAGATGAAAAAATGATAATACTTACCTATAATTTCATCGATCCAATGACGAAATTTTCATATACCTAATATAGGTAGGAGCCTTGAGGAAGAATCACGAGGAACAGAAACATTGGCCAAAATATTAACTAATTCAAATAAAACTCATTCGTTTAATTCAACTACAAATATAAGTAAGTTTATGGGAAAAATTAAAATATCAATAACAAACGATATTGGGTTTTATACAACGATTTATTGTGAAATAAATACATGTATAAATAATAGCAACACACGTATCGATTAACATTATTTATTTGTCTCGACTTTCTCTTCTTTGCAGAAAACTACTGCAAAATAATAAATAGGAACTATTACCGTTATCTATGTAAAATATCTACAATAAGAAATCAGTCTTCAACACATCACACAATACAAAAATCACAGGTAGGTACATATAGCAAAACGAATGAATGAAAATGAATATATATACAAAGATTGAACACATTCGGTGGAAGGTAAATAAAGAAGAAGAGAAGCATAAAACTACTCAATCATCGAAAAAACGAAAAAAAATTCTTAAGAAAAAGAAGAAAAAGAAAAGATACAATTCAACTATATACAAAATTATATAAATATGTTACAAGAGCAGATAGCAACACCAGTTTTTCATCGTTTCAGAAATAATGATGTAAGTGTTATCCGAATCTACAGTTAACCATTCAAATTATTTACGTATATTTACATGAAGAAAATTCCTAACGAATTTTCTTTAAATCATTCCGAATAGGGATGAAACCTGATATTGCTGTGTAGTTTGTTATTCTCCAACATATTTCTTAACATTTTGATTTCGTTTATCATTATTAACCTTTCTTGTTCTAGATAAGCGCATCTTATGGCAATTTCATCTTCTTTACGTCTTCTGGCATCACGAGAACGTTTTGCTGCTTCATTATTTCGTTTGCGTTTTTCCCAATATGTCGGATCGGTTACATGCATATTCTGAAAAATATAAAAACTCTTATTAACACACTATATACAGAACAGCTCTGTAAAGGGGCAAAATAGACCTTGAGGTCGCAGTGAACTGTAATACCTTTTTAAACTATAACACATTATATAAATCTCGAAAATAATTGAATAACTGAATATAAAATTTTGGCCGATTTGTTATTATATTTCTGGTGAAACTGATTCTTTTACGTAAATAATGAATTTGCCTTTGAAATAAGTCAGATGCGAAATAGAGATCAAGAACCATTTGCAATATAATTTTTCACTTCCAGAGTAATATATTGATTCAGAAATTTGAAATTAAGAAAACTCAAATACAGTGGAACTTCCCTATTGCGAACGTATGTATAACGAATTTCGTAAAAGACATTGCATTGTTAAAAACGCCCTCTAAAACGAAGTAAATTCTCTTTATAACGAAATATTCAAAGAACATCACTCTAGAATGGATATTGGTATAAGGGTGGGTTTTTACCGAAATTCTTCTGGGCGTACGTAATAAATCCCGACCTTAAACTAAATCCTTACGGCAGGCAGAGAGATCCTTCCGAAACAGTTTTAAATACACTCCTGGCTGTTTGGTTTCAATCTAACGATTACGCCAATATGAAAGTTGTGCGAAAATGTCTAAGAGGAAGTGCTTAAGTTTGAATGATGAACTTAAATTTATCAGTGAAGTCGACCGCAACAGGGCCAACTATAGAAACAAATTTTCTGTATAACGATATTTCTTTACAACGAATTTTTTTTTGCGGATTTAGCGCTTACGTTATAGGGCAGTTCCACTGTACTTAAAAGAGGAATTGTGGTCCCAGACGTCCCCTAAAAAAACTCTCTAGCATTTTCAGTTTGAAAGTAATAGTTTTTTCGAGCACTATATTTTTTATTCGTAATTAATTCTTCGAAAAAGATTAGAAAGATTCTGATCAACAATACGAGTATGTAAGTTTGGTTTCACTCTGACATGGCACCAATATCAAAATAAAGCGCGAATTTCTTGCAGAACAGTGAATTGAATACTTACAGCCGAGTTTCCTGTTCGTCGCATATTGTGATTTGTTGATTTGCTTGTGGAGTTGACCCTCGATAAAATGTTTTGCCTGAATGTTTCGAAATCACCCAAAGGACCATTTGCACCCAGATTATCCATAATTGTACCTGTCGTGATTGCTTTGAAGGGCCTGGTTACTCTCGTCTTATTTGTAGAATCACAGATATCTGAAAAAATATTATTTCAATTTTTCATTTCGTGCTTCAAGTATTTTGTTTAGCACTCTTGAATACAAGAAAGAATACGCGTATAGATGTTTCAAGTCCAAATATATTGATTACCTAACCTATTATTATATTATTATATTTAGTGATCAAAATCGACAAAGTGGATCCAAAATAAAAAATAAACCTATTTCACCTATTCAAAAGTTATAATATATAAAAATAAAGTAAATGATAACCACAACCCTGTCAATGTCTGCCATTTCATTTTGGCCATAGACTCATGGTGCACTATCTGTTCTAATTATGCCGATGACGAAATGGCAACGTTGGAAACATTCGACCAATCAAAGCACAACGAGCTTTCCGCCATTTTTACTCGGTTCAATACGATGTTCGTTTCAATCTTTTCGCTATATCATAGGTAAGTAAATAGAATGGAAATTAAAAATGGTAAGGTATCCTCAAGTCTAATAATTATTCATTCTTTTCTTGTAATTTTCAAAATATTCAGCTTTATTATGCAACTACAATTGGAATCGAAATGATTCGCGCAGCATCGAAATTCAGATTGGAATTCAGTAAATTTGAAATTTTGGAACTCAAATCGATGTCTACTACCGTAATATACTGCATAACCCCCTTCTTTCTGAGTCATTCTCTTCCGTAAATCCGTTCAAAGTTAAAATTTCTTGTGATATAAATGAATATTAAACTTTGTCGAATAAGAATAAAACTTACCAGTATCACTAGTAAAAGAAGAAACAGGGGATGGAACCAATCTAGTTAATTCTGGAGATATCACTTCCCTTTTTGGGGACACTATAACGTCCTTTTCTGAATTTGAGTTTGGTGTCTCAGAATTTTCCGATCTTCTTCTAGATTTCCCAGGTGATTTCTCCAGATATTTCCTAGAACAAAACTCTTCTATCGGTTGCGTGCTGCTTGCTTCTTTAATTTTCTTCTTCTCATTATTGTTTGCATCCTCACAACTGGACGTAGTGCTCGTACTTGACGTTGCTGACAATCTTCGTTTACCTTCGCAACTTTCAATTTCCTTTTCAACGAGCAGTTTTTCATTTCCTTCCAGAGTGTTTTTCTGTTCATTTTCGGGAAGACTTTCAGGAGAAGGACTCGGAGTGTTCATCACCAACTCTGGAGAGTTCGATACTGGTGATGTCCCTGAAGTTACTGTTTGGTCTCCAGGGTGCATTTCTGGGTGACTTGGAGGATTTCTCTGGATGTTTACGAACGGTGGTGCGAAATAACCTGGGTAATAACCAGGTTGTGGTACCACGTTGAAAGCAGTAGCTATAAGTTGGGGGTTACTGTAAAAGTTCGGGTTGATAGAACAATACGTCTGTCCTTCAGGGTTTTTAATGACCCATGGCATTTTGTTCGGTTTAGGAACGCTCAAGTCAATTGGATTTTCCATCACACTCATTATAGGCATCTGAAAATTATTTTATTATTATTTTTATATATCGAAATTGATATTTTTTTAAATTTTACTCCAAACCTCACATTTTCAGGTAAAGGATATAAAGAATGAAAATTAAATTGAAAAAGAATAAAAAAAAATTAAATCACTGAACTAAAAAAGAAAATACTATTATTATGATCAATTGATTCAAGAATTTCAATGTGTCAAAAGCAATATTGAATTCCATGGTATTCAGCAACAACAAATGCGTCATTTTCTTAACAATATTGATTTTATTAATGGCATTATTCTGATACGAAAAAAAAATGTTATGCTATTACGGTTACTCCTAAAGTATATTCCAATTTTTGTAATGTAATCAGGTCCATGACAGCTAAGCGGAAATTTACTGTGAATTATAGGTACTGATTAATTCAATTACCCGGATAAAATTCAAACTACAAGAAAAATCCAAACAATAAGAGTACGAAAGAAAATTAATGGAAACTATAAATAACAACAACACAACTTCATCCAGTCCACATAAATATTTGTAAAAAAACTAAGTAATGAAATAATAATATGAGGTAGAATTATTATTAAATTCATTCAATACCAAGGTCATATAAAAAAATCTGAATATAAATAAAACAATAACAACCAACATTACAAAACATTCGTAATAAATATGCAAAATACGAAATTGATTTAAAATTAGGAAATATTCACTGATGATTTTCCGTAAACAAATGACTTACACTTCTTTCAATATATTGCATCAATAAAATTTCTTGATATCGAATAAAATTATTCCCACTGAAGATATTCACTTGACAGTCGGAACATGCACGTCTGAAATTTCGAAAACTGCGTAAAATCCAAAACTTGGCACGATGAAGACTACAGTTCAACTAACTTTGCACAAAATATAACTCGCAAGTTTTATGCATGCGAATAACTGTCCTTATACTGACCAATGGCAGGCCAAGTTGTGAAGTGTCCCTCCCACCCAACAAATTTACTATTGTGACTGGAACCCTTTCCGAAATTTTGCGAATCTTTGTAGTTCAAGGTAGCTAGTTTATACTTCCGCATTTTTACCTGATAGAATTAGTGCGTTATGAAATTTGATGCCCTTAACAATGTATTAATTGGATTTTTTGAAGAATTTTATTTTTTGTAGTTTTTTCTTTTCTTATTTTTCTTTGATGAACTCAAGTGGGATTTGTTTTTCGGTGGATATTTTGAAAATTGATGTAAATTGCCCACAAGTAAAATTTAAAGTTTTTGTCGTTACCCCACGTATAATTTTTGGGAATATAGAGCGGTCTTACAATATTAATTCGAATGAATACTATGATGAATTGATGAAGAATTGTTTTTATTATACCTAATGCTAATTTAAATTTTTTTCGATTCTGAAAATTAATTATTGAAGTAATATCAATGTGATTGACAAAATAAGAAATTTAAAATAGTAATTTAATATACATATATGTATTACATTACCAACAATGTAAATTAACATGACAATACTATTGAATTTAATTTTGATTTGTATTGAACTTAGTTGCAAAAACTTCAATTTCAATGTAAGATAAAATTTTAATGAATTCATAAATTGAATTGAGGGCTATTTTCATTTCATATTATCGAATAACAGTGAATTTATTATTCATGTTTCCGAAAGCGGAAAAAAGAACTTAGTTATTCACTTTTTTGGGGTGTACTTCAGAAAAAAAATTGTTGAGGATTTAGTCATTACTATGATTATTCTATTATTCTTTCAACATTGTGCCACCCATTTCAAAATTACTTCGCATACGGTAGATTCACAAAGAAGAAAAATCTACATAATCATAAAATATAATTTCTAAAACACACTAATTTCAAATAAATAACCACGAAAAAAATGTGTTGGTATGGAATCAAAAAACTGTATATTGTAAAGAAGTCTATCTATGGAATCCATATCTTAATATTATAGTCACCATAATGATGCATAAGAAAAAAATATTAGAAATATGACTGTGTTTCATTACCGATAAAAAGTTAATGTATTACTTTTCATCAGTTTTAAACCCAAATATCAGGAATAATGTAGCATTAAAATCTCTACTGAATTTTGATTTAGCTCAATTGAAATTGAAAAGTTACTCATGCTCAATATAATTATTTTCCCTGAAAAAATATTTTTTAAAACCTAGAAACGACTTATTATTGAAACCGAACATATTGTGAATAATTAATAATCATATGGTATAAATAACTGCTCACCGCAATTAGAAAAATCGTTTTGAAAAATTTCGAAAAAATTATAAGTATTATGATGAAAATTTTTAATTTATTGTTGCAGTGCTTTTGTTTGTCCTAATATTTGAAGAAAGCTGTAATCAACTATGTAACATACGAATAGTAAGATATTTGATACAATTTTGTCTTACTTACTTACGATAATTGAAAACAAATTATCACAAACAAATAAATTGTGTTGGTATTGAATGTTAAACTGTATATTAAAAAAAGCCAATGCATGAGATCGATATCTCGATATAATATTCGTCACAATAACAATTAAAAAAAAGTAAAAAACTTTATACAATGGTTATCTTGAATATTTTCGTTGGATTTTGGCACCAAAAGTCGAATATTCCAGGAACATCAAATATTCACAGAAATAACGTCCCTGCGCCCCCTTCCCATAGTTAAAACTTCTAAAAAACCCTCGCAAAAAACTAAATGACTAAAAAAATCGGTTTATTGCAAGCAATGCGCTAAAAAAGAGAAAATGCGTATCGAATCCACTTTCGCAACAATACGTACCGTGAAATACCGAAAAAACAGGTTCCAGGAAGCCTTAGAAAGTACAATAAATAAAAAACACTTCGCAAATTTGCACAAATTTGAATCCGAATACCGACAGGGCCAAGACAAAAGGTCCGTGTACTTTTTCCTGGTTCGGGGGCCATAAAATTGCCTTTTTAACGTCAATAAAACCTGTACAGTTTTTACTAGGGGTCGGAACTGTCTTTTCAGGTGGTTTTGCATATTTTTGGGGGTAGCAATATCGTAGATGCCGTTAGGTGCGGTCAGGTCAATGGCTTTATACCTTCGTAGTTGTTTTATTATTTTATGATTGTTTATAGATTTTTCAACGGCAAACTGGAATATTTGCCTAAATGTGGTATTTTTGGATTTTACCAACTGCTGAAATATGTTGAAATAGATAAAAGGAATATTTTGTGAAATGTTGGTTAGAAGAAAAGTTTATTTTATCGATGACGAAAAATGAAATAATTAGTCACAAGAGTATCAACGAATTATAATGAAAAATAACTACAGTGGAACTTCCCCATAACGAAAGCGCTAAAAAAAATTCGTTATAAAGAAATTTCGTTTTACAGAAAATTTGTTTCTATAGTCGGCAATGTCGCGGTCGACTTCACTGATAAATTAAAGTTTATTTTTCAAACTGAAACACTTTTTTTTAGACTTTTCGCACTTTAACACTAGCGTAATGGTTAGATTGAGACCAAATAGCCAGGTGTATTTAAAACTGTTTCAGAAGGATCTCTCTGCCCGCCATAACGATTTAGTTCAAGGTCGGGATTCATTACGTACGTCCGGAAAATTTTCAGAAAAAAGCCACCCTTATACCTTCTTACCAATACCCATTCAAAGAGTGATTTCTTTGAATATTTCGTTATAGAGAATTAAGTTTGTTTTAGAGGATGTTTTCAACATGGAACTTGGATTCAAGGTGCAATGTCTTGTACGAAATTCGTTATACAGACGTTCCTTATAGCCGAGTTTCACTGTTTATACATTGAGATACACTACATAATTGAAGGAAATGAGTAAAGGTCATAAGATGTGAAAGGGATATCTGAGAAAATTAGAAGAATTGGAAATAAGTGCAATGTGAGAACAGCATTCAAGACTCAATATACTATAAGGGTTGTTTTAAAAAGGTATTTGAAAATTATATTCGAAGTCAAATGAAATTGGCCACCACATGCAAGATGCCCATAATAAGCCTCTTGCAGAATTCTGTGACCATAGTAGTAACAGAGAAGAACAGAGGAATCTTTCTATTTTCATAACAAGATATCTGATTCGAGTGAAATTCATTTTACGAATGAAGATTGATATACTTAATGCTCATGTAGAACTTCAAGAGTATAGCATCATCAGAAACATAGAAAATTCAAATGAAATATTGAAAAGCAGAATCTTTATATTTTCATAACAAGATATCTGATCAGGATCAGAGTGAAATTTGTTTCGTGAATGAAGTTTGATGTACTGAATGTTCATGCAAAATTTCATGGGTACCCAGCTCATCTGAACCATGGAATTTAATTTTTTTGAATTATAGATTCTTTATATATTTCATCTTTGGAATAATTTCCAGTATGTCATTCCGATCGTGCTGAGATTTTGCATACATTTACTCAGCATGAACCTCAATTCCTATACAAATTTTTGAGGTAGGTAATAGCATTACTGCTCTACTAACGAACGAGCACTCAAAAGCACCTGTGCAGGGCTTTCTTCAAGTTTTTTAAATTTAATTGATATATTTAAGTGTTTTTGGGTTTCCAAAATAATTGATCCTCGTCTCTTTCTTGAGTTATTTTCTAATTTTACACTTTTCAAGTAGCACCATTTGTGTAAGGGTTATCTCAGAAGATTTGAAGATTTCAAGATGTAGTAAAATGTGTAAAATAAAGGATGATAGAACACAAGATCTTGGGGGCTTTTCATAACTAAAAAATCAAATCTTGGCCCTTGTGTTATGCCAATCCATCCTGTGTATTCCATATAACTCTTAGTGAAAAACTCAAATATGGATTTAATGCAACCCCTTTCCTCATCTTACTCATCAGTAACTGGCCTTCACATTTTTCGAAGATAGCCAGCAGCAGAACAGAACAACATTAACACCCCTTCATCTCTTCTCCACCACTATATCCGCTCCGCATGGGCCGTCAGAGGCGCAATATCGAACACAATCGGGAAATAAAGGCGGCCATGACTAAATGGGGGCGATTGCGAATCTTCAATGTAATATTGGAAAGGGGTGTTGCGATAGGGTTGCGGGGGTGGTTCGGACCCCCGCAAACATGTGGAGCTTTGCGGAAGCGGAAGGGTTAGAACTGCTTAATCTTTTTCTATTTCGGGTTTATTTATGTGGGTATGGGAGATTTCCTTGAGACAGAGGTGGATTTAGGGGATGATTGGTTTTGGGGATGAAATAATTACAGTGGAACTTCCGTATAACGGAAGCGCTAAATCCGTAAAAAAAATTTTGTTTTACAGAAAATTTGTTTCTATAGTCGACAAGTCGCGGCCGACTTCACTGATAAATTTAAGTTTATCATTCAAACTTACGCACTTGCTTTTAGACGTTTTCGCTTAACTTTCTTACACTAGCTTATTGTTAGATTGAAACCAAACAGCCTGGGGGTATTTAAAACTGTTTCAGAAGAATCTCTCTGCCCGCCGTAATGATTTAGTTTTTTGAGCTCGATATTTATACGTAGGTACGTCCGAAAAATTTCTGAAAAACCCACCCTGGCACATTCTTATCAATACCCATTGAAAGAGTGAGGTCCTTTGAATATTTCGTTATAGAGAGAATTTACTTCGTTTAGGAGGGTGTTTTTAAACATGGAATTTTCATTCAAGGTGAAATGTCTTGTACGAAATTTTTTATACAGAGAAATTCGTTATAGGGAAATTCCACTGTTTTGTTCGCCATTCTCTTTTTTGTCGTATATTGAGAGTGAACCATTTTAAAACATAAATGAATTCAATGAATAATAATATCGACCATGTTTTTTTCAATGGTTGTGATACTGTGTTAGATAGATCAATAACAAAAAATATGATTACTTTTATCATGCCATTAAAATATTCGTTTTTGTTTGTTTTTATCACATTCTTGGTGAAACTAATATAATTCTATCTACGAAAATTATGAAATGATTTTTCAAATGACTTTTGGTGTTTTTAACCGAATAAAAAATTTCTTAATCATAAAGTCGGATCAATTTCTGTGTAAACCTTTTAGACAGTTGAACACCTGGTTTTAGAGACTCTCAAAATTTTAGCGATAGTTGTCGAACATTTCAAGAGAATTTTAAAAAATTTCGTATCGTTATAAGACTAATTTAAGATTACATCAATACTTGGTCTCACTTTTCATTAATACACCCCTGTCTTCAACTGTGAATCAGAACGGTTCAAATAGATTTTATATATAGGTACATATTTCCGAATATCTAGAAACTATAGAACTTTGTGAATATTTCATCTGATAAAAGAAATGAACTACAAAAAAATTATTCGTCTCAAATCACAAAATTTCACGAGAATAACATTTAATATTATAGTTATCTCTATAAAAAATTCCTGATACTATATTTTTTTACCTCGAATACAAGTGATTTTGAAAAACTTTTACATAATATAGCCTCTCTAAACAAATAATCCATCTTCAAATTCAAATATGATGATTCTTCTCTCCTCACTTTACAGAAATTTCAAGTTCATTGTTGTGGTGATACAAGATATATTCATACTTTCGTCATAAAATTAACACTATGATTAATATGCTCATAATCTGGTATATTCAATATCAAGTTATCATTAGAAGTGCGAATTCTTAACACCTCACGCTAATGAAGAGGTTAAACTTGTATAATATTATCACTTATGCCATTCTTCTAATTTAAATTTAATGGCCACCGATTTACCGAATAAATCGCTGATTATACTTTTGAGAATGCAAAAAAATTATAAAATGATGTAACTTTACTAGATCAACAACTTTCACTTTCTTTTCGAGGTAAATTGAAAGAAATCACCAGAATATTGGCAATGTTGTACAATTTTTGTACATGTGACAATTTTATTTAACCTAACCATCAATGTGTTCATTAAATCTGAAAGATAAGGAGTTCATTTTCAAATCTGTTTTGAACTGAGATTCAATTGAAACGATTCTTGGATATCCTTCTTGTTATACAGGTAAGAAAATAGCAACATTGTCAGGTAAAATGTTTATTATGAGGTTCAGGCAAACATTCTGTACAATGCTCACATAATTTATGACATGAAGAAATTATTATAAAGAGATGAAATGAAAATGATAATCCCGAGAATAAACCATAATCCTGAGTTATATTGTTCGATTTCAAAAGGAGGCAGTTTCCAGGATACTTAGGTCCTAGAAAATAAACAATGGATATATTCAAAAGAAAGGTTCTTCCATTAAAATTCAATTTACATTGAGGATAACCAAAACTAAGTAATCAGTCGAGATTCAATTAAAAAAAACTTAAAAACGTTGAATATCTCGTTTTGACACAGATTAGCACAATCCTATTGATTATATCATTCCAAACTTGTTATTGAGGACATGTCCATCATTCAGAATAAAAGAACTGAGTAGGAAATTGTATAATGATCAGAAAAAAAAATATTCGAAAAAGGTTTCTCAGCAACTTTTGAGTACAATCATTGAGTTAACGTATTTGGAACCCAATGGTACAACATAATTCGTTTGAATTTTTGTTTTGCCTATGCAAAGGTACTAGTAGCAACCTAATCTACCTCCCCTGGCCCTCACCCCTCATAAAATCACGAAATAATAATAAACTTTACGACGGTTTTACAGAAACGTCAAAGAAGCGGCGATTTGCGGCAAAGATACCTTAACCAAAGTCAAATAAAATGCAGATAAAGCGAAATATTTCCATTTTTGTCCCCCAAATTGAGAGTAAAATATTTTTTAACGCCGATCGCAGTGACCTTCCTGAAAAAAACTTCGCTGGGACTTATTTCGGAGATTTACATAAAAAGTTGAGAGTTTATGACTTTATTAAGGTAGTGGAGATTTCCCAGGACTAGAAATGAAGGTCCCTTAGATAAACCGTTGAAACTCAGAAAGTTTGCAGGGTTAAATTTGGTTTATATATCAAAGGAGGAAATTTTATTTTGATATAGAGGTTCTCCTAAATTAAAGCGAGATATAAATTTTCGACATATGTGCTGTGAATTTTTGAGATAACATAATTGGACGCAACAAACTTCCATTATTTAACAGAATGAAGAAAACAATGGTCAATTAAGTTATAACACGAAAGAGTTTTAGAACTAAAAATAATTTCAGATATAATGTACCCTCAGTTATTATTCGTTTTTTGTTTCGTCGTCAAGTTTTCGAGAGGGAAGTTACGGAATTCGCTAGATTAGATTAGATTAGATTAGAGGAGGGGCGACAGATCAAAACCGACCTTGCGAGCACCTTGACCTTAAGATCTATTGTGCATCCCCGCGCTGTTTACCAGTCAGGCAGCAAAGTCTCAATGAACTTCACCACCTTTCTGGGGGCCACATCCATTACTTGTTCAGGCTTTAGGAACCAGGAACCAAGATGCCGTAGCCGTTTCTGGTGAACAGCTTCACACTCGCATAGCAGGTGTCTGGCTGTCTCGGTGGCTTCTGACAGAAGCGACATGTATTATCGGGCGCTTTTCCCATGTTTTTTAAGTGATACCTCACGGGACAGTGCCCAGTGAGAGCGCCCGTCAGTTTCCTCAGTTCCAATTTGCTGAGTGAGAGGACTTTCTTGGTCCAGTTCGTCGAGTGAGAGAGAAGTGACTTAGCTTGCTTTTGACCATTGGTCGTACGCCAGGACATAAGCTTCCTCTTTTGTTCCCAGTCCTTAATAGCCATTGCCTGATGACTGGCTGGGAAGCCGCAAAACGGTTCTGGTCCAGTGAAGGGGCTTGTCCCTCCTTCCCTGGCCAGTTGGTCTGCCGCTTCATTGCCGTGAATCCCGGAGTGGCCAGGCACCCAAATGAGATTGACCTGGTTCTTTTCTCCGAGTAGGTTAAGTGACGTTTTGCATTCCCAGACCAACTTTGACTTCACTTGTGGAGAGTCAAGCGCTAGCAGGGCTGCTCTGCTGTCAGATGCTATATATATTTTCTTTCTTTGGTAATTGCGTTTCGCACAGAGCGCAACGCACTCCCTTATAGCAAGTGTCTCTGCCTGAAAAACTGAAGGACAGAGACCCATTGGTATGGCTAATTGGATTGAGGGACCGTAGACGCCGGCTCCGACTCTTCCATCTTCAGTTTTCGAGCCATCAGTATAAAATACCGTAGACCCTCTGGGGAAAACTAATTCTTTATTAGCCCATTGATCACGACTTGGAAATGTCGTGGTAAAGTTTTTCGAAACTCGTGTCTCGAAGGGAGGTTATCTGTGACCGCATCCAGAAGCTCCTTACACTCATTTAAAATGCGAAGGTGCCCTGTGTAGTCCCCAGTTTTCAGCTCCCGCTCCCTGCCACCCGAAGAGCCCATCTGGCCGCCTCGCTTTCCACGGAATTCGCTAGCTTATTCAGTGGATTTCAATAATTTTTTTCTGAAAACCTGACTGACCTGATTTTTATAGAAACCTCTGAAAATGTCACTTCAAAAGAAACAAACATATTAGATTATTGCATGTTGTGCAATGTCTTGTACGAAATTCGTTATAGGGAAGTTCCACTGTATACAAATAAACATATTACATATAAAGCTCTTTTGCATGATAAAAAACCATATAAACATACGTATGAAAGCTGCTCCAGGCTATACTTCCCCCATTATTTTCAATTTTCTGTTTAGACTGTTTATTTTTGATATTATACCCATTCTCCAAATCTAACAGTGTTCGGGAAAAACACGAGATACGAATTCTCGAATTTCCAGCTACAATATCATAATATCAACATCATCCCCAATTTTTTAAGCAGGCACCATCAATTGAAAGTACAACAGGCGGATATTTCGAATTGAGCCTTTGGGTATTTCGTCTTTTCCATAGATATGAAGGATATTAATGAGGAAAGAAAGGAGATTAATATTTATTCATTAAACATCTTGCTATATTTCCAGATCTTTCCGTTCGAAGTGAAATGCCTGGTTGAAACTCGAATGAAAATGGTTTGAATTAACTTGAATCATCGCTTTCCTACAGAATGAAAATGTTTAAGTGGTCATTACGTAAAGGGTTTTCTAATAAGAGGTGTTATTTTGATATTCAAAGAAAAATACTATTTTTCAATAAGTATAAATGATGGCATGAGTATTTCAATATAAAGAAGAAGCTATGCCGTTAATAGTGGAAAATAACATCAGGCAAATGACCACCCCACGATCACGCTTACAGGACCATATCATTTTAATGAAATTTTCCATACCCGAATCGCAAAGTGGTTGTCCTATGTCCTCGATAGCCTCACGAATTCCATCTTTGAGGTCTTGAATCGACGCTGGGCTATTGGCGTAGACCTTCTCTTTCACGTGGCCCCAAAGGATGAAGTCGCAAGGTGTTAAATCACAAGATCTCGGTGACCAATTGTGATCACCTCTTCGAGAGATAACACGGAAACGGAAACTTTTCGCGCAAAAGATCAATGGTTTCGTTGCTTGTGTGGCACGTATCGTAGCACTGAACTTTATAAGCCATAAGATCCAAATCTTTATGCAAAACACGGTGTAATGACGTTTGTGGAATGCCTTATTCGAAAGAATGACGAGGAATGGACAAACCTGGGTTTTCTTCAACACTTTCGGTTACAGCAGCAATATTCGCGGCCGTTCTTGAGCGACTTGCACGGGTTTTATTCTTCACATAACTAACTTGTCATAACAGCTCGAATTTTTCCACCAATTTCTTTATTGCGGCCCGACAAGGTGCTTCACGACGACCCAAAAATGTTCGAGTTTTACGAACCATTGTTATAGTGAATTTTAATAATTTCAATGCGTACTTGAAGCGTGTATTGTTCCATTTTTATTAATGTCGTAGTTTCTACTTGTCAACGGTGGTATTGAAGAACCAAAACTACCCTGAAATTTCAAGTCTCTAGAACAATCCTTTCGAGAGTTTTCTGTTCACGGAAAAATTGAATTTGACCACGGATTCGTCATCAGTGAGTCAAATTGCAGCAGTTTCATATTTTTCGAAGTGATTAATTCAATTCACATCATAAATTACATGAAAAATAGTATTCACTCATTGATTTTATATTGATCGTTTTGAAAATGCCACGTTCGTTTCAAATCATAAAAACTCCATGAAAATTTCAAGTTTGAAATTTTTTCTGAAATATTCTTAAATGAGCCTTAATATTCTTTCAACGTGAATAAGCACACTTAACGTCAGTACTTCTTAAAATTAGAATCAATACTTTCCTGGTCGAACCTTTCCAACAATATTCTTGTTTGCTAAACATCCTATACAAATGCAAATGTTTTCTTGCATCTACTCCAGTTTCAAACAAGAGATTCTTCCGTCAGCCCTTTGTGAACCCTATAAATAGCGGTTCTTTGTTCACATTTTATATTCGCAGTTAGCAAATATAGCGGGCCCTTTAGCGCCTGTTATGCCCTAAAGGCTACGATGTTTATTTATTTATTTTATTCAGGTGGAATGCACCTGAAAACAAGGGCTGAAAAAGACGAAACTGAATATTCATGCGCCTAACTCACGGCTTGCTAGATTGATTGTGAATGGGGAATTTTCTGATGCATATTGAGTAATTTATTCATGATAGTCTAGGGCTAGGGTGAAAGTGTTGAGTTTTCGCAAAGATACCGTAAGATTCTTACGGCGTTCCGGAAAGCGATGAAAGTGATTGGCAAATCTGAAAAAAGTAAAAATTATCAGTAATATTACGCAATAGACC